>QXEO01000414.1:0-713333 GCA_007115705.1 Dactylis glomerata | reverse complement strand
TTGCATACTAACAAGTGCCCAGTGATGGCACAGCCCAAGAGGCATATCAGTATACCGGCATTGTCAAAGCAGACAATGTCGATGAGACATAGCCTGAGAGGCAAAGTGTCGATATAAAGCCCAAAGAGGCAAAATAGCTCAAAAGGCAAAAGTAGCCCAAGAGGCATATCAGTATACCGGCATTGTCAAAGCAGACAATGTCGATGAGACATAGCCTGAGAGGCAAAGTGTCGATATAAAGCCCAAAGAGGCAAAATAGCTCAAAAGGCAAAAGTAGCCCAAGAGGCATATCAGTATACCGGCATTGTCAAAGCAGACAATGTCGATGAGACATAGCCTGAGAGGCAAAGTGTCGATATAAAGCCCAAAGAGGCAAAATAGCTCAAAAGGCAAAAGTAGCCCAAGAGGCAAAAGTAGCCCAAGAGGCAGAGTAGCCCAAGAGGCAAATAGCTCAAGAGGTAAAGTATCGATGTAGCCAAATAAGGCAAAGCAGTATTCCGGCATTGTCGAAGCAAACAATGTCGATGAGACATAGCCCAAGAGGCAAAGTGTCGATATAGCCAAAGAGGGCACAATAGTATTTTGAGATAGCCCACGAAGGCTAGCATATCATGTATATGAGTTCTTGTCAATCAGGACATTGCCTATGATGGCATGAGATAGAATTGGCCTATGTAGGCCAGCATATCAGTTGTATGAATATATGAGTTGGGACTTTGGTATATTTCTTGTTGAAGCCTGTGCACGACTCTGCGAGTCCTCCACAGCCTCGGGGGCTAATGTCGGGGATATAACCCCGGGTATACCAAAGTACCCCTTTTTATAAACTTATGTATGTTGTATAGCTATTTTATGTATGCAGGAATATTAAAAAGGCAAGTTGACAACAGCATGGGCCGGATTATACCAATATCGGCCAGGGGCCCAATTGCCCAGGCCGGCATAAGCTAAGGTGGGCCGGCATAAGAAGTTTGCCCCCCGGCTGGGCCGGATTATCTCCCCGGCTGGGCCTTCTTCCCCGGTATTCCGGTCCGCAGCAGCCTCCTGGCTGGGCCGCGTCTGGCCTCCCCGGCTGGGCCGGGGCTCGCGCCCGGCTGGGCCTCGCGCCAGTGCCCCGGATGGGCCGGCATGCTTCTCCCCCGCGGCTTCCTCCAGTACATCCGCCTGGGCCGCCTCTGCCGAGTCCGGCTGGGCCGGGATCAGCTTCCCCAGCTGGGCCGCCACGCTCGCCCTTGCCCCGGCTGGGCCAACCATCAGGCCAGGCTGCCGCCTTCCATCCCGGGCCGTCGCCATTCATCCCGGGCAGGCCGCCCTTTCCGCCAGGCCGGCATCTCCAGCAGGTCGGGGACGCTTCCCAGGCCAGACTATGCCCAGGCCGGCACTCCTGGGCCAGGCCGGAATCTCATATGCCGGCTGGGTTAAGTCCTGCGTAGTATTCCGGCCGGGCTGGGCCGGGGCAGCCTTCCCAGGCCGGATTACTTCCATGGAAGGCCGAGATATACACTTCTGGGCCGATCTTTAACCCCTCCGGGATATGTTCTTCGCCCAGCATCGACTCCAGCATGGTGCCAGTCCTGGGACGCCTCCAGGCTCGGACTGGCACATCCTCCATCATCATATGCTGGTCTTGGGACGCCCTTGGCTCAGACCAGCATATCCATCCTCTCCCAGTCAGTCTTATCCTCAGGAGGAGGATAAGACTGATGACATGGTGATCCTAAAGACAGACGCTAGAAGACGAAGGCAAGGACTCCAAGTACAGACATCGATGGGACTAGCCCATGACCGTGACGCATCGCACAGTACCAAGGACGGTACCGTGCTGATGCAGGCTATAGTGTGACAAGACCCCAGTAGTCAACTCAGCTATAGTGTGTGCATAGTGTATTGTGGGGCATCTCTTGTCCCCTGGGCTCCCTATATAAGGGGCACCAGGGGGATCGATCACCCCAGCCTCCGGAGGAGGCTCATTCTCTCTCGCTCCATGGGAGCTCTCTAGCACTAGCTGTTTAGCTCCTGCCCAGTGCAGCCTCAGATAGGCAAGATACACAGCTCAAGGAGCACCATTGTAGCTCTCATGTGAAGCTCATATAGATCAGACATGCAGGAGTAGGGGTGTTACCTCCTCACGAGGGCCCCAAACCTGGGTAGCTCGATGTGTTAGCAGTGAGTTCTGTGCCCGGTTTCTACCGAGCCTTCCCTCTCCCGGATCCACCAGTGTACAGTCGGCCCCCATTTAAGCCACCCTGTGGCATATGTTGTGTCACCACGACGACAGGTTGTGTGGCTGCGGCTTCCGGAGGCGTCTCCTGAGAACCGTCGCCGAACCGCAGACGCTGCGTGCATGACAGGGGACGACCAGCTTGTTGACCACGGGAGGCTGGATCTCCAAGAGGAGGCATGTAGATTTCTTCGTTGGCCCCGATGTCGAGGAAGCCGTCAATTTCATCGCGGGGATCATCGCCGCGGTTGGGTGGAGCGTCGTCCACGTGCTCGGGTGGAGGCGACGGCGTGTGCGCGGCTAGCTGCTGATGCCTCTTGGTGGCGGGGACGAACACCGGTGGCCGTGTCTTTTTAGCGGGGGCAGCTGCGGGGCGCTGATCATCCTTTGCAAGGCGAATCTGTGACTTCGGCCATAGCAAGGGCCAGCCGACGCAACCTCCGAGAGAGTAATGCTCATCGGCTCCATGAGGTTGCATGGGAGGATCAATGCCTTCGCAACCCTTCAAAGGACGCACCAGGGCGACCCTGAACATGCCAGCAGGGATGGGCAAGTTGTGCATCAGGGGGTTCTTCGGTTGGCATATGGTACCCTTGCCTACATCCTTCAGCACGTCGTTCACATAGTGCAGCAAGGTGCAACTAGTGTCCTGCGGGAGAACATGTTAGGCATCATTATCAGATGGTACTCATCAAAAAAGACGGCAGAGTATGAAGTCGAGCCTACGATTAGTTACCTTGGTAAGGGCATCGAGGTCGGCTAAGGTGGACACACGAGGCTGCGTGGGCTGCGGTGGAGGCGGCGGCTGCACGTTGGTGTTGGGCGGCGGCCACGTGTTGGTGTTGGGCTGCGGCGGAGGCGGCGGCCGCGTGTTGGTGTTAGGCACCGGCGGAGGCGGCGGCCGCGTGTTGTTGTCGGCGGCCAACGGGCTCAGCCCCGCGAAGGGGTCTGCCGATGGGTAGGAGGGCGGGGTCACCACGTTCGGCGACACGTGTTGCGCCGAGTTGCTGCCGGACACGCTGGGCACCGGTATCGGCCCAACTCCACCAGCAGCATTCCACGCCACTAGACCCTCCCACAGTTGAGGAGAAATGACCTGGCGCAACCTTGCTTCGAACTTCTCCTCCATCTGCGCCGGTAGCGCGGCCACTTGCGCCTTGAAATCTGCAATCTCCAGCCTCTGCGCCTCCTCCACCTTGCTTCTTCTCTCCTTTCTAGCCTTTGATTCCTCTTTGAAGTGGACGCCGACTTTCGTGGTCAGCCCAAAGCCGGAAACACGCCGAGCGGACGTCATCTTCTTGTGCTTGGGCCTCTTCTTCATAATATTCGTTGCCCTGTTGAAAGGAGTGTCCCAAGGCTCCGATTGCCCTTGGGTGGAGCAAGCTGCCTCGGCGGCTATTTCAGCTTCCTGCAAAAGGCTCATGAACCCAATTAGAATCATCGGTTCATTATTGATTGCAAATCGACTTGAGATCCGCGGTAAGTTGCTTACCACAAGTTTCTCAAACTCTTGCACAACATTCGTTGAGGTTTTGAATTCCTTTGTCTTGGGGCACAGGTAGTAGCGGGCCCGCACAAAGTTCCGGACCTGCGGGTCCGTGAATTTATCGAACATGTTGGGCTTGCCAAGATGAATAAGCTCGGCATCCTCCTTGTCCCACACTTCCTGGATTCCTCTGTAACCGCCACTCCCAAGACGGTGGTGACCTAAGTTCTGTTCATACATCTTCTTCCCCAACGCCGACAGAGCTTTGAAGGTATCGGTCTCCAACTCCTCCTTGAAAAGAAGATAGTCGTCGTGATCTAGAAGTGGCTCATGCTTCTTGATCTCTTCCCAGCTTTCGTCCTTGTCAATCCGCTTCTTCACCCGGGTTCTCCAGCTAGCCAAGGCCGTGCTCATCTTCGTAAGGGCCTGCTGGTTCACCTTGTTGTCTTTGAGGTTTAGGTTCTTGAAATCCACCGGGAAATCGTATCGCTTGTGAAGCTTCTGTAGTAGGAGCTGCACAAGATGCGCATTGCCAGGATCTCGGAGGTTCCTCGTGTTGATCGTCACGGTCTCCCGCACGATGCAACCGATCTGCGTCCCGTATCCCGCGGCAAGGGCTTTAGGCTCCACGGGTACGCCGTTTTCATTCACGGCGGTGAAATCCTCGCGTTTTGTGCCAAGCGTCGGCGGGTTCTGATCCTTCCTGATGGCCTTCTTCTTCTTAGCAGCCGGGGCAGATCCACCATCGGTGGTGTCATCCTCGGCGCCATCGGTGCGCTCGCCGCCAGTATCGGTGGTGGCATCGGAGTCTCCGTCTTCTTCTCCACCCTCAGAGTCTCCGTCTCCACCCTCAGAGTCTTCGTCTCCACCCTGATCATCTCCACCTCCGTCTCCGTCCACGACGTCTATTTCCTTCTCCTCGGCCGCCCTCTGGGATTGCATCCAAAATGGCAAGTTGGCCGCCCGGGCTTGTTCTTCGACACTCATTTGGTTAGAAGGGCCAGCGCCGTCGTTGACGTGTCCGGTTGACATGTTTGCACTAAACAAAAGGAGAAAAATGTTTAGTACAACAAAAAATCGATCGGAAAATTTGACAGCACCTCCCCTATAAATGGCTACCTAGGAGTGCCTATTTCTCACCGAAACAGAAATCAATCAACATTTCGGGAGTAATAGGCACTCATTTTCAAAAACCTGTAAACAATTCACACAAAAAAGCACAAAATGTGCCTTTCCAACACACAGTTGTCGACAACATGATCACAGATTCATCATCAAAGATTCGTCATCACAGTAAACATCATCACAGTAAACATCATCACAGAAGTATAGTTTAGACATAGATAATATATTCTCTTATCTTGTGCATAGAAATAGAAGCTACAAAACACACATGCATAGCTTGCTCTTTTGAAATAAACTAGTTACTGTTAGTGCTAGGTTCAGTTTCATCAGTTAAAAACACTTAGCCGTTTTCTTTTCTGTTAGCAAGCAGTTAGGCTAAAAGTTCCTACTGGCGCGCATTACATCGAACACCTGGGCTACTAAACGTTCCCACAGGCGCATTACATCGAACACCTGGGCTACGGCTAGGAGTAAACAGAGGAGGGATGGATTGAATCGGTGGGGGGGAGAAGAGGAGCGAGCAGGGCGGGGCGGATACCGGGGTTCTTGCCGCTGACGGCGGTGAAGAGGGCGTGGAAGTCTTGGTCCGCGGGGGCGGGCGCTCACCGACGGCGGCAGCTCCTCCACAGACGTCTCCTCCACAAGCGTGCGCGGCGCGGCATAGCGGAGGCGAGGGCAAGGGCGGTGGAGCGGAGGCGAGCGAGGCAGAGCGGAGGCGAGCGGCGGCTCGGAGCGGAGAAGAGGGGCGGCGGCGGGCTCGCGGGCTAGCTAGGGTTCGGGGAAGGGCTCGCGGGGGAGAAGGGAGCCGGCCGAACCGTTTTACCCCTAAGTGGGCTCACGGCGGCTCCGGAGAGAAGAAGAGGGGCGGCAGCTGTCGTCGTCGACGGGGAAGAAGAGGGGCGGCGGCGCTGTCTACCTAGGGTTTCGGCCGGGGGGATCGAAGAGTGAGGCGCGTGTGGGAGAGAAAAAGGCCGGGGCGAAATGTTATTTTACCCTAAGTGTAAGATATGCGTGGCGCACCCCTCAGAGGTGCGCTACGGTTAAGTTATGCGTGGCGCACCACAGCGAGGTGCGCCACGCAAGTCGATGTATACTTCAAAAGGAGCCGAACTCCCATCTAAACTGCAACCTCCACCTAGCCTAGTGGTTCTGGCCGCCGGTTCACGCGCGCGCGCTGGCTGTTTGGGCGAGGTGCCAGGTTCAAACCCTGGACCTCCCACCCTTTTTTGTTTTTACAAAAACTGTATTTCACAAAGTTTAAAAATACTATATTGCAATAAATAATATTTGCTTATTCTAAAAATAATAATTTTTAAATAGTACCAGTTATATCATATATATGATCAGAGAAATGCATAGGAGCTCCCGGGTACTACACACCCCATACTTGAAAATAATAATTAAAAAGGTTTATAAAAATAAAAAAATTGAAATCAAAGATGAATACCGGTATTGTACTTATAAAAATATTTCCCTAGGAAATTACTTTTATTTTATCCTGGATAAAAAAACAAACTCGAAACACCCCATGACCAAGTACTATTCACTTTATATTCATCATAATTTTATTTTATTTGCTTAGGTTACAATAACAAGTAATTTCCTTGGAAAATATAATATATAAGTACAATACCTGATCATCTTTGATTTCAAAAAAAAGTTTGATTTTTTTAAACTATTTTGAATTTATTTTAATTTTTTCCAAGTATGAGGGTGTGTAGCACCCGAGAGCCAAAAGTCCGTTTTATATATCATCATTGTTACAAAAAACCAAAAATCATTTATATCCATGGCGCACCTCAAAGTGGTGCTCCACGGATATGTCTGCCACCTTTCCAGAGGGTGGGCCCACACATATCCGTGGCGCATGTATATGTGGTGCGCCACGGGTATGCACATTATGCGTGGCGCACCCCAAATGCATGCGCCACGGATATGGGGGCCTGACACCCCAGGCCCTGGTGCTCGGTGGGGCCCACTTATCCATGGCGCATGCTTTTCACAGTGCGCCACGGGTAAGATGATATCTGTGGAGCACCTGTATTTGGTGCGCCACGGATACTTATTCGTGGAGCACCGAAACTTAGTGCTCCACAGATAATGGGCCCATGGATAAGGGTTTTCCTAGTAGTGCCAGCAAACCCTAGCCTCTCCCCTCCTCTTCCCAGCGCCGCCCCCAGGACCTCTCTTCCCGTTACATCTTTTTCTTCTTCTTATGTGAGCTCCCGAACAACACCACGACCACCTCACCGATGCCCCGCTTCCCTAGTCACCCGAGCGCCTACCCGAGGGAGCCACGACGTCCGCCGCGTCATCCTGTCCATCTGCAGTGAAGGAATCGAATCGGCATCGACCACAGAGATGGCCGCATCCTCCTCTTCCTCTCAGGTCTCCGACAAAATCCAGTCGCTCTGGTTATCCTCCAGCTTCCCCGAGCATGCATGCGTCCTTGCGGTGAGCTGCTCTTCCTTTTCCGCGCTTCCCCCTTTCCATTTTGCTGCTCCTTGTGGTGCCCGTTGGTAACATCTGTTTACGTGCCCTGCCATGGACGAGCTCGTGGAGCACAGGGCGCGCTCCTCCTTGTCTGTACAACGACCCGGCGACCCTTCCTGTTCTGTGTTGAATATGACTCGAAATCTATTTACCTGTTGTACTACAGATAGGAGTCCTAACGGACTACGGCATGTTAAACGTGCTAGATGTAGCATATCTACAACTCTATTTCGTGTTCGCCAAGAAAGAGAGTTGTTTGCCCCTTTATATAGTGCTAGGTAGTCATAGAATAGATGAGAGAGTTCCACCATATTGATAGCACGTAGAGGGTTTGTCCTCTCGTGTATTGTAATACTCCTCCCAATTATAGTGATACGTCGTCGTGCATTTCGTGATTTTTCCCGCAAGGGTTTTCCACGTAAAAATCTGTGTTCTTTGTTCTTCGTTTGATCTACTTTTGTCGCGCTATTTTGTAACATTCTGAATACCAAGCAGCAGCACATCGGTTTGTACCTGTCGTCTCGTCAGAAGAGCTGCTTTAAGTTATGCCCAAGCCTTCATTTAAACAAGATCTACAACGTAACCCAACTGGTTGATTCCTTTCCTTTAATCATCTGAGGTCCCGAGTTCAATTTCCACAGCAACCAGATTTTTAACCCAATCTTTTTTTTACTATCAGATACGAAGCCAACTGGGCCTCGGCCCGTTTTCTTACCGGTGTTGCCCATCGCCGGCGTGCGACATATTCTATCCGTTGCCATTCGGGCTCAGGTCCGAACCCAGATTCAGCCTTTCCAGTTTTTTTCGTCTTCTTTGTTTCTGAAATTCTTGCAAATATGCAAATCTCATATGACTCATATCTTTTAAAACCGTAACTTGGAATACAAAGTATTTTATATGAATTTTTATTAGAAAAATGTGAAGAATCTGAATATGCCATTCATATTACTATTTGCATCTCGCATCATGTAGTGACGTGGTAATTTGCATATCATCTAATAAGTAACATATGGAATAATTGGGATATGCCAACTATGGTATCACCACTTCATTTAACTTTGTGTAGATCACCCATATCTTGTTTTGCCATGCTAATCAATATTTAAATTGTCATGTAGTAAAATAACTTGAACCATATATGTGTGTGTCGGAATTCGATTCCGCTTAATTTGGATAAGTTGCATTACATCATAATTGCCATGTCATGCATACATGCTTTGCATGATCATGCCAATTCTTTTCTCGTAGTAGTAAGTGTTGCATCCATTGTTTGTTGTAGTGATTTGCTTCTTCGCGAATAGGACATTTCGTGGTGATGTGAGCAACGACAAGTTCTCCGGGTGTTCTTCGACAATCTTTTTAGGCGAGCCCTTTTCTCTCTACCCATTTAACATTTCTGCTCTCGCTAGCTCTATATTCTAGCCTTGTGTCACGATGCTTTTGTTCGAGTCACATGTCCTATCCACCTGTTTATTCAAAGCAAAGCCATAGAACCTTCCATACATCCTATTACCCGTGTGCTTGTTGACCGAGTTGGCCTTGCGAGTCGTAGGCAGCTACAGGTTGTTGGAGTTGTTTTCTCTTATTGGGTTGGGAAGTTATCACATGCCCTACTTTATGGATATATGTTGTTGGAGATACTCATGGCTTACTTTATTGTTAATACTTAAAATTGATTTAAGCAGAGGCATCGGTGAGTCATTTTGCCAATTTTACGACGGCTCACTTGTGTCCCCTAGGACCCCGAGATCGCATGAACTGTTATGAGACTGAGCGCTCTAACCAAGCGTGGGTACATTTACGGGCCTCCCCTTGATCACTGCCAGAATCTACACACTTGTCCAGTGGCCACAACTAGTTTGAGGTTTTCCATTTGGTTCTTGCGTGCATGCAGCTCTTGTATCTTATGGTCCGATTTACTTTGGGGGAAGCCGTGGGTGCCGTGTCACCCCTTGTTTGCTTTCTGCATGCACGCATAGGTTTGCGGCGTGAGCGTTTACCGCATGCTGAAGCGGGTCGTCTCCCATGGGTGGAGTCGGGCCTCTGAAGCCGTGCATGCAACAACTAGGTCCGTCTCAGAGATTCAGTCGGACTCTCGAGCGGGTTAAACTTAGTTAGATGGCTTCCTGGACTTGTTTGTACTAAAGGAGAGTGCGAGTCGTGACTATCCTGATGGCGCACCCGTTTTTATTAAGGGTGCGAGATTTGCCGGAAGGATTGATCGAACGTTTGGGTACATTTGGGAACCCCTGCAGGGTTAAATCTTTTCGAAAAGCCGTGTCCGCGGTTATGGACGACTTGGAGCTGTACTACTCGATCATAGAACAACTTGCACCTGCTATTTCAATACTAATAAACTTGTGTAGTAAGCCAGCACAACTACAACAATAAACCTGCAATAAAACTTGGTAACTGTGTGAGTGCCTTTGATACTTGCTTCTTTGTTTGGTCACGAGGAGGTGATTCATCGGCTGGGTTATGTTTGGTGTTAGTTTCTAGTTTGTTACTTTTTATGCGCTCTCTTATCTTATTCTATTTAGACGAAAGTTTTAGTGTCTTTGTAGTAAAGTTCTTTTGTTGCCGCTAAGTCCACCATATAGCCCGTAGGCAAGCATAGCTGAATTCCAGTCTCGCGAGTACGTGCCTCGGTACTCACCCTCATTTTTTTCCTTTTCTCTTTCTCCCTCCTTGTTCGGCAACCATTGGCCCAATGATTTTGACAGGTTTGGGAGCGACGACGTTAGCAAGGTTACCCTTCCGGCTTGGCCTGGGCAGGGTTATGGACGCCATCATTTATCTTCAGGCCTCTTAGGCCCATTTATATTCTTGTCCATACTCGGATACTATTTGGCTTTATGTATGATTTTGGATCTTTGTATGTATATCTAGATATTTTGACTCATGGAGTCTTCGTGGTTATATTATATATTCTTTTGTGGGTTCCATCGTGAACTTGTGTAACTGTTGCTACCTTTATTCCACCCGCATCACGTGCATGTTGTGACATGCATGAGGCGCTTTGTGGTGCGTTTCTAAAGCGACACCGTGTAGATTGTGGCGGAAGCGCTATAATCTGCAAGGTGCCAGTTTTGGGGCGTTACAAGTGGTATCAGAGCCCAGGTTTTGTCGATACCCACGGGTCCAGTCTGCCTATAGGATAACCTTGCCAATGGACATTGTTAAGTCTAGTATCAAAATTATTTTACTAAAAATGAGTTGGATAGATCTAAGTAGGTCTGCATTTCTCTCCTTATCTTTGTGCTTCTCTCCTCTTAACTTTGCGTGTTTTGAGTCTTCTCTCTTATCCACTTCTCTGAGTTTTAGGATTCTACGTGGGTGGACGATCTCTTGCCTTTATCCTAATAGGTCCAATCGTCGGAAGTTCACCATCGTCAACGTGAGCAAGAATTCCTTGTTAGTGGTGTCGCAGAGTTCAACATGGTGCATGAAGATCCGATAGTCCACCCAACTCATTCCCCGCCTTAACGTGGATCTCGGGGCGAGATCCCTTGTTAGTGGTGTCGATTGTAATGACCCGGAAAATTCCCCTAATAGATAATTGTTTGTTCTTTTCTTTTTCGCATCATCATGACTTCATGCATCATCATGAATCTATAATTTTGCATGTTTTTGTTAAACCAAAATTATTCGTATGAAAACCCTATTTTATTTTCTACACATATGGTTTTCTAGAAACCCTTCTCCCTCTCTTTTCTTATGTTTAAATTAACACTAACGACTATAATGTTTGCAGATTTTTGAAATTGTTTTGAATTTAAATCAATTTGATGAAAATTGTTTTGTAAAACTTCCCTTCTCTTTCTTTCTTGTTTACTCTCAATCTTCTTTCTAACAATTTTCTGAAAATCTTAAAAAAAACATCCAGGCTTTTTGCTTCCTCTCCGTTTCGACCCAACTAGACCTAGTCAACCCACCTTTACCGATCCTTGTCGGCTTCCTCGCAGAGGGCGCGTAGGAGGCGTGTTCCTGCTCCTCTCACGCTGAATGCATGAGCCCCTTTCACCCTTTAATCCCCTCCCCAAGCCAGACCAGATCGATCCCAGCAAACCCTAGCCTCTCTCCTCCTCTTCCCAGCACTGCCCCCAGGACCTCTCTTCTCGTTCCCTCTTTTTCTTCTTCTTCTGTGAGCTCCCGAACAACACCACGACCACCTCACCGATGCCCCGCTTCCCTAGTCACCCGAGCGCCTACCCGAGGGCGCCATGACGTCCGCCACGTCGTCCTGTCCATCTGCAACGAAGGAATCGAACCGGCATCAACCACAGAGATGGCCGCATCCTCCTCTTCCTCTCAGGTCTCCGGCAAAATCCAGTCGCTCTGGTTATCCTCCAGCTTCCCCGAGCATGCACGCGTCCTTGCGGTGAGCTGCTCTTCCTTTTCAGCGCTTTCCCCCTTCCATTTTGCTGCTCCTTGTGGTGCCCGTTGGTAACATCTGTTTACGTGCCTTGCCATGGACGAGCTCGTGGAGCACAGGGCGTGCTCCTCCTTGTCTGTACAACGACCCGGCGACCCTTCCTGTTCTGAATACCAAGCAGCAGCACATCGGTTTGTACCTGTCGTCTCGTCTGAAGAGCTGCTTCAAGTTACGCCCAAGCCTTCATTTAAACAAGATCTGCAGCGTAACCCAACTGGTTGATTCCTTTCCTTCAATCATCGGCCTCGGCCTATTTTCTTACCGGTGTTGCCCATCGCTGGTGTGTGACATATTCTATCCGTTGCCATTCGGGCTCAGGTCCGAACCCAGATTCAGCCTTTCCAGTTTTTTTTGTCTTCTTTGTTTCTGAAATTCTTGCAAATATGCAAATCTCATATGATTCATATCTTTTAAACCGTAATTCAGAATACAAAGTATTTTATATGAATTTTTATCAGAAATGTGAAGAATCTGAATATGTAAAAATGAAAAAGAAGTGGAAAAAGAAGACCAAAAGCAGTAGCGGAAAACCAAAAGCAGTAGCGGAAAAAGAAGAACACCCGGTGAAATTGTAAAAATGAAAAACGGAGTGTTCTTGGCAAATGAAAACGAGTACATCTCCTCCAAAGGAAATTTGTTGGGGTCCAACCATTTATTGCAGCAAACAAACAAACTAAACTAACTAAGAAAACTAAAACAACTGACGCTCCAAGAAAAACACATAGTGCATGAAGCAATAAAAATATAGTGTTTTGAAAGGTGACCTGATTTTTGCCGATAAAGAAGGGGTGCCTCGGGGGCATCCCCAAGCTTGAGCTTTTGTCCATTCTTCAACTCATCTCATCATTCTCCAATCCCTACACTTGAAAACTTCCTTCATACAAAACTAAACACAATTCTATTAGCAACATTAGTGCAAGCATAACATATAATCAACCCTCTTTTTGCTTTAGGTTTCAACTCAAAACCACCACATATATAGAAAATACTACTGTAGCAACCTCCCCAAAAGTTCCATGATCAAAAGAACTCAAAAGAAAGCGAGAAAGTGGCAAACATAAATATTGGCAGAAATCTGTCAAAACTGAACAGCTGACAAAGGTCGAATTTTTTAGGGGTTTTCTGTTGCTCAAATCAAAAAGTGTTCAACTAACAAAAGTTTCGATAAAACCTGGGGCATATGCACAAGAAATCGCAGGTCCAAAAGATATACAGAGAATTTATACGAATTTTTACGGTGCAGCACCGAAAACAGTTTCAGCACAGCAACATCCCCAAATCTTTACCTCACTCGAATTAGAGGCTTCTCTTGGCACAAAAACGAAATAAACAAGATAAGGAGCAGTCATTACAGTAGTAATGACTTCCAAGACTCAAATAAAAGAAAAAGTACTGAAAATAAAAACATTGGGTTATCTCCCAAGAGTGCTTTTCTTTAACGCCTTTGAGCTAGGCGCAGAAAATTGCGAATCAAGTAACAATGAAAGGGGGATCAGGATCCACTATAGGAATAAAGAAATGAATACTATCCAATTGAGGTTTTGAGTATCCCTTGTAGTCACGCTTTGGTACACTATTTTCATCAAAAAGATTTTCAGGACAAATCCAACTAGTATTAGCTACCAAGGCATTATGAATTCCTACAAGCTTACAAGGTATTGGCAATCTAGATTCTTCGTTGGGTGTACCAACAATTTCAACAGGCGAGCCAAACTTATCAAACTTCTTAAAAACTTTCCTAGCCTTAATTGCAACATCTCTAAATTCTATGCGCAATGTTTCCAAGATAAAAGCTTTCTTTTCGGGATCCTCAATTTCATGGAGCTTAAGGAACATGTATTGCATAAAAGGATTAACAATAGCAAACCTAGCTTCTAACATGTGAACTAAATGAGCAGAAGCAACTTCATAACTAGGAGCTAGCTCAACCAAAGACTTTTCCTCAACTTCCTTATGCATACTAATGTGATTAAAGAACTCCTCAATGTTACTTTTGCCAATAATCGAACCACTACCTACTGAGAGGTCCTCCAGAACGTACTTAGGGATCAACATGATGAACTAAAAGTAAAGAAATAACAACTACCAAGGATTCTAATTTTTTTGGGTTTTTTTATATAAAAAGATGCAGGTAAAATAAATAAAGTAAAGCAAAACAATAAAAAAAAGTAAAGGATGTGCGTGCGAAAACTCCCCTCGCAGAAGTCTTCTACTTCCTCCCCGGCAGCAGCGCCAGAAAATTAGCTGCTAGCGCGTGGTTGACGTGGGAGAATGTAATTGATGTAGGAGCTTCTTATTCTTCAAGTCCCTGTCAACAGCACTAGAAGATTCCTTGTGCGTGGTGAATGACCAGCCAGTTGGGAACCCCAAGAGGAAGGTATGATGAGTATAGCAGCTAGTTTTCCCTCAGTTAAGAAACCAAGGTATGTCGATCTTGGAGAGGAGAGAAAAACGACTGAAGGTGATGCTTGCTAGCTTGCGACAGCTTCGGACAATTTATATATGGCGCCTCGTCCAATCTTTGCTTGCTGGCTGCAACGCGGAACCTGCACACAACACAACCAAGTACTTCGTTCCCAACTTGCGATGAGGTTGTCAATCTCACCAATTTGCTTGAAACAAAGGTTATGAGCGTATCGAGTGGAAAACAATAGACTATGCGAGTAAAGTAAACAGTGCGAGTAAAGTAAACAGGTGATAGCAATATGATGGAAATAGGACCGGGGTCCACAGTTCACTAGTGGTGTCTCTCCATAAGATAAATAACACATGCTGGGTAAACAAATTACAGTTGGGCAATTGATAGAATAAAGATAAACGTGATATGTCAAGAAGATCACTATGAGATTTACTCTGGGCATTACAACAAAATACATAGACCGCCATCCAACTGCATCTATGACTAATAATCCACTTGTGGCGAATCAATCCGAGAACTCCACAAGTATTAAGTTGCGAACAACAGATAATTGCATTAAGCAAAGTGTGTAATGTAAACAAAGCATATGCCCTTGAGCATATGAATGTTATTTTCTCCCTATTAGCAACAGCACATCTACAACCTTAGAGGTTTCTGTCACTCCCCCAGGTTAAATAGAGGCATGAACCCACTATCGAGCATAAATACCCCCTCTTGGAGTCACTAGCAACTACTCGGCCAAGATAGCTACTAACAACGGAGAGCATGCAAGATCATAAACAACATAGAGATAACAAAAGATAATATTCAGTACAGCAACTCAATCATAAACACCAATATTCATCGGATCCCAACAAACCAAACATGTAGAATTACATAACGGTGATCTCAATCATGTAGGGCAGCTCATGAGATCTAAACATGAAGCACATGGTGGAGAAGACAACCATCTAGCTACTGCTATGGACCCATAGTCCAAGGTAGACTATTCACTCATCGCTTCGGAGGCAAGCATGGCGATGAAGAAGACCTCCGGTGGCGATTCCCCTCTCCGGCAGGGTGCCGGGAAGAGCTTCTGGACCCTCCCGATCTTCGGGTCGACGGCGGCGGCGGATCGCGATGTGTTCTGGAAAAGTGATCGGGTCCTTAGGTTTTTTCCGTCGGGGGGTCTTTATAGGCGAAGGGGCGATGTCAGAGGAGGGGCCAGGCGCCCTCACGCCAGGGTGGCGCGGCCCAGGGCCTGGCCGCGCCAGCCCTGTGTGTGGGGCCCTGGTGGCCCCCCTCCTACTCTCCTTCGGATCTCTGGAAGCTTCCGGGTAAAATAATACTTCAGGAACTTGTTTCGTCCAATTCTGAGAATATTTCCTGTGTATCACTTCTGAAACACAAAAACAGCAGAAAACAGGGAACTGGCACTGTGGCAACTCGTTAATAGGTTAGTTCCGGAAAATGCATAAAAGTGCCACGAAGTGTAACGAAACATTAGGCAAATGGTGTAAAAGCAAGCATGGAGCATCAAAAATTATAGATACGTTGGAGACGTATCAAGCATCCCCAAGTTGTACTACTCAATCATAGAACAACTTGCACCTGCTATTTCAATACTAATAAACTTGTGTAGTAAGCCAGCACAACTACAACAATAAACCTGCAATAAAACTTGGTAACTGTGTGAGTGCCTTTGATACTTGCTTCTTCGTTTGGTCACGAGGAGGTGATTCATCGGCTGGGTTATGTTTGGTGTTAGTTTCTAGTTGGTTACTTTTTATGCGCTCTCTTATCTTATTCTATTTAGACGAAAGTTTTAGTGTCTCTGTAGTAAAGTTCTTTTGTTGCCGCTAAGTCCACCATATAGCCCGTAGGGAAGCACAGCTGAATTCCAGTCTCGCGAGTACGTGCCTCGGTACTCACCCTCATTTTTTTTCCTTTTCTCTTTCTCCCTCCTTGTTCGGCAACCATTGGCCCAACGATTTTGATAGGTTTGGGAGCGACGACATTAGCAAGGTTACCCTTCCGGCTTAGCCTGGGCAGGGTTATGGACGTCATCATTTATCTTCAGGCCTCTTAGGCCCATTTGTATTCTTGACCGTACTCGGATACTATTTGGCTTTATGTATGATTTTGGATCTTTGTATGTATATCTGGATATTTTGACTCATGGAGTCTTCGTGGTTATATTATATATTCTTTTGTGGGTTCCATCGTGAACTTGTGTAACTGTTGCTACCTTGATTCCACCCGCATCACGTGCATGTTGTGATGTGCACGAGGTGCTTGGTGGTGCGTTTCTAAAGCGACACCGTGTAGATTGTGGTGGAAGCGCTATAATCTGCAAGGTGCCAGTTTTAGGGCGTTACAAGTGGTATCAGAGCCCAGGTTTTGTCGATACCCACGGGTCCAGTCTGCCTATAGGATAACCTTGCCAATGGACGTTGTTAAGTCTAATATCAAAACTATTTTACTAAAAATGAGTTGGATAGATCTAAGTAGGTCTGCATTTCTCTCCTTATCTTTGTGCTTCTCTCCTCTTAACTTTGCATGTTTTGAGTCTTCTCTCTTATCCACTTCTCTGAGTTTTAGGAATCTACGCGGGTGGATGATCTCTTGCCTTTATCCTAATAGGTCCAATCGTCGGAAGTTCACCATCGTCAACGTGAGCAAGAATTCCTTGTTAGTGGTGTCACGGAGTTCAACATGGTGCATGAAGATCCAATAGTCCACCCAACTCATTCCCTGCCTTAACGTGGATCTCGGGGCGAGATCCCTTGTTAGTGGTGTCGATTGTAACAACCCAAAAAATTCCCCTAATAGATAATTGTTTGTTCTTTTCTTTTTCGCATCATCATGACATCATGCATCATCATGAATCTATAATTTTGCATGTTTTCATTAAACCAAAATTATTCGTATGAAAACCCTATTTTATTTTCTACACATATGGTTTTCTAGAAACCCTTCTCCCACTCTTTTCTTATTTTTAAATTAACAATAACGATTATAATGTTTGCAGATTTTTGAAATTGTTTTGAATTTAAATCAAGTTTATGAAAATTGTTTTGTAAAACTTCCCTTCTCTTTCTTTCTTGTTTAATCTCAATCTTCTTTCTAACAATTTTCTAAAAACTTAAAAAAACATCCAGGTTTTTTGCTTCCTCTCCGTTTCGACCCAACTAGACCCAGTCAACCCACCTTTACCGATCCTTGTCGTCTTCCTCGCAGAGGGCGCGTAGGAGGCGTGTTCCTACTCCTCTCACGCTGAATGCATGAGCCCCTTTCACTCTTTAATCCCCTCCCCAAGCCAGACCAGATCGATCCCAGCAAACCCTAGCCTCTCTCCTCCTCTTCCCAGTGCCGCCCCCAGGACTCTCTTCCCGTTCCCTCTTTTTCTTCTTCTTCTGTGAGCTCCCGAACAACACCACGACCACCTCACCGATGCCCCGCTTCCCTAGTCACCCGAGCGCCTACCCGAGGGCGCCACAACGTCTGTCGCATCGTCCTGTCCATCTGCAGCGAAGGAATCGAACCGGCATCGACCACGGAGATGGCCGCATCCTCCTCTTCCTCTGAGGTCTCCAGCAAAATCCAGTCGCTCTAGTTATCCTCCAGCTTCCCCGAGCATGCACGCGTCCTTACGGTGAGCTGCTCTTCCTTTTCAGCGCTTTCCCCCTTCCGTTTTGCTGCTCCTTGTGGTGCCCGTTGGTAACATCTGTTTACGTGCCCTACCATGGACGAGCTCGTGGAGCATAGGGCGCGCTCCTCCTTATCTGTACAAAGACCCGGCGACCCTTCCTGTTCTGAATACCAAGCAGCAGTACATCGGTTTGTATCTGTCATCTTGTCTGAAGAGGTGCTTCAAGTTACGCCCAAGCCTTCATTTAAATAAGATCTGCAGCGTAACCCAACTGGTTGATTCCTTTCCTTCAATCATCGGCCTCGGCCCGTTTTCTTACCGGTGTTGCCCATCGCCGGTGTGCGACATATTCTATCCGTCACCATTCGGGCTCAGGTCCGAACCCAGATTCAGCCTTTCCAGTTTTTTTCGTCTTCTTTGTTTCTGAAATTCTTGCAAATATGCAAATCTCATATGATTCATATCTTTTAAACCGTAATTCAGAATACAAAGTATTTTATATGAATTTTTATCAGAAAATGTGAAGAATCTGAATATGTCATTCATATTACTGTTTGCATCTCGCATCATGTAGTGACGTGGTAATTTGCATATCATCTAATAAGTAACATCTTATATTTACTAATTGGAGGCACCAAACGAAGCACCACGTTAATCCTAGAAAATAAACAAAACTGTCCGTCGGATACACAAATTAAGTATCTACCACCGTTGGATGGTTTCCATCATAAGAGTCCTGGCGAACTATGCCACACGCCCGCACGCATGCCCTTCGACTGAAAAAAAACATCTCCCTCAGACCTCCCACGGCCGTCATATAGCGACTCCTGTCGCGCGTATGCCGTCGCCCGTGAGATCTCCCATGGCCGCCAGCGCTATGCCTCCAGGGCAACGACACAGACAACATCCGCCACTTCTCGACGCCGCGCATGGACACCTACCGCAAGCAGGCAGAAGATTTCGAGAAGAACTCCACTGTGTCGCTTCCCTCGGCCGATGAAGACGTCAAAGAAGAGACCACCGCCAACCGCGCGTCTTGCCGGCATAGCTGCCGAGCTCACCGTCACCTCCAAAACGCTATCCAGGCGCTGCCAGCACCTAGAAGACTATCTTCTTTTTTTCCATCCATGCCACAATCCATGTGGATCCAGAAGAGCATGACCAAATCCAGTGTCTCCTACTATACAATCCTGGATGATTGATGCATTGGATCAGGACATGTTTCCATGAGAATTTGAAGATAGGTGGGTGCTCGATTCTGCTATCAACGCCGATCCATTGATGCTGCAGATCGATCTAAGGAGGTCACGAGCAATTCCAGGGTCGCGATCAACCTGCTCCCATGCCAATTTTTAAACTCCTGTAGGTTTCAAATTTTGCGGATGATGTAATCCAGCTTCTCTTTTTAGTCCAGTCAATTTCCGTGATGATTGATGCAGATGATGAGCTGATAAACCTATGTCAGTTTAAAACAGATAGGAGGGGTGTTTTCATTAGGAAATTGCAAAGTATAAATTAAACATTACGGCCAGAAGGATTCCAGCAGCCAGCGAAGAATCATCTGGCGTTGGGGAAGGGCAAGTGCTGAACTATCTATATTTTTCTCATTGTTGATTCTTATGTAGAAACGTTTTAGTAATCAACCACTCCTCACGTCCTAATAGTAACGTATTCCTTGATGTTGGTTTGCAGATGTATAGCTGAATAGCAATAATCTACCTGCTGTAATTTGTGAAACATGACCGGAAGGGTGAAGCCATGATATTGGTGTTCATATTATTTACTCTCTTTGGACGTACAGAACTTGGTTTGTGTTATTCTACGCCTCTCTCCATGTTCTTTCTAGGCAAAGCATCTGTGGCGATGATTCCTTAACTGCTTTGAGTCATAGCTGAAAATTAGTAGAAAATGGCAATTGCAAGCATGATATTTGCAGGTCGTATTTACTGAAGCATACTCTCTCTGTATTTTCTCATTTCTTACTCGAGATACAATGCATACTTCCTATTATTCCGCAGGATAGCCCTGCATTGCTTTGTCGCCAGATGATCCTTTGTGATGAATCCTTTATTCCATTGTGTAATGACTGAAAATTTATTGGCAATGTCGTTTTAACATGATGTTTGCAGGTCAATTTTTACTCAAATTTTTTTGCGAGGATTTTTTACTCAAACATTAACGTTTTTTGTGCTTTCTTATTCTTTTCTACTATATTTTTATGGATTTGATTCATGCCCCATTGTTACTTATGCTGTGCAGAGTTCTTGGAATGGACATAGAAAACATGATAGTGTACTTCTAAATTTTCATTGAGCCCCGGCGATGAACTCTCCAATCTATTTAGAGATGGTTATAAATGGTCCAACAGAGTCTATCATGGATACTCTATAACGTATCTGCATCAAACATTCAGATTCATGTAACTTGCACTTGATACCTCCTCTCTTTCATGCACTTCCCTTGATATTTGAGATCTAGACTAAACAATTTATAGGTTCAGATTTTACTCACATTTGACTCAAGTAACAACATATATAGGTGGAGATTAACTTGGTAATATCTTCTCCAATTTTGTATTGAGCTGAAATTGATGCGTTGCTTCAGCACCTTATTGCCCTTTCTAATAATTAGTAAAGAACGCTTTTGAGATAGCTAACATTGTATGCTTCAATTTTCTTTCACCATTGTATTTTCAGAATCCATGAATGTGTGTATTCTCTGTTGCATTGCCGGTTAATATTTGCACACTTTCCCCCTTTCTCAGTCATACCAGGTTAGTGACTTCAGAACTGGATACTTCACACATGGACTTTTTCTTTCTCACTTCACTCTAGCAACAAAATGTGTTCCGATTTCCTTCAACTGTTTACCCATAACTCACATGGAGAAACTTATTTTAAATGAACAAATTAATGTAATATAAAAATATATCAGGTTATTAAGTAACCTGATGTCATTCTCCTATTTAATAGTAAAGATGATCTCGGCGTAAAGTTAAGAGATTTTTCAAACAGCTCACCTTTGCATATTTATAATAGTTATTATTTTGATATTTTCCCTATTAGAACTTGGTACTCCATCCGTCTTAAAACAAATGACTCAGCTTTATATCCATCAATAGTTCAAAACCTAATATTTAGAGTATGACCATCAATTTGAAGTTAGAATACAACATCACAACAGTAAAAAAAATTAATAGCATCTAAGTCTATTAGAAAACACAAATACAAGTATTCTAATAAAAACCAACCGAAGAAGTAGATCACAGGGTAGGCTCTTAGATATGATGATAGTCAAATATGTCGATAGATGTCGTGATACTTAAATTTTGAAAAATATTTCGTGAACATATGAGTGACACTAATTTATAGATAAGAAATATTATTGATAGTTTAATATACCCATGTGTTCATACGAATAACTAGCCCGTGCAGGTGCACGGGTTAGTGACTAGTATGGAGTAATTAGGATATGCCAACTATGGTATCACCACTTCATTTAACTTTGTGTAGATCACCCATATCTTGTTTTGCCATGCTAATCAATATTTAAATTGTCGTGTAGTAAAACAACTTGAACCATATATGTGTGTGTCGGAATTCGATTCCGCTTAATTTGGATAAGTTGCATTGCATCATAATTGCCATGTCATGCATACATGCTTTGCATGATCATGCCGATTCTTTTCTCGTAGTAGTAAGTGTTGCATCCGTTGTTTGTTGTAGCGATTTGCTTCTTCGCGAATAGGATATTTTGTGGTGATGTGAGCAACGACAAGTTCTTCGGGTGTTCTTCGACAATCTTTTCAGGCGAGCCCTTTTCTCTCTACCCATTTAACATTTCTGCTCTCGCTAGCTCTATATTCTAGCCTTGTGTCATGATGCTTTTGTTCGAGTCACGTGTCCTATCCACCTGTTTATCCAAAGCAAAGCCATAGAACCTTCCATACATCCTATTACCCGTGTGCTTATTGACCGAGTTGGCCTTGCGAGTCGTAGGCAGCTACCGGTTGTTGGAGTTGTTTTCTCTTGTTGGGTTGGGAAGTTATCACATGCTCTACTTTATGGATATATGTTGTTGGAGATACTCATGGCTTACTTTATTGTTAATACTTAAAATTCATTTAAGCAGAGGCATCGGTGAGTCATTTTGCCAGTTTTACGATGGCTCACTTGTGTCCCCTAGGACCCCAAGATCGCATGAACTATTCTGAGACTGAGCGCTCTAACCAAGCGTGGGTACATTTACGGGCCTCCCCTTGATCACTGCCAGAATCTACACACTTGTCCAGTGGCCACAACTAGTTTGAGGCTTTCCATTTGGTTCTTGCGTGCATGCAGCTCTTGTATCTTATGGTCCGATTTACTTTGGGGGAAGCCGTGGGTGCCTTGTAACCCCTTGTTTGCTTTCTGCATGCACGCATAGGTTTGCGGCGTGAGCGTTTACTGCATGCTGAAGCGGGTCATCTCCCGTGGGTGGAGTCGGGCCTCCGAAGCCGTGCACGCAACAACTAGGTCCGTCTCAGAGATTCGGCCGGACTCTCGAGCGGGTTAAACTTAGTTAGGTGGCTTCCTGGACTTGTTTGTAGTGAAGGAGAGTGTGAGTCGTGACTATCCTGATGGCGCACCCGTTTTTATTAAGGGTGCGAGATTTGCCGGAAGGATTGATCGAATGTTTGGGTACATTTCGGCACCCCTGTAGGGTTAAATCGTTTCAAAAGGCCATGTCCGCGGTTATGGACGACTTGGAGTTGTACTACTCGATCATAGAACAACTTGCACCTGCTATTTCAATACTAATAAACTTGTGTAGTAAGCCAGCACAACTACAACAATAAACCTGTAATAAAACTTGGTAACTGTGTGAGTGCCTTTGATACTTGCTTCTTCGTTTGGTCACGAGGAGGTGATTCATCGGCTGGGTTATGTTTGGTGTTAGTTTCTAGTTGGTTACTTTTTATGCACTCTCTTATCTTATTCTATTTAGACAAAAGTTTTAGTGTCTCTGTAGTAAAGTTCTTTTGTTGCCGCTAAGTCCACCATATAGCCCGTAGGCGAGCACAGCTGAATTCCAGTCTCGCGATTACGTGCCTTGGTACTCACCCTCGTTTTTTCCTTTTCTCTTTCTCCCTCCTTGTTCGGCAACCATTGGCCCGACGATTTTGACAGGTTTGGGAGCGACGACGTTAGCAAGGTTACCCTTCCGGCTTGGCCTGGGCAGGGTTATGGACGCCATTGTTTATCTTCAGGCCTCTTAGGCCCATTTGTATTCTTGTCCATACTCGGATACTATTTGGCTTTATGTATGATTTTGGATCTTTGTATGTATATCTGGATATTTTGACTCATGGAGTCTTCGTGGTTATATTATATATTCTTTTGTGGGTTCCATCGTGAACTTGTGTAACTATTGCTACCTTGATTCCACCCACATCACGTGCATGTTGTGACATGCACGAGCCGCTTGGTGGTGCGTTTCCAAAGCGACACCGTGTAGATTGTGGCAGAAGCGCTATCATCTGCAAGGTGCCGGTTTTGGGGCGTCACAAGCAGCTCACAAGATATAAACCTGAAGCACGTGGTGGAGGAGACAACTATCTAGCTACTTCTATGGACCCGTAGTCCAAGGTAGACTACTCACACATCACTCTAGAGGCGACCATGGTGGTCGAGAAGGCCTACGGCAGGGTGCCGGGAAGAGCTCCTGGATCCTCCCGATCTCGCGACGATGACAGCGGCGGCTTGTAGTATGTTTGGTGGAAAAGCGATCCGTCCTTTAGGTTTTTCCCATCGAGGGGAATATATAGGTGAAAGAGCAGCGTCAGGGGGTGGGCTAGCCGGCCTCACCGCTGGTGGCGCGGGCCACTGGTAGGCCGCGCCACCCTAGGGTGAGCTTGGCTCCTGGCCCCCCTCCGTCTCATCTTCGGACTTCGTGATGCTTTGGGAAAAATAGAAGGCTTGGCTTTTGTTTCGTCCAATTCCAAGAATATTTCTTGTGTAGCTTTTCTGAAACACAAAAATAGCAGAAAACAGGGAACTGGCACTATGGCATCTCGTTAATAGGTTAGTTCTAGAAAATGCATAAAAATGCCACGAAGTGTAACAAAACACAAAGCAAATGGTGTATAAACAAGCATGGAGAATAAAAAATTATAGATACGTTTGAGATGTATCAAGCATCCCCAGGCTTAACTCCTGCTCATCCTGGAGTAGGTAAGTGATAACAAAAGAATAATTTTTGAGGTGATATGCACCATCACAATCTTGGTCAACTATGTAAAGCATTGAGTGTTGGGATCAAAGAACTTAAAACATGGGCATAAGAGACATAATCTTGATAATAAAACTTAGCAACCATGTTATAACATGAAAAAGGAACACAAACGAAAGATCATGAATAATGAAACAATGAAAGTCAAACGTGTGTTCAAATCATATGGAAAAACATATCAAGTGGTTTTCAGCTTGTCCTTCATGGAATAGCAAAACATAAATGCATAGGACACCTTCAAGTTTAAGAGGGCAACTAGATACAGATAATTTAAGAACAAGCAAAACCATAATCATGAATCAATCAATGATAAATTTTGGGACTATGCACATTATACTCAGAATGGCAACTATGCTCTCTTAGACGGTGCATAAAGGTAGAAGGTGGAGACTCAACATAAAAGTAAAAGAAAAGCCCTTCGCATAGGGAAGCAGAGATTAAACATGTGCTAGAGCTTTTCATTTGTGAAACATAGAGATAAAAATTAGTTTTGAGAGGTGGTTGTCTTTGTCAACGACTGGCAATGGGGTTCTTACTATCTTCCATACAAAAATGAAGCAAGTTTTTGAGAGAGAGATTGGCACTTTGGTGCTCTTTTATAAATCTTGGCACTCCTCCCCACCTTTTTCCTTTCACAAACCTTGGCTAACCGATTCCATCGGGTGCCCACCAACATTCACATACCATGGAGGAGTGCCTTTTTTCTTTTCTTTTTTTTCTTTTTGGAATTTAACAATATGGAAGAAAGCAAATCCGACCACTACGTCCCCATGAGCTGAAAACAGTGTCACAAACGAGAAGTGTTTTGACGGTTTTTTTTTGAAAGGTAGTACATGAAAATTTACTTGGAATGGCTTGCAAATACCATGCATAGGAATTTATAGTGGGCACATTGGAATAACTTGGTTTTTGGGAGTTGGATGCACGAGTAGAGCTCATACTCAGTACAAAATGAAGGCTAGCAAAAGACTGGGAGCGACCAACTAAGAGAGCAATAACGGTCATAATCATGCATAGTGACAAAACATCATTAAAAGAAGCATAAAATGGCATCACAAGTCAAAAACCAAATGATCATAGAGGCTTATGGTGACTTGTTAGAGTCAAACATGTTGTAAGCATGCGCCAAGTCAACCCAAATAAAGCATCAAGGAGAAAACAAAATAAATGCTTCCATATAATAAAAACAACGCGTGATTTTTTTTCAAAGGCTCATTAAGCAATCTCAGTCATTTGAGGCAAGTCATGCTACAGCAAAAATCACTAAGTATACTATCAAAATGACATCAAGCATGGCATGCAAAAGTCTAAGCCGCAGTCTAAACAAGCTCCTTTTTGTACCACTTTTTTCATGAAACTTTTTCTCTTTTCCAACACCATTCAAACCTTTTTGAAATAACTCTTTTGATGAATACCAACATAGACCAGAGGTCCAAATACACCTTGATGAAAAGATATAACAAGATCTGAACATAAATCAAGGCAAAAAACGAAAGCTAAACGTAGTTCTAGAAAAAGAGAACACTCGTTGAACGATAAGGGTGAAAAATAGAGTGTTCTTGGCAAATGAAAAACGGTGTGCGTCTCCTCCAAAAGAAATTTGTTCGGGTCCAAACATTTATTGCAGCAAACAAAACAAAACAAAACTGAAAGCGAAAGTAAAGACGCTCCAAGAAAAATGCATAGTGCATGAAGCAATAAAAATATAGTGTGTTGAAAGGTGGCCTGATTTTTGCCGATGAAGAAGGGGTGCCTCGGGGGCATCCCCAAGCTTTGATGCTTGTACCTCTTGGATATTTCTTGGGGTGACATGGGCATCCCCAAGATTGAGATTTTGTCCATACTTCATCTCATCTCATCACTCTCCAATCCCTACACTTGAAAACTTCCTTCATACAAAACTTCACACAATTCTATTAGCAACGTTAGCATAAGCATAATAGTAAATCAACCCTTTTGGTTCAGGTTTCAACTCAAAAACACCACATATAAATCATATACTACTGTAGCAACTTCCTCAAAAGTCCCGTGATCAAAAGAACTCAAAAAGAAAGCGATCGAGAGGCAAACACAAATAGTGGCAGATATCTGTCAAAATAGAACAGCTGACAAAGGTTGATTTTTTTGAGGACCTTATGTTGCTCAAATCGAAAAGTATAAAACTAATGAAAGTTTGGATATAACCTGGGTCATATGAACAAGAAATCGCAGATCAAAAAGATATTCTAAGAATTTTCACGAATATTTACGGTGCAGCGTAGAAATCTGTTTCAGGATAGCAACTTCCCCAAATCTTACCTCCCTCAAATTAGAAGTTCTTCTTGGCACAAAAACGAAATAAAAATGATAAGGAGAGGTTATTACAGTAGTAATAACTTCCAAGAAACAAATAAAAGAAAAATTACTGAAAAGAAAACAATGGGTTATCTCCCAAGAGTGCTTTTCTTTAACGCCTTTGAGCTAGGCGCGGAAAGTGCAAATCAAGTAATATCAAATGAGGCATTAAGATCAATTGTAGAAGTCTTTTCAACAATGAATTGAATTGTATCCAAATGAGTTTTTGAAGATCCCTTGTGAACACTCTTTGGTTCATGATACGTCTCCAACGTATCCATAATTTTTGATGCTCCATGCTTGTTTTTACACCATTTGCTTAGTGTTTCGTTGCACTTCGTGGCATTTTTATGCATTTTCCGGAACTAACCTATTAACAAGATGCCACAGTGCCAGTTTCATGTTTTCTGCTGTTTTTGTGTTTCAGAAAAGTTACACAGGAAATATTCTCGGAATTGGACGAAACCAAAGCTAGTCGTCCAGATATTTCATGGAGCTTCCAGAATACCGAAGAGGAGACGGAGCCAGACCAGAGGGTGGCCACACCACCAGGGGGCGCGGCCCACCCCTAGCCTGCGTCGGACTATGGTGTGGGCCCCCTGGTCCACTTCTGATGCCGCCTCTTCGCCTATAAAGACCCCCCGATGGGAAAAACCTAAACACCCGATCACTTTTCTAGAACACATCGCGATCCGCCGCCGCTGTCGACCCGAAGATCGGGAGGATCCAGAAGCTCTTCCCGACACCCTGCCGGAGAGGGGAATCACCACCGGAGGTCTTCTTCATCGCCATGCTTGCCTCCGGCGTGATGAGTGAGTAGTCTACCTTGGACTATGGGTCCATAGCAGTAGCTAGATGGTTGTCTTCTCCACCATGTGCTTCATGTTTAGATCTCGTGAGCTGCCTTACATGATCGAGATCACCGTTATGTAATTCTACATGTTGTGTTTGTTGGGATCCGATGAATATTGGTGTTATGATTGAATTGATGTACTGAATTTTATCTTATGTTATCTCTATGTTGTTTATGATCTTGCATGCTCTCCGTTGTTAGTAGCTATCATGGCCAAGTAGTTGCTAGTGACTCCAAGAGGGGGTATTTCTGCTCGATAGTGGGTTCATGCCTCTATTTAATCTGGGGGAGTGACAGAAACCTCTAAGGTTGTAGATGTGCTGTTGCTACTAAGGGGAAAACAACATTCATATGCTCGAGGGCATATGCTTTGTTTACATTACACACTTTGCTTAATGCAATTATCTGTTGTTCGCAACTTAATACTTGTAGAGTTCTCGGATTGATTCGCCACAAGTGGATTATTAGTCATAGATGCAGTTGGATGGCGGTCTATGTATCTTGTTGTAATGCCCAGAGTAAATCTCATAGTGATCCTCTCGACATATGCATGTTGTCTTTATTCTATCAATTGCCCAACTGTAATTTGTTTACCCAGCATGTATTATTTTATCTTTTGGAGAGACGCCGCTAGTGAACTGTGGACCTCGGTCCTATTTCCTTTATATTGCTATCACCTGCTTACTTTACTCACACTATTTACTTTACTCGCATATTACTATCACTTTCCACTCGATACGCTCATACCCTTTGTTTCAAGCAAACCGGTGAGATTGACAACCTCATCATAAGTTGGGAACAAAGTATTTGGTTGTGTTGTGTGCAGATTCCACGTTGCCGCCTGCAAAGCAAAACTTGGACGAGGCGTCCTATAAATTGTGCGGAGCTGTCGCGAAGCTAGCGGGCATCACCTTCAGTCGTTTGGCTTTCTCCTACTGGATTGATAACCTTGGTTTCATAACTGAGGGAAAAACTTGCTGCTATATTCATCAAACCTTCTCTTGGGGTTTTCCAACTGGCCGGTCATTTACTACACACAAACAAGTTTTCTGGCATCATCACCGCGCCATCAACAAGTTTTTCTGGCACCGTTGCCGGGGAGGAAGAAGACTTCTGCAAGGGGAGTTTTGCACGCACATCCTTTACTTTATTTTAAGTTTTGCTTTACTTTATTTTTACTTGCATCATTTTATCAAAAACCCAAAAAAAAAATAGAATCCTTTGTAGTTGTTTTTACTTGTCTGCTTTTAGTTTCCTAGAATGTCTACTCTTGAAAACACCAAGTTGTGTGACTTTACTAGCACGAATAATAGTGATTTTATCTGCACTCCTATTGCGCCACCTGCTCCTGCTGCAGATTTTTATGAGATTAAGCCTGATTTGTTGAACCTTGTTATGAAAGAGCAATTTTCTGGTGCTAGTACTGATGATGCTGCAGCTTATCTCAACAATTTTGTTGAGCTATGTGAGATGCAAAAGTATGAGAATGTTGATGGTGATATTATTAAGCTTAAGTTGTTTCCTTTTTCTTTGAGAGGAAAAGCTAAGGATTGGTTGCTGTCTTTGCCTAAAAATAGTATTGATTCATGGGCTAAGTGTAAGGATGCTTTTATTGGTAGATACTATCCTCCTGCTAAGATTATAGCTTTGCGTAGCAATATTATGAAGTTTAGTCAGTTTGATAATGAACATGTTGCTCAAGCTTGGGAAAGAATGAAATCTATGATAAAGAATTGTCCCACTCATGGACTGACTATTTGGATGATTGTTCAAACTTTTTATGCAGGACTGAATTTTTATTCGAGGAACCTACTTGATTCAGCTGTTGGAGGCACTTTTATGTCCCTTACCTTGGGCGCCGCAACAAAGCTTCCCGACAATATGATGGTAAATTACTCTGAATGGCACACCGAGAGAGCTCCCCAAGGTAAGAAGGTAAATTCTGTTGAGGAAACCTCTTCCTTGAGTGATAAGATTGATGCTATTATGCTTATGCTTTCTAATGATAGGACTCATGTTGATCCTAATAATGTTCCTTTGGCCTCTTTGGTTGCTCAAGAAGAGCATGTTGATGTAAACTTCATTAGAAATAATAATTTTAACAACAATGCTTATAGGAACAATTTTGCTAGTAACAATTATAGGCCGTATCCTTCTACCAATGGTAATGGTTATGGTAACTCTTATGTTAATTCCTCCAACAACACTAGGGCCGCGCCCTCCGATCTTGAGGTGATGCGCAAGGACTTCATCGGTAAACAAAATGCTTTTAACAAGTCTGTTGAGGAAAAGTCAGGCAAAATTGATATTCTTGCTTCTAAAGTTGATAGCCTTGCTCATGATGTTGAACTTCTGAAATTAAAGTGTTGCCTAATGAGGTGAAAGAGAACAATGTTTTTGCTACTGCTAATGCTATCCAAGTTAGAATTAATGAAAATGTTAGGATGCTAGCAGAATTGCATACCAGGTGGGAAAGAGAAGATGAGATGGCTAGAGAGATAAAGGTATGTACCATTACTACCTCTAATGATGTTATTCCTAATGCTAGCAATCCTCTTACTTTGATTGGTGTAGAGAAAACTCCTACTCCTTGTGTTAAAAAGCCTAAAACTGCCAAAACTTTTTCTCAAAAGAGTGCTGAAATTTTTCAGAGTGTAGGAGATGATAGCTCTATTTCCTTTAATGATTTTGATGTTGATGGCTGTAATATATCTGAAGTTATTTTGTTCTTGCAAAAGCTTGCTTTGACTCCCAATGCTAGTTCTTTAAATGTTGCTTTTACTAAGCATATTACCAATGCTCTTATGAAAATTAGGGATGAAAAGTTGAAGCAAAAAGCTTATGTTCCCAAGAAGTTAGAAGATGTTTGGGAACCCATCATTGATATGCATGTTAATGGTTTTGATCGCCATGCTTTATGTGATCTAGGTGCTAGTATTTCTATCATGCCTAGAAAGATTTATGACATGCTTGATTTACCACCGCTTGAAAAGTGTTATTATGATGTTCCTATTGCTGATGTTGCTAAGAAGAAACCTTTGGGAAGAATTAATGATGTTCTTATTATGGTTAACAATAACCTTGTTCCAGTTGATTTTCTTGTCATGGATGTTGAATGCAATGCTTCATGTCCTATTATTTTGGGAAGACCTTTTCTTCGAACTGTAGGTGCCATCATTGATATGAGGGAAGGCACCATCAAATGTCAATTCCCACTCAAGAAAGGTATGGAACACTTCCCTAGAAAGAGAAAGAAATTATTTTTTGACTCTATTCTTAGAGAAAATTATGAGCTTGATGCTTCATCACTTGATATTACTTGATTCGCATTTTCTGCGTCTAGCTCAAAGGTGTTAAAGAAAAGCACTCTTGGGAGATAACCCAATGTTTTTACATTCAGTTCTTTTTCTTTTATTTGAGTCTTGGAAGTTACTACTACTGTAATAACCGCTCCTTATCCTCTTTATTTCATTGTTGTGCCAAGAGAAGCCTCTAATTTGAGTGAGGTAAGATTTGGGGATGTTGTTGTCCTAAAATAGTTTTTGATGCTGCACCGTGAAAATTCTCTGTATATCTTTTGGACCTGTGATTTCTTGTGCATATGCCCCAGGTTATATCCAAACTTTTATTAGATGAACACTTTTTGATTTGAGCAACAGAGAACCCTCTAAAAATTCGACCTTTGTCAGCTTTCTGTTTTGACAGATTTATGCCAATATTTGTGTTTGCCGCTTTATCGCTTTCTTTTTGAGTTCTTTTGATCACGGAACTTTTGGGGAAGTTGCTACAGTAGTATATGCTTTATATGTGGTGGTTTTGAGTTGAAACCTGAAGCAAAAAGGGTTGATTCAATGTTATGCTTACACTAATGTTGCTAATAGATTTGTGTTCAGTTTTGTATGAAGGAAGTTTTCAAGTGTAGGGATTGGAGAATGATGAGATGAGTTGAAGAATGGACAAAAGCTCAAGCTTAGGGATGCCCATGTCACCCCAAGAAATATCCAAGAAGTACAAGCATCAAAGCTTGGGGATGCCCCCGAGGCACCCCTTCTTCATCGGCAAAAATCAGGTCACCTTTCAAAACACTATATTTTTATTGCTTCATGCATTATGCGTTTTTCTTGGAGCGTCAATTGTTTTTAGTTTTCAGTTTTGTTTAGTTTTGTTTGCTGCAATAAATGGTTGGACCCCAACAAATTCCTTTTGGAGAAGTTGCCTTGCTTTTCATTTGCCAAGAACACTCGTTGAACGATAAGAGTGAAAAATGGACTTGAATGAGTGTTCTCTTTTTCTAGAACTGCGTTTAGCTTTCGATTTTCACCTTGATTTGTGTTCAGATCTTGTTATATATTTTCATCAAGGTGTATTTTTTCCTCTGGTCTATATTGGTTTTCATCAAAAGAGTTGGTTATAAAAAGTTCGAATGGTGTTGGAAAAGAGAAAAAGCTTTATGCAAAAAAGTGGTACAAGAAGGAGCTTGTGTAGACTGCGGCTTAGGCTTTTGCATGTCGTGCTTGATGTATTTTTGATAGTATGCTTAGTGGTTTTGCTGTAGCATGACTTGTCTCAAATAACTGAGATTGCTTAATGAGCCTTTGAAAAAAATCATGCGTTGTTTTAATTATTTGGAAGCATAATTTTGGTTTTCTCCTTTGATGCTTTATTTGGGTTGACTTGGCGCATGCTCACACATGTTAGACTCATACAAAGTCGCCATTGCCTCTATGATCATTTAGTTTTTGACTTTTGATGCCATCTTATGCTTCTTTTAATGTCGCTTTGTCGCTCTGCATGATTATGGCCATTATTGCTCTCTTAGTTGGTCACTCCCAGTCTTTTGCTAGCCTTTGTTTTGTACTGAGTATGAGCTCTACTCGTGCATCCAACTCCTAAAAACCAAGTTGTTCCAAAGTGTCCACCATACATATCTATTATCAATTTGCTATTCCAAAGTACATTTGACTTGCTTTTATCTATCCTTCAAATTAAACTCTTTTTGGTGTTATGCGAAAATTGGTCAGTAAAGCTCTCACGAACCGGATGGCACACTTTACTTTTCTCGTTTTAAAATTTTGACATTGTGGTCTCTTATGTTGAGTTGTTATGCTTGCAAGTTGTAAGTTGGGAATTAGCCCAGCCATGCCGTCATGGGGCAAGCTTTCAACATTGCACTATCTTTCATTTGAGTTGATATCGTGATCTTTTGTTTATGGATACTCGCGGTGTGAAATGAATTGGGAATCTTGTGGGATCATGGAGTTTGTATACGTGTTAGAGAAACGCCTGGGCCGCTAATCTAAGCCATGCATAATTCATGGTGGAAATTTACAGCATGCCCATAGTGAACATTCGACGATGCATCTCGCAATAAAAAGCTATACCAATGGTAAATAAAAGAGATACCGAGGTGTTCATTGTCTGTTTGTCCTGTCATTTTGATGTGGGATTGTTCCATGTCATCGGGCACAGAGGTACCCCGTTGGCGGTTCTCGATGATACGTGTATACTTACAATGACAAGAGCTTGCTTGGGACTCTAAGTAAAGTAGCATGAGGTTTGGGTATTCGTATTTCACGGGACACGAGGTTTTCAACTTATGATTTGTCAAGCATATGCAGCATAAGTGTTCTCGTATTAACTTTAACCATTCAAGATGCTTATGATGGGGGCAATGAGAGCTCAAAGCCGGTAAGTACTGTCGGTGTTCTGGATACCGGGGTATCCCGGTCCACCTGCTCCTGGGCCCCGTCATCAGCCCATCTTTAGCCCAGGGGAGAACCGACGACTGAAGCTATTCGAGAAGACCCTCATGAGGAGGCGCCTCATGAGGAGAACAACGGCTAAGGCTGCTAAGGACCAGAAGACCTCCTCACGAGCTCCCACTGGCGAGGAGAGGAACCACGTCCATGTCAGCTCAGCACGTTGGCGTGCAGAGCAAGAAGATAAAGGACAGAAGACCGCATACCGCCCACGCTACCCCCGACAGGGAGGAGACCAACTTTCGCTGTGCCTGCCCAAAGCGGCACAGTGGTTGTTGGCCACCCCCCTAAAAATAGCGTGGACGGTGCAGGGCGCCAGAGGAAGACGTCAGCTTCCTCCACCCACTCCGGTGGACCGGTGCCACTACTCTACGAAGACTACGTCCACGGAAGAATGTAGTCTACAGCTGTCCTCCCTCCTTGGCCGTGTGTGGCAACCCCTTCCCCAAGAAGATAAGGGGAAGGAGGACCTTGGCGCTAGGGGGGATCGAATCTTCATCTTCTCCAAGCTGCTAGCTGGGCACGCAGGTTCTTCAACCTCTGGCCAGTTAGAGCTTTGTAACCAAGACCTTGTACTCCTCGCGAGGTATCGCGTCGTAATACAAGAAGGCAGGAAGTAGGGGTGTTACCTCACCCAAGGGCCCTGAACCTGGGTAAAGCTTGGCGTCTCTCTCTGCAGTGTGTAGTGCGTTCGACGACTCGAGGCTTCCGTCACCGTGTTTCATTGCGATCCTAGATCTCACACGCTCAGCCCCCTGTGTTCGAATCTTTGGGTCCGTCGCGTGGTACCCCGTGTTCTTGCGACATGAAATCCATCGACATTTGGCGCGCCAGGTAGGGGGCTGTGGTATGTTTTCTTCCAGATCTGCTTCGACATGGCCGACGCCAACGCAAGGCTCGAGCGTCTTCGCCGTCGCAATGCTGTTCGGGGGCAAACCGAGCCCATCTTCCATCGTCGTGAAGCTTCGGCCGGGGAGGAAGAGGAGGAAGATCTGGAGTCCTCCTACCTCCCGTCCGGGCGTACAGAGCCTTCGCTCTCCTTCACCACCACTGCCACTTCTCGCGCTCGTTCTGGGAGTCAGCTGTCTCCTGCGCAGGCTCTCGCCATGGCGCAGGAGCTGCTGCGCTATCAGCCCACTAATGATGGGCATGAGGGATGGCGCGCTCGAATCGCCGAGCTCATCGCCATCGCCAACGAAGACCCGGCCCAGGGAGGAGCCCAGGGCGCGGGAGAACCAGATCTGGCAGCGGGGCGCCGCGCCCCGGGCGCCGGAGATGGGCAGGCCGCCAAGGCCAAGAAGGTGGCTTCCTGCGCCGCATCTTCACCGCGCGGGGAGCCCAGCTGCCAAATCGTCCAACGCGCTCCAGAAGACGCATGCGTCTCCCTGGAGCGCCGCCGCGAAAATCATGACCGCGCCATCGATGACATCGGCGAAGCTGGCAAGAACGTCAGGACCCCCGGCGACCCTATCTACAACCCCGGGTGTCTTGCTCTCACTCGCCAACAACGCTACGTGGTCTCAAGTTCAAGCCAGACATCGGCGCGTGTTACGATGGGACTACCAACCCCGTCGAATTCCTCCAGCTCTACGTCATCGCCGTCTAGGCCGCGCGTGGAGATCAGCGTGCCATGGCCAATTGGTTCCCCATGGCCCTTAAGGACGCTCCGCAAACTTGGCTCATGAATCTTCCTCACGAATCCGTGACTTCATGGAAGGATTTATGTCGTCAGTTCGTTGCCAACTTCATGCCCACGTACGAGCGCCCCGCAACTAAGAACGATCTTAAGGCGGTGCGTCAGTACAAGGGCGAGACGATTCGTCAGTATATCCAGCGCTTCAGTCAGATGAGGAACAAGATTCCCAGGATCTCCAATGAGGAGGTCATCTCCGCGTTCTCCACGGGCGTCTCCAACATCAAGATGAGGGAGAAGCTGTCCGTGAATGATGAGCTGACTTCCGTTGTCAGGCTCTTCGAGATCACTGACCACTGCGCCAAGGCCGAGGAGGGGAGGCTCTTTGTGCACAACCTGCCGGAGGCGCTTCCCCCGAAGCCGAAGTCCAAGGACCCCAAGCGAAAGGAGGCCGCTGTCCTCGCGGTGGAACCTGATCATAAGCAATGCCACGGGGACCGCTCCGAACGCGATAAAGGTCGATGTCTCCGTTTCTGCATTCTCCACAAGAAGGACACCCACAATACCGACGATTGTTGGATTGTCCGAAAGTTTCATGAAGAAAATGGCGTCTCCAAGCGCCGTGGGGGCGGTCGCAGCTACGACAAGAGTGGATCCCGGGGCGATCGCCGCGACGACGACTGCGTGCAAGGTTGCCGCCGCGAGGGTCTGTCTCGAGCCGATCCCGAGCTACTGCCGCTGCCCCCACCAGCGAACGATCGCCGGGAGGAGAACCAGGGGGCTATCAAGAGCCGCGAGACTTCACCGCTTGCCTCCTGGGTGGAGCTGAGGCTGCTCTATCCAATCGTCACTTCAAGCAGCTGTCGTGAGAGATCGCGGCGATACAGCCCAATGTCAGCAACCGCCTAATGAAGTGGTCAACTTGCAAGATCGGCTTCGACGAGGAAGACCATCCGGCCTCTACCAGGGGCATGGGCACAATTCCCCTCTTGTGCACGCCAACCATCAATAACGTCGTTGTCAATCGCACTCTCATCGACGGAGGGGCGGGCCTCAACATCATCTCGGTTGAGATCTTCGAGAAGATGCAGGTGCCGTACCACCGGCTCATGCCAACTCGACCATTCTTTGGGGTAACCGAAGGGTCTACAACGCCAATTGGGCAGGTACGCCTGCCCGTAACCTTCAGCACCCGGGACAACTACAGGATAGAGAGCCTCTACTTCGACGTCGCCTACATTGCGCTGCCATACAATGCCATTCTCGGCTACCCAGCCCTGGCAAGGTTTATGGCAGCAATGCACCATGGCTTCAACGTCCTCAAGATTCCGGGCACCAACGGCACGATCACCGTGCGCTGTAATGAGAAGGATGCTCTCCGATCAGTGGAGCATGTCTACCGTGAGGACGCCACCATGTTCTCCGCCAACGAAGATGTAACATCCCAGAACGTAGGACAATTTCGGGGTAGACTAGAAGGGCTTTTGTGCATTGCATCTGAAATTACGGGATTTTTTTTCGCGCTTATGTTTCTAACACCTAAGAGTGATCGAATCTCTCTTCGAGGGGAATTGGTAAACTCTCGAAGTGCGAAAGGTTTGGGCATGATCTCTTTTGATCAATTGTGGTGAGGAGTGATGAATTAGATTACTAAAACCCTAGCCATAAACCTTGGAATTGAACTAGTACAAATATCAAGTTAGAATTTGAATTAAAAGGCACATTTAGAAAGGATAAATAAACATATAATGAAATAGATAAGCAATAAATATCAATAAAGTTTAGGGAAAACTTAAACTTTATTGATCATCACACATAGGTTACAAGGTCTTTACAGAATTCAAGATTAAAAAGAATATTACAAATGTGGAGAGAGACCAAGACAAATACAAAAACAAAATAAGAAAAGAAAGATTACATATATGAATCTAAAGAAGCTAAGGATCTTCTTTCTTCTTTCTCTCTTTCTTTCTTTTCTTCATTCTGATCTTGATATCTGCAAGCAAATCAAAGGTATACAACATATTGTCATGGTAACAATTGACAAGTGTCAATTAGAAATAACACCCACTGTAGATAATCATCAAGGGTTTGGTCTTATCACCAAGGGAACCGGAGAGTATTGCCCCATGCCTTGCCGAGGAGGGCAAGACACAACAGCAGCTCAGTCACCAGATGCATGCCATCAGGTGTCACACACCCAGAACATCAACACAAGGTATAAAAACCTCACAGCAGTGAAACTGGCCGGCTAAAGCCACAGTCGACCAACATCAACACCCAGCACGCCACCATCACCAGGAACACACCATCACCACCAAGACCAGCATCACCATCACTGAATCATCACACACAAACCAGCCCTGCTCATGTGTTGAGCAACAGGGAAGGTTTTCACCCCAGCACTTCATCATCAAAACCATCCAGCAAATCCAAAGGCCAACATGATCACATAGTTCAACTAGGAACTAGGTCAAGCAGCTAGGAGGAGCAGGCTTGCCACAAGAAGCAGGAAATCAGAATACTCCAGAAGAACAAGCTACTCTTCAGCAGCAGGTTACTTTTAAACCAAAGCACACATAAGTGCTGGGAGAAAACTCACAAGTTACTCTCCCAGGCAGACTGCACAAGGCACAGCCACACAAAGAGCAAGCAAAGCCATGCAAAGATCAAGCAAAGCTTGATGAAATAGGGCTTTGGTCATCATTTGGATATCCAGGAGGCCAAAACCTTAGAGGCAAGGCCATCCACAGCACCTACTCCCTAACACACACCTTATCTGGGAATTTCTCAAAGGAAATACTCACAGAAGTAAGAGCTAAGCTAGGAGTGGCACATGGGTTGCCTAGCTACCAAGTTAAAAGCCTAAAACCTAGAAAACCATCAGCTCTGTCAATTCAAATTGACCAAGACCAAATTAATCATCTGGGAAAGTGGACAGTAAGCCACCAGTAGATCACTACAAAGAGTGATCTCATCTCCAAAGCATCAATTTTAAACCCAAAGTAACTGGGAATACCTCAAAGAGGCATCACAGAGAAGCAGTTAGCTAACAGCTACTGCAAGAGCCATCACAGCAGGCTAAAAGGATTGCATCACAACTAGGAAGGATCTAGCTCAGCAAGCTAAGCAACATCATTAAATCAGCACAACAGAACACTGCAAGAAAGTGCAGTGAAACTGTTAATGAACACTAGCTAATTGAATAACACATTCAGAATAACTAAAACACATAGTTATCCATGCACTTGATCAAATTGATCAAGATTAGCCACTAGCAAGCCAGCCAACAACAGCAAGTGATGAACAGATCACCAAGCTATAGAGTTAACTGAATTAACAAGATTCAGTTAACAGAGTTAACTGAAACTTTAACTGGAGCTAGCAGTAATAGTTACAGAAGCATGATCTAGCTTCAACAGTTTAGATCATAGAGCTTAAAGAAACACATCACAGCCATTGAACATCACAGCATCAGTAGAGGCTGGGGAAGAGACCCAGCAAAACAGTAAATGAAAAGAGCATGGCCAGCACAAGCTCCAGGTGAGCTTAGCCAGAGCCAGCTCAAGGTAGGCATGGCCAGCATGGAGCAAGCCCCAGAAGAGTAGAGCAGCACGCATGGAGGGCATGGAGCAAGCTCCAGGAGGAGAACAAGCTCCAGGCAGTTACAGTAGGATGCAGAGGAGGAGCAGGAGAAGGGGAACACTTACACAGTGCCCTGGAGATACCACCGTGGCATGGCGAGGCAGTGCCCGTGCGGCCACGACGGCATCGAACCAGAGGAAGACGCCGATGACACGTCGACGCAACAGCAAGCTCACCAAGCCCAAGCACCACCGTGGACGAGGCCCAGCAACTCGAGGACAAGCTCGAGGTCGCCATGGCCGGAGTCCCGAGCGTCGGAGGCGAAGGGGATGCAGACGTCGAGGACGCAATCGAGCAGATCTCGCGGACAGGCGGAACCTCCATCGCCTGATCTATCGATTGGGCGGCATCTCGGTGGCGGAGACCAACGGGGCTCGTTGGAATCGAGCGCGGCGGCGGCGCGGCGGCGCAGTCGCCAGGTGAGTCGCGAGAGAGGAGAGGAACGGGTGAGCGAGGGGGGAAAGGAGGTGACCGGTCGGAGCCGACCGAGCCACTGGTCCGGCTCGACCAGTTGGCTTGGCGCCGACAGGTGGGCCTGGCCGACAAGTGGGCCAGGCATGGCAGTGAGAGAAAGAGTGGAGGGAGTGTTTTTAACCTGAAATTTAAAAACAGAAATTCAGAAAAAGAAAAGGACTTTTCTGGAAAAAGGCTTTTCAATGAAAATTAAAAAGAGGAAAATAAATGGAATTTCTACAAAAATAACTTTAAGTGATTATAACTTTTTAAATCACTTAACTAGTGGTTTGACCAACAAAAAGTGATTTATTCCTAATTGTCTAAGACACCTTTCTTTTGAGAGGAATTTTTTTTTAGAATTAAATCTTATTGAAAGAGGAATAAAAATCTTGAATTAAGATCAAGTAAATTCATTCAAGAATTTGGTCTTAGTATTCTTGAATGAATTTAATCTAATATATACTCTAATAAAATCATAATTAGAGTATATTCACTTAAAATTCACCAAGTGAAAATATTAGGATTGGAAACTCAAAGGGTTTTCTTCTTAATTAGAATGAAACTCATTATCAAAATTGAACTCCATTCCAGGGTATTAAAGAATATTCTTGAATGAAGCAATTTATAACATATACTCTTTAAAATCATAAGAAGAGTATATAAACCCTAGGATAAGAATAAAATACTTCTGGGGGGTTAAAGGGAATACACACACTATCAAAGAGCATGCATTATTTGAATCTTTAATCATTGCCCTTATCGGACAATGATGCTGTTTTCCAGAACCCGAGGTCCTGGGTCACTTCAACAAATCCGACTGCACTACCTTGCAGTTTGCAGGCAAGTTCACTCTTGCTCATATCTCTTGTTTATCTTTAACAAAGTACTTGCAAATATACCGGTGGTATTATAATTATGATTGCATTAAAAGGCAAAGGTTCTGCTTTTCATGAATGAACAGGCTTAGTGGTTAGCAATCATAATGGTTGTCGACCTAGGAAGGTGGGCAGTGGGACCATGGTAAGAGTATGGTGGAGGTCCCACTATACCGGGAATGTTCACCTAGGACTAATAACCAATGTCGCCAGTGATTCTTGTGCCGTAAAATACGGTCAACCATAGGGTCTGGAATGGGACGGAAGAGTCAGCTGTATCTTTTCCCTCTTGCATATCAACGGACCGGCCGTTTCGGAGCAGATGTCTCCCTGCGCGGAGCTTCGGGATTGGGTGGATTCCCCTTAATGAATTCACGATTCTGGCGGTCTATGATGGATTGCGGCAACGACGGGGGTAGAGTGCCAAGGCCGGTGTTACCATAGTGCGTAACCGGAAACCGGTAGGTGGTGAGACTCTTTGCCTAGGAAAGGCAAGTATGCCGAGGTCGGCAACTACTAAACTGTAGACCGGCGAGGGTAGCGAACCGAAGTTGGAGCCGCAAAAGGGTGGGTATGCACGGTCACGGGAAGGAATAGTGATTGGCTCGGATCAACGGCTGGGCCCCATACCAAGGAAGTGTGGACAGGAAAGTACGCCCGACTGTGCAGCAAAGTGTTGATCTCCTATGGGTACAAGTGACCACCTCTGCAGAGTGTACAAAAAGTATCAAGATACTCCCTGTTCCGGGAAGGAGCTACGAACACGGCAGGAAAGGAGCCCATCGAAGCTCTAATCAACCTGTGAAGACTGACAGACATAGTTCTTTGAATAAAACCAATCTTTGAAGAAATGTTTACAAAAACTGCATTTGGCCTAAGACTTTTAGTCCATGGTCGTAACTAGTGCATCAAACACCTCTATCCTGTTAAATGAACTTGTTGGGTAACGCTCGTTACTCACCCTACTCCTTTTTAACCCTTGCTTAGAGTCGGAGAACCAGTTTGAAGAAACCGAAGGAAGCCCAAAGGACTACGAGGAGGTCTACTACGAAGAACCGGACTTATCCGGAGGAGTCGAAGGCATTGATTACACCATATCCTATGGTCCCGACGAAGGAAACGATGAGGAGGCCGATAATTAGAATCAAAGGATAGGAACTTTGGTCGCATCGGACACTTAGAATAAAGCGACTAGAGTTAAGCACCATGTTTAGTCTACTACTTTCTGTTGTAACTAAGGTTTGTAGTATCAACTTAGAACCACCTAGTGTTCCTCTTTGGACCGAGGAGGAACTGGAATCCTTTGTAACATTATGGCTTGTAATATTTAGTGCTTGAATAAAGACCGCTATGTTTCTGTTGTACCACTCTGAGGGATGTAATATTTGTGAACTGGTACTTCACGAGTGTTATATCAACGACTTGCATACTACAACATGCAGTGGTATGCTGGGTCACCACAGTTGGTATCAGAGCAAAAGCTTTGACCTTAGGTTGGACGCCTAGTTAATGGGAACGACCTGTAGGAGTCAAATAGAAATAGTAAAGAGTTCTCTAAAAATTGTTGTGACGTTATTCACTTGAGAATAACACAGTCATACTTTTTAGTGTTATAATTCTTTATTGTTACTATTATGATGCATCACGTACTAATTTTTATCTTTTCATACTGCCAGGATGGCACGCATAAGGCCGTCAAGCACCGTGCAAGTTAGGGACGTGACTCTGGACGAATACGATGGGAACTTAGCCGATATGTTGAGAGGCATCTTGCTTGAGTGCGGGTGTGAAACCCGTATTCCAGTCAAGAAGTATGCATATTATGAGGGAAAGATCTTTCAGAAGTACAAGGTAGGGATCATGCTTCCTGCCAAATTGGGCATGAGCGTGATCATGCCAGCTGGAGAGGCACGCACTGTTAGCGTAGCTTACAAGATAGCGGTGATGAGAGCCATAACTGATATCCATGAGCATAAAACGGAGAAGTTATTAGGAACTAAGTACACTCACATCCCACACGACGAGGAAGGAGAAGATCCTTGTCGGGATAGTTACAAGTTCGCGAAAAGACACCCACATGCCGCAGCCGAGCACATGGACAGATGTAAGCATCTGCTTAGCGTGTTCTACCACGTACACGGGGCACTAGTGGGAGAGATACAGAGTCTAGTGGACAAGATCACCAAGTCAACACTTACTCCGTGGTGTACGGGGGAGTCTTCTGGACCACCAAGGGCACAGACTCCAGCCTTTTCGACTGGAGACTTTATTAACTTAGATGAGGAAATAGACCCCGAGGAGCGGGAGTTCGAACCCGAGTCCGAACCAGAGATGCCACCAGCACACTTTGCACACGGCTCGACTGGAGCCGGATATGAGGCAGGTTTGGAGTCATGGGGAATGCCTCATAATGATAGTCTGGGGGAAACTCCATGGGTTGGCGTTTCGGTGAGTATATGGGAACGGCCGGAGACCCGATTCCTTGTGATTCGGAGCATGAGGTCACGAGCCAGTTTAGAGTTGTTCACCGCACTGGAGACGTGGTGGGAAAACCTATAGAGATAGATTCGGATGTGGAGGAGGACTTACCTGCTCACATGGAGCGTGGGGAATGCTCTAGACCTAAGGTGGAGAGGGGTACTACCGATGTTGTTTACCCATCGTTGAGCAGTTATCTGGGGATGACAGATTTCAACTTAGGTACTACACCCGAATACGACTTTTTCCCGGCGGAGTCATCTTATGCCCCTGCTTCACTAAGGAGGACATCAAGAGCTACCGGTTGGACACCGGGGATGTATCGGGAGTGCGACTACCCGTAGAGGACCACCACCAAGATGGAGGCGACATGTTCTGTGACATATGTACCATATGTGTAATATGTAGAATTTGCTTTCGCAGTTTGAATAAGTGAGTGTAGTTACTCACATGATGATAGGTTATGTAAGACTATGTTCCTTTTCCATGTATATACATGGTATATGTTTGGTGTGATTTGGCTATGTTTTATTTGGATTTTCATTGTGTGACTAACACTGTGCATAAGTTGAGCTCAGAAAGCATGAGCATGATGTAATTATGAGTTTCGCTTAATGTAACAGGGTTAGGGGGATAGAATGGCGATGGTAGTTGGTGAAGAATCTGAACAGCAGAGGATGGAAAATGAAGCTAAGGCTAAGGAGGCAGCCGATGCAGCAGCAAGGGAACCATTACCACAGCCACCACCATTTCTTACGCAGCAAGATTTCGCTCAGTATATGAGAACTACAGATGAGAGACAGCGAATGCTTATCGAGTGTCAAATAAAGATGGTGCAGGATATGATGGACCGTGGTCGTGAAGTCCAGAATGATGGAGTACATGGGATCTCGTTGGCAGATTTCCTGAACATAAGACCACTTCCTTTTGCATCAGCACAGGAGCCAATGGACGCAGAAGACTGGCTACTGGACACAGAGAGGAAGCTTAACACAGTAAATTGCAATGATAGTGAGAAGCTTAGGTATGCCACAGATTTACTTTGTGGACCCGCAGCAGCATGGTGGGACAATATTGTGGCCATACATCCTCCAGGAAGGGTATTTACCTGGGAGGAATTTAAGAAGAAGTTTAGGGAAGCTAATGTACCAGAAAGTATCATGGAACTGAAGAGAAGGGAATTTGAAAATCTCACGCAGAATGACAAGTCAATCATGAAGTATGTCAGGGAATTTTCTCTTCTATCTCGTTATGCTTCAGAGGATGTGAATACTGATGAGAAGCGGATGAAACGATTCATGAGAGGACTACATCCAGGTGCAAGGTTACAGTTAAGGATGTTAAAGGTAGCAAATTTTCAAGAGCTCGTCGATGCAGCTATCACCATGGAAGATGCTTACAAGCAAGTCCAAGATGATAGGAGGAAGAAGGCCAAGATCGAACCTAGGAGGTATCGAGATGCCAAGTCAACTCCTTATATCAAGTTCAAACCCAAGTACAAGACTGGAGGGAATACTATACCTCGTGGTACTACAAGTGGGAATAAGGATATCATTTGCCGCGGTTGTGGTGCGCAAGGGCATATAGAGAGGAATTGTCACCAACCTAGAATCATCTGCTTTGGATGCAAGAAAGGTGGACATATGATAAAAGATTGTCCTGAAAGGGGCCGGAGTGGAGGCCGAGGTACAGGAGGAGGAATGCACCGAGGTGGAAGTTTTGGAGGCGGTAAGAGTAAGAAGTCAACATATGGGAGGTTGAATTGCACTAATCTTGAGGAAGTGGATCAATCCGACAAGACCGTGATAGGTACGCTCAAGCTCCTATCTCATCCCGGCAAAGTACTTTTTGATACCGGTGCTACTACCTCATTCATTTCGCCAGAATTTGTTGATCTTTATGGGATTCCGTGCAATAAACTAGAATACCCCATTACCATTTTATCTGCGGGGGGCAAGATCTTAGTCACTCACCTCAGGCAAGAGCAGGTCATTATGATCCGCGATTGCGTTTACCTAGCCGATCTCTTTCTTATCCCTATGAAGGATATGGCTGTAATCCTCGGAATGGATTGGTTGGAAGAAAATGGAGCTCAGATTGACTGCAGAGAGAAAACTGTATCACTTAGGAGCCCAGGAGGGGGAAGGATAGTGTATCAAGGTGACCGACATGCACATGTTGAAGTTCAACTACAACTCAATGCTCTAAAGGAATCCAGACTTGAGGATATTCCAGTGGTTAATGAATTCCAAGACGTATTTCCACAGGAACTACCAGGAATGCCACCAGATAGGGAAATTGAGTTTACCATTGACTTAATTCCAGGCACAGCACCTATAGCTCAGGCACCATATAAGATGGGACCCAAGGAACTGGTTGAACTGAAAGAACAGTTGGATGAGCTAGAGCAGAAAGGTTTCATACAGGAAAGTATTTCACCTTGGGGAACACCGGTAATCTTTGTTGATAAGCGGGACGGAGGACGTAGGATGTGCGGAGACTACAGAAACCTCAACAATGTCACTATCAAGAACAAATATCCTTTGCCGAGAATACAAGACTTATTTGATCAAGTTAGAGGCGCCGGAGTATTTTCAAAGATAGACCTTCGATCAGGATATCACCAGATTAAGATCAAGAAGGAAGACGTTCCAAAGACAGCTTTTGTGTCAAGGTACGGACATCATGAGTATTTAGTTGTACCTTTTGGATTAACAAATGCACCAGCGATCTTCATGAACCTCATGAACAAGATATTTATGCCATACTTGGATAAGTTTGTGATAGTGTTCATCGATGATATTTTGATCTACTCCAAGGTTAAGGAGGAACATGCCAAGCATTTAAGGATTGCTTTACAAATTCTACGAGAACATCAGTTATATGCCAAGTTCAGTAAGTGTGAGTTTTGGCTAGACCAAGTAGAGTTCCTTGGACATGTGATTAGTAAAGAAGGTGTAGCAGTAAACCCAAGTAAGGTAGCATCTGTTTTGGAATGGGAGTCACCAAAGAATGTCAAACAGATCAGGGGATTTCTGGGAATGGCAGGATACTACAGAAGATTTATAGAAGGATTTTCTAAGATTGCAGGACCGATGACCAAGCTACTCCGGAAAAATACACCGTTTGTTTGGACGGATGGATGTGAGGTCAGTTTTCAAACACTTAAGGATAAGCTAACCACAGCACCTGTGTTAGCCGTACTAGAGACTGGCAAAGATTATACCGTCTATTGTGATGCATCCAAGAACGGACTTGGGTGTGTTTTAATGCAAGATAGAAAAGTGATAGCATATGGGTCAAGGCAATTACGACCACATGAAGTTAATTACCCAACACACGATCTGGAATTAGCAGCCGTAGTGTTTGCACTAAAGGGATGGAGGCATTTTCTTTACGGAGCCAAATGTGAATTGTATACGGATCACAAAAGTCTCAAATACTTCTTTACTCAGAAAGAATTGAACATGAGGCAGCGTAGATGGTTAGAATTGATCAAGGATTATGATTTGACCATCAACTATACACCAGGGAAGGCCAATGTGGTAGCCAACGCTTTAAGTCGGAAGAGTACAGATACCCAACCGCTAAACCGGGAACTTCCCAAGGAACTACTTATGGATTTAGAAAGGATGGATATTCAATGTCTTGAAGTACAATCTTTAGGTGGTTTAGCTACCGAGAAGGAAATGGAAGAACGACACAGCGATCTCAAGTACACAATAATTCGAAGACAAGATGAAGATGCATTTATTGCTGAAGAAATCTGCAGGATTGAGGAGGGTAGACCATCAGAATTCCGTTTAGGTGATTTCAATTCACTCTGGTTTCATGACCGTATTTGTGTGCCGGACATACCGGAGATCAAGGAATTGATACTAAAGGAAGCACACAAAACACCATATTCTATACACCCGGGGAGCACCAAAATGTATATGGATCTTAAGGAATTGTTCTGGTGGAATAACATGAAACGAGAGATAGCTAAGTTCGTGTCAGAATGTCATACATGTCAAAGGGTGAAAGCGGAACATCAGAGTCCCGCTGGACTCATGCAACCTTTAAGTATTCCCGAATGGAAATGGGAAGAAATTGGAATGGATTTTATCACAAGATTACCACTAACACCGAAGAAAAAGGACATGATATGGGTAATAGTTGACCGACTAACGAAAAGTGCACATTTTCTAGCTGTCAATCAGAAAGATTCCGGAGAAAAGTTAATAAATCTTTATGTTCAAGAGATAGTAAGCAAACATGGAGTACCAAAGACAATAGTATCGGATCGAGGATCCGTATTCACCTCAGCTTTTTGGACTCAATTACATAAAGCTTTAGGATCCAAGCTGGACTTCAGCACTGCTTATCATCCACAGACAGGAGGTCAGACGGAAAGGACCAATCAGATTCTAGAAGATATGCTTAGAGCATGTGCTTTAGACTTCGGAGGGTCATGGGAAGAGCACTTACCTCTAGCAGAATTCTCTTATAACAATAGTTATCAAAGCAGCATTCAAATGGCACCATTCGAAGCACTTTATGGGAGGAAGTGCCGATCACCGATTTGCTGGTATGAACCAGGAGTTAGTAAGGAATTTCATCCAGACTATGTCAAGGAAAAACAACATGCAATTGATGTCATTCGAGACCGACTGAAGATTGCGCAGAGCCGACAGAAAAGCTATGTAGACTCCAAGAGGAGGACATGGGAACCTCAGGTGGGGGACATGGTTTATTTAAGGATTAGTCCCATGAAAGGAGTGCATCGTTTTGGAGTAAAGGGGAAACTTAGCCCAAGATATACTGGACCATTTAAGATTTTGAGTCAGAATTGAGGAGTAGCCTTTGAGTTAGAACTGCCAAAGGAATTATCAAAGGTTCACAATGTATTTCATGCTTCTCAACTTCGCAAGTGTATGAAGACACCAGATGAAACTATATCTTACAATGAGGTCGAAGTGCAAGCTGATTTGACCTATATTGAAGAACCATCAAGGATTTTGGCAGAAAATTGGAAGCAACTCCGTAATAGGGCCATCAAGTATTGCAAGGTACAATGGAAGCATCACCCGGAAAGAGAAGCTACTTAAGAGAAGGAAAAGGATTTAAGAACAGCCTATCCAGATTTCTTCAGGTATATCTCACCTCAAACTTCGGGACGAAGTTTATAATAAGGGGGGAAGTCTGTAACATCCCAGAACGTAGGACAATTTCGGGGTAGACTAGAAGGGCTTTTGTGCATTGCATCTAAAATTACGGGATTTTTTTCGCGCTTTTGTTTCTAACACCTAAGAGTGATCGAATCTCTCTTCGAGGAGAATTGGTAAACTCTCGAAGTGCGAAAGGTTTGGGCATGATCTCTTTTGATCAATTGTGGTGAGGAGTGATGAATTAGATTACTAAAACCCTAGCCATAAACCTTGGAATTGAACTAGTACAAATATCAAGTTAGAATTTGAATTAAAAGGCACATTTAGAAAGGATAAATAAACATATAATGAAATAGATAAGCAATAAATATCAATAAAGTTTAGGGAAAACTTAAACTTTATTGATCATCACACATAGGTTATAAGGTCTTTACAGAATTCAAGATTAAAAAGAATATTACAAATGTGGAGAGAGACCAAGACAAATACAAAAACAAAATAAGAAAAGAAAGATTACATATATGAATCTAAAGAAGCTAAGGATCTTCTTTCTTCTTTCTATCTTTCTTTCTTTTCTTCATTCTGATCTTGATATCTGCAAGCAAATCAAAGGTATACAACATATTGTCATGGTAACAATTGACAAGTGTCAATTAGAAATAACACCCACTGTAGATAATCATCAAGGGTTTGGTCTTATCACCAAGGGAACCGGATAGAATTGCCCCATGCCTTGCCGAGGAGGGCAAGACACAACAGCAGCTCAGTCACCAGATGCATGCCATCAAGTGTCACACACCCAGAACATCAACACAAGGTATAAAAACCTCACAGCAGTGAAACTGGCCGGCTAAAGCCACAGTCGACCAACATCAACACCCAGCACGCCACCATCACCAGGAACACACCATCACCACCAAGACCAACATCACCATCACTGAATCATCACACACAAACCAGCCCTGCTCATGTGTTGAGCAACAGGGAAGGTTTTCACCCCAGCACTTCATCATCAAAACCATCCAGCAAATCCAAAGGCCAACATGATCACATAGTTCAACTAGGAACTAGGTCAAGCAGCTAGGAGGAGCAGGCTTGCCACAAGAAGCAGGAAATCAGAATACTCCAGAAGAACAAGCTACTCTTCAGTAGCAGGTTACTTTTAAACCAAAGCACACATAAGTGCTGGGAGAAAACTCACAAGTTACTCTCCCAGGCAGACTGCACAAGGCACAGCCACACAAAGAGCAAGCAAAGCCATGCAAAGATCAAGCAAAGCTTGATGAAATAGGGCTTTGGTCATCATTTGGATATCCAGGAGGCCAAAACCTTAGAGGCAAGGCCATCCACAGCACCTACTCCCTAACACACACCTTATCTGGGAATTTCTCAAAGGAAATACTCACAGAAGTAAGAGCTAAGCTAGGAGTGGCACATGGGTTGCCTAGCTACCAAGTTAAAAGCCTAAAACCTAGAAAACCATCAGCTCTGTCAATTCAAATTGACCAAGACCAAATTAATCATCTGGGAAAGTGGACAGTAAGCCACCAGTAGATCACTACAAAGAGTGATCTCATCTCCAAAGCATCAATTTCAAACCCAAAGTAACTGGGAATACCTCAAAGAGGCATCACAGAGAAGCAGTTAGCTAACAGCTACTGCAAGAGCCATCACAGCAGGCTAAAAGGATTGCATCACAACTAGGAAGGATCTAGCTCAGCAAGCTAAGCAACATCATTAAATCTCGCACAACAGAACACTGCAAGAAAGTGCAGTGAAAATGTTAATGAACACTATGTCGGTGTTATGGATACCGGGGTATCCCGGTCCACCTGCTCCTGGGCCACGTCATCGGCCCATCTTCGGAATCAAGGACCCAAGCTGCGGAGAAGACCCTCACGAGGAGGCGCCTCGTGAGGAGAACGACAACCAAAATTGCTAAGGACCAGAAGACCTCCTCACGAGCCCCCGCTGGTGAGGAGAGGAAGTACGCCCACGTCAGCTCGGCACGTTTGCGTGCAGATAATGGGCAGAAGACCGCGTACCGTCCACGCTACCCCCGACAGGGAGGAGACCAGCTTTCTCTGTGCCTGCCCAAAGCGGCACAGTGGTAGTTGGCCACCCCCCTAAAAATAGCATGGACGGTGCAGGGCGCCAGAGGAGGACGTCAGCTTCCTCCACCCACTCCTGTGGACCGGCGCCACTACCCTACGAAGACCAAGTCTACAGAAGAGTGTAGTCTACAGCTGTCCTCCCTCCTTGGTCGTGTGTGGCAACCCCTTCCCCAAGAAGATAAGGGGAAGGAGGACCTTGGCGCTATAAAAGGAGGGAGAGGCCATCCCTTAGAGGGGATCGGATCTTCATCTTCTTCAGGCTGCTAGCTGGGCACGCAGGTTCTTCAACCTCTGGCCAGCTAGAGCTTTGTAACCAAGGCCTTGTACTCCTCGCGAGGTGTCGCGTTGCAATACAAGAAGGCAGGAAGTAGGGGTTTTACCTCACCACGAGGGCCTTGAACCTGGGTAAGGCTCGGTCTCCCTCTCTGCAGTGCGTTGCGCGTTCGACAATTGAGGCTTCCATCACCGTGTTTCGTTGCGATCCAAGATCTCACACGTTCAGCCCCCTGCGTTCGAATCCTTGGGTCCGTCGCGTGGTACCCCGTGTTCTTGCGACACGAAATCCATCGACATTTGGCGCGCCAGGTAGGGGGCTGTGGTGTGTTTCCTTCAAGATCTGCTTCGATATGGGTGACGATCGTCATCACCGTCTCCGCCTTCGTGCTGTCTACGCAAGTCGTCGCCGAGAGCGTCTCCAAGTCCTCGATGGTCTGGAGGCCATTGGAGAGGGTGAGCCAGAGGTCGGCGACCTCGGCTTTGGGGGCTTCGCGGCGCTCGCCGGGCCACTTCGCCGCGCAACATGGCCGCCTCGCTTCAGGCCGGATGTTGGCGTGCGTTACGACGGGTCCTCCGATCCCGTGGAGTTCCTGCAGCGCTACGCGGCTAGTGTTCGGGCGGCTGGAGGCGATGGGCGTGTCATGGCCAATTGGTTCATGATGGCTATGAAGGGAGAGCCTTGCCGGTGGCTCTGTGGGTTACCGCCAAGGTCCATCTCGTCCTGGAGGGACCTCTGCGAGCGCTTCCTCGACAAATATGCATCTCTGGGACCTGTGCCAGAGGACGCATAGGCCTGCGCCGTCCTCGATGGCCCCGTCCCCTGGTGCCTGAAGATTGGGCAGGGGGGCTTGAGGAGCTCACCCCCTTGCTTCCGCTTAGGAAACGGAGCTCGTCATCTGCGTAAGGAGCAAAGTGTAATGACAAGCCTCACTCGCCACTAATCTCTTCCAATTTGTGGAAACTGCTTGGAATCGCGAGTTTTGGCTCCGCCAGCCTCGCAATTTCAACTAATTGCGGCTTAACGCGAACGTGAGTTTTCGCTCGGCTGCCTTTCGAGAAAAGAGCCAGAGCACGGTGTCCGCGCTGGGGCCTTCGCCCGGAAAACAGCAGGCCCGCAAAACCCAGAACGGATCGAGCTCTGACTAGGGAAGGGACCCGCTATAGTCATCTCATACGATCCATGGTGCTCTCTCCTCTCGAGCGACACTCGAATGAAGGCGCATGAGCGCGCGAGAGTCGCGCAATTCGTGTAGATTTCTCCAAGTCTTCTGCTGTCCTTGTCTGCGGCCTTGTGCTTCTTCTCCTGGAATCGCCTTTGTTGTGTTTGGACGCCTGGGGGGCTGCAGGGAGATAGTCTTGTATGCCATCACAGTCACCTCTTGAGCGCCAGTGCCCGCTAGCCTTGCACCATGAGCTGCATACTAAGCGTCAGGCTGCTGTCCCGCTCAGAGGCTGGCACCTAAACGGCGTAGAGCATTCCCCAGACAAAGACGAGACGAGGAAAATGTACAAGGGTGCAAATAAGGACAATTTGGCGCATGACGCCTTAAGTGCGATTACAACTTAAACTGGCCCAGTAGGGCAATGTCTGACGGCTGCCAAGTGTGCAGCTAACTTAATTCTTCTGGAGGAGGTCTAGGAGGAGCTTACTGGGTGACCGCTGCGTCGCCCTCGCCATCGCCGGTGCTTTGGCTGGAGCCTGAGGACGCGTCTCCGCTGGATTCCGACGACCCGTCGTCTCCCTCCTCCTCTTCCCCGGAGCCAGAGGTGTCGCCGCTGGAGGAGCTCTCCGGCGCGGGCGCTCCGGGACGGGCATAGATGGCCTGCAACCGTCGCAGGGCTATGTCCCGGCGCGTCGCCCTGTACACCGCTGCGCGATCAGGATTTCCTGGCGGAGGAGGCGGCGGCCTCTGCAGCACTTCTTCCAGGTTGAGGTCGGGGCGAAGGCGTTGGACGTTGGTGAAGATTCGCGTCCCCGCGAGCTCCAACAGCTCTCGGCACTCGGCGTCGATGAGCTCCAAGACCCTCGCCGACGCGTCGTCTAGTTCTTCAGCCAGCTGGCTGAAGAAAAGCAAGATCGACCCGTCGTCCTCAGGGACGGTGGGCAGTGTCAGCCCGTGGATGCCCAGGCGGTGTGCCGCCGCCATGACGCGGGCCGAGAACCCGCGGAACATCTGCACCCGCTGCCTTCGCAGCACGCGTACCTCCTCCGCAGAATCCCTAGCCTCCTGGAGTTCCATGGAGGTCTCCACGCCCTGCAGGGTCGACGCCACGTTCTCCTCCTCGAGCCTCTGCACATCGTGCCGGAGCGAGGCGATGGTGGCGTCCGCTTCAGCAAGGGCGCGCTCGGCGCCCCGGCGCGCCTCGTGTGCCCCCCTCAGCTCGGTCTCCAGGTCGCGGACCTGGCGCTCCAGGATCTCGCGCTTCTGCTTGTACATCGCCAGGGCATCGTCGGTCTTGGCGCGGAAGTCTGCGCGGCACGCTTCGGTGAAATCGGCGCGCCTCCGCTCGAACTGCTGCTCCATGCTCACCCGTCGCTGGTTCAGCATGTGGTCCATCTTCGCCTGAAGGGAGGCCTCGCGCTGGTTCAGCGCTTCTTGGCGCCGGATCAGCTCGTCGTTGGACTGGCTGGCCATTGCCTCCCGGCTCTCGAGGGCCTCTCGCTCCCTGTTGAGCCGATCCTCGAGGGCATGGAGCTGCTCCTCTCGGAGGCGAAGTCCCCGCTCGCGCTCGCGAGCCTCCGCTTCTCGGACAGCAAGCCCAGCCTCTTGCAGGCTCAGGCTCTCCGCCCGGGAATCTGCGCTCTCCTCACGAGCGTGGAGGAGGGCCTCCCGGTCTTCGACCTCGTCCAGCCTCTGCTGGGCATTAGCGAGAAGGCCATCGGCATTGGTCCTGGCTTCGTCCAGGAGGTGCTGGGCTGCCCGCTTAGCCTCCTCCCCAGCCAAGGCTAGGTTGGGAGGCCCGACGGTGGGGGGAATCTTCTGGCGCGCCTCGGAGACGATCTTCATGGCCTCCTGGTGCGCCCTGGCCAGGACTCCCCTCGCCGACTCCCTGGCATTCGCCAGAGTTTCTTCGGCCTCCTCGGCTGCACTGGCGCGGATCTCCTCCGCCTCCTTCCTCGCCTGCTCGTGGCGCTCGGCGGCACGCTGGTCGAGGAGACGGCATCTCTCCGTGGCTTGGTGCGGGAGGGCCCAGCCCTCGTTGATGCGCGCCTCCTCGGCAGTGTGCGCCCTGGTGACCTCGTCGCGGAGGGCGCCGGTCACGGTCGCGAGCACCCTTTCCCATGGGTCAGTAGCGTGGGGCTCGGCGGCGATCCTCACAGGTCTCCCCAGTATCTCCGGCAGGGGAGGCGATGTGGCCCTGGAGGGGCCCGGCTCGGTGGAGGTCGTTCCCCTCGCGCCGCTGGGCTCGGGGGCTGTCCCGGAGCTGGGCGGTGCAGCAGCTCTTGCCGGAGGAGCCTCCGGGGTGGTGGTGGTGCTGGCTACAGAGGGGGCAGCAGGAGCTGCCCCCATCGTCTCTGGTGTGCCCCCCACGCTAGGGGGCTCGGCCGCGCTGGGAGCCGTGGTGGCTCCCGAGGCGGGCTGCGCGTCCACGGACGCGCGGCCCTCTTCTTCTCTGGCGGCGCGCGGCGGCGTCGCCGGTGTGGCTGTGGCAGCCGGGTCAGGGCCCGCCGTGGCCTGACCGGTCTTCCTCTTCTTCCTCCTCTTCTTCTCTTCCTTCTTCTCCTCGGCGTCTCTGGAGGTGGGAAGGTGAAAAGAGGTTAGGGGAAAGGTAAGTCAAAGGTAAAGGTCTTTTGTGCAGGAACACTCACGAGGCATCCCGCTCCACCCATCCTCTTTTGCTCGGGAGGGAGGAAGGAGGTGGCAGGGGCGCAGAGGACTCGCCCGCCGGTTTCTTCCCTTGGGAGGCTCCGGCCTCAGGTCGCCGGCTGGCGCGCTCGTCGTTGAACTTGAAGCGGCGCTCTGCCTCCAGGCGGGCTTGGCGCTCCTCCTCCTCCAGGCCTCGCGAGGAGGACGCGCCGGCGTCTCCTCCGGAGGGCTGGTCCGGCAAGGAAGAGTCGTCGGAGGAGGAATCCAAATGTCGATGGATTTTGTGTCGCAAGAACACGGGGTACCACGCGACGGACCCAAGGATTCGAACGCAGGGGGCTGAACGTGTGAGATCTTGGATCGCAACAAAACACGGTGACGGAAGCCTCGATTGTCGAACGCGCAACGCACTGCAGAGAGGGAGACCGAGCCTTACCCAGGTTCAGGGCCCTCGTGGTGAGGTAAAACCCCTACTTCCTGCCTTCTTGTATTGCAACGCGACACCTCGCGAGGAGTACAAGGCCTTGGTTACAAAGCTCTAGCTGGCCAGAGGTTGAAGAACCTGCGTGCCCAGCTAGCAGCCTGAAGAAGATGAAGATCTGATCCCCTCTAAGGGATGGCCTCTCCCTCCTTTTATAGCGCCAAGGTCCTCCTTCCCCTTATCTTCTTGGGGAAGGGGTTGCCACACACGGCCAAGGAGGGAGGACAGCTGTAGACTACACTCTTCTGTAGACTTGGTCTTCGTAGGGTAGTGGCGCCAGTCCACAGGAGTGGGTGGAGGAAGCTGACGTCCTCCTCTGGCGCCCTGCACCGTCCATGCTATTTTTAGGGGGGTGGCCAACTACCACTGTGCCGCTTTGGGCAGGCACAGAGAAAGCTGGTCTCCTCCCTGTCGGGGGTAGCGTGGACGGTACGCGGTCTTCTGCCCGTTATCTTCTTGCTCTGCACGCAAACGTGCCGAGCTGACGTGGGCGTACTTCCTCTCCTCACCAGCGGGGGCTCGTGAGGAGGTCTTCTGGTCCTTAGCAATTTTGGTTGTCGTTCTCCTCACGAGGCGCCTCCTCGTGAGGGTCTTCTCCGCAGCTTGGGTCCTTGATTCCGAAGATGGGCCGATGACGTGGCCCAGGAGCAGGTGGACCGGGATACCCCGGTATCCATAACACCGACACACTAGCTAATTGAATAACACATTCAGAATAACTAAAACACATAGTTATCCATGCACTTGATCAAATTGATCAAGATTAGCCACTAGCATGCCAGCCAACAACAGCAAGTGATGAACAGATCACCAAGCTATACAGTTAACTGAATTAACAAGATTCAGTTAACAGAGTTAACTGAAACTTTAGCTGGAGCTAGCAGTAATAGTTACAGAAGCATGATCTAGCTTCAACAGTTTAGATCATAGAGCTTAAAGAAACACATCACAGCCACTGAACATCACAGCATCAGTAGAGGCCGGGGAAGAGACCCAGCAAAACAGTAAATGAAAAGAGCATGGCCAGCACAAGCTCCAGGTGAGCTTAGCCAGAGCCAGCTCAAGGTAGACATGGCCAGCATGGAGCAAGCCCCAGAAGAGTAGAGCAGCACGCATGGAGGGCATGGAGCAAGCTCCAGGAGGAGAACAAGCTCCAGGCAGTTATAGTAGGATGCAGAGGAGGAGCAGGAGAAGGGGAACACTTACAAAGCGCCCTGGAGATACCACCGTGGCATGGCGAGGCAGTGCCCGCACGGCCACGACGGCATCGAACCAGAGGAAGACGCCGACGACACGTCGACGCAACACCAAGCTCACCAAGCCCAAGCACCACCGTGGACGAGGCCCAGCAACTCGAGGACAAGCTCGAGGTCGCCATGGCCGGAGTCCCGAGCGTCAGAGGCGAAGGGGATGCAGACATCGAGGATGCAATCGAGCAGATCTCGCGGACAGGCGGAACCGCCATCGCCTGATCTATCGATTGGGCGGCATCTCGGCGGTAGAGACCAACGGGGCTCGTCAGAATCGAGCGCGGCGGCGGCGCAGTCACCAGGTGAGTCGCGAGAGAGGAGAGGAACGGGTGAGCGAGGGGGGAAAGGAGGTGACCGGTCGGAGCCGACCGAGCCACTGGTCCGGCTCGACCAGTTGGCTTGGCGCCGACAAGTGGGCCAGGCATGGCAGTGAGAGAGAGAGTGGACTTTTCTGGGAGTGTTTTTAACCAGAAATTTAAAAACAGAAATTGAGAAAAAGAAAAGGACTTTTCTGGAAAAAGGCTTTTCAATGAAAATTAAAAAGAGGAAAATAAATGGAATTTCTACAAAAATAACTTTAAGTGATTATAACTTTTTAAATCACTTAACTAGTGGTTTTGACCAACAAAAAGTGATTTATTCCTAATTGTCTAAGACACCTTTCTTTTGAGAGGAATTTTTTTTTAGAATTAAATCATATTGAAAGAGGAATAAAAATCTTGAATTAAGATCAAGTAAATTCATTCAAGAATTTGGTCTTAGTATTCTTGAATGAATTTAATCTAATATATACTCTAATAAAATCATAATTAGAGTATATTCACTTAAAATTCACCAAGTGAAAATATTAGGATTGGAAACTCAAAGGGTTTTCTTCTTAATTAGAATGAAACTCATTATCAAAATTGAACTCCATTCCAGGGTATTAAAGAATATTCTTGAATGAAGCAATTTATAACATATACTCTTTAAAATCATAAGAAGAGTATATAAACCCTAGGATAAGAATAAAATACTTCTGGGGGGTTAAAGGGAATACACACACTATCAAAGAGCATGCATTATTTGAATCTTTAAACATTGCCCTTATCGGACAATGATGCTGTTTTCCAGAACCCGAGGTCCCGGGTCACTTCAACAAATCCGACTGCACTACCTTGCAGTTTGCAGGCAAGTTCACTCTTGCTCATATCTCTTGTTTATCTTTAACAAAGTACTTGCAAATATACCGGTGGTATTATAATTATGATTGCATTAAAAGGCAAAGGTTCTGCTTTTCATGAATGAACATGCTTAGTGGTTAGCAATCATAATGGTTGTCGACCTAGGAAGGTGGGCAGTGGGACCATGGTAAGAGTATGGTGGAGGTCCCACTGTACCGGGAATGTTCACCTAGGACTAATAACCAATGTCACCAGTGATTCTTGTGCCGTAAAATACGGTCAACCATAGGGTCTGGAATGGGACAGAAGAGTCAGCTGTATCTTTTCCCTCATGCATATCAACGGACCGGCCATTTCGGAGCAGTTTTTTCCCTGCGCGGAGCTTCGGGATTGGGTGGATTCCCCTTAATGAATTCACGATTCTGGCGGTCTATGATGGATTGCGGCAACGACGGGGGTAGAGTGCCAAGGCCGGTGTTACCACAGTGCGTAACCGGAAACCGGTAGGTGGTGAGACTCTTTGCCTAGGAAAGGCAAGTATGCCGAGGTCGGCAACTACTAAACTGTAGACCGGCGAGGGTAGCGAACCGAAGTTGGAGCCACAAAAGGGTGGGTATGCACAGTCGCGGGAAGGAACAGTGATTGGCTCAGATCAACGGCTGGGCCCCATACCAAGGAAGTGTGGACGGGAAAGTACGCCTGACTGTGCAGCAAAGTGTTGATCTCCTATGGGTACAAGTGACCACCTCTGCAGAGTGTACAAAAAGTATCAAGATACTCCCTGTTCCGGGAAGGAGCTATGAACATGGCAGGAAAGGAGCCCATCGAAGCTCTAATCAACCTGTGAAGACTGACGGACATAGTTCTTTGAATAAAACCAATCTTTGAAGAAATGTTTACAAAAACTACATTTGGCCTAAGACTTTTAGTCCATGGTCGTAACTAGTGCATCAAACACCTCTATCCTGTTAAATGAACTTGTTGGGTAACGCTCGTTACTCACCCCACTCCTTTTTAACCCTTGCTTAGAGTCGGAGAACCAGTTTGAAGAAACCGAAGGAAGCCCAAAGGACTACGAGAAGGTCTACTTGTCGATGGATTTTGTGTCGCAAGAACACGGGGTACCACGCGACGGACCCAAAGATTCGAACGCAGGGGGCTGAACGTGTGAGATCTCAGATCGCAGCGAAGCACGGTGACGGAAGCCTCGAGTCGTCGAACGCACTACGCACTGCAGAGAGAGACACCGAGCTTTACCCAGGTTCAGGGCCCTTGTGGTGAGGTAAAACCCCTACTTCCTGCCTTCTTGTATTGCAACGCGACACCTCGTGAGGAGTAAAAGGTCTTGGCTACAAAGCTCTAGCTGGCCAGAGTTTGAAGAACCTGCGTGCCCAGCTAGCAGCCTAAAGAAGATGAAGATCCGATCCCCCCTAAGGGGTGGCCTCCCCCTCCTTTTATAGCGCCAAGGTCCTCCTTCCCCTTATCTTCTTGGGGAAGGGGTTGCCACACACGGCCAAGGAGGGAGGACAGCTGTAGACTTTATTCTTCGGTGGACGTAGTCTTCGTAGGGTAGTGGCGTCGGTCCACCGGAGTGGGTGGAGGAAGCCGACGTCTTCCTCTGGCGCCCTGCACCGTCCACGCTATTTTTAGGGGGGTGGCCAACAACCACTGTGCCGCTTTGCGCAGGCACAGCGAAAGTTGGTCTCCTCCCTGTCGGGGGTAGCGTGGGCGGTACGCGGTCTTCTGCCCGTTATCTTCTTGCTCTGCACGCAAACGTGCCGAGCTGACGTGGGCGTGCTTCCTCTCCTCACCAGCAGGGGCTCGTGAGGAGGTCTTCTGGTCCTTAGCAGTTTTCGTCGTCGTTCTCCTCACGAGGCGCCTCCTCGTGAGGGTCTTCTCCACAGCTTGGGTCGTTGATTCTGAAGATGGGCCAATGACGTGGCCCAGGAGCAGGTGGACCGGGATACCCCGGTATCCAAAACACCGACAGTAGCCCCCGGGAGCCCGGCCCGCGAACGCGCCCTCTTGAGGAAGCGAAGGGCCGGGGGCCCCCGAATCTGCTGGGCCCTCCAATGGCACGCGTCAACCGCGCGGTCAGAGGACCATGTGAAGAGGCAGAGGCTGCGGACGCGTGGCGCGGCCACAGCTGGCGAGACGAAACGGCGGGCGACGCTGCAGTCTCAGAGGCGTCAAACCATCATAATGATGCGTCGCTTGACTGCGGAGCACTGCGCCAATGCTTCGATTCCCGCGCAGGGATTTGACGTATCGATGCCGGACGCCCCCCTTAAATAGATCCTCCTCGAGACTTCCAGCACTTCACCTCCTTCCTCCAGTGCCATTTCTGCTTCCACACCCCTGAGCTCATGGACCCCTCCGCCTCCGTCGCCGCCGCTGGTCCAGGCTCCGGGGGAAAGCGCCGCGGACGCCACCCGAGCAGCGGGATCAAGGTGAAGATCCCGGCCCGATGGACGCCCGGCGCCGGCGGCCCCCTCCGCATCGGCGCGCCGAGGCAGGACGAGGCGAGCCACGCCGCCTTGGGGACCTCCAGTGCCATGACCCTCCGGGGTCCCGTGCGCGGAGGCGCTCTGAACTCGCCGTCGCCGCTGGCGGCGGCGCCTGCTCCCCGCGCCTCGGGGAGCGTCGACCGAGTCCTCCGGGGGGTGGAAGCCGCCCTGGGCCCCCCTCCCCCTGCTGCAGATCCTCCGGCCCCGCCGGCGAATGGAGTGGTTGCCACTCCGCGCCATCTGGCGGCGGCGATGCTGGGACCCCTCACCGGCCCGAGGTCCCGCTTCTTGGAGCTCCTCGTCGTCGTTGACGCCCCGGGCTTCAACTCCCTTCTGCTGCCCAACGCCGTCCGGAGGGTGGTTTACGCCCCCGGCGCGGCCGCCGGGGAGATCGCCCTGGGGAGCAGAGCAGGCCAGATCTCCTCTGGCCTGTGGACATCCTTCTCGGGATGGGCGGCAACGCCGTCCTCTCCGGCCGCTGGAGGGCCTTCGCCCTCGGCCATCGCCTCCGCGTCGGTGACCACCTCGTCTTCCGCTTCAAGCTGGGGACGCTGGAGGCCTCGGTGCGGATCTTCACCGCCAGTGGCGTCCGCCGCACCTACCCCCAGCCCGCGGCGCAGTGAAGAGGAGGCCCTGACGCGGTAGTCTTCTGGGGAGGGGAGCTAGTCTCCTCCCCTCTTTTGTCGTGTAATCCTCGCCGGCGGGGTATGCCCTGCCGTGCTTTTGCTCCTCCCTGTGATGAGATTATATCAATGAAGTTCGCTTTTTAGCTGTCCTGCATTTCGCTTCTTATCGCTCTTCATAGTCCTGGTCACTCGCACGCTCGAGAGCCCTGATGAGCTGTTGGCGTCGAAGGGAGGCCTCCCTTCGCCTCAGAGCTCGAGATGGGGTCGGCGCCGACGACACACTGGACGATTCCTGAGACAAGAAGTTGAAGAAAGAGTTGGAAAAGAAAAAACCCCAAATCCCCAAAAACGGAAAAACAAGTTGATAAAACAAACGAAAAAAGAAGGCGAATAAAATGCCCCTGTGACCGGCACAGGGACCTTCTCCGTCGTGGAGGAGCGCGACACTATCTGTGCCTGCAGCTAAGAGCAAATTGCCGCGCGTGGCGAGTCACGGGGCCTTCCTCGTCGTTGAGGGAAGCTGGACCCTCACGGACGTGAAAACGTCGACGCTTAAGAGAGCCCAGAGACCGTCGACACCTCGCAAGGGTTGCTCACGAGGTGAAGGGCCTGGCGCGGACCTCCGGATCTGCGTCTCCTTCGCAAGATGATCGGAGCGGCCTTGGTCTTCAATAATCCTGCCACGTTAGGCCTTCCTTGATAGAGGGAATCTTCCTGCGGATGCTTGTCGCATCGACGCATTCTTGCCTCCTCGTGAGGGTTGCTCACGAGGGGTAGGTCCTTAGCGGGTGCCTTGGGGCACACCTTGGACTTTTACTCGAAGATTTTTTATTTTCCGATGTACTTCGCGAGGAACTAAGCACCATGGGTATTTAGAGGTGATCGATAACAGGGTCGTCGCCCCTGACCAGAGCTCATTCCCTTCGGGTTTTTCGGGCTCGCTGTTTTCCGGGCGAAGGCCCCAGCATAGACACCATGCCTAGCCCCCTTCCGCGTGGAGTACAACAAAAAATAAATGGACTTCATGCCATTTTGATGTCATGCCGAAGCAGAGGCGCTATATTGCGCTTTAACTTAATATCAGTGCTTGAGAGCAGGTTGAGCTGATACAAGTGCCGTGAAAACGGTCTTTTTCTCCTCGTGAGGAACCTAAGGGTAGAACTTTCGCAGATGAGCTATGTTCCACGGGTTCCCCACCGGCACGCCTTCTGCGGTTTCCAGCCGCACCGAGCCTGGCCTGGCGATGTGCGTCACCTTGAAGGGTCCTTCCCACATTGGAGATAGCTTGTGCAGGCCCTCGCGAGAGAGTATTCTCCTCAGCACCAGGTCGCCGACCTCCAGAGTCCTTACTCGAATATGGCGGCTATGGTAACGGCGTAGTCCTTGCTGGTACCTCGCGGCGCGGAGCGCGGCTTGGCACCGAGCTTCTTCGAGCAGGAGGAGACGATCCTTGATGAGGTCCTCTTGGCGAATTTCGTCGAAGGCGAGCACTCTTGGCGATCCGAACTTGACGTCGGTGGGAAGAACAGCCTCCGCCACATAGACCAGGAAGAAGGGGGTTTCTCCAGTGGGTTTGGTGGCGGTAGTCCTGATGGACCACAAGATGGATTGGAGGTTGTCTAACCATTTTTTGCCGCAGGCTTCGAGCTTGGCGTTGAAGCTTTTCATCTTGAGTCCCTTGAGGACCTCGGCGTTAGCACGCTCGGCTTGGCCATTGCTCCGGGGGTAGACGACGGAGGCGAAGCAGATCTTGATGCCGACCGATGCACAGTACTCTCGGAACAGTCCGCTGGTGAACTGGCTGCCGTTGTCGGTGATTATGCGGTTAGGCACACCAAAGCGACAGACTAGCCCACGGATGAACTTGGCTGCGGACCTGGCCGGGATTGTGCACACCGGTTCCACCTCCACCCACTTGGTGAATTTGTCGATGGCGACGTAGAGGTAGCGGTAGCCCCCTTGCGCTCTGGGGAATGGACCGAGGATGTCCAGCCCCCAAACTGCAAAGGGCCAAGTGAGTGGGATGGTTTGTAGCTCCTGCGCCGGCTGGTGGATCTGCTTGGCATGGAACTGGCATGCCTCGCACCTCTTGACCATTTCCGCCGCATCACCAAGCGCTGAGGGCCAGTAGAAGCCGCTTCGATATGCCTTCGCGGCTAGAGTTGCCGCAAAAGCATGATGGCCACACTCGCTGGCGTGGATGTCCCTGAGAAGCTCTTGGCCTTGGTGAGTAGATATGCACTTCAGAGCGACGCCGTTTGGGCGACGCCGGTACAAGTCACCGTCCTTGACGCAGTAGCCCAAAGCTTGGCGTACGATCCTTTCGGCCTCCTCTTCATCCTAGGGAAGCCTGCTGCTGGTGAGGAAGGCCTTGAGCTCGAGAATCCAATCCACTCCCTCCTGCCGTGCCAATGCCAGAAGGATGCGGTCACCCGAAGGAGGCCCGCAGTCTGGAGCCCCCTGCTCCGGCGGTGGCGGCAGGGCAGGTGGAGGGTCGGATCTAGATGACGGTGGAGAAGCGGACGGCTTGAAGAGACGCTCCTCAAAGACGCCGGCGGGTTGTGCCAGGCGGTGAGAGGCGCGTTTGGCGATCTCGTCGGCTTCCACATTTTCTCCTCTCGGGATGTGCTTCAGCTCCAAACCTTGGAAGCGTTTTTCCATCTTTCGATGCTCCTCGAGATAGGCCGCCATGTGCTCATCCCTTGGAGTGTAGCTCTTGTTCGAGAAATTCATAACCAACTGTGATGATGAGGCGCTTGATGCCCAAAGCGTTTGCCGCCCTTAAGCCGGCGAGTAGTCCTTCGTATTCGCGATGTTGTTGGAGACCTTGCTCTCAGGCTTGAAGCAGAGCTGCACGGCGTAGAAGAGCTTGTCTCCAGAGGGAGAGGTCAGGACAGCACCAGCTCCCGCGCCGGGGAGGTTGAAGGCGCCGTCGAAGTCGAGGCTTTCCGTCCTGTAGTTGTCCCGGGTACCGAAGGTGACGGGCAGGCTTACCTGCCCAATTGGCATTGTAGAACCTTCGGTTACCCCGAAGAATGGCCGAGTTGGCATGAGCCGGTGGTACGGCACCTGCATCTTTTCGAAGATCTCGACCGAGATGATGTTGAGGCCTGCCCCTCCGTCGATGAGAGTGCGATTGATGGCGACGTTGTTGATGGTTGGCATGCACAAGAGAGGAATTGTGCCCACGCCCCTGGTGGAAGCCGGATGATCCTCCTCGTCGAAGCCGATCTTGCACGTTGACCACTTCATTAGGCGGCTGCCGACGTTGGGCTGTGCTACCGCGATCTCTCGCGACAGCTGCTTGAAGTGTCGGTTAGACAAAGGAGCCTGAGCTCCACCCAGGAGGCAAGCGGCGAAGTCTCGCGGCTCTTGATAGCCCCCCTGGTTCTCCTCCCGACGATCGTTTGCTGGTGGGGGCAGTGGCAGCGGCTCGGGATCGGCTCGAGACAGACCCTCACGGCGGCGACCTTCCTCGCGGTCGTCGTCGCGATGATCGCCCCGGGATCCACTCTTGCCGTAGCTGCGGCCACCCCCGCGGTGCTTGGAGACGCCATTTTCTTCATGAAACTTCTGGACAAACCAACAATCGTCGGTGTTGTGGGTGTCCTTCTTGTGGAGAACGCAGTAGCGGTGATGTCGTCCCTTGTCGTGCTCGGAGCGGTCCCCGCGGCGTTGCTTATGATCTGACTCCGCCGCAAGGATAGCAGCCTCCTTTCGCTTGGGGTCCTTGGACTTTGGCTTTGGGGGAGGCGCCTCCGGCAGGTTATGCACAAAGAGCCTCCCTTCCTCGGCCTTGGCGCAGCGGTCGGCGATCTCGAAGAGCCTGACGACGGAAGTCAACTCATCATTCACGGATAGCTTCTCCCTCATCTTGATGTCGGAGACGCCCGTGGAGAACGCGGAGATGACCTCCTCGTTGGAGATCCTGGGGATCTTGTTCCTCATCTGGCTGAAGCGCTGGATGTACTGACGAAGCGTCTCGCCCTTGTACTGACGCACCGCCTTAAGATCGTTCTTGGTAGCGGGGTGCTCGTACGTGGGCATGAAGTTGGCCACGAACTGGCGGCATAAATCCTTCCATGAAGTCACAGATTCGTGAGGAAGATTCATGAGCCAAGTTCGCGGAGCATCTTTGAGGGCCATGGGGAACCAATTTGCCATGGCACGCTGATCCCCACGCGCAGCCTGGACGGCGACGACGTAGAGCTGGAGGAATTTGACGGGGTTGGTGGTCCCGTCGTAACGCGCGCCGATGTCCGGCTTGAACTTGTCAGGCCAGACGACGTAGCGTTGCTGGCGAGTGAGAGCGAGACACCCAGGGTTGTAGATCAGGTCGCCGGGGGTCCTGACGTTCTTGCCAGCTTCGCCGATGTCGTCGATGGCGCGATCATGATTTTCGCGGCGGCGCTCGAGGGAGACGCATGCGTCTTCCGGAGCGCGTTGGATGATTTGGCAGCTGGGCTCCCCGCGCAGCGAAGATGCGGCGCGGGAAACCACCTTCTTGGCCTTGTTGGCCCTCCCATCTCCGGCGCCTGGGGCGCGATGCCCCGCCGCCGGATCTGGGTCTCCCGCGCCCTGGGCTCCTCCCTGGGCTGGGTCTTCGTTGGCGATGGCGATGAGCTCGGCGATTCGAGCGCGCCACCCCTCACGCCCGTCATCGGTGGGTTGATAGCGCAGCAGCTCCTGCGCCATGGCGAGAGCCTGCGCAAGAGACAGCTGACTCCCAGAATGAGCGCGAGAAGTGGCGGTGGCGGTGAAGGAGAGCGAAGGCTCTGTACGCCCGGACGGGAGGTAGGAGGACTCCAGATCTTCCTCCTCTTCCTCCTCGGCCGAAGCTTCACGACGACGGAAGATGGGCTCGGTTTGCCCCCGAGCAGCGTTGCGATGGCAAAGACGCTTGAGCCTTGCATGGGCATCGGCCATGTCAAAGCAGATCTAGGAGAAAACACACCACATCCCCCTACCTGGCGCGCCAAATGTCGATGGATTTCGTGTCGCAAGAACACGGGGTACCACGCGACGGACCCAAAGATTCGAACGCAGGGGGCTGAATGTGTGAGATCTCGGATCACAGCGAAGCACGGTGACGGAAGCCTCGAGTCGTCGAACACACTACGCACTGCAGAGAGAGACACCGAGCTTTACCCAGGTTCAGGGCCCTCGTGGTGAGGTAAAACCCCTACTTCCTGCCTTCTTGTATTGCAACGCGACACCTCGCGAGGAGTACAAGGTCTTGGCTACAAAGCTCTAGCTGGCCAGAGGTTGAAGAACCTGCATGCCCAGCTAGCAGCCTAAAGAAGATGAAGATCCGATCCCCCCTAAGGGGTGGCCTCCCCCTCCTTTTATAGCGCCAAGGTCCTCCCTCCCCTTATCTTCTTGGGGAAGGGGTTGCCACACACGGCCAAGGAGGGAGGACAGCTGTAGACTCTATTCTTCGGTGGACGTAGTCTTCGTAGGGTAGTGGCGCCGGTCCACCGGAGTGGGTGGAGGAAGCTGACGTCTTCCTATGGCGCCCTGCACCGTCCACGCTATTTTTAGGGGGGTGGCGAACAACCACTGTGCCGCTTTGGGCAGGCACAACGAAAGTTGGTCTCCTCCCTGTCGGGGGTAGCGTGGGCGGTACGCGGTCTTCTGCCCGTTATCTTCTTGCTCTGCACGCAAACGTGCCGAGGTGACGTGGGCGTGCTTCCTCTCCTCACCAGTAGGGGCTCGTGAGGAGGTCTTCTGGTCCTTAGCAGTTTCCGTCGTCGTTCTCCTCACGAGGCGCCTCCTCGTGAGGGTCTTCTCCGCAGCTTGGGTCGTTGATTCTGAAGATGGGCCGATGACGTGGCCCAGGAGCAGGTGGACCGGGATACCCCGGTATCTAGAACACCGACACTACTACGAAGAACCGGACTTATCCGGAGGAGTCAAAGGCATTGATTACACCATCTCCTATGGTCCCGACGAAGGAAACGACGAGGAGGCCGACAATTAGAATCGAAGGATAGGAACTTTGGTCGCATCGGACACTTAGAATAAAGCGACTGGAGTTAAGCACCATGTTTAGTCTACTACTTTCTGTTGTAACTAAGGTTTGTAGTATCAACTTAGAACCACCTAGTGTTCCTCTTTGGACCGAGGAGGAACTGGAATCCTTTGTAACATTATGGCTTGTAATATTTAGTGCTTGAATAAAGACCGCTATGTTTCTGTTGTACCACTCTGAGGGATGTAATATTTGTGAACTAGTACTTCACGAGTGTTATATCAACACTTGCATACTACAACATGCAGTGGTATGCTGGGTCACCACAGAAGATCTACTGGAACACTCCGGTGACCTCGCAAGGAAGAAGCAGCTCGTATCCCAAGAGCGGGCTGCTGTGAAGAAGGATAGATCAAATCGTCGACTCCACTGCCGGCTGTGACCTCCTTTGCTTCTTGGATGCTTTCTCCGGCTATCACCAGATCAAGATGGCAAAGGAGGACGAAGAAAAGACCGCCTTCATCACGCCCTGTGGTGTGTACTGCTACGTATGCATGCCCTTCGGCCTGAAGAACGTGGGAGCCACCTTCCAAAGGCTCATGCGTAAGGCCCTGGGGGCTCAGATGGGAAGAAATGCGGAAGCCTACATCGACGACATCGTCGTCAAGACTCGCGAGAGTCACACCTTCATCGAGGATTTGGAGGAAACCTTCGCCAACCTGAGAAGGGTGAACATCAAGCTCAACCCCGCCAAGTGCGCCTTCGGCGTGCCGTCGGGAAAACTGTTGGGGTTCCTCATGTCCCATCGTGGGATAGAGGCGAACCCTGACAAAGTCAAGGCCATCGAAGAAATGCGTTCACCGCGCAATCTCAAGGAGATGCAACGCCTCGCGGGATGCATGGCGGCCCTAGGGCGCTTCATCGCGAGGAGTGGAGAGAAAGCTTTACCCTTCTTCAAGCTCATGAAGCGCACTGGGAAGTTCGAGTGGACTCCGGAAGCCGACAAGGCCTTCGCTGAGTTGAAAAGGTACCTCACGAGCCCACCAATCATGGTTGCCCCAACATTCCACGAGCCCTTGCTACTCTACATCGCGGCAACTCCAAGGACTGCAAGTGCCGTTCTCGTCACGGAGCGAGACGCAAAGGTGATCGCCAAAGAGGAGGGTGACCCTCCCAGCCCGGGGGCTCCTCACGAGGAAGAGGCCGCTATGCTTCCCGTCCCTCAAGAGGAGCCGCCCGCTGCAGCTTTGCCGACTGAGCCGCTCTCTCAGAGTCACGCTCCCGAGCCCCCCGAGGAGGAGACTCCAGAGGGCGTCACCAAGGTGCAGAAGCATGTGTACTTCATCGGTACGATACTGCGGGACGCGCGGGAGCGCTACACCATGCAGCAAAAGCTACTCTACACCTTGCTCATTGCTTCAAGGAAACTACGTCACTACTTCCAGGGTCACCCGATTAAGGTGGTCACTGATCGTCCCCTGGAAACCATTCTACGAAATCCCAATGTCACCGGGCGGGTGGCTGAGTGGGCCGTGGAGCTACAGCCCTTCGAGATCTCCTTCGAAACCACCAAGGTAATCAAGAGCAAAGCTTTGGCTGAATTCACTGCCGAATGGACTGATCCGTTCGCCGACGAGCCTCCAGAGGTGGAGTCAACGCTCCCGGGAGAGGAGGCCCCAGGCCTCTGGGTCATGCACTTCGACAGCGCCTTAAACCTCCCCGGCGCGAGGGCTGGTGCTGTCCTTACCTCTCCATCTGGGGATAAGCTCTTCTACGCCATCCAGCTCTGCTTTAAGCCTGAGCACAAGGTCTCCAACAACATCGCGGAATATGAAGGACTACTCGCCGGTTTAAGGGCAGCGAACGCTTTGGGCATCAAGCGCCTCATCGTCAAGGGAGATTCACAGCTAGTTGTGAACTTCTTGAACAAGAGCTACACTCCAAAGGATGAGCACATGGCAGCTTATCTCGAGGAGCATCGAAAGATGGAAAAACGCTTCCAAGGCTTGGAGTTGAAGCATATCCCGAGAGGAGAAAATGTGGAAGCCGACGAGATCGCCAAGCGCGCCTCTCATCGCCTGGCACAACCTGCCGGCGTCTTTGAGGAGCGTCTCTTCAGACCATCCGCTTCTCCATCGTCATCTGGATCAGACCCTCCTCCTGCCCTGCCGCCGCCGCCGGAGCAGGGGGCTCCAGACTGCGGGCCTCCTTCAGGTGACCGCGTCCTTCTGGCATTGGCACGGTAGAAGGGAGTGGATTGGATCCTCGAGCTCAAGGCCTTCCTCACCAGCAGCAGGCTTCCCGGGGATGAAGAGGAGGCCGAAAGGATTGTGCGTCAAGCTTCGGGCTACTGCGTCAAGGATGGTGACTTGTACCGGCGTCGCCCAAACGGCGTTGCTCTGAAGTGCATATCTACTCACCAAGGCCAAGAGCTTCCCAGGGACATCCACGCCGGCGAATACGGGCATCATGCTTTTGCTGCAACTCTAGCCGCGAAGGCATATCGAAGCGGCTTCTACTGGCTTTCAGCGCTCGGGGATGTGGCGGAGATGGTCAAGAGGTGCGAGGCGTGCCAATTCCATGCCAAGCAGATTCACCAGCCGGCGCAGGAGCTGCAAACCATCCCACTCACTTGGCCCTTTGCAGTTTGGGGGCTGGACATCCTCGGTCCATTCCCCAGAGTGCAAGGGGGCTACCGATACCTCTACGTCGCCATCGACAAATTTACCAAGTGGGTGGAGGTGGAACCGGTGTGCACAATCCTGGCCAGGTCAGCAGTCAAGTTCATCCGTGGGCTGGTCTGTCACTTTGGTGTGCCTAACTGCATCATCACCGACAACGGCAGCCAGTTCACCAGTGGACTATTCCAGGAGTACTGTGCATCGGCCGGCATCAAGATCTGTTTCGCCTCCGTTGCCTACCCTAGGAGCAATGGCCAAGCCAAGCGTGCTAACGCCGAGGTCCTCAAGGGACTCAAGATGAAAAGCTTCAACGCAAAGCTCGAAGCCTACGGCAAAAAATGGTTAGACAACCTCCAATCCATCTTGTGGTCCATTAGGACTACCGCCACCAAACCCACTGGAGAGACCCCTTTCTTCTTGGTCTATGGGGCGGAGGCTGTTCTTCCCACCGACGTCAAATTTGGGTCACCAAGAGTGCTCGCCTCCGACGAAATTCGCCAAGAGGACCTCATCAAGGACCGCCTCCTCCTGCTCGAAGAAGCTTGGTGCCAAGCTGCGCTCCGCGCCACGAGGTACCAGCAAGGACTACGCCGCTACCATAGCCGCCATGTTCAAGCAAGGACCCTAGAGGTCGGTGACCTGGTGCTGAGGAGAATACTCTCTCGCGAGGGCCTGCACAAGCTGTCTCCAATGTGGGAAGGACCCTTCAAGGTGACGCACATCACCAGGCCAGGCTCGGCGCGGCTGGAAACCGCAGAAGGCGTGCCGGTGGGGAACCCGTGGAACATAGCTCATCTGCGAAAGTTCTACCCTTAGGTTCCTCACGAGGAGATAAAGACCGTTTTTACAGCACTTGTATCAGCTCAAACTGCTCTTAAGCACTGATATTAAGTTATTGCACAATATAGTGCCTCTGCTTCGGCATGACATTAAAATGGCATGAAGTCCATTTATTTTCTGTTGTACTCCACGCGGAAGGGGGCTAGGCACGGTGTCTATGCTGGGGCCTTCACCCGAAAAACAGCAAGCCCGAATAACCTGAAGGGAGTGAGCTCTGGTCGGGGGTGACGGCCCTGTTATCAATCACCTCCAAATACACATGGTGCTTTGTTCCTCGCGAAGTACACCGGAAAATAAAAAATCTTTGAGAAAAGTCCAAGGTGTGCCCAAGGCACCCGCTAAGGACTAGCACCTCGTGAGCAACCCTCACGAGGAAGCAAGAACGCGTCGATGCACAAAGCATCCGCAGGAAGATTTCCTCTACCGAGGAAGGCCTAACGTGGCAGGATTATTGAAGACCAAGGCCGCTCCGATCATCTTGCGAAGGAGACGCAGATCCGGAGGTCCGCGCCAGGCCCTTCACCTCATGAGCAATCCTTGCGAGGTGTCGACGGTCTCTGGGCTCTCTTAAGCGTCGACGTTTTCACGTCCGTGAGGGTCCAGCTTCCCTCAACGATGAGGAAGGCCCCGTGAATCGCCACGCGCGGCAATTTGCTCTTAGCTGCTGGCACAGATAGTGCCGCGCTCCTCCACGACGGAGAAGGTCCCTGTGCCGGTCAGAGGGGCATCTTATTCGCCTTCTTTTTTCATTTGTTTTATCGACTTGTTTTTCCATTTTCGGGGATTTGGGGTTTTTTCTTTTCCAACTCTTTCTTCAACTTCTTGTCTCAGGAATCGTCCAATGTGTCACCGGCGCCGACCCCATCTCGAGCTCTGAGGCGCAGGGAGGCCTCCTGTTGGCACTAACAGCTCACTAGGGCTCTCGAGCGTGCGGATGACCAGGACAATGAAGAGCAATAAGAAGCAGAAAGCAAGATAGCTAATAAGCAGATTCCATTAAAGCGTTCCCAACGAGGGGAGGAGCAAAAGCACGGTGGGGCATACCCCGCCGGCGAGGACTACATAGCAAAAGAGGGAAGGAGACTAGTTCCCCTCCCCAGAAGACTACCGCGCCAGGATCTCCTCTTCACTGCGCCGTGGGCTAGGGGTAGGTGCGGCGGACGCCACCGGCGGTGAAGATCCGCACCGAGGCCTCCAACGCCCCCAGCTTGAAGCGGAAAATGAGGTGGTCACCGACAAGGAGGTGATGGCCGAGGGCGAAGGCCCTCCAGCGGCCGGAGAGGACGGCGTTGCCACCCGCTCCGAGGAGGATGTCCACAGGCCAGAGGAGATCTGGCCTGCTCTGCTCCCCTAGAGCAATCTCCCCGGCGGCCGCGCCGGGGGCGTAAACCACCCTCCGGACTGCGTCGGGCAGCCGGAGGGAGTTGAAGCTCGGGGCATCGACAACGACGAGGAGCTCGAGGAAGCGGGACCCTGGGCCGATGAGGGGTCCCAGCATCGCCGCCGCCAAGGGGTGCGGAGTGGCGACTACTCCGTTCACCGGTGGGGCCAGAGGATTTGCAGCAGGGGGAAGAGGGCCCAGGGCGGCCTCCACCTCCCGAAGTACCCGGTCAATGCTCCCCGGGGCGCGGGGAGCAGGCACCGCCGCCAGCGGCGACGGCGAGTTCAGAGCGCCTCCAGGCGCGGGACCCCTAAGGGTCAGGGCGCCGGAGGTCCCCGTGGCGGCGTGATTCGCCTCGTCCTGCCTCGGCGCGCCAATGCGCAGGGGGCCACCGGCGCCGGGCGCCCACCGGGCCGGGATCTTCGCCTTGTTCCCGCTGCCCGGGGGCGTCCGCGGCGCTTTGCCCCATAGCTTGATCCAGCGACGGCGGAGGAGGCGGAGGGATCCATCAGCTTGGGGGCATGGAGGAAGAAGTGGCACTGGAGGAAGGAGGTGAAGTGCCGGAGGTCTCGAGGAGACTCTATTTAAGGGGTGCGGCCGGCGTCGTCGCGTCAAATCTCAGCGCGGGAACCGAAGCGTCGGCGTGGTGCTCTGCAGTGAAGCGACGCGCCATCATGACGGTTGACGCTTCGAGGACTGCAGCGTCGCCCGCCGTTTCATCTCACCAGCTGTGGTCGCGCCACGCGTCCGCTGCCTCTGCATCTTCACATGGTCCTCTGACCGCGTGGTTGACACGTGCCGTTAGAGGGCCCAGCAGCTTCTGGGCCCCCCGGCCCTTCGCTCCCTCAAGAGGGCGCGTTCACGGGCCGGGCTCCTGGGGGCTACTGTCAGTGTTCTGGATACCGGGGTATCCCGGTCCACCTGCTCCTGGGCCCCGTCATCAGCCCATCTTCAGCCCAGGGGAGAACCGATGACTGAAGCTATTCGAGAAGACCCTCATGAGGAGGCGCCTCATGAGGAGAACGATGGCTAAGGCTGCTAAGGACCAGAAGACCTCCTCACGAGCTCTCGCTGGTGAGGAGAGGAACCATGTCCACGTCAGCTCAGCACGTTGGCGTGCAGAGCAAGAAGATAAAGGACAGAAGACCGCGTACCGCCCACGCTACCCCCGACAGGGAGGAGACCAACTTTCGCTGTGCCTGTCCAAAGCGGCATAGTGGTTGTTGGCCACCCCCCTAAAAATAGCGTGGACGGTGCAGGGCGCCAGAGGAAGACGTCAGGTTCCTCCACCCACTCTGATGGATCGGCGCCACTACTCTACGAAGACTACGTCCACGGAAGAATGTAGTCTACAGCTGTCCTCCCTCCTTGGCTGTGTGTGGCAACCCCTTCCCCAAGAAGATAAGGGGAAGGAGGACCTTGGCGCTATAAAAGAAGGGGAGGCCACCCCTTAGGGGGGATCAAATCTTCATCTTCTCCAAGCTGCTAGCTGGGCACGCAGGTTCTTCAACCTCTGGCCAGTTAGAGCTTTGTAACCAAGACCTTGTACTCATCGCGAGGTATCGCGTTGTAATACAAGAAGGCAGGAAGTAGGGGTGTTACCTCACCACGAGGGCCCTGAACCTGGGTAAAGCTCGGCGTCTCTCTCTGCAGTGTGTAGTGCGTTCCATGACTCGAGGCTTCCATCACCGTGTTTCGTTGCGATCCGAGATCTCACACGCTCAGCCCCCTGCGTTTGAATCTTTGGGTCCATCGCGTGGTACCCCGTGTTCTTGCGACACGAAATCCATCGACAAGTACCATAATTTTTGAAGGTTTATAAAACTTCAATCACTGCTTCCCTCCGCGAAGGGCCTTTCTTTTACTTTTATGTTGAGTCACCACCTTCTACCTTTATGCACCGTTAAGAAAGCATAGTTGTCATTCTGAGTATAATGTCCATTGTCACAAAGTTTTCATTGATTGATTCATATTGTGATCTTTTGTTTATGGATGCCCGCGGTGTGAAATGAATTGGGAATCTTGCGGGGATCATGGAGTTTGTATATGTGTTAGGGAAACGCCTGGGCCACCAATCTAAGCCATGCATAATTCATGGTGGAAATTTGCAGCATACCCATAGTGGACATTCGACGACGCATCTCAAAATAAAAAGCTAAACAAATGGTAAATAAAAGAGATGTCGAGGTGTTCATTATCTGCTTGTCCTGTCAGTTTGATGTGGGCTTGTTCCATGTCATCGGGCACGGAGGTACCCCGTTGGCGGTTCTCGATGATACATATATACTTACAATGACAAGAGCCTTGCTTGGGACTCTAAGTAAAGTAGCATGAGGTTTGGGTACTCGTATTCACGGGGCACGAGGTTTTCGACTTATGATTTGTCAAGCATATGCATCATAATTGTTCTTGCATTAACTTTAACCATTCAAGATGCTTATGATGGGGGCAATGAGAGCTCAAAGCCGGTAAGTAACATAATTTTTGAAGGTCTATAAAAGTTGCAAACACTGCTTCCCTCTGTGAAGGGCCTTTCTTTTACTTTCATGTTGAGTCACCACCTTTTATCTTTATGCACCATTAAGAGAGCAAAGTTGTCATTCTTAGTATGATGTGCATTGTCCCAAAGTTTTCATTGATTGATTCATATTGTTGGTTTCACTTTTTCTTAAATTATTTGTATCTAGTCGCCCTCTTAAACTTGAAGGTGTCCTATGCATTTATGTTTTGCTCTCCATGAAGGACAAGCTGAAAACCATTTGTATGTTTTTCCTTATGATTTGAACACACGTTTGACTTTCATTGTTTCATTTTCATGATCTTTTGTTTGTGTTCATTTTCATGTTATAACATGGTTGCTAAGTTTCTATTGTCAAGATTATATCTTTCATGCCCATGTTTTAAGTTCTTATGATCCCAGCTCACAAATGCTTACATATATGATCAAGATTGTGTAGGTGCATGTCACCTCAAAAATTATTCTTTTGTTATCACTTACCTACTCGAGAACGAGCAGGAGTTAAGCTTGGGGATGCTTGATACGTCTCTAATGTATCTATAATTTTTAATGATCCATGCTTGTTTTTACACCATTTGCCTACTATTTCGTTACACTTCGTGGCACTTTTATGCATTTTCCGGAACTAACCTACTAACAAGTCGCCACAGTGCCAGTTCCCTGTTTTCTGTTGTTTTTGTGTTTCAGAAAAGCTACACAGGAAATATTCTCAGAATTGGACAAAACAAGTTCCTGAAGTCTTATTTTTTCCGGAAGCTTCCAGAGATCCGAAGAGGAGTCAGACGGGGGCCACGAGGGCCCCACACACCAGGGCGGCGTGGCCTAGGCCCTGGCCACGCCCCCTATGTGTGAGGGTGCCTCGGGCCACCTCTGACGATGCCCCTTCGCCTATAAAGACCCCCCGACAAAAAAAACCTAAGTACCCGATCAATTTTGCAGAACACATCGCGATCCACCACCGCCATCGACCCGAAAATCGGGAGGGTCCAGAAGCTCTTCCCGGCACCCTGCCGGAGAGTTGAATCGCCACCGGAGGTCTTCTTCATCACCAGGCTTGCCTCCAGAGCGATGAGTGAGTAGTCTACCTTGGACTATGGGTCCATAGCAGTAGCTAGATGGTTGTCTTCTCCACCATGTGCTTCATGTTTAGATCTCATGAGCTGCCCTACATGATTGAGATCACCGTTATGTAATTCTACATGTTTGGTTTGTTGGGATCCGATGTGTGACACCCCAACTTTTGTAAACATGTCTAAGCAAAGTTTAGAAAGGCAAAAATGAGGGCCAACAAAAACTTTTTTTCAATTTAGTAAACCTACTAAACTTTTGTGCATGTTTGACTTGTTTGTTGTGAAATCTTATCTGTTATAATTGATTTCTGAAATAATATTGTTAACCAACATAATTCTCATGCTCTTGATCTTGTCACACTAAAAACTTTTTGGTAAATAAATTATCTTGGCAACCTCTCGTTTTCTAAAATGATTTGACTTCTCCAAAACAAATTGCCAAGATTCTTTTGACACTAAGTTTTTTTCCAAAAACTAAGTCTCCATAAAATCTATAGGGATCTTTAAGATGGTCCCACTATCTTGCAAAACTAATATCTTATAGGCGTATGCTTTATAAGAACTTTTCCAAATATATTTGTAGTAAACAGGAGAAAACTTTTATAAAGGGGATATAATGTCTCCATTCTTTTTAAGAAAATAAAGGTAATCAAAGCTATGGTATCTCCCTCAAAACTCTTTTATTCCTCAAACCATTTTCAAAGTATTTTCCATGACATGATCATCTTGTGAGCACATACCCTTTTCTTGTGTACGTTGATTGGTTGTTTGGCTTGTGTTGATCTGTGTTGACCTTGATAGAATTCTTGTGTGGTAGTTTTATCTACTTGGGTCTGTGACCCAACACATCACCTTTGGTTTGTACCTGATAAGATTCATGCTTCTCTTTAGCTCTAAACACTATCCTCCCAGCATATTTTGGAAAACCTCAAAACAACATCTTAAACTTCACCCTCTCCATCACCTCACCCCTGCCACCTCCCCTATGCAAAACTCACCCCATGTCCTTCTCATTCATTCTTGAGCTTTGTGAGGATGAGCTTAGCTCAATCTGACTCTTGATCCCATCTCTAGCAAACCCTGAAATTTTTTCTCATGGCTCTTCTCATTTCTCCTTTGCATAATGGCACTAACCATATTTTTGTAATCCTACCCTCTACTCAAGAAAAACCCTTCCATGCCAAGTTTTCCCTCTCTAACTCTATTTTCAAAACCTTTCTATTTGATTGATGAAACTTAAACCGTATGTCCATCTGACCTATGAGATTATTTTCTCTTTCGTAATAAAAGTTGTTTCTATTTCAACTTCAATTCTACATTCTAACTCTTGCTCACTCACATAGTTCCCTCGAAATATTCCTTGATAAAATGTTATTTGGTTTTGAACATCACAAGTTTAATGTGGGGGAATACTACCTCACTAGTTTCTCCAAAGATAGTCTTTATAAAGGCATACCTTTATTCCTTTTCAACTTAATGTTTTGAAACATTTGTTCTATCCTTCCATGCACCAAAAAATTACCTTGGGCACGGTACATATCCACCCACGCGATCTTTTGATCCTTCATTAAAAACCTTCAAAACATAAATACTTCTCCTTTTTCCTTTGTTCTAAAAACCAGTGGAGGCCGTGTATACTCTGTTGAAAACCCTCTTGCTCATTTTCAAACCTTACCGAAACTCTCACACCTTTTTATTTGCCCGATTTCTATTTGGATACTTCATATTCAAAATTAACCACCATCTTGAACATCCCTTCTTCTTGGAAACTATTCCTTTGACCATCTCATCTTTGAAAAACACCTTTGAAAACATCCACTAATCTATCTCTTTTCTTTCTTTCAAAATATCAATGACATCTCTAATTTCAAAATCTGATAGAAACCTTGGTTTGAACTTTTTTTCAAACCAAACTCATCTCTCTTTTCTCTCTCTGATTTATCTCACACCTAGCCCAGCCCAAACCTTGGCCCAATCCGTCCCGCACCCCTGCACGTTTGCAACGCCAGAGGGAAAACCGATCGATCCCTGTCACGTTTCCCCCAGAAAAACGTTGCCCTCTCGCTCAGCCCTAGCTCCTCGATGCCCACGTGCTGACGCCAGCCCTACAGCGTCACCATGACGTTACTCGCCCTACGTCAGCCCTAGCTCTCGCATTGGTCGAGCTCGCCGCCCACGGTACCCACCCGAGCCGTCCCTCGCTATAAAAAGCGCCCCCATGCCTCTCACTCACCTCACTCCTCTCCACTCCCCTCCCCACTCCACTCCCTAGCGCGAGAGCGCTGCTTCCTTCTCTCCCTCTCGCTGCAGAGAGCGAGGGAGCAGTAGTCTCTGCGAGGGAATGTGGAGGTGGCCGCCCTCTCCAAGCCTTCCCCGCCCCCTTTACCCTCCAACCACCCGCCCTCTAACCTCTACTAATCCCTGCGGATCTTTTCCCTGTGCAGAGTTCGCCGGAGTCGCCGCCGTTGAGCCATACCTGGGAGCGCCGCCGTCGGAGGAGACGTCCAGGCCGCCGCAGGGAACGACGCCCCGGGGACTGGAGACGCCGCCCGGCGCCGCCCTGCCCTCCTGCGACCTCGCCGCCGACCCCGCCGACCCTCGCCGGCCATCCTCGCCGCCGGAGCAGCCTCCCCGGTGAGTCCCGCCGCCCAGGAACTTCACGTTGGGGTTTTCACGTGGCTGCCTGTTAGAACGAGGAAGACAAAAGCTGGCCGTTCGATGCCCTTTTAATCCGACGGCCTAGATGGCTGCATACCCCTTCGTTTCTATTTATAGGCCGACAGCCGGGCCCCGGGTGTCAGCCCCCTTTTTTTTTCTCTGACCCCCGCCGGAATGCCCTGCTGGGCCGGCCTGCGATGCCGCTTGGCCCAGTTCGGAAGTGCTGCCCGTTTAAGTTTTTTTTAGAAATCGTTTTAGTTTTTGTTTGAAACCTGCAGCCTTCAAATTTGAATAACTTCAAAACTACAAACCAGTTTGACCTGAAACCAACGCCTCTAGATTCCAAATTTTGTAAGCTATTTGTTAGTACTAGCCCACATCTGCTTGCTCTATGTTTATTTTATGGTGAATTAATTACTGTGCTATAGTATTGTTGGTTGTTATTTCAAAATCTGCAACTTTAAATTGCTTCTAGTTTTCAAATAAATCTACCAAATTGGTTGGAACAACTTGCAGTAGTTCTTAAATTATTTTATCCTTGAAATACCATTGATCTCATATCAATGGGAGTTTTCTTGATTAAAGTATGATTTATTTGTGCTCTATGTGTAGTTATTTCTCTTCTTTTTTTTAAATAAATTAGGAACCTTTTTAGTCGAAAACAATTTTGTTAAACACTTATCAAACAATATCTTACTTTTTTTTTACAACCCTTTTAAAGTTGTATGATTTGTTCTCACTCAAATTGTTAGCCCGCACAATTACTAGTTTGCAAATTTTCAAATCTTAATGTTTGAAACCCTAAAATTTTGACAAGACCTTGCAGCCACTTTGTGTATTAATGAACCTTTAGCAAAAACTTGATTGTTTGTGTTCTTGTTTAAATTGTGGTGTGGGTTGTTGTGTATGCTTGTATGATGATTTTGTGCCTTATTTTCTTTTTGCGACGCTAGACCCGACCATTGACGAGTTCGGTGAGGAAGACTTTGAAGAATTTGAAGAAGTCCACGGACAAATAGACACCCAAGGCAAGCCACCCTTACTTGTTGCATATCTTGATCCTAGTTTTTTATTTGTGAAATTCTTTCCATTTATATTTATTCAAAGATGCATTGTTTCGTGAAATTGCTATTACCTCTTGATAGCGATTCATTGGCGACTAGGCTCCACTAGTCACTTGCTATCATCTTTAAGATGACAAACCTCAACACCTACTCACTCCATTATATTAGTTGTAGCTTGATGCTTATCATCATGTTACCCCTTGTAGCCTTATTTAGTGGAGCAAAAACTCTAGGTTGGGACACTCAAAAACTTGGGAAATGTTTTGAAAACCTTGGGAAGGTCTTGACTTTGCCCAAGTGTAAGTCTTGAAAAAGGAAGTTCAAAGGTTTTTAGAAGATTAATTGGTAAGGATGGAAAGGTGTTTTATTGGAAAAACAACACATGGTTCTAGGTATTCGCCCGGAACAACTAAACCGTGCAACCACATTACCCCGGAATGGGACGGGGCTTAGTCCATAATTTATTTGTCTTAGTATGGGCTACCTCACAACTCTATAAGGGTGTTTGATCCCTTGAAGCCGGGTTGCTAAATTTTGGGGCAATACACCGTAGGGGTCTACGGCCGGACGATACTACGGGTCTCTTGTCGTGGCGATGGTGTCATGGAGTAGGGGACTACCATGGTGCCGAAGAGGTTAAGCCCGTGGGGTAGGTGCCTATACTAGGATGACTAAGTGAAAGGCTTTGATCGATTATCCGAAGCCCGCATACTTGTATGACGGTCCGTGGTAAAGTCCCGGCGGATTTATCGAATCTTGTGGGAAAAGTGTACAACCTCTGCAGAGTGTAAATCTATTCGAATAGCCGTGTCCACGGTCATGGACGGTTGGAATGGCCATTGCTTAGCTGTGTTGGTTTTGTTTTACAAAGGGTTTTCGGTGGAAAAAGGAAAGAGGAAATGGTTCGGAGTACCAATGGGGTACTGCCGTAGAGGAGGACTTTGAGCAAAAGAAATGACCACTTGGGTCACCCTTCCTAGAGATTTTACTAAAAATTGTTTTTTGAAAATGTTTTAATAAAGATATAGAAATGTCGTCGATCATGTTTCTTAACATGCTATATTGACACGAGAAAGTTTTAAAAACAAACTTAGCATAGAGCCACCCTTGCTACTAGCCATACTAGCATACCTCTTGCATATTGTTCCTCTTAGGTGGTTTGCGAGTACAATTCCACAATGTACTCACGGCTTTGTCCCTGGCTATTAACTTGGCCAGACTATGAGGAGGAGTTCGATGGTGAAGAAGGCTACGATGACGACTATGCAAACTAGGACGTTCTCCCAGTCAGTTGCCTGTATGGTTAAGGCCTGACTTGGGCCCGACGATGTTGTTGTTTTCATCCGCATGCTTATTATGTTGAATATAGCCCGCGAGGCATTTGATGTAAGACTTGGCCATGATGCCATTGTTGTAAGACTATTTTAAATTCGGTTGTATGGATGATGTACTTTGATTACCAGTTCGGTTATGTGGATTCATGAGCATTTCTGGGATCATGAATTGTATGCATAACGGGTGTTTCGGACAAGCAGTCCGGGGCCCCCACAGAGCTGGTATCAGAGCCATCCTGACTGTAGGAGACCCTAGTTAGCATGGGCGATAGACATGACTTTATTTTCCTAAAAACAAAGAGATGATTATACGCATAATTTTTTTTGCCTATGTCTCTCCCCTTCTTTTTCAAAATCTACGTTCACAAAGTGAAACACTTTTCATACTTAAAATATTGCACACATGATCACTGACTTAAAAAGCTCTTAAATTGTAGAGATCAACACTATGGAGCATCGTCGAGTTGGAGATGGAGACTATCCTTTCGAGGTAGAACTGAAGAATCTGGTAGACCGAGTGGGACGCCTTCCACCCGAGATTGAAGGAGTTCATCTTCCAGGTGCTTCCCCACAAAGATCCCATTGGATAATCAGGACATGTATCCCCAAGAAACCCGAAGATCCCAACTCAAAGGATATCATCTACAAATTTCTAGATAAAAGTTGGATGGACGGAGTCATCCGTGCGATGCAAGAAGCCATGGCACGCCTATGTGGGATCCACAAAGAAGAGCTCCAGTATAGCTCATATCAACACTTCGGACGAAGAGACAAGTATGGACTTCCCGTAGAAGCTTTCCCAGAATGTCGGATTGGACACCAGATGGAAAATCTAGAGTATCTCCTTCAGCGCCACCAGGAGGATCTAGACAAACTGCGTAGGGAAAATGCCCTCCTAAGGATGGATTGCACCTTATTGAAAACTCGAGAGCGTTGCCTCAAGGCTGAAAACCAACGACTTACCAAGAAGATAGCATCCTCCAAGGCATCATCCTCCGAAGCCCCGAGTGAAGACGAAGCACCCAAAAATGAATATCTCGCTTGCATCATGGGATCGGACTACCCCTCTATCCTTTTGGAACTTGAGGATGACGAGTGAGATCACATCATAGGTTCACTCTCGCGCCATAGGAAAAATAGTGTATCCTCCATTTCTAACGCGAGTCCAGTCCTTGTAATGATTAAATGTGAACCCATCTTTATGATTGTTAAGTGTTGCTATGTTATGATGTGGTCTTAATTGTTGCTTATGAGGAAGTGTTTGATGATCTAAATTTTAAACTAAGGATTTTAGTTATTTTTCTTCCACATCTTTGGCATACCCCCCCCCTAAAAATATGTTCCTTTTTTATGACCTTGTACCTAACTTCAGCTCCCTCAAAGATGGATCCAAGCTCTGACGATGATCCTAATTTGGTATATGACCAATTCTGTAAGATATTCCAACACAACATGTTTTTGCTGAACCGAAAGTATTCACGAAAATTCAAGTCCACACTTGGAGCAAATTCAAAAGGAGGTCACCAATCTCGAACACCCCCAAGGGTATCTCTGACTAGAAGCCAAGAAAAAGGGAAAGAAGGCCTAAACCCCTTACACATATGTTTTTCATGTGGAGATCAATACCACATATCTCGGGATTGCCCTATAAACACCATCGCTAACATGAAAAACCTTGAGAAGAAGGCTTGCAGCCGATGTGGAGAAGAAGGCCATCTAGCAAGCAAGTGTCCAGGGAACTGTCCTAACTGCGGAGCCATCCACTCCATCAAAGACTGCACCACAAGACGCGTCACGTGCTACCTATGCGAAGGCAATGATCACACTCCTAACAAGTGCCCCATGGACTTCTTAGTAACTTCGTTAGCTAACATCCAACAAGGCAGTTTCCGTATAGCTTCTCAAAGCTTCACAAGAGGAGGTCCAGAAATGAAGTCGGGGATCGGGAAGACCTTGATCGATGAAAAGTCTAAAATTACAATCAAAAACAACTCGAAGACTGGTGGTGACCACATCCACGGGATCAAGAACATCAACTACCTCAAGCGCAAGGGCAAGTGCTACACTTGCGGAGAGCCCGGTCATTTCTCCCGGGAGTGCCCCAAAGAGAATCTCGCTTCGTGCTCTAGTGCACCGAAAATAAAACTCAAGGCCAAGGATATCCAAGGATCAAAGCGACGACACATGATAGGCAAAAAGGACAACTCATCAAGGGATCAAGTAACCATGAAGATGTAACCTACCATCGACCTAGTCTTTAAACTTCCCTAGCGCTACACTTAGGAATCTCGGGGACGAGATTCTTTTAAGGGGGGAAGATCTGTGACACCCCAACTTTTGTAAACATGTCTAAGCAAAGTTTAGAAAGGCAAAAATGAGGGCCAACAAAAACTTTTTTTCAATTTAGTAAACCTACTAAACTTTTGTGCATGTTTGACTTGTTTGTTGTGAAATCTTATCTGTTATAATTGATTTCTGAAATAATATTGTTAACCAACATAATTCTCATGCTCTTGATCTTGTCACACTAAAAACTTTTTGGTAAATAAATTATCTTGGCAACCTCTCGTTTTCTAAAATGATTTGGCTTCTCCAAAACAAATTGCCAAGATTCTTTTGACACTAAGTTTTTTTCCAAAAACTAAGTCTCCATAAAATCTATAGGGATCTTTAAGATGGTCCCACTATCTTGCAAAACTAATATCTTATAGGCGTATGCTTTATAAGAACTTTTCCAAATATATTTGTAGTAAACAGGAGAAAACTTTTATAAAGGGGATATAATGTCTCCATTCTTTTTAAGAAAATAAAGGTAATCAAAGCTATGGTATCTCCCTCAAAACTCTTTTATTCCTCAAACCATTTTCAAAGTATTTTCCATGACATGATCATCTTGTGAGCACATACCCTTTTCTTGTGTACGTTGATTGGTTGTTTGGCTTGTGTTGATCTGTGTTGACCTTGATAGAATTCTTGTGTGGTAGTTTTATCTACTTGGGTCTGTGACCCAACACATCACCTTTGGTTTGTACCTGATAAGATTCATGCTTCTCTTTAGCTCTAAACACTATCCTCCCAGCATATTTTGGAAAACCTCAAAACAACATCTTAAACTTCACCCTCTCCATCACCTCACCCCTACCACCTCCCCTATGCAAAACTCACCCCATGTCCTTCTCATTCATTCTTGAGCTTTGTGAGGATGAGCTTAGCTCAATCTGACTCTTGATCCCATCTCTAGCAAACCCTGAAATTTTTTCTCATGGCTCTTCTCATTTCTCCTTTGCATAATGGCACTAACCATATTTTTGTAATCCTACCCTCTACTCAAGAAAAACCCTTCCATGCCAAGTTTTCCCTCTCTAACTCTATTTTCAAAACCTTTCTATTTGATTGATGAAACTTAAACCGTATGTCCATCTGACCTATGAGATTATTTTCTCTTTCGTAATAAAAGTTGTTTCTATTTCAACTTCAATTCTACATTCTAACTCTTGCTCACTCACATAGTTCCCTCGAAATATTCCTTGATAAAATGTTATTTGGTTTTGAACATCACAAGTTTAATGTGGGGGAATACTACCTCACTAGTTTCTCCAAAGATAGTCTTTATAAAGGCATACCTTTATTCCTTTTCAACTTAATGTTTTGAAACATTTGTTCTATCCTTCCATGCACCAAAAAATTACCTTGGGCACGGTACATATCCACCCACGCGATCTTTTGATCCTTCATTAAAAACCTTCAAAACATAAATACTTCTCCTTTTTCCTTTGTTCTAAAAACCAGTGGAGGCCGTGTATACTCTGTTGAAAACCCTCTTGCTCATTTTCAAACCTTACCGAAACTCTCACACCTTTTTATTTGCCCGATTTCTATTTGGATACTTCATATTCAAAATTAACCACCATCTTGAACATCCCTTCTTCTTGGAAACTATTCCTTTGACCATCTCATCTTTGAAAAACACCTTTGAAAACATCCACTAATCTATCTCTTTTCTTTCTTTCAAAATATCAATGACATCTCTAATTTCAAAATCTGATAGAAACCTTGGTTTGAACTTTTTTTCAAACCAAACTCATCTCTCTTTTCTCTCTCTGATTTATCTCACACCTAGCCCAGCCCAAACCTTGGCCCAATCCGTCCCGCACCCCTGCACGTTTGCAACGCCAGAGGGAAAACCGATCGATCCCTGTCACGTTTCCCCCAGAAAAACGTTGCCCTCTCGCTCAGCCCTAGCTCCTCGATGCCCACGTGCTGACGCCAGCCCTACAGCGTCACCATGACGTTACTCGCCCTACGTCAGCCCTAGCTCTCGCATTGGTCGAGCTCGCCGCCCACGGTACCCACCCGAGCCGTCCCTCGCTATAAAAAGCGCCCCCATGCCTCTCACTCACCTCACTCCTCTCCACTCCCCTCCCCACTCCACTCCCTAGCGCGAGAGCGCTGCTTCCTTCTCTCCCTCTCGCTGCAGAGAGCGAGGGAGCAGTAGTCTCTGCGAGGGAATGTGGAGGTGGCCGCCCTCTCCAAGCCTTCCCCGCCCCCTTTACCCTCCAACCACCCGCCCTCTAACCTCTACTAATCCCTGCGGATCTTTTCCCTGCGCAGAGTTCGCCGGAGTCGCCGCCGTTGAGCCATACCTGGGAGCGCCGCCGTCGGAGGAGACGTCCAGGCCGCCGCAGGGAACGACGCCCCGGGGACTGGAGACGCCGCCCGGCGCCGCCCTGCCCTCCTGCGACCTCGCCGCCGACCCCGCCGACCCTCGCCGGCCATCCTCGCCGCCGGAGCAGCCTCCCCGGTGAGTCCCGCCGCCCAAGAACTTCACGTTGGGGTTTTCACGTGGCTGCCTGTTAGAACGAGGAAGACAAAAGCTGGCTGTTCGATGCCCTTTTAATCCGACGGCCCAGATGGCTGCATACCCCTTCGTTTCTATTTAGAGGCCGACAGCCGGGCCCCGGGTGTCAGCCCCCTTTTTTTTCTCTGACCCCCGCCGGAATGCCCTGCCGGGCCGGCCTGCGATGCCGCTTGGCCCAGTTCGGAAGTGCTGCCCGTTTAAGATTTTTTTAGAAATCGTTTTAGTTTTTGTTTGAAACCTGCAGCCTTCAAATTTGAATAACTTCAAAACTACAAACCAGTTTGACCTGAAACCAACGCCTCTAGATTCCAAATTTTGTAAGCTATTTGTTAGTACTAGCCCACATCTGCTTGCTCTATGTTTATTTTATGGTGAATTAATTACTATGCTATAGTATTGTTGGTTGTTATTTCAAAATCTGCAACTTTAAATTGCTTCTAGTTTTCAAATAAATCTACCAAATTGGTTGGAACAACTTGCAGTAGTTCTTAAATTATTTTATCCTTGAAATACCATTGATCTCATATCAATGGGAGTTTTCTTGATTAAAGTATGATTTATTTGTGCTCTATGTGTAGTTATTTCTCTTCTTCTTTTTTAAATAAATTAGGAACCTTTTTAGTCGAAAACAATTTTGTTAAACACTTATCAAACAATATCTTACTTCTTTTTTTTACAACCCTTTTAAAGTTTTATGATTTGTTCTCACTCAAATTGTTAGCCCGCACAATTACTAGTTTGCAAATTTTCAAATCTTAATGTTTGAAACCCTAAAATTTTGACAAGACCTTGCAGCCACTTTGTGTATTAATGAACCTTTAGCAAAAACTTGATTGTTTGTGTTCTTGTTTAAATTGTGGTGTGGGTTGTTGTGTATGCTTGTATGATGATTTTGTGCCTTATTTTCTTTTTGCGACGCTAGACCCGACCATTGACGAGTTTGGTGAGGAAGACTTTGAAGAATTTGAAGAAGTCCAGGGACAAATAGCCACCCAAGGCAAGCCACCCTTACTTGTTGCATATCTTGATCCTAGTTTTTTATTTGTGAAATTCTTTCCATTTATATTTATTCAAAGATGCATTGTTTCGTGAAATTGCTATTACCTCTTGATAGCGATTCATTGGCGACTAGGCTCCACTAGTCACTTGCTATCATCTTTAAGATGACAAACCTCAACACCTACTCACTCCATTATATTAGTTGTAGCTTGATGCTTATCATCATGTTACCCCTTGTAGCCTTATTTAGTGGAGCAAAAACTCTAGGTTGGGACACTCAAAAACTTGGGAAATGTTTTGAAAACCTTGGGAAGGTCTTGACTTTGCCCAAGTGTAAGTCTTGAAAAAGGAAGTTCAAAGGTTTTTAGAAGATTAATTGGTAAGGATGGAAAGGTGTTTTATTGGAAAAACAACACATGGTTCTAGGTATTCGCCCGGAACAACTAAACCGTGCAACCACATTACCCCAGAATGGGACGGGGCTTAGTCCATAATTTATTTGTCTTAGTATGGGCTACCTCACAACTCTATAAGGGTGTTTGATCCCTTGAAGCCGGGTTGCTAAATTTTGGGGCAATACACCGTAGGGGTCTACGGCCGGACGATACTACGGGTCTCTTGTCGTGGCGATGGTGTCATGGAGTAGGGGACTACCATGGTGCCGGAGAGGTTAAGCCCGTGGGGTAGGTGCCTATACTAGGATGACTAAGTGAAAGGCTTTGATCGATTATCCGAAGCCCGCATACTTGTATGACGGTCCGTGGTAAAGTCCCGGCGGATTTATCGAATCTTGTGGGAAAAGTGTACAACCTCTGCAGAGTGTAAATCTATTCGAATAGCCGTGTCCACGGTCATGGACGGTTGGAATGGCCGTTGCTTAGCTGTGTTGGTTTTGTTTTACAAAGGGTTTTCGGTGGAAAAAGGAAAGAGGAAATGGTTCGGAGTACCAATGGGGTACTGCCGTAGAGGAGGATTTTGAGCAAAAGAAATGACCACTTGGGTCACCCTTCCTAGAGATTTTACTAAAAATTGTTTTTTGAAAATGTTTTAATAAAGATATAGAAATGTTGTCGATCATGTTTCTTAACATGCTATATTGACAAGAGAAAGTTTTAAAAACAAACTTAGCATAGAGCCACCCTTGCTACTAGCCATACTAGCATACCTCTTGCATATTGTTCCTCTTAGGTGGTTTGCGAGTACAATTCCACAATGTACTCACGGCTTTGTCCCTGGCTATTAACTTGGCCAGACTATGAGGAGGAGTTCGATGGTGAAGAAGGCTACGATGACGACTATGCAAACTAGGACGTTCTCCCAGTCAGTTGCCTGTATGGTTAAGGCCTGACTTGGGCCCGACGATGTTGTTGTTTTCATCCGCATGCTTATTATGTTGAATATAGCCCGCGAGGCATTTGATGTAAGACTTGGCCATGATGCCATTGTTGTAAGACTATTTTAAATTTGGTTGTATGGATGATGTACTTTGATTACCAGTTCGGTTATGTGGATTCATGAGCATTTCTGGGATCATGAATTGTATGCATAACGGGTGTTTCGGACAAGCAGTCCGGGGCCCCCACACGATGAATATTGGTGTTATGATTGAGTTGCTATACTGAAATATATCTTATGTTATCTCTATGTTGTTTATGATCTTGCATGCTCTCCGTTGTTAGTAGCTATCTTGGCCGAGTAGTTGCTAGTGACTCCAAGAGGGGGTATTTATGCTCGATAGTGGGTTCATGCCTCTATTTAATCTGGCGGAGTGACAAAAACCTCTAAGGTTGTAGATGTGCTATTGCTACTAGGGAGAAAACAACATTCATATGCTCGAGGGCATATGCTTTGTTTACATTACACACTTTGCTTAATGCAATTATCTGTTGTTCGCAACTTAATACTCATGGGGTGTTCGGATGATATCCCCGAGAGTGGATTATTAGTCATAGATGCAGTTGGATGGCGGTCTATGTATTTTGTTGTAATGCCCAGAGTAAATCGCATAGTGATCTTCTTGACATATCACATTTATCTTTATTCTATCAATTGCCCAACTGTAATTTGTTTACCCAGCATGTGTTATTTATCTTATGGAGAGACACCACTAGTGAACTGTGGACCCCGGTCCTATTCCCATCATATTGCTATCACCTGTTTACTTTACTCGCACTGTTTACTTTACTCGCATACTTCTACTGTTTTCCACTCGATACGCTCATACCCTTTGTTTCAAGCAAACCGGTGAGATTGACAACCTCATTGCAAGTTGGGAACAAAGTATTTGGTTGTGTTGTGTGCAGGTTCCACGTTGCTACTCGCAAAGCAAAGCTTGGACGAGGCGCCACATATAAATTGTCTGAAGCTGTCGCTAAGCCAGTCCGCATCACCTTCAGTCGTATTGTCTGCTCTTCTCCTGATCGACATACCTTGGTTTCTTAATTGAGGGAAAACTTGCTGCTATATTCATCAAAACCTTCTCTTGGGGTTTTCCAACTGGCCGGTCATTTAATTTCATACACCATCGACTTGGCCCCATCACCGCCTGCAAAGTAAAGCTTGGACGAGGCGCCCTATAAATTGTCCGGAGTTGTCGCGAAGCTAGCGGGCATCACCTTCAGTCATTTGGCTTTCTCCTACTGGATTGATAACCTTGGTTTTATAACTGAGGGAAAAACTTGCTGCTATATTTATCAAACCTTCTCTTGGGGTTTTCCAACTGGCCGGTCATTTACTACACACAAACAAGTTTTCTGGCATCATCATCACCACGCCATCAGTTCACTACTTTCATCAAAAAGGTTTTTAGGACAAATCTAATCAAAATTCTTTTCCAAAGCTTCATGCAATCCTACGAGTTTGCAAGGTATTGGTACTTTGATTTCTTCATTGGTTGTACCAACAACCTCTACACGTGAGCCAAGCATATTAAAACGCTCAAAAACTTTCCTGGCTTCAATAACAACATCTCTAAATTCTCTATGCAAAGTCTCCAAAATAAAATCTTTCTTTTCGGAGTCTTCGATATCATGAGGCTTAAGAAACATTTGTTGCATAAAAGGATTAAGGTTAACAAACCTAGCCTCCAACATGTGAACTAAATAAGCAGCAACAACTTCATAACTAGGAGCAAGCTCAGCCAAAGATCTATCCTGAACATGTTTATGCATACTAACATGATTAAAGAACTCCTCGATGTTACCTTTCCCAATTATAGAACCACTACCTACTGAGAGGTCCTCCAGAACATACTTAGGGAACAACATAATGAACTAAGAGTAATGAAGTAACAACTATAAAGGAAGCTAATTTTTTTGTATTTTTTATAAAATGATGCGAGTAAAAATAAAATAAAGCAAAACAAAAACAAAGTAGATGGTTGAGCGTGAGAGACTCCCCTTGCAGAAATCTTCTTTCTCCCCGGCAACGGCGCCAGAAAAATGCTTGATGGTGCGGTGTTAAGGCACCCAGTTGGGAACCCCAAGAGGAAGGTATGAGGAGCACGGCAGCAAGTTTACCTCAGTTGTGAAACCAAGGTTTATCGAACCAGTAGGAGAAAGCCAAACTTCAGAAGGTGATGCTTGATAGCTTCACGACACTCCGGACAATGGCGCCAGAAAATACTGGTGCGTAGTTGACGTAGGAGCTTCTTCACCTAGCAGCAACGTGGAACCTGCACACAACACAACCAAGAACTTTGTCCCCAACTTACGATGAGGTTGTCAATCTCACCGGTTTGCTGTAAACAAAGGATTGAGCGCATCGAGTGGTAAAAGGTAATAGTATGCAAGAATGTACAGAGCGAATAAAAGTAAACGGTAATAGCAATGTAAAGGAAATTGGACCGGGGTCCACAGTTCACTAGTGGTGTCTCTCCATAAGATAAACAACAACATGCTAAGTAAACAAATTACAGTTGGGCAATTGATAGAGTGAAGATAACGTACATATGTCATGAGGATCACTATGAGATTCACTCTGGGCATTACGACAAAATACATAGACCGCCATCCAACTGCATCTATGACTAAAAATCCACTCGCGGGGAGTCATCTGAGTACACCTTGAGTATTAAGTTGCGAAAAACAGATAATTGCATTAAGCAAAGTGCGTAATGTAAACAAAGCAAATATCCTTATACACAAGAATGTTGTTTTCTCCCTAGTGGCAATAGCACATCTACAACCTTAGAGGTTTCTGTCACTCCCCCAGATTACTAGAGGCATGAACCCAACTATCGAGCATAAATACTCCCTCTTGGAGTCACTAGCATCTACTCGGCCAAGATATCTACTAGCAACGGAGAGCACGCAAGATCATAAACAACATAGAGATAACTTAAGATATATAATTTAGCACATCAACTTAACATAGTACCAATACTCATCGGATCCCAACAAACACAACATATAGAATTATATAAAGATGATCCTGATCATGTAGGGCAGCTCACAAGATCTAAATATGAAGCACATGGTGGAGGACACAACCATCTAGCTACTGCTATGGACCCGTAGTCCAAGGTGGACTACTCACACATCACTCCGGAGGCGACCATGGTGGTGGAGAAGGCCTCCGGCAGGGTGCCGGGAAGAGCTCCTGGATCCTCCCGATCTCGCGATGACGACGATGACAGCTTGCAGTATGTTTCGTGGAAAAGCGATCTGTCCGTTAGGTTTTCCTGTCGAGGGGAATATATAGGCGAAAGGGCAGCATCGGAGGGTGGGCCAGCCGGCCACACCCCCTGGTGGCACGGGCCAGGGGTAGGCTGCGCCACCCTAGGGTGAGCCTGGCTCCTGGCCCCCTCCATCTCATCTTCGGACTTCGTGATGCTTCGGGAAAAATAGAAGGTTTGGCTTTTGTTTCATCCAATTCTGAGAATATTTCCTATGTAGCTTTTCTGAAACACAAAAACAGCAAAAAATAGGGAACTGGCACTATGGCATCTCGTTAATAGGTTAGTTCCGGAAAATGCATAAAAATGCCACGAAGTGTAACAAAACACAAAGCAAATGGTGTGTAAACAAGCATGGAGCATAAAAAATTATAGATACGTTTGAGACGTATCAGTCGTCAGTGATTCTAGCGTCGCAAATAACGGTCAACCATAAGATCTGGTATGGGACGGAGAAGTCAGTTCTACCAACTTCCTCTCGCATATCAACGGACGCACCATACCGTAGCTGCATCATACTGGGTTGCAGTAATGGGTGAAACCACTTAGTGCCCACGCGTATCGGTGGTCTATGATGGATTGTAGGAGACCAACGTGGGAGCCCGAGGTTGGAAGTCTACCAAAGAGTAGTAGACCAACGTGAGGTGAGATTGTGGACACCACTAGTGAACTGTGGACCCCGGTCCATTCTTTTACACTGTTATTACCGTTTACCATTTACTCGCTTTATTTACATTCTTGCAAACTATTACCTTTTACCACTCGATACGCTTAATCCCTTGTTTACAACAAACCGGTGAGATTGACAACCTCACTATGAGTTGGGACAAAGTACTTGGTTGTGTTGTGTGCAGGTTCCACATTGGTGCTGGTGCAAAGCTACACCCTGGACAAGTTATCTGGCACCATTGTCTGGAGCTGTCGCAAAGCTAGCGGGCATCAACCTTCGGAAGTTTGGTTCTTTCTCCTACTGGTTCGATAAACCTTCACTTCACAACTTAGGGAAGACTTGCTGTTGTGCTCATCATAACCTTCTCTTGGGGTTTCCAACTGGGCGGTTATATATATAAAACTCCTACATCAACACCGCAACACCAACAAGTTTTCTGGCGCCGTTGCCAGGGAGAAAGAAGATTTCTGCAAGGGGAGTCTCTCGCTTCCAATCTTTTACTTTGTTATTGTTTTGCTTTTTTTTTGCTTGCATCATTTTATCAAAAATACAAAAAAATTAGTTCCTTCATAGTTGTTATTTTTGCTTGCCTGCTTTTAGTTTTGCTAGAATGGGTACTCCTGAGAACACCAAGTTGTGTGATTTTACTAGCACCAATAACAATGATTTTATCTACACTCCTATTGCGCCACCTACTCTTGAGGCAAATTTTTATGAGATTAAACCTGCTTTGTTGAATCTTGTTATGAAAGAGCAGTTTTCTGGTGTTAGTACCGATGATGCTGCAGCTCATCTCAACAATTTTGTTGAGCTATGTGAGATGCAAAAGTGCAAGGATGTAGATGGTGACATTATTAAGCTTAAGTTGTTTCCTTTCTCTTTAAGAGGAAGAGCTAAGGATTGGTTAATATCTTTGCCTAGAAATAGTATTGATTCTTAGGTTAAGTGTAAGAATGCTTTTATTGGCCGTTATTGCTCTCTTAGTTGGTCGCTTCCAGTCTTTTGCTAGCCTTCATTTTGTACTGAGAGGGAATACTTCTCGTGCATCCAACTCCCAAAAACCAAGTTTTCCAATGAGTCCACTATAAATTCCTATGCATGGTATTTGCAAGCCATTCCAAGTAAATTTTCATGTGCTACCTTTCAAAAAACCTTCAAAATACTTCTCATTTTGTAACACTATTTTCAGCTCATGGGGACGTAGTGGTCGGATTTGCTATCTTCCATATTGTTTTATTCCAAAAAAATAAAATAAAAAGAAAAAAAGAAAAAAAGGCACTCCTCCATGGTATGTGAAAGTTGGTGGGCACCCGATGGAATCGGTTAGCCATGGTTTGTGAAAGGAAAAGTGGGGAGGAGTGCCAAGCTTTATAAAAGAGCACCAAAGTGCCAATCTCTCTCTCTCAAAAACTTTCTTTGTATGGAAGATTGTAAGAACCCCATTGCCAGTCGTTGACAAGAACAACCACCTCTCAAAACAAATTTTTATCTCTCTGTTCTACAAATGAAAAGCTCTAGCACATGTTTAATCACTGCTTCCCTCTGCGAAGGGCCTTTCTCCTTTTATGTTGAGTCTCCACCTTCTACCTTTATGCACCGTCTAAGAGAGCATAGTTGTCATTCTGAGTTTAATGTGCATAGTCCCAAAATTTATTATTGATTGATTCATGATTATGGTTTTGCTTGTTCTTAAATTATTTGTATCTAGTCGCCCCCTTAAACTTGAAGGTGTTCTATGCATTTATGTTTTGCTACTCCATGAAGGACAAGCTGAAAACCACTTTGCTATGTTTTTCTATATGATTGAGACACACACTTGATTTTCAATGCTTCATTACTCATGATCTTTTGTTTGTGTTACTTTTCATGTTATAACATGGTTGCTAAGTTTTATTGTCAAGATTATGTCTTATTCCCATGTTTTAAATACTTTGATCTCAGCACTCAATGCTTTACATCGTTGATCAAGATTGTGATGGTGCATGTCACCTAAAAAATTATTGTTTTGTTATCACTTACCTACTCGAGGACGAGCAGGAGTTAAGCTTGGGGATGCTTGATACGTCTCAAACGTATCTATAATTTTTGATGCTCCATGCTTGTTTATACATCATTTGCTTCGTGTTTTGTTACACTTTGTGGCATTTTTATGCATTTTCCAGAACTAACCTACTAATGAGATGCCATAGTGTCAGTTCCCTATTTTTGCGATTTTTGTGTTTCAGAAAAGCTACACATGAAATATTCTCGGAACTGGACGAAACAAAAGCCAAAATTCCTATTTTTCCTGAAGCGTCACGGAGTCCAAAGCTGAGATGGAGGAGGACCAGGGGCCAGGCGCACCATATGGTGGCGCGGCCCAGCCCCTGGCCACGCCACCAGGTCGTGTGGCCGCCTGACCCACCTTCTAACGCCGCCCTTCCGCCTATATATTCCCCTCGACGGGAAAACCTAAAGGTACCGATGAATTTTCCTCGAAACATACTACAGGCCGCCGCCGTCGCCGACGCGAGATCGGGAGGTTCCAGAAGCTCTTCCCAGCACCCTGCCGGAGAGGGGAATCACCGCCGGAGGCCTTCTTCATCACCATGCCTGCCTCCGGAGTGATGCATGAGTAGTCTACCTTGGACTACGGGTATATAGCAGTAGCTAGATGGTTGTCATCTCCTCCATGTGATTCATGTTTAGATCTTGTGAGCTGCCTATCATGATCAAGATCATCGTTGTGTAATTCTACATGTTGTGTTTGTTGGAATCCGATGAATATTGATACTATGTCAAGTTGATGTGCTGAATTATTATCTTTATGTTATCTCTATGTTGTTTATGATCTTGCATGCTCTCCGTTGCTAGTAGATATCTTGGCCGAGTAGATGCTAGTGACTCCAAGAGGGAGTATTTATGCTCGATAGTGGGTTCATGCCTCTAGTAATCTGGGGGAGTGATAGAAACCTCTAAAGTTGTAGATATGATGTTGCCACTAGGGAGAAAACAACAATCTTGTGTTCAAGGATATTTGTATTGTTTACATTACGCACTTTGCTTAAGGCGATAATCTGTTGCTTGCAACGTAATACCCAATTGTTGCTCGGATGACATCCTAAGGGTGGATTATTAGTCATAGATGCAGTTGGATTACGGTTTATGTATTATGTTGTAATGCCCATAGTGAATCTCATAGTGATCCTCATGACATTTGTATGCTAGCTTTATTCTATCAATTGCCCAACTGTAATTTGTTTACCCAGCATGTTATTTACTTTATGGAGAGATGATACATCTCCAACGTATCTATAATTTTTTATGCTCCATGCTTGTTTTTACACCATTTGCCTATTGTTTCATTACACTTCGTGGCACTTTTATGCATTTTCCGGAACTAACCTATTAACGAGTTGCCACAGTGCCAGTTCCCTGTTTTCTGATGTTTTTGTGTTTCAAAGTGATACACAGGAAATATTCTCGGAATTGGACGAAACAAGTTCCTGAAGTCTTATTTTACCCGGAAGCTTCCAGAGATCCGAAGGAGAGAAGGAGAGGGGCCACCAGGAGCCCACACGCCAGGGTGGCGCGGCCAGGCCCCTGGCCGCGCGAGCCTGGCGTGAGGCCACCTGGTCCCTCCTCTGACATCGCCCCTTCGCCTATAAAGACCCCCCGATGGAAAAACCTAAGTACCCGATCACTTTTCCAGAACACATCGCGATCCGCCGCCGCCGTCGACCCGAAGATCGGGAGGGTCCAGAAGCTCTTCCCGGCACCCTGCCGGAGAGGGGAATCGCCACCGGAGGTCTTCTTCATCGCCATGCTTGCCTCCGGAGCAATGAGTGAGTAGTCTACCTTGGACTATGGGTCCATAGCAGTAGCTAGATGGTTGTCTTCTCCACCATGTGCTTCATGTTTAGATCTCATGAGCTGCCCTACATGATTGAGATCACCGTTATGTAATTCTACATGTTTGGTTTGTTGGGATCCGATGAATATTGGTGTTTATGATTAAGTTGTTGTACTAAATATTATCTTTTGTTATCTCTATGTTGTTTATGATCTTGCATGCTCTCTGTTGTTAGTAGCTATCTTGGCCGAGTAGTTGCTAGTGACTCCAAGAGGGGGTATTTATGCTCAATAGTGGGTTCATGCCTCTATTTAACCTGGGGGAGTGACAGAAACCTCTAAGGTTGTAGATGTGCTGTTGCTACTAGGGAGAAAACAACATTCATATGCTCAAGGGCATATGCTTTGTTTACATTACACACTTTGCTTAATGCAATTATCCGTTGTTCGCAACTTAATACTCATGGGGTGTTCGGATTGATATCCCCGGGAGTGGATTATTAGTCATAGATGCAGTTGGATGGCGGTCTATGTATTTTGTTGTAATGCCCAGAGTAAATCTCATAGTGATCTTCTTGATATATCACGTTTATCTTTATTCTATCAATTGCCCAACTGTAATTTGTTTACCCAGCATGTGTTATTTATCTTATGGAGAGACACCACTAGTGAACTGTGGATCCCGGTCCTATTTCCATCATATTGATATCACCTGTTTACTTTTCTCGCACTGTTTACTTTACTCGCACTGTTTACTTTACTCGCATACTCTACTGTTTTCCACTCGATACGCTCATAACCTTTGTTTCAAGCAAACCGGTGAGATTGACAACCTCATCGCAAGTTGGGAGCAAAGTACTTGGTTGTGTTGTGTGCAGGTTCCGCGTTGCAGCTAGCAAGCAAAGCTTGGACGAGGCACCATATATAAATTGTCCGAAGCTGTCGCAAGCTAGCAAGCATCACCTTCAGTCGTCGCTGTCTGCTTTTCTCCTGATCGATATTAAACCTTGGTTTCTTAACTGAGGGAAAACTAGCTGCTATACTCATCATACCTTCCTCTTGGGGTTCCCAACGGGCTGGTCATTCACCACGCACAAGGACTGTCTGCTACACGTCAGCTTGGTATCAACAGCTTCTTTTCTGGCGCCGTTGCTGGGGAAGAGTGGAAGACTTCTGCGAGGGGAGTTTTTCGCACACACATCCTTTACTTTGTTATTGTTTTGCTTTACTTTATTTATTTTCCCTGCATTGCTTTATATCAAAAACCCAAAAAATTAGAATCCTTGGTAGTTGTTATTTCTTTACTTTTAGTTTATTATGTTGATCCCTAAGTACGTTCTGGAGGACCTCTCAGTAGGTAGTGGTTCGATTATTGGCAAAAGTAACATTGAGGAGTTCTTTAATCACATTAGTATGCATGAGGAAGTTGAGGAAAAATCTTTGGTTGAGCTAGCTCCTAATATTGAAGTTGCTTCTGCTTATTTGATTCATATGTTAGAAGCTAGATTTGCTAGTCTTAATCCTTTTATGCAATACATGTTCCTTAGCTTCACGAAATTGAGGATCCCAAAAAGAAAGCTTTTATCTTAGAAACTTTGCGCATAGAATTTAGAGATATTGCAATAGAGGCTAGGAAAGTTTTTAAGAAGTTTAATAAGCTTGGCTCACCTGTAGAGGTTGTTGGTACACCCGATGATTTTAAAGTACCAATACCTTATGAACTTATAGGAATTCATGATGCTTGGGAAAAGAATTCCAGTTGGATTTGCCCTGAAAATCCTTTCGATGAAAATAGTGTACCAAAGCATGATCACAAAGGGTCTTCAAAAACTTATGTGGATGAAATACAATGCCTTATTGACAAGACCTCTGCAGTTGATCTTAATGCTTCATCACTTGATATTACTTGATTCGCAATTTTCTGCGCCTAGCTCAAAGGCGTTAAAGAAAAGCACTCTTGGGAGATAACCCAATATTTTACTTTCAGTACTTTTTCTTTTATTTGAGTCTTGGAAGTCATTACTACTGTAATGACCGCTCCTTATCTTGTTTATTTTGTTTTTGTGCCAAGAGAAGCCTCTAATTTGAGTGAGGTGAAGATTTGGGGATGTTGCTGTCCTGAAACTGTTTTCAGTGCTGCACCGTAAAAATTCGAATAAATTCTCTGTATATCTTTTGGACCTGCGATTTCTTATGCATATGCCCCAGGTTATATCCAAACTTTTGTTAGTTGAACACTTTTTGATTTGAGCAACAGAAAATCCCTAAAAAATTCGACCTTTGTCAGCTGTTCAGTTTTGACAGATTTCTGCCAATATTTGTGTTTGCCACTTTATCGCTTTCTTTTGAGTTCTTTTGATCACGGAACTTTTGGGGAGGTTGCTACAGTATTATTTGCTATATATGTGGTGGTTTTGAGTTGAAACCTGAAGCAAAAAGAGGGTTGATTATATGTTATGCTTGCACTAATGTTGCTAATAGAATTGTGTTTAGTTTTGTATGAAGGAAGTTTTCAAGTGTAGGGATTGGAGAATGATGAGATGAGTTGAAGAATGGACAAAAGCTCAAGCTTGGGGATGCCCATGCATCACCCCAAGAAATATCCAAGAAGTACAAGCATCAAAGCTTGGGGATGCCCCCGAGGCACCCCTTCTTCATCTGCAAAAATCAGGTCACCTTTCAAAACACTATATTTTTATTGCTTCATGCACTATGTGTTTTTCTTGGAGCGTCAGTTGTTTTAGTTTTCCTAGTTGGTTTAGTTTGTTTGTTTGCTGCAATAAATGATTGGACCCCAACAAATTTCCTTTGGAGGAGATGTACTCGTTTTCATTTGCCAAGAACACTCCGTTTTTCATTCTTACAATTTCACCGAGTGTTCTTCTTTTTCTACTACTGCTTTTGGTTTTCGTTTTCGCCTTGATTTGCGTTCAGACCTTGTCATATCTTTTCATCAAGGTGTATTTTTGCCTCTGATATTTATTGGTTTTCATCAAAAGAGGTGTCTTTAAAAATTTCAAATGGTGTTGGAAAAGAGAAAAAGCTTTGTGCAAAATAGTGGTACAAGAAGGAGCTTGTGTAGACTGCGGCTTAGGATTTTTCATGTCATGCTTGATGTCTTTTTGATAGTATGCTTAGTGGTTTTGCTGTAGCATGACTTGTCTCAAATAACTGAGATTGCTTAATGAGCCTTTGAAAAAATCATGCGTTGTTTTATTTGTATGGAAGTATTATTTTGGTTTTCTCCTTGATGCTTTATTTGGGTTGACTTGGCGCATGCTCACACATGTTAGACTCTTACAAAGTCACCAATAGCCTTCATGATCATTTAGTTTTTGACTTTTGATGCCATCTTATGCTTCTTTTAATGTCGCTTTGTCGCTTTGCATGATTATGGCCATTATTGCTCTCTTAGTTGGTCGCTCCCAGTCTTTTGCTAGCCCTCGCCTTGTACTGAGTATGAGCTCTACTCGTGCATCCAACTCCTAAAAGCCAAAGTTTTCCAAAGTGTCCACCATACATACCTACTAGCAATTTGCTATTCCAAGTAAATTTGACTTGCTTTTATTTTCTCTTCAAATTAAACTCTTACCTGTGTTATGCGAAATTCGGTCAGTAAAGCTCTCGCGAACCGGAAGGCACACTTTACTTTTTCCTGTTCTTAAAAATTTGACATTGTGGTCTCTTATGTTGAGTTGTTATGCTTGCAAGTTGTAAGTTGGATTCTAGCCCAGCCATGCCGTCATGGGGCAAGCTTTCAACATTGCACTTCTTATTTGAGTTGATATCGTGATCTTTTGTTTATGGATGCCCGCGGTGTGAAATGAATTGGGAATCTTGTGGGGATCATGGAGTTTGTATATGTGTTAGGGAAAAGCCAGGCCGCCAATCTAAGCCATGCATAATTCATGGTGGAAATTTGCAGCATACCCATGGTGAACATTCGACGACGCATCTCACAATAAAAAGCTAAACAAAAGGCAAATAAAAGAGATGTCGAGGTGTTCATTGTCTGCTTGTCCTGTCATTTTGGTGTGGGATTGTTCCATGTCATCGGGCACGGAGGTACCCCATTGGCGGTTCTCAATGATATGCATATACTTACAATGACAAGAGCCTTGCTTAGGACTCTAAGTAAAGTAGCATGAGGTTTGGGTACTCGTATTCACGGGGCACGAGGTTTTCAACTTATGATTTGTCAAGCATATGCATCATAATTGTTCTCGCATTAACTTTAACCATTCAAGATGCTTATGATGGGGGCAATTAGAGCTCAAAGCCGGTAAGTACCATAATTTTTGAAGGTTATAAAACTTGCAATCACTGCTTCCCTCTGCGAAGGGCCTTTCTTCTACTTTTATGTTGAGTCACCACCTTCTTTCTTTATGCACCATTAAGAGAGCATAGTTGTCATTCTTAGTATGATATGCATTGTCCCAAAGTTCATTGATTGATTCATATTGTTGGTTTCACCTGTTCTTAAATTATTTGTATCTAATCGCCCTCTTAAACTTGAAGGTGTCCTATGCATTTATGTTTTGCTCTCTTTGAAGGACAAGCTGAAAACCATTTGTATGTTTTTCCTTATGATTTGAACACACGTTTGACTTTCATTGTTTCATTTTCATGATCTTTTGTTTGTGTTCATTTGCATGTTTACAACATGGTTGCTAAGTTCTTATTGTCAAGATTATATCTTCATGCCCATGTTTTAAGTTCTTTTGATCCCATCTCACAAATGCTTACATATATGATCAAGATTGTGTAGGTGCATGTCACCTCAAAAATTATTCTTTTGTTATCACTTACCTACTCGAGGACGAGCAGGAGTTAAGCTTGGGGATGCTTGATACGTCTCCAACGTATCTATAATTTTTGATGCTCCATGCTTGTTTTTACACCATTTGCCTATTGTTTCGTTACACTTCGTGGCACTTTTATGCATTTTCCGGAACTAACCTATTAACGAGTTGCCACAGTGCCAGTTCCCTGTTTTCTGCTGTTTTTGTGTTTCAGAGTGATACACAGGAAATATTCTCGGAATTGGACGAAACAAGTTCCTGAAGTCTTATTTTACCTAGAAGCTTCCAGAGATCCGAAGGAGAGAAGGAGAGGGGCCACCAGGGGCCCACGCGCCAGGGTGGCGCGGCCAGGCCCCTGGCCGCACGAGCCTGGCGTGAGGCCACCTGGTCCCTCCTCTGACATCGCCCCTTCGCCTATAAAGACCCCCCGACGGAAAAAACCTAAGTACCCGATCACGTTTCCCGAACACATCGTGATCCGCCGCCGCCGTCGACCCGAAGATCGGGAGGGTCCAGAAGCTCTTCCCGACACCCTACCGGAGAGGGGAATCGCCACCGGAGGTCTTCTTCATCGCCATGCTTGCCTCCGGAGCGATGAGTGAGTAGTCTACCTTGGACTATGGGTCCATAGCAGTAGCTAGATGGTTGTCTTCTCCACCATGTGCTTCATGTTTAGATCTCATGAGCTGCCCTACATGATTGAGATCACCGTTATGTAATTCTACATGTTTGGTTTGTTGGGATCCGATGAATATTGGTGTTTATGATTAAGTTGCTGTACTGAATATTATCTTTTGTTATCTCTATGTTGTTTATGATCTTGCATGCTCTCTGTTGTTAGTAGCTATCTTGGCCGAGTAGTTGCTAGTGACTCCAAGAGGGGGTATTTATGCTCGATAGTGGCTTCATGCCTCTATTTAACCTGGGGGAGTGACAGAAACCTCTAAGGTTGTAGATGTGCTGTTGCTACTAGGGAGAAAACAACATTCATATGCTCAAGGGCATATGCTTTGTTTACATTACACACTTTGCTTAATGCAATTATCCGTTGTTCGCAACTTAATACTCATGGGGTGTTCAGATTGATATCCCCGGGAGTGGATTATTAGTCATAGATGCAGTTGGATGGCGGTCTATGTATTTTGTTGTAATGCCCAGAGTAAATCTCATAGTGATCTTCTTGACATATCACGTTTATCTTTATTCTATCAATTGCCCAACTGTAATTTGTTTACCCAGCATGTGTTATTTATCTTATGGAGAGACACCACTAGTGAACTGTGGATCCCGGTCCTATTTCCATCATATTGATATCACCTGTTTACTTTTCTCGCACTGTTTACTTTACTCGCACTGTTTACTTTACTCGCATACTCTACTGTTTTCCACTCGATACGCTCATAACCTTTGTTTCAAGCAAACCGGTGAGATTGACAACCTCATCGCAAGTTGGGAGCAAAGTACTTGGTTGTGTTGTGTGCAGGTTCCGCATTGCAGCTAGCAAGCAAAGCTTGGACGAGGTGCCATATATAAATTGTCCGAAGCTGTCGCAAGCTAGCAAGCATCACCTTCAGTCGTCGCTGTCTGCTTTTCTCCTGATCGATATTAAACCTTGGTTTCTTAACTGAGGGAAAACTAGCTGCTATACTCATCATACCTTCCTCTTGGGGTTCCCAACGGGCTGGTCATTCACCACGCACAAGGACTGTCTGCTACGCGTCAGCTTGGCATCAGCAAGAGACACCACTAGTGAACTGTGGACCCCGGTCTATTCTTTTACACTGTTATTACCATTTACCATTTACTCGCTTTATTTACATTCTTGCAAACTATTACCTTTTACCACTCGATACGCTTAATACTTTGTTTACAGCAAACCGGTGAGATTGACAACCTCACTGTGAGTTGGGACAAAGTACTTGGTTGTGTTGTGTGCAGGTTCCACCTTGGTGCTGGTGCAAAGCTACACCCTGGACAAGTTATCTAGCGCCATTGTTCAGAGCTGTTGCAAAGCTAGCGGGCATCAACCTTCGGAAGTTTGGTTCTTTCTCCTACTGGTTCGATAAACCTTGGTTTCACAACTAAGGGAAGACTTGCTGCTGTGCTTATCATAACCTTCTCTTGGGGTTTCCAACTGTGCGGTTATATATATAAAACTCCTACATCAACACCGCACCACCAGTGACCACCTCTGCAGAGTATAAGAAAGTATCTGGATACTTGATACGTCCATTTTGCATCACTATTTTGTATCATAATTTACTGTTATTCATTGATATATTTCATATTTAGAGTTGATACTTATGTTATTTCCCTTGTTTTCACATGTTTGATGATCATTGGAGGATTTGCTGCCAGAGTCAGGATTCTGCTGGAAAAAGGACCATCATGGGACCATATTTTGAAGATCAGGAAAATTCCAGAAAAATACCAGGAAATTATATTTTCCCAGAAGACTCAGGGAGCCAGAAGGAGGAGTCGAGAGGAGCCAGGAGGGGCCCTCACGCCAGGGTGGCGCGGCCTGACCCCTGGCCGCGCCAGCCCTGTGTGAGGCCACCCTGGCCAACTTCTACCATCGCCCTTTCGCGTACTTCGTCGTCCTCGAAAACCTAAGTCAAAGGGGGGGCTCAGAGTTAGACACCGCCGCCTCTGTGGGGCAGAAAACACCAGAGAGAGAAAAGCTCTCCGGCAGGCAGAAATCTGCTGGGGAAATTCCTTCCCGGAGAGGGGAGATCGTCGCCATCGTCATCACCATCGCACCAGACTTCATCGGGATCATCATCACCATCATCTCCATCACCAGCACCTTCATCTCCACCATCACCACGTTATCCCGCTGTAACATCTTGAGTTGGATCTTGTTATATTCATAGGGGAAACTTTCCCGGTGTTGATTACTCTTGTAGTTGATGCTATTGAGTGGAACCATTGAATTAAGGTTTATGTTCAGATTGTTATTTACCATTATTTCACCTCTGATCATGATCCATATGATGTCTTGTAAGTAGTTCGTTTAGTTCTTGAGGACATGGGAGAAGTCAAGATGTTAGTAGTGAATTATTGTTGAGAAATATTTAATGGTTTGATATTGTTGTGGTGCTATTTCACTAGTGGTGTCATGTGAACGTCGACTACATGATACTTCACCATTTATGGGCCTAGTGAGATGCATTGTGTATTTAGCTACCAATTGTGGGGTTGCTGGAGTGACAGAAACCTAAACCTCCATTGGGAAACCTTTAAATCAGGGGGCGTAGGATCTTAGAGTTTAAGGCTGTGGTTAGATTTATCTTAATTACTTTCTTGTATTTGCGGATGCTTGCAAGGGGTATAATCACAAGTGTGTATTTATCCTAGTAAGGGTAGTGTGCTAGCACAGGTTCACCCCCATAACACCTATCAAACCAATAAAGACTATTGGCTTTATGAAGCGAAAGCTCTTGACAGAAACTCCGTGTGTCCTCGAGAACGTTTGGTTATTATAATTTACACAACCGGCTTGTCCTTTGCTGAAGAAAGGATTGGGCCACTTGCTGCAATTGTTACTACTGTCTTTTATTTACTCGCACTTTATTTACTCGTATTACCAAATACCCCTGAAAACCTGTTTGCTAGTATTTACAGTGAATCCTTGATCAAAACCACTCATCAACACCTTCTGCTCCTTGTTGGGTTCAACACTCTTATTTATCAAAAGTACTACGATACACCCCCTATACTTGTGGGTCATCAATACTCCCTGTTCTGGGAAGGAGCTACGAACGCGGTAGGAAAGGAGCCCATCGAAGCTCTAATCAACCTGTGAAGACTGTCGGACATAGTTTTCTGAATAAAATCAACCTTTGAAGAAATGGTTACGAAAACTTGCATTTGACCTAAGACTTTCTAGTCTACAGTCGTAGCTAGTGCATCAAACACCTCTATGCTTTTAAATGAACTTGCTGGGTAACGCTCGTTACTCACCCCACTCCCTCTTAACCATTGCTTAGACTCAGAGGGCCAGAACGAGGAGACTGAAGGATCCTCGGAAGACATTGAAGAAGTTTACTACGAGGAGCCGGACCTTTCCAATGGAGTCGAAGGCGTGGACTACACCATCACCTATGGTATCAGCGAAGGAACCGAGGAGGAGGCCGACAACTAGTAGTGTAGTGTAGTAACTTAAGTCGCATCGAACCCTATAGAATAAAGCAACTTGAGTAGAGTATCATGTTTAGTTTACTACTTTCTGTATTAGCCAAGGTTTGTAGTATTAAGGTAGAACCTACTAGTGTTCCTCTTTGGACCGAGGAGGAACTGGAGTCCTTTGTAACATTATGGCCTGTAATATTTAGTGCTTGAATAAAGACCGCTATGTTTCTGTTGTACCACTCTGAGGGATGTAATATTTGTGAAATGGTACTTCACGAGTGTTATGTCAACGACTTGCATACTACAACATGCAGTGGTATGCTGGGTCACCACACATATGATGCCCACAAATACCATGGAAAACCATCCTTGCACTTGGCAATCACCCTTTCTTGATCATTTACTGCAAGTGTGATGGCTCTCCTTGTCTGACAACTGTGCTCCCTAATTGCCTTTTTCAGAATTTCTACTGATGGAAATAGCTGCCCAATTGTGAATGTTGGATTGTTCATATCCTCAGGTGTGAAAATCTTGAACCTCAACTTTACTTTCTCTTCATCTGATTCAGGTTCAAATAATTCATCATCTTCAGAGATCTCATCATCCTTGTACTCTGCTTCTTCCATTCCTTCCTTTCTGCATCTTTTATCAATGGAAGCCTCACTACTACTCTGCTTCTTCATTTCCTTTCCTTTAACATCTTGACCATTACTGACATCATCATCAACTAAATCATCATCACCATCAGTAATGTCATAGTCACTGTCCAGAATGATTGATTCATTGTAGTCCGAGTCATCTTCATCATCTGAATTTGCATTTGCTACCTCTGCTTCATTTGCTTGATCTGCCATTTCTTGAGCCCTAGTGCTATGCCTTCTTGTCTTGGTACCAGATGATGGCTCAGGTGGCACAACACTCAAAGGCACATGTTCAGATGGTTCCTCTTCTTGCTCACTGTGCATTGGCTTCAATGGACTAACAGTTACTTCCGGCAATTCTATTACTGGAAACTGTACTACATCATCCCAATTCATCCTCCTTAGGCTCTCATCATGATCAAGGTAAACATGCAGAAATAAATGTCCAAGAGAAACAACGGTGAGCATAAATTCAGTGTCTGAAACACTCCTAACTTGCCTTAGTCCATTTCTTTCAATTGATAGTATAGGAATGCAGTAATGCATTTTGATCCTGCCTGGCACATCATAACCCATGTCCTCAACAATATCTTCTAGGACTGATGGTGTCCAGTTCTGAATCTCACAGCCATCATACCAAATCAGTGCATCATCAACGTATGACCTATTTGAGCCCTTTCCCAGAAAATACCCACCATGGTGTATTCCTACTGAAAAATGTTCACTTTGTGGACCTGCATTGTAGCATGTATGCAACAGATTTAGACATGACGCACACCAAAGATCACATTTTTTGGACATGAACTGAAGCAGACCAAAGTTCAGACATGTCTGCAATATCTTATGGGACATGAACTGCAGCACAGCAAAGTTCAATTTTTTTTGACATAAACACAAAAAATCTCAATGAACAACTACGGAAACGACCCTAAACTTGACATCATGCGCTCCAAAGAGCACCTCATATTTGAGTTAACTGAAACCCAAAAACCCTACCCAAACCGTAACCATGCCCAAATACCTAGCCCTAAACAGAGAGATCCACCTAGATTACAGACAAGAATTGACCTTTTTCGACGATTCTTGCAACGAAACCACCAGAAAGCCACAAATTTTGGGGGGATTTTGTCGTCCTTACCGTAATCCGATGGTGGCGCCCCTTCCGGCCGACGAGTAGGCGCCATCGCCGCCACCTACTCCTCGCGGAGAAGACAAGTGAGACCTCGCTTGCAACCCAACGACGGTCGACGTCGCCCTCGGACCTCTCTCGTCGGCGCGCGTCGACGTGCGTGAGCGCCGCTTCCTATCTCTCCCTCACAAACCACCTCGAGACAATCGCAAGGCAACTATAAAGAGAAGGAGAGTCAGAGCAGAGGACACGGGTAGATTAACCTGAAATAAATGCCCACCAGGTGCTTTTATGTAAAAAGGGCCCCGACCCGCGTGGTTCTCTCGCTGCAGCTGGGTCCCACCCGCCCTTGTACAACATCGCTTCAGCGCTGGCGGTGATGGTATCGTGACATCGCCACGCGTATTTTAGGACCGTATTCGCTGTATTCTTAAGTACAATGATGTGAATGAAATATACAGACAAGTTCTATGGCTACCCGTGTATTTTACTCACGGGTAAAACAACCTGGGACTCCTCCGTCTCACAAGAATATAGAGCAATGAAGGGGATTCACACAAGAAATCAGTGGCTTACGCACACATCAAAACTTGAATCAAATGAATAGGATCTGAACTGAATGAACAACTACGATGGAATAAAAATCAGTGTTTAGCCACAGATTCATATCTTCCTTTGGCTGTTGGCTAATAATAAAATACTTACCAGAGACAACTTATATAAGAGACGCCATGTCAAGGATAAGTCCTGTGTTTTGCTCAGAACCTGAAACAGTTTTTCACCTATTTTTTGACTGTATTGTGGCAAAACAGATTTGGGGTTTCTTTTCTGAGCTAGTGTGCAACTTAGGTCAGGATTTTGAATATGTGGCTAGGTGGTGGATTAGCAATAATAAGAATTTAGTTCTAAATGTCTTTTGTGTTATTGCTCTTTGGTCCATATGGTTACTAAAAAATGGTATTTATTTTTTAGGGTCAAAGATGGTTAAGCATGGGCACAGTGTAGGAAAAGTCGCGCAATCTGTTGCTGCTAGAGAAGAAAAGAAGCGATATGTTGAGAATACTCCCTCTATCTCAAAATGTAAGGCGTCTAAGGATTGGTCAAAAGTCAAAGTTTACTAACTTTATCCATATATTATAACAAATTTATTTAAATTTACAATATTCAACGGACACAATAAGAAAATATACTTTACGGTGAATCTATTGATATTGATTCAGTATTATTATTGTCCGTATTTTTATGTATATACTTGGTCAAATTTAAAAAATATTAACTTTTGACTAACGCCTTACGTTTTGGGATGGAGGGAGTAGCTTGGATCGTGTAGTCTGTAGTTTCTAGTTCTTGGGGCATCGCTGGTTTTAGTGTTGTATTTGTTAGTGCTGTGTTGCCTCAAAAACGAAGATTACAGAACGTTAGGGCACTCGGACCCTATCCCTGGCCATCACAGTTTTGCAAATAAGCCCCTGTATTCTATGCGAATCAACCCGCAGTCCAGGGAGGAAAGTAGTATAAAAGCCTCCTCATTCCGGAAACCCTAGCCAAATTTCTCCCACCCACCTCCCGCTCCCCCCGCCCAAGCGGCGGCTCGTCCCGCCCGCCAGATCCCGAGGCACCTCGCCAGCGTCGGCATCCTCTGCTCCACCTCGCCGGCGCCGGCGTCGGCGTCCTCTGATCCACCTCGCCATCCCCGAGCAACCACCACGACGGGATGCGTCCCCGCCATCCACCACGACGGCCGGCGTCCTCCTGCTGGTCCTGGCGGGGAGAAGAGGTGGTGCGCCGGCTCGCCGAGCGCCACCGGTCTCCACCCCAAGCACCGTCGGTCTCGCGCTCCACCCCGAGCGCCGCCGGTCTCGCGCTCCACCCCAAGTCGCGATGGATGGATCTGGGCCTGCAGAACCAGATCTGTTGGATCTGGGCCTGCAAGAACCGTTGTTAGATCTGAGTGTTTTTCTATAAATTTTTCTGTATATGAATATGGGCTGATTGTGTCTCTATGGATCTTTTTGTATATATGGATCTCTTCTTATGTATCTAGGGTTTCGTATGATGAATTGTGAAGAACTTTTCAGTTTATGGTTGTATGGATTTGGTGCACTTTTGTATTAGATCTGATGAAATTCGACATATGTTCTTTATGAAAAATTATGAAGAACTTTACACTGCTTATGAAAAATTATGGGCAAAATTCGCTAAACTTTACACCAGTACTGGCGGATGCATTTGAAATATCGTGAAGAACTTTTTAGTGAAATTAGATCTTGTATAAAGCTGGTGTGAAAATGTTAGGATTTTGTAGTAATAATTTGGACATATTTGGGGACTTTTTAGCAAAATTGTCTCACCAATCTTGATGCACCGGCACCGGCTGGAGATAAGAACCTGGCGCCATAAGGTCCTGAGAAAATCCGGGTTGGTGTTGCCTTTGTTGGCTGGTTTGGATGGCTTTTGCCTGTGTCGTTCTGAATTTCAAGGTTTCATGAGTAATGGAACCTGGGGGGAAACCCCTCTTAAAAAAAGAAAAGAGAGCCATCTGGATCTCAAGACCCTATGTTCGTCTGAAATGCTCCCGCTAGTTGCTTGCTGAGTGTTGCGCGCAGGAGGTTGTGCATTTTAGATATCAAGTATGGTCGCTTATTGTTTTTACTAGGCTGCTAGCCGGAAGATAAACAGTTTTGCATTTCAGATTTCAAGTGCTGTCGCGTGTTGTTTCTCTCTGCTCGGCTGCTAGCCGGAAGAAAACAGTTCCAAGGATATGATTCACCCAGATGGCAGAGATTCAGATGAAACACGACGTACTACATTACGGAGTAGCAAGCCGGACAGGAGTAACGACACCTACCACTAGCTACGACGTACAAGGATAACTAGAGCACACATGATCACACTACGTATGACCGCCTACATGCGTGCTCACTGTCAGGAGCTGACCTACATTATTCAGTAGTAAGAGTAAGACACGACAGAAGTTCAACTAACAGCTAGCAGCCAACTACATAGAAGAAATCAGCAATCAGCTTGCTAGTCACTAAGCATCTAGGACTTGGTCCTGAACTTGGACTCGTCGATGTCGATGCCCTCCTTGGCGGCGCGCTCGCCGCCGGACTCCTCGTTCGTGCTCAGCCCGCCCTTGCGCCCCATCTCGCTGTAGCCTTCTTCCCCGATATGCTCCTTCCGGGTCTGCCCGCCGCGGCTGCGCCCTGCACAAATGCATTCGTGTCACAACAGTGCCTAGCATCAGTATCAGCAGTTACAACACTTGATGAAGCGCAGCTTCTATATACCTTCGGCGAGCTTCTCCTGCGCCTCGAAGCTCTTCCCGCCGGTGCCGCCGGGGACGACGGTCTGCCCCTCGCGGGCCAAGCTGTCCAGCTCCGACCTCCCCTTCTCCTGACCGGACGCCATTGCTTCCTGAGGCTAGCTGAGACTGAATGGAGTACACGTACGTATGGGAGTGGTCTACACAACGCAGCTGCTCGTGCTTTTGATGGTGGGGATGGATGAGGTAAGCATCGCCACTTTATAGCGTGGGAGGGGCAGTGCTGGAGAGGCATGGAGGCGGCACGTGTGCGGCGACGCGGACGTCCGCCGGCACCCTCGTCGTCCCTGCTGTGGGGGCACGTGTAACGCATCATACTCCACCTCCTCGGTTTATGTGGCGCAATTTGACACGTCTTCCACGTCGTTCACGATGCCGGCGGTTTGGGACAATTGGACGCCTCCTAAATGTAAAACCTTCGCATGGTTGATCCTCCAAAATCGCGTATGGACGGCGGATCGCCTCATACGGAGAGGATGGCCCAATTGTGGACCTTGCCAACTTTACAAGAGAGCATCGGAGACGGCGGCACATATGATTTTTCAATGTAGGTATTCGCTCCGGGTGTGGAATGAGCTCAAGGATTGGCTTGGTCTTACGGACTTCGACACCAACATTTGGGCCAACTACGACTCCCTTGAGGAATGGTGGTGCCATATTTCCGGTGTTAATGGAAGGCGTCGGAAGGGCCTTTCTTCTTTGCTCTTACTCACCGCTTGGGAGATTTGAAATGAGAGAAACGCGAGTTTTTCGGAGTGTGGCATCTATGCCTACTAGAGTAGCCTCGACCATCAAGAGCAATGCTATTCTTTGGGGCTTAGCCGGAGCAAAAATTTTGAGTGCCTTAATGCCGTGAGAGTAGGCTTTTATTTGGAGCTTTGCTCCTTGTATTTTAAACTCTTGAACTCTCTCCTTAATCAATGGAATAGGCAAATCTTTTGCCTCGTTTCAAAAAAAAAAAACGTGTCCGCCAAGGGCCTGGAGAAGGACGCGTCATGGGTGTCTGCTTGGGGCCTTGGGCTCGTGCGGCGCATGGTATGAAGCTATCCGAGAAAGCGGGAGCAGACCAGAGGCCGAGGCTCCATGCCTCCATGCACCCTTTTAATCAAATACGTGCAGTTCCTTCTATCAGAAATAACTGTCGATAATTTCATAGTAATATAAAATATATATTATAGTTATTTATATATATATTTATTTTCAATTGAAAAAATACTTTTTATTATTACACACTTCTATGTTAAGTATTTGAGTTTTTTTTAGAATCATCGCTACAATTCTATTAACAACCATTAGAGTTCTGTACGTTACACGTTTGTTCTTACTTCTGCATGATACAAAGTTCTCACCTACAAAAACCCAGTACCATGAGGCTGACTTTAATAAGAACCTCTTGCACAGTAGCATCACTATAGTCATCCAAACTAAGATGTACATTACTTTTGAACCAGACTCCTTTCCCCGAAGCTCCTTTTAAATACATTAAAATTATGTGAGCAGCCTCCATATGAACATTGTTAGGTCTGTGCATATACCTACTAACTACACTCACAATGTAGACAATATAAGGTCTTGTGTGGCACAAATATATTAGTCTTCCAACCAATTTCTGATATTCTTGTATACGAGTTCCTCGGATTGAGCTGTTACTTTATGATTTTGATGAATGGAGTTGGAGGTGTTCGACATCCCATCATCGCCATATGACTTTTCTCCTAATCTAGCTACCTCTATACAGAGAAAAATTTAAGTCTGCCAAGATCCTTGACATCAAAAGCCTTACTTGAGCTTCCTTTCAGTTTTGCTATCTCAACCTCATTATCACCGGTATTTATGATGTCGTCCACATACATTGCAAATAATGGTAATGTAATGTCCTGCTTGGAGTGCTTGTAAAACACAATATGGTCCCTATCGCATTTTCCATACCCCATAACACATATTGCATGTGTGAACTTGTTAAGTCCTCGTGGTGACTGCTTGATACCTTAAAGGAGACTTCTTTAACCTCCAAGTAGACTATTTCCATAAAGGTCTCCATGTGGCAACCAAGTGGCATATTGACAAATTAAGTCAAGATGAATCAAAGAGTCTGAGCAACAACCCATAGTTAGCAAGTCAAAGCGAGACAAAGAGAAACGGTCAAGACATGACGTCTTAGTTAAATAACTCATATGGGGTAGTCATCATGTACCAGGCACCACACCACTCCCTAGTCCACACGGACCCATGGATCAAAGATTATGTCAATCACCTTCCACAAACCAGGGTAGCCTTCTTTATTTGTCAATAACACCTAAGCTATAAATAGCCACCACAAACATGTACTCACTCTCACTCATACTTTAATGCATTCAAGAAGAGTGCACTAGAGTTTTAAGACTTGCTTCAGAGAGCCTAACTAGGCTTGAATATCATGTTGGATCGATGTTGAGGAAGAGTGGATCCTTCCTCGATGCATTACTAACATAGGATTGAGTTGTGCTCCAATGAGGAACCAAACCTACTAAAAAAACATTGTTTCAAAAATTGTTAGCTTATGGCCTTCACCATAGGGTGGCATATATGCAGTCTTATCATGTTGTGTTGCAAGTACATATGAAGATATACACCTTTTATCATTGATTCTGCAAAATAACACAAATCGTATGACAACTGACCAAAATAAACAAAAACATACATAACTCTTTGGGCAAAGCATACGGAACGAGTTGATCACACGTGCACTAAAGATGACAACATTAGGTCAGCCTCAAGACCATCCCCAAAGTAGAGCTATAAGCCACCACCTTCAACAAGGAGACGATGCAAGCACACATCAACACCGTGTGATCAAATATCTCACAGTTTATAGCAGTGTGCGCCATACTTGCTGTCGAAACCATTACTGCCACCAATTCCGGAACCGACAAACGAAATCCCGCTAGAGGATAGCTCTCGAGGAGACGTTGGAAGCAGGAAACACCCCCATAATCTCCCACTTCGAGTCGCAACAGCGTCAATCCACCTCTTGTGGCGACAAAGGGCGCAGGGGCGGAGCCAGAAACATAATTGTCGGGGGGGGGGGGGATTTATGATGCTCTTCTTTGCATACTATATAGAGAGTGCTGATTCAATTTTAGCCAAAATAAATTCTCAATTTTTTTAGCGAGATACATGGATTTTGATTTCAACTGCGTCCAAGACTTGCCAGCCCAAACTCTGGCGTGGTCCACCTGTAAGTATGGGCTTGAGTAAGCGCTCCTCCGGCCCGCCGCACGCGCGGGTCACGTGACGCTCCCTCGCTCTTTGGTCTTTGCCCTAGCCGCTTCAACCCGCCGCCGCCACCTATCACCCAGACGCGAGCCTCCGCTTCCATTCTAATCCTCCCCTCTCCACACCCCAAACCCCTCGTCCTCCGAAACCCTAACCCTAAAACCTCCACCCTCCCTCCGCCGCCGCCGCCGGATTCCCCTCTCAGCCGCCGCGACCCCTGCCCGGATCGAAACGGTGAGGAATTCTCACAACTCTTCTCGCGTATCCGTGGTTGCTCGATTCGGGCAGGCTCGCCAGGCGTTTCCGTGGCCGCCTCTAATCCTCCCGGTTGGTTGTCCAGATGTCGTCGGACGAGGAGGTCAGGGAGGAGAAGGAGCTCGACCTCTCCTCCCAGGAGGTCGTCACCAAGTACAAGACCGCCGCCGAAATCATCAACAGTAAGCTCGCCTCTCCCTGAACCACCTCGTTCCATTAACGTCGCTGTCGCGTCCGATTCGCTTCCTGCTATGCTAGGCCGCTAAATGGCGCTGTCGGGCAGGTTGTCGCAGGTTATGCTGTGTTTTGGTTGCCGTAGCTGGATTTAGCTGTTGGGTCAGTAGGTATGCAAGTGTTTGTGTGTTTAGGATGTTGGATTTACTTAGATTAGGATGTTACGATGTAGAGTAATTCATACGTATCCTTGCGGAAGAACGAGAGCATCCACATGGTTAGAGTTCTGCTGCCCTGGTCGCATTTTTTTTATGACAGTTTGTAGCAGTCTTTGTTCGCTCCATTTTGCTGCTGCTGATATACTATACTCTGTTTTGTTTACGTTTGTGTAATTCTAAGGTTGTGCACGTGTTGATTTCTGTGGGCTGAGCCATGCCATATGAATGTTCAGATATGTTTGCATTGATGTCATGATGTATGATGTCAAGAGATTACTAATGCAAAGTTAATCTTTTTATTGTGGACCAGAGGCTCTGAAGTTGGTCTTGGCTGAGTGCAAGCCGAAAGCCAAGATTGTCGACATCTGCGAGAAAGGCGACAATTTCATAACAGAGTAATGAATCCAGTTCTGTCTTTCACAGCATCTTTCCTTTACTGTTTCCTTAGCTGGCTTCCTGATTACACTCGATTTTTCGTTGAGAGCAGGCAAACAGGGAATGTCTACAAGAACGTGAAGAAGAAGATTGAAAGAGGAATTGCTTTCCCAACATGCTTATCTGTGAATAACACAGTGTGCCACTACTCCCCACTTGCCACTGATGACACAGTCCTGCAAGAAAATGACATGGTCAAAATGTATTGTCTCGCTTTAACCTTTTCTACCATGTGTATATATGTGTATTTTGCCATGATCCTTGACGATTCTGCTCTCATTTGACAGAGATATGGGCTGCCATATCGATGGTTTTATTGCTGTGGTGGCTCATACACATGTCATCAAAGAAGGACCAGTTACTGGAAGAGCAGCTGATGTTCTTGCTGCTGCCAACACAGCAGCAGAAGTCGCAATGAGGCTGGTTAGACCTGGAAAGAAGGTACCTTTTCTACAAAGCTTCCCTGTTACTTCTGACTGTTCTCATCTACAATTTTCCCTCTTCCTGTTACTGTGTGGTTGTTGGTAGTCCTTCCTAGATGTACTAATACTCCCCTTTCACTTTGTCATGGTCTGCTGATATACTCGTTTTGTTAGTAATTCTCTGCTTATATTTTCTGCAGAACAAGGATGTCACTGAAGCAATTCAGAAGGTTGCTGCTGCTTATGACTGCAAGATTGTGGAAGGAGTCCTTAGCCATCAGCTGAAACAGTTTGTCATCGATGGTAACAAAGTTGTACTCAGTGTTTCTAATGCTGATACAAAGGTGGATGATGCTGAGTTTGAAGAGAATGAGGTGTATGCTATAGATATTGTCACCAGCACTGGGGAGGGGAAGGTGATAATTTGATATTATTTGCACACTGTTATTTCTTTTGTGTATTTGCTTACCTTTTTATTGTTGATTTGTAATCTGCAGCCCAAGCTATTGGATGAGAAGCAGACCACCATTTATAAGAGAGCGGTGGACAAGAATTATCACTTGAAGATGAAAGCATCGAGGTTCATTTTCAGTGAGATTAGCCAGAAGTTCCCAATCATGCCTTTCACTGCAAGGTTTGCTACTGCACATTTAATTTTGTGATGCACTTTCATTTTGTTTGTTACCTGACATGTGTTCTGAATTGTGGCAGGGCATTGGAAGAGAAGCGTGCACGCTTAGGCTTAGTGGAGTGCATGAATCATGAGCTCCTGCAGCCCTACCCTGTTCTCCATGAAAAGCAAGGTAGTCAAGATAATCCTTTTCGACAAACAATGGAAATGTTGTGTAGATCTTTTGAACTTCGTGTCGGAATTGGATTAGTTATTTTGGCTGGTTTTATCTGATATTAATTATTTCTTCTCCCTTTCTATCTTCTTTTGTCTCACTAGTTGGTGCTCTTTGCAGGCGACCTTGTCGCACATATCAAGTTCACAGTGTTGCTGATGCCTAATGGATCGGACAAGGTAACATCACATTCTCTTCAGGAATTGCAGCCCACTGTATCTATTGAAGACAACACAGAGATCAAAGGGTGGCTTGCTCTGGGTACAAAATCAAAGAAAAAAGGTGGTGGAAAGAAGAAGAAGGGTATGGCTATCTTTGTTCTTCCGCGTTGACTACTCTTTGATACATTCTGTAGCTGATTTTTTTCTTGTGGTATGTAGCCTGGTTCTTTCTGGTAACTTGCTTACACAACTTACCTTTTTCTCATCTAATAGGTAAGAAGGGAGAAGCAGAGCCTATGGAGGTTTCAGAAGATGTGCCAAGCAAAGAATAATTCAGTTTTTTTATTTGCTTCTGCTACTTTTGTACCTGCTCCTTCGCTGCATCTGATTGTGTTATATTACATTCAGCTGTGGGAATTTGAGTACTTATTTTGAAGAGTCTGAAGAAAATGATCCATCCTGCTGCACACCCGTTCACTTAAAAGCACAAATTGATGATTATCTATGGTGTGCTGAATGTGTACCTTTCATTTCTGCTTATAAGTTTGCTTAACTTGAGTTTTAACTCTTCTGTGATGTTTATCTGTGGCTAACATTTAAAAAGTGTGATCTGCTAGCACTTTATGTGTATGGCCTTCTAGAATAACATTATCTGTTTTGGCATTAATGTTTGGACTTACGATTACGTGTCTGTTGTTTCACATCCTTCAGTCTAGTCATAGCACGATCGGTATTTCATCATTTTGATACCTAGTTTTGTACGGTTTGACAAAAATGTCTGTTGTTATCAATAGGATTCGTGGAACATGTTGGCACTCTGTCAAGCATGTCCTCCCACTTGCTTGAAATCAAGGCCTTGACCCTCTGAGCCATTAAGGTGAAAAGGCTTTTTCTCAACTGAAGGTTTATTGCTGTTATTATACTGTCAAGTTTCCTTTTTGTTGTTTTGCTATTTCTTCAACCGAGATATCTAGGTCGGCTCTGATAACTGCCCCACTAGATTTTGAGATTAGTTTAACAAACAGATGCGAAATCTTGATGTTGTTACTATCAGCTACTTCGATCTAAAATGGAAACAGGAACGCATGTAAAACCACTTTCGGGATAGCTGTTGAGTATACAGTTTAAGTACCTAAGGGAGAAATAACGGTTGCAAAGTATGATTTGTGACAAATGTGTAAAGTGTCTAATGTGTACTCCCTCCGTTTGAAAATATAAGATGTTTTAGTTTTGTGAAGTAAGTGTATCTAGACATCTTTTAGTGTATAGATTTGAGCGAACATATACACTAAAAAATGTCTAGATATACTCACTTCACAAAGCTAAAACATCTTATATTTCTAAACGGAGGGAGTATTTTTCTTTAGATATAATTGCTTGAATTGAAAAGGTCCACAAACATAGGGTGCATTTAGTAGCAAAATATTTTAAAGTTTTCTCCGAATGCTATGGTTTATTAACTAAATGCACTTTAACATACTTTGATGTGTCTGGTTCTAACAAATATCAAAATTGATTCACGTATGTCGACAACAAGGAATCAGACGGCGCCGGATAATCGGCCGCTGTGTGTGAAGCATTGTACTTATTGTAGTTTTGAAAACCATGGTGGGTTTGAAAATCAGAGATAGTGGCACGCAAAACAATTTCTCTCGTTTCTTTCCCTTTGTTCATCTAATATTAGGAATGTTGTATGCAACACATTCTCTTTCTAAGAGAAGATTTGTTAAGAATACACCTTTCAAGAGCTTTGTTAGTGAGCTCCCAAGGATTAATCATTCTCCCCCTTTGTCTTGTTTGAGCCTTTTATGCATGCATTTAAAATTGGAACCGATCATGTACAACAAAATTAGATTACATCAAACACCATGTAAAAGCTATTTGAAATCACATTACTTCAAAATGGTGCATCAAAACTGCGATTCGTTTCACAAGACCTTCAAAACGGATCCCACAAACCGAGGTTTTTCATCCGTAATGAGCTGTATGCGCAAAACCCTAAGTTTGAGTCAGTTAATCACTTGCATGTTCTTTGAATTGCATTTCATGTATTTTAGAACTTGAGTCGATATTTCTGATGGAAAAAAGCAAATTAGTGTGACGCAAAACCAATTTCACATTTCGTTGTACAAAGTTGTTTCAACAAACAAGTACATGCCCTAAAAGCTGCATAACAATAGTTTAATGATATGCATCGTCCACATACTTGTTTTTAATGACATATGTCTGGGATTTGAATTTTTGGTCGAATATAGGTGTTGTACTATGGTTGATATGAGACCCGATTTGAAAGTAATGCATTTTAAAATCCAAAACTAGTTTTGTACGATGTTGGCATCATCTACTTTGTCGGTATATGTGTTGCTTTTGTGGTGCCATTGAACGTGAGAAATTGAGGGGGACAAGGTGAGAGTATATGTTTTTTTTGACACGAAAACAACACTTTATTGATTAAATCACATGAATACACAATGTCTTCCGGATACAATCCGGTGGAAAGTCAGAAATAAACCCAACAGAGGCTAAGTTACAGGACCTAGCCAACACATGTGCTGCTACATTCAGAGAACGACCAACATGACGAAATGTTGCAGAAGAGAACCTCGCAACCAAAACCTTGATGTCTTTGACGATAGCACCAACTTGAGACCTATCTGGATCAGTAGAGTTGAGTCGCTGGATTAACGACAAGCAGTCTGACGCAAAAATTACCTTGTCAAAGCCCCTGTCTCGAGTGACCTCGACTGCACGGCGCAGCGCCATCGCTTCAGCGACTTCAGGAGACGAAATACCCTGAAGCGGCAAGCTCGCAGCGGCCAGACACTTCCCAGAATTGTCACGAATTACAACTCCCATTGCCATTCGATGGCACTCAGCAAAAATTGCAGCATCACAATTCACTTGAACAAAACCTGACGGCGGTGGAGACCAACGTGTAGCTGGACTGGACTCACGCCTGTTGCCTTGTTTTGTACTGAAGCAGTTCAACAAGATCAAGTCAATATATGCTATGATTCTTGCACTCGTACGCCTAGGATTAGGAGCACCTTGATTATTTCTTGCATCATTTCGGGCCTCCCAAATATGCCAGCAACTCACTGCAAGTGTTGTGGCTTCGACATCAGATGCATTCGCGAGGAAATCGAAAAGCCAATGTTTCGTCGACCAGAGCTCGCGGCACTGCAGATGAATACTAAATTTTTGCCTGACAGAGCGCCACACCTCCCTGGCAAACTGACAGAGAAAAAGAGAGTGAGCTATATCCTCTTCCCTGCCACAGAAAACGCACGCATCATTCGCCGAAACTTGACGACGCTGCAACTGAACACCACTTGGAAGACAATCATGAGCAAATCTCCAAAGATGGATTTTCATTTTCCCTGGGGCTTTAATCTTCCAAATAGACTTCCACTGTTTCTCTTCATCTATAGAGACTGAGGACATTCCTCTACCCTGTCGGCTGCGGTCCACAAAAAAGCGATCTGCACGAGCTAGATTGTAGGCAGACCGGACAGTATAGATGCCATTTTTAGTATGAGGCCAGTAAACGAAATCACCTCCATGACGACTGATTTGAATTTGCAGAATTTGTTGAGCCGTTTCTGAATCGAAGAACACATTCACCGTCTCCTCAATCCAGCACCCAGTCTTGTCATCAATAAGGCAACTAACCGTGGCCACATCCGGTATCTTTTGCACAGGTTTGAGCATATAAGGCGGCCGGCCAAGGATCCAGGGATCCGAGTTGATCTTCACAGACTTGCCGTCACCGATACCCCACTGAACACCTTTTAATAGGAGATCACGACCAAAGAGGATGCTCCTCCAAGTATAAGAAGCAGACCTGGGCCTCGGTGCATGCCAAAAATCAGAATATGGAAAATATCTTCCTTTGAGCACTCTGGCACATAACGAAGTTGGCTCAGTGAGGTGGCGCCACCCTTGTCGGCCAAGCATGGCTTGGTTGAAAAGAGTCAGATCGTGAAACCCCATGCCTCCCAATGACTTAGGAGTCGAGAGCCATTCCCAGGACCTCCAATGAAGCTTTTTCTTTCCCTCCTCTATACCCCACCATTGATTGGCAATAGTGGCTCTCATCTTGTCACAATTAGAGATGGGAATTTGAAAACAGCTCATAACAAACGTGGGTAAAGCTTGGATCACTGCCTTAAGGAAAGCCTCTTTTCCAGCACGTGACATAGGTCAATCCACCACACTATTTATCCTTTTCCAGATCATTTCATAGAGAAAATTGAAAGTGGCTGTAGGTGACCGTCCAACCGAGGTTGGCATACCCAAATAAAAGTCATTGAGAATCTCGCTGTTCACCCCGAGACAAGCCTTCACTCTTTCTCTAATTTGATCATTGCAATGATTACCAAAGAAGACAGAAGATTTATCCAAATTTACCTTCTCACCGGATCCATCACAATATGTCTTCAAAGTATTCTTAAGAGACTCCACACTCTTATTGTCACTCCGAGCAAAGAAAATGCTGTCGTCTGCAAACAGTAGATGGGATATTGGAGGACTGAGTCTACCATTTTTTATACCATATAGCTCACCTCGATTCTCACTTTGTTGCAGTAAACTAGACAGCCCCTCCGTGCAAAGAAGGAACAAGTAAGGGCTAATGGGATCACCTTGATGAATGCCCATGGATGGTAGGTGAGAGTAGATGTTGTGCCCATGCGCCGGTGTACGATAAAAGCACGTGTGTCGTCTAGACATGTCTATCTTTGTAGAGAGAATTTCCTATTTGACACTACCTTAAAATTGCATCCCTTATTTGGCCCTCAAATTATTTTTCTTCCCAATTTATAACAACTAAATTTCGTTTCTTTCCGCCGGTGACACTGCCGTTCATGGCGTTATGTTTTTCTGTTAGTCATTATTTTTTTGGACTAAAATAGCCCTAAGTCAAAGAGAAGTGGAACTGTGGAAGCACGACTCGAACCAGACGAAGACCTGGTCGTACCCATCGAGCCCTCTCCCTCCTCGTTCCCCATCTCAAATCAAATCGTAGCGGCGGTTCGCTGGCTCATATCGGTGACACGGTGTGTCAATGGACAAGTGGCTACGCCGGCAGGACCCTAGACACGGCACCGTTAGGCGACGCAGGCACCACGGCGGAGGCTTTGCCCAAATCACGCCATGGCTCTGCCCCAATCTAGCATGGAGAACACAAATCTAGCAGTGGTGGGGAAGTCGAGTTGGATGGTATGGACGGTCGCTTGGGAGCTGCGGCCTGCGGGTAACATCCTGGAGCAAATTGGAGCAGCAACTAGGTGCCAAGCTTGAACCGCTCCATAGCATCCACACCTCATCTTCCCTGCAAAATAAGTGCGCACCAATTGGAGTAACAGTAACAACACCCATGAATCAGCTCACAAGAAAGGAATAAGTGCTAGGGCATGGATGCATATCAGGGGCAAAAGAGACATTTCATCATCCCGTTTAACACGGTTAGTGCTTAAAATGCACTAGAGTGTCAATTTAGGAAAGAAATGAAGTTAAGATGTCATATTAGGAAGAAAAAAAATTAGAGGATCAAATAGGGAAGTCGATTTTAATGTAGTGTCAAATAAGGAATTCTCTCATCTTTGTATGATCTCTTATGGGATTACAAGTTGACATCCCGTGAAGCGTGAAACCTAGAGATATTTTAGACTAAACCAGATAGACACCAACCGAAAAAAAGTTCACTTAAAAAACACAATGAAATAGGAATACTGAATAAAACTAAAAATTAAAACAGAACGGATATTGGTTTAGGACAATGAAAATAAAAACAAAATAAAATCCGACGGAGTAGTGGCGTAGTTAACACGCGGTTGAGCCCATGAGGCCATGACACTACCACCAGGGCCCCACCCTTCACTCTGCCAGTGGGCCCCACATCCGTTGGCGGCCGCTCTCCCACAAAAACCCTAGCACCCCTCCCCCTTTTACGCTATCGACCGACCTCCCAAAACTCTTCCAGACGCCTCTCTTCGCTTCCTCCCCCTCCCTCGCCGCCGCGTCGAATCGAGAGCAGCAACCGCGCCGCCGACGCCGGCCAGCCCTTCCGATGGCGGACAAGGAGCCCGTGGTGGAGCGCCACGTCGCGGAGGAGGAGGGTGAGGACTCCGCCGCCGCGGCCGCCGCCGCCGGCGAGGAGGAAGACACCGGCGCCCAGGTCGCGCCAATCGTGCGGCTCGAGGAGGTCGCCGTCACCACCGGCGAGGAGGAGGAGGAGTCCCTCGTCGACATGTAAGCTCCGCTCCGTTCCCCTCCCCTCTCACGCTCCCCTTCGTTTCGGCTCGATCTGGCGCTGATTTTCTCGGGAACGGCTGCGCGGCGGTGTTGCAGGAAGGCCAAGCTGTACCGATTCGACAAGGACGGGAACCAGTGGAAGGAGAGGGGCACCGGCACCGTCAAGCTCCTCAAGCACAAGGAGAACGGCAAGGTCCGCCTCGTCATGCGCCAGGCCAAGACGCTGAAGATCTGCGCCAACCACCTCGGTCTGTAGCTATTTCTTCCTGCCGTAGTATGTAGATTTCGTCCGATTCTCTGTGCTGCTTCGGGTAGATTCGTGGCGGGATCTGAAGGTTGTTGCTTTGTTGACTGCTGTGTGTTTGTGTGTGTGCAGTGATCTCGACCACGAAGATGCAGGAACATGCGGGCAGCGACAAGTCCTGCGTCTGGCACGCGGCTGACTTTGCGGATGGAGAGGTTAAAGATGAGCTGTTCGCCATCCGATTCGGTTCTGTCGAGAGTGAGTTCTTGGGCTCTCTTTTTTCGTGTTGCAGTTTTGTCTCGTGGTTTACTTGGTTGGGTACCATGCTAGATCACGCTGTTTGTTCCGTGTCCTGGTTCCCAGTAGTAATAGTTGTTTCTTTTGTATGCTCTTTTGAGATGCATGCGTGGCGCCACACGTGTTTGCCGTTAGCTGGTTACATTCCTTTTGTAGAAGAATGATGTCAAATATGATCTGATGGAGAGCTCACAGATGTGAAATTCTTTGCAGCAATGTAGTATTTATATGATGCTCAATATATCAACAACAAATATATCACACTTAATTAGGGTTTTACTTGTTGTGTACCGTTCGAGACACATGCTTGGCACGAGCTGGCTGCTTTCTTTAGCAGGACGATGTATCAATTCTAAATATAACATTTGTGATGGTCGATGTATCAACTCCATGTTTGTTTAAATTTACATTGCACCATCATAGTTCTACCATGTCTCAAACTTTTAAGGTTCTGCTATAGATTCAATTCTGAACACGGAACTGCATATTGACCTTATTCTTTCTGCCACTTGCTCTGGTTATGTCAATGGTCACAGGAAAACAATTGCCAAGTATTTATACATTAATTAGAGTTTACCAAACTTTCAAGTGGCTGAGTATAGCCTTGTGGGTGGCTAACAATAAAGGTCTGGTTGTAACCTGTTGCAACATTGTTGCACAGTAGAAAACGTGTAACTCCATAGGTTTCATCATAATATAGAAATTTGCGCTTGTCTAGTTGTGTAGCGCAGTAACGCTCAAGGCCGTTTGTCACTACTAGCCTGGCCAGATATGTGATGAGTGGGTGTGTGTGTGCGTGCAGGTGTGTGGGTTCGTGTGTGTGTTTCTTTCTTTTGTAGTATTTATTATGTAGTGTTCCTACTTTATCTCAAGTTAACGGTTGTGTTGCTATTTATGGCTGTTTCTTAATCTTTATCTTTAGCTATGGCAATCTTTACATATTCAGGTAGTCATATTTAGGCTATTTAGTGATTTTTTGGTCATTAGCTCGCCTTGCTTAGGCTCCCTAGCCTGTTTGAGCTATACCCTACCCGGGCAAAGCTATTTGCTTGGTTAAGTGGATAGCTACTCCAGTCTGAGCAACGTAAGCGGCAGTTTCTATACCCACTAGCAGGACAGCTGTTCAACCTTTTTTTTTTTAACTTTCCACCGTAGGACAGCCAGATATTACTCCCTCCGATCTATAATAACTGTTGGATGATTTAGTACAAAGGTGTACTTAAACTAAAAGACACTTTTTATGGATTGGAGGGAGTAGCTGATTTTCCAGCCCATACAAGCTTGTTTGCTTGGTGAAGTTAGTTAATACTTAATAATACCTTACCAGACACATACTTTGCCTAACAAGGGAGGTATTAACCTCTTGTACCAAACACACCTGTAGGTTATGATTCAAAAAAAAAACTGTAGGTTTTGCCATACTTTGTCTATCAGAGGTCATTTGAAAATCGTGCAGTTTCTTATGCTCTATGCCTGCCAAGTGATAGTAGCCCATGCTCTATTTTGTTCCCCAAGTGCGAACTTTTTAGTCATTTGAATCTTCTGAAACTACTTTATTGTCACCGCTAATGATATCCTTTTTTATTAAATCTATAGACTGCAAGAAGTTCAAGGACTTGGTTGATGAGATTGCGGAGGCACTTGCTAAGAATGAAGAGGAAAGCGAAGAAGGTTCGTCCGCTGCTGGACTGCTGGAAAAACTCAGTGTAAGCGAAAGCAAACCTGAGGAAAGCGCGACAAAGGAGGAATCACCTGATGCTGGCAAGGAGGCAGAAACAAAAGCCGAGGCAACCCCCTCAGAGTAGTGGACAGGTCACAGCGGTACTGCTGAGCATTGCTTGGTGGGAAGAGTCAGTTTGTCCGTCCTTCGCGTCTATGGAAGGTATCTTGAGCGGAGTCCCATCTTCACCCGCAGGGTGTTCATGGGTTTCAGTATCTACTGTTATGTAAGATATCTGCTCAGTCTGGGGTTGGCATTTTGGGTCTGTTGTCTTGCTTTTGTCAAGAACTCGAAATGTAGTCCATGAGTATTGAGTTTGGAACATTTTGGGTTTTGATTTGCTGGTGTTTTTGCTGCATGGGTCGGTTATGGATTGCATACAATCATATCAGTTACATTTATATTATTTTTGCACATTTGGTATGTGGTAAATTCGACAATCTTTTCTGTACACAGTCAACTATGCAGCGTTGCATAATCTTGACAGGATCGATTGGCTAGTATCTACAAGCTTTGCCTAACCTTTCTCTTGAAAGTTTTGTGCAACTTGCTGAGATAAATAACTACACTAGCATCGACCGCATTGTTCCTGCAAGAAAAAATAGGCATTGTGTGCAAAGTTCATTGTGCGATGCGTGACGCTGGATGCAGCCCAATCTATGGGAACGCCCGACTGGCAACTCGATCTATCTGCACTACTTCTAAAAGCGCAATCTTGACAGAATTTTTCTTATCTTGACATATGCATACATCAAACAATTGAGATTCATATGTTCTCCCGACCGCCACAACACAAGATTTCTTGCGTATTTCCATCGTGAGCTTTCCTTTTTCACGCAACATATGTCATTATATGCCATCTATGAAAAACACTCAAGTTGGCTTTTACTTCTGCATCTTACAACCTTGAGTACATAGTCCCATAATATTCCAGTTTCGGAGTTTTAAATCCAAGCCTATCTCTACTAATAATATTGCTACAGATATAGTTTGTGGCTCGTAAGTACGCTTTTAATTCACCAAAAATACGTTTTCTATGTCACCTAGCCCGAAATGTTTTCTTTTCCTGCTGTCGCACCTTTATTCCGCACTGGCGCTCTGAGCACCAAAATCCTACCCGCTTTCTACACTTCCGGCGCTCTGCCCCCATCTCCAGCCGCTGCTACAGCCACCAACTAGCGTTCCCGCCGCCGATCGCCGGTATTCTTGTGCGTGTTGACGCTGTCGCGACCCCCACGTATCCATGTCGTGCAAGGAGCTGCGACTCCTCCCTGCTCAATCCCTAAATCCTACTGCGCGTCTTGCTGTCGAGGGCGACCGCTTCCTTGGCATATCCAAGCCATAGTGACCGGCCTCTAGCTCCGGCTCCGCCCCTCGTCGGTGCCCACTTGAGCTCCAACGAAGAATCCTCTCGACATGCGACCACTATAGTTCCCCGAGGCGCCCAACGGCCCAACTCACTGGACGCCGCTGGAGCAACGTGAACCCGCGATTGGAGGTAGGTCCTCCTGTGCTCCCAGTCTGCTCCCACGCGTGGCTGGTCGAGCTGCACAAGGATCGTCAGTTGCCGTTTGCTGCTCATCTCTGTTTTTCTAACTGCAACAGCCGGGTACTGAATAGCTGTCGTGTTGTAGCAAGGTCAAAGAATGGAGACGAGAGAGAATGCATGGTGGTGAAAAGAACGGGAGGAAGAGGATAACCATAGGAACTATGCGGTGGATAAAATTCACTCGTGTTTTGGTGCGAAAAAATTCATTACTTATGAGAATAGCCACCGAATGTGTATTTCATGTACAAAGCCATGAGCGGTATGAAATATGCTCATTTGTTAATATGATTTATGGGCCAACACTGGGAGGCACACAACTTCAGTTTTGGGGAAGAAAACATTCTGGTGGAAATTCTACAGTACAGAAAGTAAGTTATGGTTGTGGTAAGTACAACGAAGTAGCATAGGGAAGTACACTTTATCTGAAAAAATGCAGGAAAAAATATATAATCAACTGCCAGAAAATTGTTTTTTGAATGTTTTGTTTTGAAGTACCGTTTTCCTCTAAACTGATTGTTGTGTGTATCTTTCCTACACTTGTCTTGATTATCAGAATTTACTTTTCATCTCGTCCAACACTTGATCCGTATTTCTATCTAGCTTATGAGCTTAATGTTTATTTCTGTCTAGATTACTTACTAAGAAAAAATTCCATGGACAAATTTCCAGAAAGTTTCGAGGATTATCTAGCCTTGAAGTACTGGATTTGAGTGCTAACAACTTAGATGGAGAAATTCCAAAAGAACTGAGAGCAACGCCACCGCTCAAACATATTTAAGGCCAATTGCATCATCCTTTATCTCTTCTTTGCTTCATCGTATAATGAATTATTATTGTACTTCATATAGATTTATAATAACCAGTTCTCAGGAAGGCGTACAGCTTAGAGCTGCCAAACAGACACACTGCTTGAAAATAAGACTATATGCATTATGGCTATAGCTGGTGTTATTTTTGTTGTTGACAACTTATCCTTAAGATATTCCCAGGTGTTATTCCTGAAAAATCCGTCTCAGCTCCTAACTGTTTTTTATGTTTTAGTGTACCGCATTAATAAAATGAGACTATTGGTTAAGGCGTTAACTTCTTGAAGGCATGCAAACCACATTTTGTCCTTCAAGGAAAAAGTACAACAAATGGAAGACGATTCTCAGCTTGAATTTGATTCTCAGTTAAGTGATAATTGTTGGATAATTAGGTACAATTTCCATTATTAATTCCAGAATATTAAGCATGACAACAGCAGCTACTACCACAAGTAACTCGAACATACTAGATGTACTAAACAGCAAGATGAACGAAAACAAGTAGTAGCAAAACATGTACTCACAGAACATGATGAACAGATAAACTGCAATAGACCGCACGTACCGCTCGTTTGCAGATGTAGTCGTTGCAGTAACGTTGTTGATGACAACGTTGGAGAAGACCGGTCGATGCAGACGGCGATGAAGACGGCGGTAGGCTGCACCGCCCGACTTGGAAGGAAGACGACCCGTGATGAAGAGCTTGAGCAGTCGCGCAGAGCGCTTCCCAAAAACCTAATTCGCCCTCTCCCGTACAGGATCACAAAGGCGAGTAGTTCCGGAGACCTCCTCTCCCGTTCGCCGGTGCACGTCGGCGCTCGGGATGGAGTAGACTACGAAGGCGGCGCAAGCAGCGAGAGGTGGCAAAACCCTAGATCGGTTTCAGGTGTGTGCGGCGGTAGCCGGGCAAGAGTTTATATAGGCGGCGCAGCGGAGAAACCCTAGGCAACGTGGGCCACGTCCACGTCGCACGCCCGCGTCGGTTACAGCAGCCCACGATCCGGCTAGCTGTGACGCGTCCGTCAAGGACTCGGTCAAACGCTCGGTTTTCCTGTGCAGCAAAAAGATAAGCTCGGCTCCGAGGCTCAATTCCGCAAACCGCGGCGCGCGCGCGCGTCGTGACGTGTCGAGTCGAGTCGAGTCGAGTCGAGTCGAGTCGAGTCGAGTCGAGACGAGACGAGCGAGGAGGAGGAGCGCGCGTGTGGCACTTCTCTTCTCACTCACTTACCAAGTGGTGCAACACCCCACCTTATATGTTGGTCTACATCTCTCCCAACTTTCCATGTGGGACTAAACTTAGCTCCCACCCCTTGCCTTTGTGCAGCCAAAAACTTGGGCTGCATTCCAAATGGGCTCACACACATGGGCTTTGAGATTTCTAGGAATTTCTGAAATCTATTATGGGCTCATATGAAAAAGGCCCAATATTTCAACAATCCCCCACCAGATCTCAAATGCCCATTTAGAGATTTGCCAAACCTCACTACTTGTTTATATACCAGTGTTTCAGCAGAGACTGTTAAGTTGAACTTCCGCCTAGAACCTTAAGCTACGTCTATCAGCAACTTGAACAATGGACTACGCCTTGAATTGCAAGTTTTGTGCGTCAAGATTTCACTCAAAGTCATAACCAGTACATGGCTGCCAGTAGCCTACCCCGCGGGTTGGAGCATATGCGTCGTACTCCATAGTCTCTTCATGAGTTTACTAGAGATCACCCAAATCTCATAGACTGCGACGTTTAACAATCGGACTCATATAGGTGTGTTCTTTCAAGAATGCTCTGTAGGACAGCATCTTTGCTAATCATAGCCAACAGAAACACTTTAAGGCATGTTGCCAACCTGCCTTACAGATTTTGAGAGTTTTGCATCTTCACATAGAGAGGGTTACAGAATACTCTCCTCAGTTAAACCACTAGCTTGTTTTCCCAGGTCCTAATTCACGGGATATCCGATCACAAAGGTTGGGTTACTGCTATGGCATAACATCTACGGGTCTCAAACCCATCTCCCTCGATGCACTGTCTATCACATTACGTGATAGTCCCTTTGTAAAGGGATCTGCCAGGTTTTTGTCTGTTTGAATATACGTAACAGTTATTACTCCGGAGTTTCGCAATTTCCTGACAGACTTCAAACGTCTTTTAACGTGTCTTGATGACTTCGCGTTATCCTTAGAATTGTTCACTTTGACAATAACTGTTTGATTGTCACAATTCAAGAGGATGGCCGACACAGGTTTTTCAACCACCGGCAAGTCCATCAAGAGCTCACGCAGCCATTCTGACTCTACAGTGGCTGTGTCTAAAGCAGTAAGTTCTGCTTCCATAGTTGACCTTGTCAATATGGTTTGCCTACATGATCTCCATGATACGGCGCCACCTCCAAAGGTAAACACATACCCACTAGTGGCTTTGATATCATCTACATCGGAGATCCAATTTGCGTCACTATATCCTTCAAGCACAGCAGGGTGCCCTGAATAGTGAATCCCGTAACTCATTGTACCACATAGATAGCGCATGACCATTTCAAGTGCATGCCAATGATCAATACCCGGGTTTGACATGAACCTACTCAACTTGCTCACAGCAAAAGAGATGTCAGGTCTTGTCGCGCTCGCTAAGTACATGAGTGAACCAATGATCTGAGAATATCTCAGTTGATCTGTTGGTTCGTTCTTGTTCTTACGCAATATCACACTGGGATCATAAGGTGTTGGAGAAGACTTGCCATCAATAAAGCCAAACCGGCTCAAGATCTTCTCAACATAGTGGGATTGCGATAAAGTAATCCCACTCTCGTTCTTATTCAGCTTGATATTCAGGATCACATCAGCTTCTCCCAGATCTTTCATATCAAAGCACTTTGACAAGAAAGACTTGACCTCATGTATTACTTTCATGTTTGTACCAAAGATGAGAATATCATCAACGTACAAACACAATATAACACCTTCGCCCCCACCATGGCGATAGTATACACACTTGTCAGCCTCATTAACGACAAAGCCAACAGAAGTTAAAGTTCTGTCAAACTTCTCATGCCATTGCTTAGGTGCTTGTTTCAAGCCATATAAAGATTTTAGCAACTTGCACACCTTTGTCTCTTCACCTTTTACCACAAATCCATCAGGCTGATCCATATAGATTTCCTCTTCCAACTCTCCATTGAGGAAAGCTATCTTTACGTCCATTTGATGAACGATAAGACCATAAGAGGCAGCCATGGAAAGTAGTACTCGAATGGTGGTTAGTCTTGCGACAGGTGAATAGGTGTCAAAGTAATCTTCGCCTTATCTCTGTGTGTAGCCTTTCGCTACAAGTCTCGCCTTGTACTTCTCAATAGTACCATCAGGCCTTAGCTTCTTCTTGAACACCCACTTGCAGCCCACAGGCTTACAGCCATGGGGGCGCTCTGATAATTCCCATGTTCCATTAGAAAGAATCGAGTCCATCTCATTTTGGACAGCTTCTTTCCAATCATCTGCATCTGGTGATGCATATGCCTCAGCAATGGACTTGGGAGTATCATCCACAAGGTACACAATGAAATCATCACCGAAGGACTTTGTAGTCCTCCGTCTCTTGCTCCTTGTAGGAGCTTCATTGTCATCCTTCTCATGAATGTTCTCAAAAACTTTCTCATGTGGTTGCTCAAAATAATCATCAGATGCACTAGATTCAGGAATTATCTCAGAAGAAAATCTAGCAGTGCTATGCATATCTTTCATAGGAAACATATTCTCAAAAAATGTTGCATCACGAGATTCCATTATAGTGTCAACATGCATATCAGGTACCTCGGATTTAACTACTAAAAATCTATAGCCAATGCTCCGCTGAGCATAACCTAGAAAGATGCAATCCACAGTCTTTGGTCCGAGTTTGCGTTTCTTTGGGATGGGAATGTTGACCTTCGCCAAGCATCCCCAAGTGCGCAAATACGAAAGTGATGGCTTTCTCCCAACCCACTCCTCATAAGGGGTTTTATCTTTATTCTTGTTAGGAACTCTATTCAGGACATGACATGCAGTCAACAAAGCCTCCCCCCCACCATGCCTTTGATAAACCAGCAGTGTCGAGCATGGAATTCACCAAGTCAGACAGAGTGCGGTTTTTCCTCTCGGCCACCCCATTAGATTGGGGCGAGTAGGGAGGCATCCTCTCATGAATAATACCGTGTTCCTCACAGAATTCGTCAAAATTTTTAGGAAAATACTCTCCACCACGATCCAACCTCAGACGCTTGATCTTTCTCTCTAGTTGATTTTCAACTTCGGCCTTATAAATTTTAAAGTAGTCTAAAGCTTCATCTTTAGTTCGCAACAAGTAAACATAGCAAAATCTAGTCGCATCATCAATCAATGTCATGAAATATCTCTTTTCACCTTTTGTCAACACACCATTCATCTCGCATAGATCAGAATGTATGAGTTCTAGAGGTGCCAAGTTTCTCTCCTCGGCCGCCGTATGAGGCTTACGAGGTTGCTTCAATTGCACACAACTATGGCACTTAGAACCTTTGGCAATAGTGAATTTCGGAATTAAACTCATGCTGGATAACCGAGACATCAAACCAAAATTAATGTGACATAAACGAGAATGCCAAACACTGGTATCATCATTAACACCGCCACAAATATGGTTCACGGATTTATTACAGAAATCTGAAAGTGAAAAGCGGAACAAGCCTCCGCACTCATAGCCTTTTCCAATAAATTGTCCATGCTTGGAAACGACTACCTTATTCGACTCTAAAACAACCTTAAACCCATCTCTGCAGAGAAGGGAACCGCTAACAAGATTCTTGTTCATAGAAGGGACATGCTGCACGTTCCTCAGCTGCACGATCTTCCCTGAAGTGAACTTCAGATCTACCGTGCCAACACCACGAACAGAGGCATGTGACCCATTGCCCATTAGGACGGAGGAATCCCGTGCGGCCTGATAAGAAGTGAACATAGAGATGTCGGCACACACATGAACGTTAGCACCCGTATCAATCCACCAAGAGGGAGATTGAAATACCGAAAGAACAGTAAATAGATTACCATACCCATCAGTATTGCTAGCAGTCACGACGGTGACATTCTTGGCCCTTTTCCCTCTGCGGTCTGCGCGTTCTGGGCAGTCCTTGGAAAAGTGGCCGGGCTCTCCACAAGTGAAACAAGTCAGATCACTCCTATCCCTGTTCGGCTTCTTCTTCTTGAAGGTTGTAGTCTTTACAGGCTTGTTGAAAGAGGGCTTGAAGTTCCCTTTATTCTTGCCTGAGGATTTTCCTTTCTGCTGCACAAAGTTAGCAGTAGCATGACCCTCTCCTTTCTCAGTAGTGTCCTTAGCACGAGCCTTCTCCTCAACATCAAGGGACGCTATCAGATTTTCAACTGATATCTCCTGTCTCTTGTGTTTGAGAGCTGTGGCAAAGTTCCTCCATGAAGGGGGCAACTTAGCAATAATGCAACCCGCCACAAACTTGTCAGGTAAGGCACACTTAAGGAGTTCGAGCTCTTTGGCAATGCACTGTATCTCATGAGCTTGTTGAACCACAGGAAGGTCCTTAGTCATCTTAAAATCATGAAAGCTCTCCATGATGTACAGTTCACTGCCAGCATCTGCAGCACCAAACTTGGCGTCCAGTGCGTCCCAGAGCTCCTTCCCGTCTTTTATGTGCATAAACACATCACACAGATGGTCAGCAAGAATGCTCAGAATGCATCCCACAAAGATAGTATTGGCTTCCTCGAACTTTTTCTGATCATCCTCAGACATAGTTCCTTCAGGTTTGCCTTTACTAATCTGGAACACTTTCATCGTGGTCAGCCAAAGCTCAGCTTTGTACTGCCACCTCTTGAAGTGCACACCGGTAAATTTATCCGGCCTCAGTGCATCGGTAAAACCAGCCATTGATAATTCAGGAAATTGCCTACAATTAGGTTTTTGGATTGTTGGATAATTAGGTACAATTTCCATTATTAATTCCAGAATATTAAGCATGACAACAGCAGCTACTACCACAAGTAACTCGAACATACTAGATGTACTAAACAACAAGATGAACGAAAACAAGTAGTAGCAAAACATGTACTCGCAGAACATGATGAACAGATAAACTGTAATAGACCGCACGTACCGCTCGTTTGCAGATGTAGTCGTTGCAGTAACGTTGTTGATGACAACGTTGGAGAAGACCGGTCGATGCAGACGGCGATGAAGACGGCGGTAGGCTGCACCGCCCGACTTGGAAGGAAGACGACCCGTGATGAAGAGCTTGAGCAGTCGCGCAGAGCGCTTCCCAAAAACCTAATTCGCCCTCTCCCGTACAGGATCGCAAAGGCGAGTGGTTCTGGAGACCGGCTCTCCCGTTCACCGGTGCACGCCGGCGCTCGGGATGGAGTAGACTACGAAGGCGGCGCAAGCAGCGAGAGGTGGTAAAACCCTAGATCGGTTTCAGGTGTGTGCGGCGGTAGCCGGGCAAGAGTTTATATAGGCGGCGCAGCAGAGAAACCCTAGGCAACGTGGGCCACGTCCACGTCGCACGCCCACGATCCGGGAGCGACCCGAACCGGCTAGCTGTGACGCGTCCGTCAAGGACTCGGTCAAACGCTCGGTTTTCCTGTGCAGCAAAAAGATAAGCTCGGCTCCGAGGCTCAATTCCGCAAACCGCGGCGCGCGCGCGCGCGCGTCGTGACGTGTCGAGACGAGACGAGCGAGCGAGGAGGAGGAGCGCGCGTGTGGCACTTCTCTTCTTATTCACTTACCAAGTGGTGCAACACCCCACCTTATATGTTGGTCTACATCTCTCCCAACTTTCCATGTGGGACTAAACTTAGCTCCCACCCCTTGCCTTTGTGCAGCCAAAAACTTGGGCTGCATTCCAAATGGGCTCACACACATGGGCTTTGAGATTTCTAGAAATTTCTGAAATCTATTATGGGCTCATATGAAAAAGGCCCAATATTTCAACAACAATTTCTTTTAAAAGTATACTGTCATACATGGCAACTATTCAAAAAAAAATCAAAGTTTTTTTTTGACATAATAGTAAGAAGAGGAAGATCATCTCCTCCCTGAATAGCACACGTCTGTGCTCGACCATCGTGTCATCTAGCAGCGTGAAGGAAAGTAAATGGAGTACTTTCTTTTGGGAAAGTAAATAGAATACATCTAGGGGTTTAAGGCTTGCCTTTTCTTCTGACAAATTGTGCTTTTTCTTTATAACCTAAATCTTTCTAGGGAGATTTCACGAGGGCATAGTTTGTTTTCAAAAGACAAAGAAAAATTATTCATGACACACCCGAGCTAGCAATCCATCTAAAATCATGGTCATTTGACAAAATATGTGTTAATTTTGTTACAACGTATATCTAGATTTAAATTTACTTGGCTGTAGCAACGCACGGGCATTTGTGCTAATATCTAAAATCTCCAAATCGTGCACTTCTTGCAAAGCATCCATGTCATTTTTTCAAGTTGTTGATCTGGTTGTGGAGGCTGGAGACTCCGGTAGGCTGAAGATTTCCGGACTAAACCAGTTTCTTTTTACAAGAGGACCTCCCCTCTCTACCAGTCCCCTTCGAGTTTCTTCTCCAAGATGTGTCATCTTCTCAGATCCAGCAGTTGCGAGTGACCATCCCTCCTGTTAGACAGCGGACCCCACCAGGGATTTGGATTTCGGTTTTGGTTTTTACTGGTTCTAACCGAAATGGGCGAAATTCAGGAATTTTGGTGCTTTTCGGTCGTCCAAAATTTGAATTTCCAGACAAAATTTGACCAAATTTTAAATTTTTGATTTTTTTTTTGTAAAATCCCCCATATTCAGTAGATTTCGTCTGGTAAATCATTTACCGGTCCCAACCGAAATGGGCAAAATTCGGACGAAATTCATTTTTTTTGGGCAAAATTCAAATATCTGTTCTCCACTGGCCGAGCTCCACCATAGACGAATTCGACACCTTCTCCTCCTCTCTCCTCTAGGTTTTTGCGCTATATGTGATTAGAGTGATAGGTACTAGATGTTCATCCCATGCATGGATGGAGAACCTTTTGGATCTAGCAACAAAAGTTTTTGCCTAAATATGTCACTCCCATGCTCATCCTGAGATTCCATACCATAGATTTTGGCCTATCAAGCCAAAATCTCCAGTGTACACAAGAGACTCTAGCCTATCGGGCCAGAATCTCCGGCCCTAGACACTGCAGTCTCTTGTGTAGACTAAATGTTGTGTGCCCAAAATTGATTGATGCTTTCCCTTTGGCTTCCGGGACATGTAAGCTTACCCCTTGTTGTCTATCTACTCCTTTTCACAAGTAGCGGTTGTCCTCAACGCACCAAACACAATACCAAGTTGAGGAACCAAGCAGGTCGATTTGCGGTTTGTGGGCATAACCTACAATATGATAACGCATATGGTCATTATGTGGATCCTCATTCCTCAAGTCACTCACCAACATTAAAGGGATGAGATTGCTTTGGCAAGAACAAGAGAAACAAAGGAGGATTGGGCAATCTAAGAAGAGGTGTGACACTATAGACTCGGTTCAGAGATGGGTGATGCATGTAAAAGGCATCCATGAACTTTTTAGTTCATTATACCATATTCCTATATAGTCGATAGTTATCTAAGGTTTTGAACATATTTTACATTGTTTTTAGGGATTTTCCAGAGGATCCCCTTTATTTGGTTTTAACTCTGCAAGACATGAATCTTTGTTTTTGTGTAATTTTGAGTTCCTGGAACCTTTCCGGATGTCCAATTGGCCCAACTTTTTGGAACATCATTTTTTTCCACAGAAATACATCATGATAGCAGAAGAAGTCAACATTGAACCTCACGAGGGAGAATTGAGGGGGTACCACGTGGCCAAAATAAAGTCTGGCTACATGGTGGGTCCCATCCCCATCCCCCTCACCCTTTTGCCCCTTTCTTCGTCTCTATGGATGTGTCATGACCTAAAACCGACAACATATATGACCCTTCTGCGAGATCGTAAGGGGGCGAGAGAAAAACAAGAAATACACGAATCAGATTTGCCGGCTGCGAGGATAGGAGAGGGAGACGTTTCCAGAGTCGCCCATGGTTGCCCCTTCAACTCCATGGACACACCTCCTTTGTCACGATGATAAAGAGGGGGTATCCTTGGACTATGGGATTATGAAAGTAACTTGTATCTTGTGCTTCAATAATTAGAGTCACATGAGCTGCCTGTTCTGATCGTGACCATATTTATATTACCCATATGGTGGATCTTTTTTAGCAGTACACCTAGAACAACCTATACAAGTGTTAAATATCTCAAGGCTATCCTGGTTGCAGAAAGAAAGGGTGTAGCTGCTCTTAGGTCAGTTGCTGATATGCTGAGGAAGAGCACGGAAGATTCGATCAAATCTATTATTATATATAGACGTGAGCTTGATAAAGCTGCAGCCAGGTCTTCATTTGGGAGCTCTTAAGAAGCAACTGTCTTAAGTTGTCTGTACTACTTTGTATTCTCCCACAAAATGTGCCCTGCAAACTATCTTGTTTTTTGATAATCTTGATTTTTCATGTAATAGTTAGGTTAATTATATACACCTGCTTGAAAGCTTGCATCATCATGATGCAGACCCCATGACCTAGCCTAAACGGGACATCCCTCTTAGCTTATCTTCTGTCTAGGCCCATCTTATATTGGACTTTTATGGCCCAGTCTGCGAGCACATTATGGCAGCCCATCAATATTTATGGGCTTCACTAGGCTGGACCGGTATGTTTAATGTACTTACGTAAACCGGCCTACTACCATTAATGGGCCAACAACGGGCTTTTGACTGTTGGGTGATATGTCTCAAACGTATCTATAATTTTTGATACTCCATGCTTGTTTATGCACCATTTGCTTTGTATTTTGTTACACTTTGTGGTATTTTTATGCGTTTTCCGGAACTAACCTATTGACGAGATGCCACAGTGCTAGTTCCCTTTTTTCTACTATTTTTGTGTTTCACAAATGCTACACAGGAAATATTCTCAGAATTGGATGAAACGAAGCCCGAACCTCCTATTTTTCCCGGACACATGACGAAGACCAAAAGACAGCCGGAGGGGGCCAGGGGCTGGCCACACCATGCCATGGTGCCCCCTAGGCTGTTCCGGGGTGTGGTATGGCCCCCTGGTCCACCTATGACATCGCCCCTTCGCCTATTTAAAGCCTCCATCTCGAAAACCCTAAATCAGTCGGTGTTTTCCCAGATAGAGTTCCGCAGCGCCGCCGCCGTCGAAGACCAATTTTGGGGGACATAAGTCTCTGTTTCAGCACCCTGCCGGGACGGGGAAGTGCCCCTGGAGCCATCTCCATCGACTCCATCGTCTCCATCGCCGTGTCCATCGACTTCACCGCCATCTTCTTCAACGTTGTTGTCTCCCATGATGAGGAGGGAGTAGTTCTCCCCCGGGGCTGAGGGCTTTACCGGTAGCTATGTGGTTCATCTCTCTCTCCCATGATGTGATCTATATGTGATCGTGAGCTTTGTATCTAGTTGAATTGGTAGATGCTATTCTTCATATATTATGCTACTCCCATGCTTTATTATTGTAATCTCTGGAGACACCTTGTACCATGATGTGAAGGTGACAGTGTGCACATTGTGTGTGTATTTTGGCTAGTGTCTCAATGAATTGTTGGTGTTTGTTGGAACCATCTAGTGCGCTCAAGGTGATAGTGTGGGGCAATCTAGTTTGGGGACTTACAAACTTTGAGGAGTGCTTCGTAGCCCTACGCATGATTAGTGTTCGTTATCCATTGGATAATAGTTAAGAGTGGCATAGTGAAGATAGTTATTTATGTGTTCAATTATTTTATCTTTGTTGAGAGTGTCCACTAGTGAAAGTATGATCCCTAGGCCTTGTTTCTAAGCATTGAAACACCATTTACATTCAGTTTTGTTACATGTTTGCTCGCAGCGATATTTATTTCAGATTGCATTTACTACTTATAACCATCCATATCACTTGTATTTTACTATCTCTTCGCCGAACTAGTGCACCTTGATGGCTCGGTGGTGATGATGAAAATGACCGAACAGTTGGGAACCCCAAGAGGAAGGTATGATGAGCACAACAGCAAGTTTTCCTCAGTAAGAAACCAAGGTTTTATCGTCCAGGAAAAAGTCAATACTCCAGAAGGTGATGCTTGCTAGCTTCGCGATGGCTCCGGACAATTTATAAGGCGCCTCGTCCAGGCTTTGCTTTGTGAGCGGCAACGTGGAACCTGCACACAACAGAACCAAATACTTTGTTCCCAACTTACGATGAGGTTGTCAATCTCACCGGTTTGCTTGAAACAAAGGGTATGAGCGTATCGAGTCGAAAACAGTAGTAATATGCAAGTAAAGTAAATAGTGCGAGTAAAGTAAACAGGTGATAGCAATATGATGGAAATAGAACCGGGGTCCACAGTTCACTAGTGGTGTCTCTCCATAAGATAAATAACACATGCTGGGTAAACAAATTACAGTTGGGCAATTGATAGAATAAAGATAACATGATATGTCAAGAAGATCACTATGCGATTTACTCTGGGCATTACAACAAAATACATAGACTGCCATCCAACTGCATCTATGACTAATAATCCACTTGTGGCGAATCAATCCGAGAACTCCACAAGTATTAAGTTGCGAACAACAGATAATTGCATTAAGCAAAGTGTGTAATGTAAACAAAGCATATGCCCTCGAGCATATGAATGTTGTTTTCTCCCTAGTGGCAACAGCACATCTACAACCTTAGAGGTTTCTGTCACTCCCCCAGATTCAATAGAGGCATGAACCCAACTATCGAGCATAAATACCCCCCTCTTGGAGTTACTAGCAACTATTCGGCCAAGATAGCTACTAACAACGGAGAGCATGCAAGATCATAAACAACATAGAGATAACATAAGATAAATTTCAGAACAGCAACTTAATCATAACACCAATATTCATCGGATCCCAACAAACACAACATGTAGAATTACATAACGGTGATCTCAATCATGTAAGGCAGCTCATGAGATCTAAACATTAAGCACATGGTGGAGAGAACAACCATCTAGCTACTGCTATGGACCCATAATCCAAGGTAGACTACTCACTCATCGCGCCGGAGGCAAGCATGGCGATGAAGAAGACCTCCGGTGGCGATTCCCCTCTCCGGCAGGGTGCCGGGAAGAGCTTCTAGACCCTCCCGATCTTCGGGTCGACGGCGGCGGCGGATCGCGATGTGTTCTGGAATTCTGATCGGGTACTTAGGTTTTTCCCATCGCGGGGTCTTTATAGGCGAAGGGGCAACGTCAGGAGTGGGCCGAGGCGCTGTCACACATAGGGGGCGCGGCCAGGGGCCAGGCCGCGCTGCCCTGTTGTGTGGGGCCCTTGTGGCCCACTCTATCTCCTCTTCGGTTCTCTGGAAGCTTCGGTGAATTTCTGGACGTTCGGCTTTTGTTTCGTCCAATTCCGAGAATATTTCCTGGGTAACTTTTCTGAAACACAAAAACAGCAGAAAACAGGGAACTGGCACTGTGGCGACTTGTTAATAGGTTAGTTCCGGAAAATGCATAAAAGTACCATGAAGTGTAACTAAACACTAAGCAAATGGTGTAAAAACAAGCATGAAGCATCAAAAATTATAGATACGTTTTGGACGTATCAAGCATCCCCAAGCTTAACTCCTGCTCGTCCTCGAGTAGGTAAGTGATAACAAAAGAAATAATTTTTGAGGTGACATGCACCTACACAATCTTGATCATCTATATAAGCATTGAGTGCTGGGATCAAAAGAACTTAAAACATGGGCATGAAAGATATAATCTTGATAGAAGAAACTTAGCAACCATGTTATAACATGGAATAGAACACAAACAAAAGATCATGAAAATAAAACAATGAAATTCAAATGTGTGTTCAAATCATAAGGAAAAACATACAAATGGTTTTCAGCTTGTCCTTCATGGAGAGCAAAACATAAATGCATAGGACACCATAAAGTTTAAGAGGGCGACTAGATACAAATAATTTAAGAACAAGTGAAACCATGATCATGAATCAATCAATGAAAACGTTGGGACAATGCACATTATACTCAGAATAACAACTATGCTCTCTTAGACGGTGCATAAAGGTAGAAGGTGGCGACTCAACATAAAAGTAAAAAGAAAAGGCCCTTCGCAGAGGGAAGCAGTGATTGCAAGTTTTATAAACCTTTAAAAATTATGGTACTTACTAGCTTTGAGCTCTCATTGCCCCCATCATAAGCATCTTGAATGGTTAAAGTTAATGCGAGTACAATTATGATGCATATGCTTGACAAATCATAAGTTGAAAACCTCGTGTCCCGTGAATACGAGTACCCAAACCTCGTGCTACTTTGCTTAGGTCCCAAGCAAGTTCTTTTCATTGTAAGTATACGCATATCATCGCGAACCGCCAACGGGGTACCTCCGTGCCCGATGACATGGAACAAGCCCACATCAAAATGACAGGACAAGCACACAACGAACACCTCGACATCTCTTTTATTTACCATTTGTATAGCTTTTTATTTTGAGATGCGTCGTCGAATGTCCACTATAGGCATGCTGCAAATTTCCACCATGAATTATGCATGGCTTAGATTGGCGGCCCAGGCGTTTCTCTAACACATATACAAACTCCATGAACTCCACAAGATTCCAATTTATTTCACACCGCGAGCATCCATAAACAAAAGATCACGATATCAACTCAAATAAGATGAAGTGCAATGTCGAAAGCTTGCCCCATGACAACATGGATGGGCTAATTTCCAACTTACAACTTGCAAGCATAACAACTCAATATAAGAGAGTCACAATGTCAAATTTTTAAGAACGATAAAAATAAAGTGTGCCATCAGGTTCGTGAGAGCTTTACTGACCAATTTTCGCATAACACTGGTAAGAGTTTAATTTGAAGAGTAGATAAAAGCAAGTCAAATGTACTTTGGAATAGTAAATTGCTAATAGGTATGTATGGTGGACATGTTGGAAAAACTTGGTTTTTAGGAGTTGGATGCACGAGTAGAGCTCATACTCAGTACAAAATGAGGGCTAGCAAAAGACTGGGAGAGATCAACTAAGAGAGCAATAATGGCCATAATCATGCAAAGCGACAAAGCAATCATTAATAGAAGCATAAGATGGCATCAAAAGTCAAAAACTAAATGATCATAGAGGCTATTGGCGACTTTGTAAGAGTCTAACATGTGTGAGCATGCGCCAAGTCGACCCAAATAAAGCATCAAGGAGAAAACCAAAATAATGCTTCCAAACGATAAAAACAACGCATGATTTTTTTTCAAAGGCTCATTAAGCAATCTCAGTCATTTGAGGCAAGTCATGCTATAGCAAAACCACTAAGCATACTATCAAAAAGACATCAAGCATGGCATGAAAAAGTCTAAGCCGCAGTCTAAACAAGCTCCTTTTTGTACCACTTTTTTGCATAAATCTTTTTCTCTTTTCCAACACCATTCAAACTTTTTTAATCCAATTCTTTTGATGAAAACCAACATGGATCAGAGGAAAAAATACACCTTGATAAAAAGATATAAGAAGATCTGAACACTAATCAAGGCAAAAATCGAAAACCAAAAGCAGTAGCAGAAAAAGAAGAACACTCGATTTTTGATAAGAATGAAAACTAGAGCATTCTTAGCAAATGAAAAGCAAGGCAACTTCTCCAAAAGAAATTTGTTGGGGTCCAACCATTTATTGAAGCAAACTAAACTAAACTAATACTGAAAACTAAAACAACTGACGCTCCAAGAAAAACGCATAGTGCATGAAGCAATAAAAATATAGTGTCTTGAAAGGTGACCTAATTTTTGCCGATGAAGAAGGGGTGCCTCGGGGGCATCCCCAAGCTTTGACGCTTGTACTTCTTGGATATTTCTTGGGGTGATGCATGGGCATCCCCAAGCTTGAGCTTTTGTCCATTCTTCAACTCATCTCATCATTCTCCAATCCCTACACTTGAAAACTTCCTTCATACAAAACTCAACACAATTCTATTAGCAACATTAGTGTAAGCATAACAATGAATCAACCTCTTTTGCTTCAGGTTTCAACTCAAAATCACCACATATAAAGTATATACTACTGTAGCAACTTCCCCAAAAGTTCCGTGATCAAAAGAACTAAAAAATAAAGCGATAAAGCAGCAAAAACGAATAGTGGCAGAAATCTATCAAAACAGAACAGCTGATAAAGGCCGATTTTTAAAGGGGTTTTCTGTTGCTCAAATCAAAAAGTGTTCATCTAATGAAAGTTTGGATATAACCTGGGGCATATGCACAATAAATCTCAGGTCCAAAAGATATACAGAGAATTTTCATGAAATTTTACGGTGCAGCACCAAAAACTGTTTCAGGACAGCAACATCCCCAAATCTTACCTCGCTCAAATTAGAGGCTTCTCTTAGCACAACAATGAAATAAAAATGATAAGGAGAGGTCATTACAGTAGTAATGACTTCCATGACTCAAATAAAAGAAAAATTATTGAAAATAAAACAATGGGTTATCTCCCAAGAGTGCTTTTCTTTAACGCCTTTGAGCTAGGCTCAGTAATATGAGAAGATGCTCACATAAGAAATATGAATGGTAGCCAAAAAGAGCATCAAGGAGCAAATATAAAAACATTTAAGTCTAAACCACTTCCTATGTATAGGAATCTTGTAGGAAAATAAATTAAAGAAGCACATAGTCACAAGTATGGGTAGATAAAACAAGAGCAACTTTGGAACTTTCAATATAAAGAGAGGTGTTTTAGTAACATGAGAATTCCAACAACCATATTTTCCTCTCTCTTAATAATTTTCAGTAGCATCATGAACAAACTCAACAATATAAATATCACACTCACCCTTCTTTGTTAAGCATGGAGGGCGATCAAATAAGGTATTAGTTAAAGAGTTACTCTTATTGGGAGGTAGACATGGGTAGCTCCATTCTTCCTCCTCTTGATCATCACTCTCCTCCTCTTTTTTATCCAATGAGCTTCCAGTTTCAGCAATTTCTTCTTCCATAGGCTCCTTCAAGGCATTAGTCTCTTCAGTTGGAGAGCATCTATTAAGATATTTAAGAATATAGCCATTTTCTTCCTTGTAATTATCAAAGAAAAATTTAAGTATATCATAAACCTCATATTTATAAAGTGCATCATCAGTATTTTCAAGCAAATAAGCAAGTTCGAATGCACCCTTCCAAGTAATAAATTCTTCAATTTGTTCCACATCATAAAAGTCATAATTTCCATTAATATAAGAAGATATAGTAACATCATCATTATACTCACATTGAAAAGGGAGGTGTTTATACCTCCTACAGCAACAAGATTTATCAAAGCAATAAGTAACATTATAAGTAGAGCACATGTTTCTAGCAATGATGTACAATTTATCAATTTGTTCCCATAAGTGTTGCCCTTTTTGTAACAAGCGGTGTTCCTCATAATAATTTTGCTGCTCTTCCGTGAACCCACCTTGCCAAAAAGATTTAGTTTCAAAGAAACCAACCATTGATAGAAAGCATGATAAAGCAAAACAATAACAGACCAACAAAAATAACAACTATAGTAGGAACTAATTTTTTTGTACTTTTGATAAAACGATGCAAGTAAAATAAAGTAAAGCAAGACTTAAAACAAAGTAAAGGATGTGCGTGTGAAACTCCCCTTGCAGAAGTCTTCTTTTTCACCGGCAACGACGCCAGAAAAATTGCTTGATGGCTCGGTGGTGATGATGAAAATGACCGAACAGTTGGGAATCCCAAGAGGAAGGTATGATGAGCACATCAGCAAGTTTCCCTCAGTAAGAAACCAAGGTTTTATCGTCCAAGAAAAAGTCAATACTCTAGAAGGTGATGCTTGCTAGCTTCATGACGGCTCCGGACAATTTATAAGGCGTCTCGCCCAGGCTTTGCTTTGTGAGCGGCAACGTGGAACCTGCACACAACACAACCAAATACTTTGTTCCCAACTTACGATGAGGTTGTCAATCTCACCGGTTTGCTTAAAACAAAGGGTATGATCGTATGGACTGGAAAACAGTAGTAATATGCAAGTAAAGTAAACAATGCGAGTAAAGTAAACAGGTGATAGCAATATGATGGAAATAGGACCGGGGTCCACAGTTCACTAGTGGTGTCTCTCCATAAGATAAATAACACATGCTGGGTAAACAAATTACAGTTGGGCAATTGATAGAATAAAGATAATGTGATATGTCAAGAAGATCACTATGCGATTTACTCTGGGCATTACAATAAATACATAGACCGCCATCCAACTGCATCTATGACTAATAATCCACTTGTGGCGAATCAATCTGAGAACTCCACAAGTATTAAGTTGCGAACAAAAGATAATTGCATTAAGCAAAGTGTGTAATGTAAACAAAGCATATGCCCTCGAGCATATGAATGTTGTTTTCTCCCTAGTGGAAACAACACATCTACAACCTTAGAGGTTTCTGTCACTCCCCCAGATTCAATAGAGGCATGAACCCAACTATCGAGCATAAATACCCCCTCTTGGAGTTACCAGCAACTACTCGGCCAAGATAGCTACTAACAACGGAGAGCATGCAAGATCATAAACAACATAGAGATAACATAAGATAAATTTCAGAATAGCAACTTAATCATAACACCAATATTCATCGAATCCCAACAAACACAACATGTAGAATTACATAACGGTGATCTCAATCATATAAGGCAGCTCATGAGATCTAAACATGAAGCACATGGTGGAGAGAACAACCATCTAACTACTGCTATGGACCCATAGTCCAAGGTAGACTACTCACTCATCACGCCGGAGGCAAGCATGGCTTTGAAGAAGACCTCCGGTGGCGATTCCCCTCTCCGACAGGGTGCCGGGAAGAGCTTCTGGACCCTCCCGATCTTCGGGTCGACGGCGGCAGCGGATTGCGATGTGTTCTGGAATTCTGATCAGGTACGTAGGTTTTTCCCGTCGAGGGGTCTTTATAGGCGAAGGGGCAATGTCAGGAGTGGGCCGAGGCACCGTCACACATAGGGGGCGCGGCCAGGGGCCAGGCCGCGCTGCCCTGTTATGTGGGGCCCTCGTGGCCCCACTCCGTCTCCTCTTCGGTTCTCTGGAAGCTTCGGTGAATTTCTGGACGTTCAGCTTTTGTTTCATCTAATTCCGAGAATATTTCCTGTGTAACTTTTCTGAAACACAAAAATAGCAGAAAACAGGGAACTGACACTGTGACGACTTGTTAATAGGTTAGTTCCAGAAAATGCATAAAAGTGCCACGAAGTTTAACGAAACACTAAGCAAATGGTTTAAAAACAAGCATGGAACATCAAAAATTATAGATACGTTTTGGACGTATCACACCTATACATCTGACAAGTGTATTGGGTGTGTTGGGGACACAAGAGACTTCTTGTATCGTAATTGCAGGGTTGCTTGAGAGGGATAGCTTTGACCTCCTCCTTCCTGAGTTCGATAAACCTTGGATGATCCACTTAAGGGAAACTTGCTGCTGTTCTACAAACCTCTGCACTTGGAGGCCCAACACTGTCTACAAGAACAGACGTGTGCGTAGACATCTAGCTCTTTTCAGGCACCGTTGCCGGGGAGGTAAGGTAAAAGGAACTCACATCTTCGTGTGTGGGTGCTCAAAGTTATTTCCTTTAGATTCTGCAATTATATCTTTTTGTTTCTTGTTTTTATTTTCACTAGTTAGGCTTAATGGAAAACAAAGAGTTTTATAGTTTTTTTCCCGAGTTAGGACATGAAGTGTTTGAAGAGAAAATTGAAAAACCTTTGGAGCTTTATTCGCATGCTAATAGCAATGTTATTTGTATGAATTCTTTGAACACCGTTATTGCTAGTGCTATAGAAAGGTCAAAGCTTGGGGAAGCTGGTTTTGATAAGCATGATATTTTTAGTTCCCCGGCTTTAGTGGAGAAAATTTGCTCTGATGATATTTTATCTCCCATATGTGATAATTCTAATGATGTTTGTGATCCTCGTCCTTTTAAAATATCTATGAAAATTGTTGAACGTGCTATGAATAACTGCTATTTAGGGGATGGAACTGTCCACCCTGATGATCATTTGCTCTTTATACATAAATTATGCGAGTTGTTCAAGTGTGCAGGTATTTCAACAAGTCAGGTTAAAAGGAAGCTATTCTCTTTATCACTAAAGGGCAGAGCTGCGGAATGGTATAAGACACTGAAGGATGGTCGACCTATTGGCTGGGAGGAAATTGTACCTCTCTTTTATTCTAAATTCTATCCTTCTAGTGAGGTTCATAAAGATAGAAATTATATTTATAATTTTCATCCTCATGATGGAGAAAGCATTGCCCAAGCGTGGGGAAGATTGAAGTCACTAATGCTCAAATGTCCCATTCATGATCTTCCCCGTAATATTGTTATTAATAATTTTTATGCAAGGCTTTCAAGACATTACAGGGACTATCTAGATGCCTATTTTGAGGGATCCTTCACAAGCAAGGAGGTTGACGCCAAGTGGGATCTGCTTGAAACAATTCAAAGCAATATTGAAGATTGGGATAGCGACAAGGGTAAAGGATCAGGTATAAATTATGAGTATGATTGCATTAAGTCTTTCGCTGAAACTGCTAATTTTCAAGAGCTTAGTGCTAAATATGGTCTTGATCCTCAAATTATGGTTGATTGTTTTTGAGCCTTTGCTTCTCATATTAATGTTCCCAAAGGAAATGGGGATGTGTATCATGAACCTTTTAAAGACACTTGCATGACAGTACTATTTCTTATAAGCATGTTAATTTTTGTGGAGCACTTATTCCTTGTGAACAGAATCACATTAAAGAGGATTATTGTATCCACCACAGGAATGAAGAAACTAGAATGTGGGATAAGACTCTAGATGAGATTGGTGAAAAGGTTTGTGCCCTTTATCCTTTTATTTGTGAACTTTGCTATGAAGTGGGTCATTTTAATTTTCAATGCTCAGGCCATAATAATGACCTTTCTAATCCAATGAGTACCGCAAGTTTGTATTGTGATGACAAGATCACTCCCAATCAGCATGATGAGTTTAATTTATTTTTGGGGTGTGAAGAGTTATCGAGAAAAACTTGTTTGGTAGATATGAGTGCTTTTAATAATATTAGCATCCTGCATGGTTGTCATCTTTATTGTGTTAAAGATTGTCGCGCAAATACTTACATACAAAATGTTTTAAAAGAGGATGCTTTACCAAAATATGACCGGTCTGATATGTGTCTCATTCTTATTAACAAAAAGGAGGAATCCTCCAAAGTTTCTTCTGTCGTTTCTATCAATAAACCAGATTATGTAGAGAAGCTTCCTTTCAAGCCTCTCCCTCCTAAAGAAGAAGGGAAGAAGAAGAAGAAGAAGAAGAAGAGGAGTAAAAGGAGAGAGGAAACGGTATCTTCCCCAAAGCATGTTGCTCCTATTATAGTTTTTGATGAGTCTGAACTCGATGATGTTCTTATGCCTGTTACCTATATTAGTGATCATGATTGGGAAAAATACTCTACTTTTGATATTGAAAATCTTTTTGGTACCGATTCTAAAAATTATGAGGTTAATAATTGTTGTACCATTAGTGCTATCCATGTTCCTTCCAATGATGATATGGTTACATATGAACACACTTTGGAAGATTGCTATTCTATTGCTTATGATGATTACAATGATGAGTGTGATATTTTCAGTTCACCTACTATTGAGGAGAAAGCAAGGTACAATTACAATATGCCTCCTATTTTTGATGATTATGGTGACGAGAATAGTTATTTTGGTGAATTTGCTCCTACTACGATTGTTCATGTAGGGAGTATTAATTCTTTTATGCATATGGCTCATGATAAGGATGTTTTATGTGATAGTTATATTGTTAATTATATTAATGATGCTACTGAAAGTTATTATGAGAGAGGGAAACATGGTTTGATGGATCTCAACAATATTAAGTTTCCCCTCTTGATGTTGCAAATCTTGAAGTTGCACTTGTTTTATCTACCCATGCTTGTTACTATGTGCCTCGTTAATTTATTTTCTTACAAGATTCCTATGCATAGGAAGTGGTTTATATTTAAATGTGTTTCATATTTACTTTTTGATGCTCTCTCTTGCTTCAAGTTCTTTTATGGCGCCTTTGCCTTAAGCTCTTTTCTGGCGCCTACAAGAGCATCTTTTCAAATTACTGCGCCTAGCTCAAAGGCGTTAAAGAAAAGCACTCTTGGGAGATAACCCAATGTTTTCTTTTCAATATTTTTTCTTTTATTTGAGTCTTGGAAGTTATTACTACTATAATGACCTCTCCTTCTCATTTTTACTTCGTTTTTGTGCCAAGAAGAACCTCTAATTGGGGGAAGGTAAGATTTAGGGAAGTTGCTGTCCTGAAACAGATTTCTGCGCTGCACTATAAAAATTCGTGAAAATTATCAGAATATCTTTTTGATCTACGATTTCTTGTGCACATGACCCAGGTTATTTTCAAACTTTCATTAGTTTTGCACTTTTCGATTTGAGCAACAGAAGGTCCTCTAAAAAATCGATCTTTGTCAGCTGTTCTATTTTGACAGATTTTGCCACTATTTGTGTTTGCCTCTCGATCGCTTTCTTTTTTAGTTCTTTTGATCACAGAACTTTTGAGGAAGTTGCTACAGTAGCTTATGCTTTAATGGATGGTATATTTGAGTTTGAAACTGAACCAAAAGAGTAGATTTATTATCATGCTTACACTAATGTTGCTAATAGAATTGTGTGAAGTTTGTATGAACAAAGTTTTCAAGTGTAGGAAAAGGAGACTGATGAGATGAGATAAAGTATGGACAAAAGCTCAAGATTGGGGATTCCCATGTCACCCCAAGAAATATCTAAGAGGTACAAGCGTCAAAGCTTGGGGATGCCCCCGAGGCACCCCTTCTTCATCGGCAAAAATCAGGTCACCTTTCAAGACACTATATTTTTATTGCTTCATGTACTATGCGTTTTTCTTGGAGCGTCTTTACTTTCGCTTTCAGTTTCTTTGGTTTTGTTTGCTGCAATAAATGGCTGGATCACATCATTTTTGTTTTGGAGAGAGACTTACTCCGTTGGATCACATCATTTTTGTTTTGGAGAGAGACTTACTCCGTTTTTCATTGCTAAGAACACTCTAGTTTTCACTCTTATTGTTCAACGAGTGTTCTCTTTTTCTAGAACTGCATTTAGCTTTCATTTTTTGCCTTGATTTTTGTTCAGATCTTGTTATATCTTTGCATCAAGGTGTATTTAGACCACTTATCTATGTTGGTTTTCATCTAAAAGAGTGGTTTCAAAAGGTTTGAATGGTGTTGGAAAAGAGAAAAAAGTTGCATGACTATAGTGGTACAAATGGGAGCTTGTTTAGACTATGGCTTAGAATTTCATATGTCATGCTTGATGTCATTTTGATAGTATGCTTAGTAGTTTTTGATGTAGCATGACTTGTCTCAAATGACTAAGACTGCTTAATGTGCCTTTGAAGGAATTATGCATTGTTTTTATTATATGGGAGCATATTATTGTGGTTTTCTCCTTTGATGTTTTATTTGGGTTGACTTGGCGCATGCTTACAACATGTTTGACTTTAACAAGTCTCCATAAGCCTCTATGATCATTTGGTTTTTGACTTGTGATACCACTTTATGCTTCGGTTAATGATGTTTTGTCGCTATGCATGATTATGGCCGTTATTGCTCTCTTAGTTGGTCGCTCCCAGTCTTTTGCTAGCCTTCATTTTGTACTGAGACGAAATACTTCTCATGCATCCAACTCCCAAAAACCAAAGATTCCCAATGTGTCCACCATATCTACCTATTAGCAATTTGCTATTCCAAGCACATTCGTCTTGCTTTTATCTATCCTTCAAATTAAACTTTTTGTGTTATGTGAAAATTAGTCAGTAAAGCTCTCACGAACCTGACGGCACACTTTACTTTTCTTGCTTTTAATAAATTTGACATTGTGGCTCTCTTATGCTGACGTTATGCTTGCAAGTTGGAAGTTGGAAGTTAGCCCAGTCATGCCATCATGGGGCAAGCTTTCAACATTGCACTTTCTTTCATTTAGTTGATATCGTGATCTTTTGTTTATGGATACTCGCGATATGAAATAAGTTGGGAACTTGTGAGCTCATGGAGTTTGTATATGTGTTAGAGAAATGCCTGGGCCGCTAATCTAAGCCATGCATCATTCATGGTGGAAATTTACAGCATGCCCATAGTGGACATTCGACGACGCATCTCACAATAAAAAGCTATACCCATGGTAAATAAAAGAGATGCTGAGGTGTTCATTGTCTGTTTGTCTTTACATTTTGATGTGGGCTTGTTCCATGTCATTGGGCAAGAGGTACCCCGTTGGTGGTTCTCGATGATACATGTATGCTTACAATGACAAGAACTTGCTTGGGACCTAAGCCGAGTAGCATGAGGTTTGGGTATTCGTACTTCAGGGACACGAGAATTTCAACTTATGATTTGTTAAGCATATGCTTCGTAATTGTACTCGCATTTACCTTAACCACTCAAGATGCCTATGATGGGGGCAATGAGAGCTCAAAGCTAGTAAATATCATAATTTTTGGAGGTTTATAAAACTTGCAATCACTGTTTCTCTCTGCGAAGGTCCTTTCTTTTACTTTTATGTTGAGTCTCCACCTTCTATCTTTATGCACCGTCTAAGAGAGCATAGTTGTCATTCTGAGTTTAATATGCATAGTCCCAAAACTTATTATTGATTGATTCATGATTATGGTTTTGCTTGTTCTTAAATTATTTGTATCTAGTCGCCCTCTTAAACTTGAAGGTGTCCTATGCATTTATGTTTTGCTATTCCATGAAGGACAAGCTGAAAACCACTTTGCTATGTTTTTCTATATGGTTGAAACACACACTTGACTTTCAATGTTTCATTACTCATGATCTTTCGTTTGTGTTACTTTTCATGTTATAACATGGTTGCTAAGTTTTATTGTCAAGATTATGTCTTTTATGCCCATGTTTAGAGTACTTTGATCTCATCACTCAATGCTTTACATCGTTGATCAAGATTGTGATGGTGCATGTCACCTCAAAAATTATTGTTTTGTTATCACTTACCTACTCGAGGACGAGCAGGAGTTAAGCTTGGGGATGCTTGATACGTCTCAAACGTATCTATAATTTTTGATGCTCCATGCTTGTTTATGCACCATTTGCTTTGTGTTTTGTTACAATTCATGGCGTTTTTATGCGTTTTCTGGAACTAACCTATTGATGAGATGCCACAGTACTAGTTCCCTGTTTTTTGCTATTTTTGTGTTTCAGAAATGCTACACAGGAAATACTCTCGGAATTGGATGAAACGAAGCCCGAACGTCCTATTTTTCCCGGACATATGATGAAGACCGAAAGAGAGCCAGAGGGGGCCAGGGGCTAGCCACACCATGTCATGGCACACCCACCCTAGGCCGCGCCGGGGTGTGGTGTGGGCCCCCTGGTCCACCTCTGACATCGCCCCTTCATCTATTTAAAGCCTCTGTCTTGAAAACCCTAAATCGTTTGGCGTTTTCCCAGATAGAGTTTTGCAGCGCAGCCACCGTCAAAGACCAATTTTGGGGGACAGACACCCTGCCGGGACGGGGAAGTGCCCCTGGAGCCATCTCCATCGCCTCCATCGCCGTCTCTATCGACTTCACCGCCATCTTCTTCAACGTTGATGTCTCCCATGATGAGGAGGGAGTAGTTCTCTCCCGGGGCTGAGTGCTTTACCGGTAGCTATGTGGTTCATCTCTCTCTCCCATGATGTGATCTATATGTGATCGTGAGCTTTGTATCTAGTTGAATTGGTAGATGTTATTCTTCATATATTATGCTACTCCCGTGCTTTATTATTGTAATCTTCGGAGACACCTTGTACCATGATGTGAAGGTGACAGTGTGCACATTGTGTGTGTCTTTTTGGCTAGTGTCTCTATGAATTGTTGGTATTTGTTGGAACCATCTAGTGCGCTCAAGGTGATAGTGTGGGGCAATCTAGTTTGGGGACTTGCGAACTTTGAGGAGTGCTTCGTAGCCCTATGCATGATTAGTGTTCGTTATCCATTGGAGAATAGTTAAGAGTGGCATAGTGAAGATAGTTATTTATGTGTTCAATTATGTTATCTTTGTTGAGAGTGTCCACTAGTGAAAGTATGATCCCTGGGCCTTGTTTCTAAGCATTGAAACACCATTTACATTCAGTTTTGTTACATGTTTGCTCGCAGTGATATGTATTTCATATTGCATTTACTACTTATAACCATCAATATCACTTGTATTTTACTATCTCTTCGTCGAACTAGTGCACCTATACATCTGACAAGTGTATTGGGTGTGTTGGGGACACAAGAGACTTCTTGTATCGTAATTGCAGGGTTGCTTGAGAGGGATAGCTTTGACCTCCTCCTCCCTGAGTTTGATAAACCTTGGGTGATCCACTTAAGGCAAACTTGCTGCTGTTCTACAAACCTCTGCACTTGGAGGCCCAACACTGTCTACAAGAACAGACGCGTGTGTAGACATCAAGCTTGTTTCTGGCGCCGTTGCCGAAGAGGTAATGTAAAAGGTACTCACATCTTCGTGTGTGGGTGTGATGTCTATGCACGCGTCTGTTCTTGTAGACAGTGTTGGGCCTCCAAGTGCAGAGGTTTGTAGAGCAGCAGCAAGTTTCCCTTAAGTGGATCACCCAAGGTTTATCGAACTCAGGGAGGAAGAGGTCAAAGCTATCCCTCTCAAACAACACTGCAATTACGATACATAAAGTCTCTTGTGTCCCCAACACACCCAATACACTTGTCAGATGTATAGGTGCACTAGTTCGGCGAAGAGATAGTGAAATACAAGTGGTAGTGATGATTATAAGTAGTAACTGTGATATGGAATAAGTATCGCTGCAAGCAAACATGTAACAAAACAGCAAGTAAACGGTGTGCAAAGCTTGGAAACAAGGCCTAGGGATCATACTTTCACTAGTGGACACACTCCCAACAATATAACATGATTGAACAAATAAACAACTTCTCTCCACTATGGTACTCTGAATTACTCTCCTATTGAATAACACTAATCATTGTGTAGTGGCTACAGAAGCACCCCTTAAAGTTCATCAAGTACTTGACAAACACCACTCATAGAGATATCCAAATCAAAGCACAACTCAAGATAGATATTATTGCAACTTAGACCAAGTACTAACACGGTGCACACACTGTCAACATTACACCATGAAAGGAGGAAAAGATCACTTCAATACTATCATAGCGATAATTATTCTCATAATCCATAAGAGATCACAATCGTAGCCTAGACCAAGTACCACCATGATGCACGCACTGTCACCGTTACACCATGGCAGGAGGAATAGATTACTTTAATAACATCACTAGAGTACACATAATATCTGAATAATAACATCTACTTGTTCAACATGATACAAAGCTCATGACCACATAAAGATCACATCATGAGAGAGAGAGAGGTGAACCACATAGCTACCGGTAGAGCCCTCAGCCCTGGGGATGAACTACTCCCTCCTCATCATAGGAGACAGCAAGGTTGATGGAGATGGCGGTGAGGTCGATGGAGACGGCGGAGACGGCGATGGAGACCGATGGAGATGGCTCCGGGGGCACTTCCCCATCCCGGCAGGGTGCCAAAACACAGACTTTTGTCCCCCGAAATTTGTCGACGGCGGTGGCAGAACTGCAGAACTCTTTCTGGAAATTTGCCGACTCCCTTAGGGTTTTCCATCCCGAGGCTTTATATAGGCGAAGGGGTGATGTCAGAGGTGGCCCCAGGCCTCCTCACACCATGGCGGCGCGGCCAGGGCCTGGGCCGCGCCAGCCTGGTGTGAGGGCGGCCTGTGGCCCCTCTCCTACTCCTCTTCGGATCTCTGGAAGCTTCCGGGAAAAATAAGAATTCAGGAACTTGTTTCGTCCAATTCCGAGAATATTTCCTGTGTAGCTTTTCTGAAACACAAAAACAGCAGAAAATAGGGAACTGGCACTGTGGCATCTTGTCAATAGGTTAGTTCCGGAAATCGCATAAAAGTGCCATGAAGTGTAACGAAACAGTAGGCAAATGGTGTAAAAACAAGCATGGAGCATCAAAAATTATAGATACGTTGGAGACGTATCAGCATCCCCAAGCTTAACTCCTGCTCGTCCTCGAGTAGGTAAGTGATAACAAAATAAATAATTTTTGAGGTGACATGCACCTACACAATCTTGATCATATATGTAAGCATTTGTGACCTGGGATCATAAGAACTTAAAACATGGGCATGAAGATATAATCTTGACAATAAGAACTTAGCAACCATGTTGTAAACATGCAAATGAACACAAACAAAAGATCATGAAAATGAAACAATATAAGTCAAACGTGTGTTCAAATCATAAGGAAAACATACAAATGGTTTTCAGCTTGTCCTTCAAAGAGAACAAAACATAAATGCATAGGACACCTTCAAGTTTAAGAGGGTGACTAGATACAAATAATTTAAGAACAAGTGAAACCAACAGTATGAATCAATCAATGAACTTTGGGACAATGCATATCACACTAAGAATGACAACTATGCTCTCTTAATGGTGCATAAAGAAAGAAGGTGGTGACTCAACATAAAAGTAAAAGAAAGGCCCTTCGCGGAGGGAAGCAGTGATTAAACATGTGCTAGAGCTTTTCATTTGTAAAACAGAGAGATAAAAATTGGTTTTGAGAGGTGGTTGTCTTTGTCAACGACTGGCAATGGGGTTCTTACTATCTTCCATACAAAATGAAGCAAGTTTTTGAGAGAGAGACTGGCACTTTTGTGCTCTTTTTATAAACTTGGCACTCCTCCCCACCTTTTTCCTTTCTCAAACCATGGCTAACCGATTCCATCGGGTGCCCACCAACATTCACTTTCCATGGAGGAGTGCCTTTTTTTCTTTCTTTTTTTCTCTTTTTTTTTTCTTTTTGGAATAAGCAATATGGAAGATAGCAAATCCGACCACTACGTCCCCATGAGCTAAAAACAGTGGCACAAAACGAGAAGTAGTTGAAAGTTTTTGAAAGGTAGCACATGAAAATTTACTTTGGAATGGCTTACAAATACCATGCATAGGAGTTTATAGTGGACACAATGGCAAACTTGGTTTTTAGGAGTTGGATGCACGAGTAGAGCTCATACTCAGTACAAGGCGAGGGCTAGCAAAAGACTGGGAGCGACCAACTAAGAGAGCAATAACGGCCATAATCATGCATAGCGACAAAGCAACATTAAAAGAAGCATAAGATGGCATCAAAAGTCAAAAACTAAATGATCATAGAGGCTATTGGTGACTTTGTATGAGTCTAACATGTGTGAGCATGCGCCAAGTCAACCCAAATAAAGCATCAAGGAGAAAACCAAAATAATGCTTCCATACAATTAAAACAACGCATGATTTTTTCAAAGGCTCATTAAGCAATCTCAGTTATTTGAGACAAGTCATGCTACAGCAAAACCACTAAGCATACTATCAAAAAGACATCAAGCATGACATGAAAAAGCCTAAGCCGCAGTCTACATAAGCTCCTTCTTGTACCACTTTTTTGCATAAAGCTTTTTCTCTTTTCTAACACCATTCAAAATTTTTATAAACACCTCTTTTGATGAAAACCAATAAAGATCAGAGTCAAAAATACACCTTGATGAAAAGATATGACAAGGTCTGAACGCAAATCAAGGCAAAAACCGAAAACCAAAAACAGTAGCAGAGAAAGAGAACACTCGTTGAACGATAAGAGTGAAAACTAGAGTGTTCTTGGCAATGAAAAACGAGTTCATCTCCTCCAAAAGAAATTTGTTGGGGTCCAACCATTTATTGCAGCAAACAAACAAACTAAACCAACTAAGAAAACTAAAACAACTGACGCTCCAAGAAAAACACATAGTGCATGAAGCAATAAAAATATAGTGTTTTGAAAGGTGACCTGATTTTTGCCGATGAAGAAGGGGTGCCTCGGGGGCATCCCCAAGCTTTGACGCTTGTACTTCTTGGATATTTCTTGGGGTGATGCATGGGCATCCCCAAGATTGAGCTTTTGTCCATTCTTCAACTCATCTCATCATTCTCCAATCCCTACACTTGAAAACTTCCTTCATACAAAACTAAACACAATTCTATTAGCAACATTAGTGTAAGCATAACAATGAATCAACCCCTTTTTGCTTCAGGTTTCAACTCAAAACCACCACATATAAAGTATATACTACTGTATCAACTTCCCCAAAAGTTCCGTGATCAAAAGAACTCAAAAAGAAAGCGATAAAGCGGCAAACACAAATATTGGCAGAAATCTGTCAAAACAGAACAGCTGACAAAGGTCAATTTTAAGGGGTTTTCTGTTGCTCAAATCAAAAAGTGTTCAACTAATGAAAGTTTGGATATAACCTGGGGCATATGCACAAGAAATAGCAGGTCCAAAATATATACAGAGAATTTTCACGAATTTTTACGGTGCAGCACCAAAAACTGTTTCAGGACAGCAACATCCCCAAATCTTTACCTCACTCGAATTAGAGGCTTCTCTTGGCACAAAAACGAAATAAACAAGATAAGGAGTGGTCATTACAGTAGTAATGACTTCCAAGACTCAAATAAAAGAAAAATTACTGAAAAATAAACAATGGGTTATCTCCCAAGAGTGCTTTTCTTTAACGCCTTTGAGCTAGGCGCAGTAATTTGCAAAGATGCTCATGTGGGCGCCATATAAGAGCTTGAGGCAAAGGCGCCATATAGGAACTTAAAGCAATAGAGAGCATCAAAAAGCAAATGTGAAAGACATTTATATCTGAACCACTTCCTATGCATAGGAATCTTGTAAGAAAATAAATCAACGAGGCACATAGTAGCAAGCATGGATAGATAAAACAAGTGCCACTTCAAGATTTGCAACATAAAGAGAGGAAACTTAATATTGTTGAGATCCATCAAACCATGTTTCCCTCTCTCATAATAACTTTCAGTAGCATCATGAATAGAATTAATAATATAACTATCACATAAAGCATCCCTATCATGAGCCACATGCATAAAAGAATTAATACTCACCACAGGAACAATAGAAGTAGGAGCAGATTCAACAGAATAATTATTCTCATCACCATAATCATCAAAAATAGGAGGCATATTATAATCATAACTAGTTTTATCCTCAATAGTAGGTGAACTGAAAATATTATACTCATCATCATAGCCATCATAAACTAGAGGTTTAGTATCATCACAAGCTAAAGAATAGCTATTTCGCAAAGCATATTCTTCAAACATATCATCATAAGAAGGAACATCACATATGAGAGATAAAATATTATCAGAACAAACTTTGTCCACTAAAGCTGGGGAACTAAAAATATTATGCTTAACAAAACCAGCTTCCCCAAGCTTAGACTTTTCTACAGCATTAGCAACAACGGTGTTCAAATCATTCATACTAACAACACTATTAGCATGCAAATTAAGTTCCAAAGGTTTTTCAATTTTCTCTTCAAACACTTCATATCTAAACTTAGGAAAAAGACTACAGAACTCTTTATTTTCCATTAAGCCTAACTAGTGAAAATAAAAACAAGAAATAAAAAGATGTAATTGCAGAATCTAAAGGAAATAACTTCGAGCACTCACACAGGAGATGCGAGTACCTTTTACCTTACCTCCCCGGGAACGGCGCCAGAAAAGAGCTTGATGTCTACGCACGCGTCTGTTCTTGTAGACAGTGTTGGGCCTCCAAGTGCAGAGGTTTGTAGAGCAGCAGCAAGTTTCCCTTAAGTGGATCACCCAAGGTTTATCGAACTCAGGGAGGAAGAGGTCAAAGCTATCCCTCTCAAACAACACTGCAATTACGATACATAAAGTCTCTTGTGTCCCCAACACACCCAATACACTTGTCAGATGTATAGGTGCACTAGTTTGGCGAAGAGATAGTGAAATACAAGTGGTAGTGATGATTATAAGTAGTAACTGTGATATGGAATAAGTATCGCTGCAAGCAAACATGTAACAAAATAGCAAGTAAATGGTGTGCAAAGCTTGGAAACAAGGCCTAGGGATCATACTTTCACTAGTGGACACACTCCCAACAATATAACATGATTGAACAAATAAACAACTTCTCTCCACTATGGTACTCTGAATTACTCTCCTATTGAATAACACTAATCATTGTGTAGTGGCTACAGAAGCACCCCTTAAAGTTCATCAAGTACTTGACAAACACCACTCATAGAGATATCCAAATCAAAGCACAACTCAAGATAGATATTATTGCAACTTAGACCAAGTACTAACACGGTGCACACACTGTCAACATTACACCATGAAAGGAGGAAAAGATCACTTCAATACTATCATAGAGATAATTATTCTCATAATCCATAAGAGATCACAATCGTAGCCTAGACCAAGTACCACCATGATGCACGCACTGTCACCGTTACACCATGACAGGAGGAATAGATTACTTTAATAACATCACTAGAGTACACATAATATCTGAATAATAACATCTACTTGTTCAACATGATACAAAGCTCACGATCACATAAAGATCACATCATGGGAGAGAGAGGTGAACCACATAGCTACCGGTAGAGCCCTCAGCCCCGGGGATGAACTACTCCCTCCTCATCATAGGAGACAGCAAGGTTGATGGAGATGGCGGTGAGGTCGATGGAGACGGCGGAGACGGCGATGGAGACCGATGGAGATGGCTCCGGGGGCACTTCCCCATCCTGGCAGGGTGCTGGAACAGAGACTTCTGTCCCCCGAAATTTGTCGATGGCGGCGGCGGAACCGCGGAACTCTTTCTGGAAATTTGCCGACTCCCTTAGGGTTTTCCGTCTCGAGGCTTTATATAGGCGAAGGGGCGATGTCAGAGGTGGCCCCAGGCCTCCTCACACCATGGCAGCGCGGCCAGGGCCTGGGCTGCGCCAGCCTAGTGTGAGGGCGGCCTGTGGCCCCTCTCCTACTCCTCTTCGGATCTCTGGAAGCTTCCGGGGAAAATAAGAATTCAGGAACTTGTTTCGTCCAATTCCGAGAATATTTCTTGTGTAGCTTTTCTGAAACACAAAAACAACAGAAAACAGGGAACTGGCACTGTGGCATCTTGTCAATAGGTTAGTTCCGGAAATCGCATAAAAGTGCCATGAAGTGTAACGAAACAGTAGGCAAATGGTGTAAAAACAAGCATGGAGCATCAAAAATTATAGATACGTTGGAGACGTATCAGGGTGCTCAAAGTTATTTCCTTTTGATTCTGCAATTATACCTTTTTGTTTCTTGTTTTTATTTTCACTAGTTAGGCTTAATGGAAAACAAAGAGTTTTATAGTATTTTTCCTGAGTTAGGACGTGAAGTGTTTGAAGAGAAAATTGAAAAACCTTTGGAGCTTTATTCGCATGCTAATAGCAATGTTATTTGTATGAATTCTTTGAACACTGTTATTGCTAGTGCTATAGAAAGGTCTAAGCTTGGGGAAGCTGGTTTTGATAAGCATGATATTTTTAGTTCCCCTGCTTTAGTGGAGAAAATTTGCTCTGATGATATTTTATCTCTCATATGTGATAATTCTAATGATGTTTGTGATACGTGCTATGAATAACTGCTATTTAGGGGATGGAACTGTCCACCCTGGTGATCATTTGCTCTTTATACATGAATTATGCGAGTTGTTCAAGTGTGCAGGTATTTCAACAAGTCAGGTTAAGAGGAAGCTACTCTCTTTATCACTAAAGGGCAGAGCTGCGAAATGGTATAAGATACTAAAGGATGGCCGACCTATTGGCTGGGAGGCTCTACTTCTTTTAATGATTTTGATATTGATGGCTGCAACATATCTGAAGTTATTTTGTTCTTGCAAAAGCTTGCTTTGAGTCCTCATGCTAGTTCTATGAATGTTGCTTTTACAAAGCATATTACAAATGCTATCATGAAAATTAGGGAAGAAAAGTTGAAACAAAAGGTTTCTATTCCCAAGAAGTTAGAAGATGGTTGGGAGCTCATCATTGATATGAATGTGAATGATTTTGATTGCCATGCTTTATGTGATCTAGGTGCAAGTATCTCTATTATGCCTAGAAAGATTTATGATATGCTTGGTTTACCACCGCTTGAAAAGTGTTATTTTGATGTTCCTCTTGCTGATGTTTCTAAGAAGAAACCTTTGGGAAGGATTAATGATGTTCTTATTACGGTTTAACAATAACCTTGTTCCCGTTGATTTCCTTGTTATGGATGTTGAATCCAATGCTTCATGTCCTATTATTTTGGGAAGACCTTTTCTTCAAACTGTAGGTGCCATCATTGATATGAAGGAAGGCACCATTAAATATCAATTCCCACTCAAGAAAGGTATGGAACACTTCCCTAGAAAGAGGAAAAAATTACTTTTTGACTCTATTCTTAGAGCAAATTATGAACTTGATGCTTCATCGCTTGATATTACTTGATTTCCACTTTCTGCGCCTAGCTCAAAGGCGTTAAAGAAAAGCACTCTTGGGAGATAACCCAATGTTTTCTTTTCAGTAATTTTTCTTTTATTTGAGTCTTGGAAGTTATTACTACTGTAATGACCTATCCTTATCATTTTTATTTTGTTTTTATGCCAAGAAGAACCTCTAATTTGAGGGAGGTAAGATTTGGGGAAGTTGCTGTCCTGAAACAGATTTCTGCGCTGCACCGTAAAAATTAGTGTAAATTCTCAGAATATCTTTTTGATCTGACATTTCTTGTGCATATGCCCCAGGTTATATCCAAACTTTCATTAGTTTTGAACTTTTCGATTTGAGCAACAGAAGGTCCTCGAAAAAATTGATCTTTGTCAGCTATTCTGTTTTGACAGATTCTGCCACTATTTTTGTTTGCCTCTCGATAGCTTACTTTTTGAGGTCTTTTGATCACGGAACTTTTGAGGAAGTTGCTACAGTAGCTTATGCTTTAATGGTTGGTATATTTGAGTTTGAAACTGAATAAAAAGGGGAGATTTATTATCATGTTTATGCTAATGTTGCTAATAGAATTGTGTGAAGTTTTGTATGAAGGAAGTTTCAAGTGTAGGGAATGGAGAGTGATGAGATGAGATGAAGTATGAACAAAAGCTCAAGCTTGGGGATTCCCATGTCACCCCAAAAAATATCCAAGAGGTACAAGCGTCAAAGCTTGGGGATGCCCCCGAGGCACCCCTTCTTCATCGGCAAAAATCAGGTCACCTTTCAACACACTTATATTTTTATTGCTTCATATTCGATGCATTTTTCTTGGAGCGTCTTTACTTTTGCTTTCAGTTTTGTTTTGTTTTGTTTGCTGCAATAAATGGTTGGACCCCAACAAATTTCTTTTCGAGAAGATATACTTCGTTTTTTATTGCCAAGAACACTCTAGTTTTCACTCTTATCGTTCAACGAGTGTTCTCTTTTTCTAGTACTGCGTTTAGCTTTCATTTTTCGCCTTGATTTTTATTTAGATCTTGTTATATCTTTGCATCAAGGTGTATTTATACCTCTGGTCTATGTTGGTTTTCATCAAAAGAGTTGTCTCAAAAAGGTTTGAATGCTGTTGGAAAAGAGAAAAAAGTTTTATGCCTATAGTGGTACAAATGGGAGCTTGTTTAGACTGCGGCTTAGACTTTTGCATGTCATGCTTGATGTCATTTTGATAGTATGTTTAGTAGTTTTTGCTGTAGCATGACTTGTCTCAAATGACTGAGATTGCTTAATGAGCCTTTGAAAAAATCATGCGTTGTTTCTATTATATTGGAGCATGTTATTGTGGTTTTCTCCTTTGATGCCTTATTTGGGTTGACTTGGCGCATGCTTACAACATGTTTGAATCTATCAAAGTCGCCATAAGCCTCTATGATCATTTGGTTTTTGACTTGTGATACCACTTTATGCTTCGATTAATGATGTTTTGTCGCTATGCATGATTATGGCAGTTATTGTTCTCTTAGTTGGTCGCTCCCAGTCTTTTGCTAGCCTTCATTTTGTACTGAGTATGAGCTCTACTCGTGCATCCAACTCCCAAAAAACCAAGTTTGCCAATGTGTCCACTATAAATTCCTATGCATGGTATTTGCAAGCCATTCCAAGTAATTTTTCATGTGCTACCTTTCAAAAAAACCTTCAAAATACTTCTCATTTTGTGACACTGTTTTCAGCTCATGGGGATGTAGTGGTCAGATTTGCTATCTTCCATATTGTTTTATTCCTAAAAGAAAAAAAGGCACTCCTCCGTGGTATGTGAAAGTTGGTGGGCACCCGATGGAATCGGTTAGCCATGGTTTGTGAAAGGAAAAGTGGGGAGGACTGCCAAGCTTTATAAAAGAGCACCAAAGTGCCAATCTCTCTCTCAAAAACTTGCTTTGTATGGAAGATAGTAAGAACCCCATTGGCAGTCGTTGACAAAGACAACCACCTCTCAAAACCAATTTTTATCTCTCTGTTTTACAAATGAAAAGCTCTAGCACATGTTTAATCACTGCTTCCCTCTGCGAAGGACCTTTCTTTTACTTTTATGTTGAGTCTCCACCTTCTACCTTTATGCACCGTCTAAGAGAGCATAGTTGCCATTCTGAGTTCAATGTGCATAGTCCCAAATTTATTATTTATTGGTTCATGATTATGGTTTTGCTTATTCTTAAATTATTTGTATCCAGTCGCCCTCTTAAACTTGAAGGTGTCCTATGCATTTATGTTTTGCTATTCCATGAAGGACAAGCTGAAAACCACTTTGCTATGTTTTCCTATATGATTTGAACACACACTTGACTTTCAATGTTTCATTGCTCATGATCTTTCGTTTGTGTTACTTTTCATGTTATAACATGGTTGATAAGTTTTATTGTCAAGATTATGTCTCTTATGCCCATGTTTTAAGTACTTTGATCTCGGCACTCAATGCTTTACATCATTGATCAAGATTGTGATGGTGCATGTCACCTCAAAAATTATTTTTTTGTTATCACTTACCTACTCGAGGACGAGCAGGAGTTAAGCTTGGGGATGCTTGATACGTCTCAAATGTATCTATAATTTTTGATGCTCCATGCTTGTTTATACACCATTTGCTTTGTGTTTTGTTACACTTCGTGGCATTTTTATGCATTTTCTGGAACTAACCTACTAACGAGACGCCACAGTGCTAGTTCCCTGTTTTCTGCTATTTTTGTGTTTCAGAAAAGCTGCACAGGGAATATTTTCGGAATTGGACGAAACAAAAGCGGAACCTCCTATTTTTCCAGAAGCATCGTGAAGTCCGAAGATAAGATGGAGGGGGGCCAGGGGCTGGCCACACCCTAGGGCGGCGCGGCCTAGCCCTGGCCCGCGCCACCAGGGGGTGAGGCTGCCTGGTCCACCTCCTGACGCCGCCCTTCTTCCTATATATTCCCCTCGACGAGAAAAACCTAAAGACCCGATCAATTTTCCACGAAACCTACTGCAAGCAGCCGCGTCGTCGATACGAGATCGGGAGGCTCCAGAAGCTCTTCCCGGCACCCTGCTGGAGGCCTTCTTCATCACCATGGTCGCCTCCGGAGTGATGTGTGAGTAGTCTACCTTGGACTACGAGTCCATATCAGTAGCTAGATGGTCGTATCCTCCACCATGTGCTTCATGTTTAGATCTTGTGAGCTGCTGATGCGGCACGGTGTTGATGGTTTTTCACCGTCCAGTTGGGAACCCCAAGAGGAAGGTATGATGAGTACAACAGCAAATTTTCCCTCAGTAAGAAACCAAGGTATAATCGTATCCAGGAAAAAGCCAAACTCCAGAAGGTGATGCTTGCTAGCCTAGTGACACTCCAACAACGGCGCCGTTAACGATAACGTGTTAGCGCGTCTTTAACTAGTAGCAACGCGGAACCTGCACACAACACAACTAAATACTTTGCTCCCAACTTACGATGAGGTTGTCAATCTCACCGGTTTGCTTGAAACAAAGGGTATGCGCGTATCGAGTGGAAAGTAATAGTAATATGCGAGTAAAGTAAACAATGCGAGTAAAGTAAATAGGTGATAGCAATGTAATGGAAATAGGACCGGGGTCCATAGTTCACTAGTGGTGTCTCTCCATAAGATAAAATAACACATGCTGGGTAAACAAATTACAGTTGGGCAATTGATAGAATAAAGACAACGTGCATATGTCGAGAGGATCACTATGAGATTTACTCTGGGCATTACAACAAGATACATAGACCGTCATCCAACTGCATCTATGACTAATAATCCACTTGTGGCAAATCAATCCGAGAACTCCACAAGTATTAAGTTGCGAACAACAGATAACTGCATTAAGGAAAGTGTGTAATGTAAACAAAGCATATGCCCTTGAGCATATAAATGTTGTTTTCTCCCTAGTGGCAACAGCACATCTACAACCTTAGTGGTTTCTGTCACTCCCCCAGATTAAATAGAGGCATGAACCCAACTATCGAGCATAAATACCCCCTCTTGGAGTCACCAGCAACTACTCGGCCAAGATAGCTACTAACAATGGAGAGCATGCAAGATCATAAACAACATAGAGATAACATAAGATAATATTCAGCACATCAACTCAATCATAACACCAATATTCATCGGATCCCAACAAACACAACATGTAGAATTACATAACGGTGATCTCGATCATGTAGGGCAGCTCATGAGATCTTAACATGAAGCACATGGTGGAGACGACAACCAACTAGCTACTGCTATGGACCCATAGTCCAAGGTAGACTACTCACTCATCGCACCGGAGGCAAGCATAGCGATGAAGAAGACCTCCGGTGGTGATTCCCCTCTCCGGCAGGGTGCCAGGAAGAGCTTCTGAACCCTCCCAATCTCAGGTCATCGACGGCGGCGGATCGCGATATGTTTCTGGAAAAGTGATCGGGTATTTAGGTTTTTCTCATCGGGGGGTCTTTATAGGCGAAGGGGCAGCGTCAGAAGTGGACCAGGGGGCCCTCACCATAGGGCGGCGCGGCCAGGGCCTGGGCCGCACCCCCTGGTGGTGAGGCCGCCTCCTGGCTCCTTTTCGTCTCCTCTTCGGTTCTCTGGAAGCTTCGGTAAATTTCTGGACGTTCGGCTTTTGTTTCGTCCAATTCCGAGAATATTTCCTGTGTAACTTTTCTGAAACATAAAAATAGCAAAAAACAGGGAACTGGCACTGTGCCATCTCGTTAATAGGTTAGTTCCGGAAAATGCAAAAAAATGACACGAAGTGTAACAAAACACTAAGCAAATGGTGTAAAAACAAGCATGGAGCATAAAAAATTATAGATGCGTTAGAGATGTATCAACATCCCCAAGCTTAACTCCTGCTCGTCCTCGAGTAGGTAAGTGATGACAAAAGAAATAATTTTTTAGGTGACATGCACCTACACAATCTTGATCAACTATGTAAGCGTTGTGCGCTGGGATCAAAATAACTTAAAACATGGGCATGAAAGATATAATCTTGATAGAAGCAACTTAGCAACCATGTTATAACATGAAAAAGAACACAAACGAAAGATCATGAAAATGAAATAATGAAAGTCAAACGTGTGTTCAAATCATAAGGAAAAACATACAAATGGTTTTCAGCATGTCCTTCATGAGAGAGCAAAACATAAATGCATAGGACACCTTCAAGTTTAAGAGGGCGACTAGATACAAGTAATTTAAGAACAAGTGAAACCAACATCATGAATCAATCAATGAAAACTTTGGGACAATGCACATTATACTCAGAATGACAACTATGCTCTCTTAGACAGTGCATAAAGGTAGAAGGTGGTGACTCAACAAGAAAGTAAAAGAAAGGCCCTTCGCGGAGGGAAGCAGTGATTGCAAGTTTTATAAACCTTCAAAAATTATGGTACTTACTGGCTTTGAGCTCTCATTGCCCCCATCATAGGCATCTTGAATGGTTAAAGTTAATGCGAGTACACTTATGATGCATATGCTTGACAAATCATAAGTTGAAAACCTCGTGTCCCGTGAAGTACGAATACCCAAACCTCATGCTACTTTACTTAGAGTCCCAAGCAAGCTCTTGTCATTGTAAGTATACACGTATCATCGAGAACCGCCAATGGGGTACCTCCGTGCCCGATGACATGGAACAAGCCCACATCAAAATGACATAACAAACAGACAATGAACACCTCGGCATCTCTTTTATTTACCATTGGTATAGCTTTTTATTGTGAGATGCATCGTCGAATGTTCACTATGGGCATGCTGTAAATTTCCACCATGAATTATACATGGCTTAGATTAGCGGTCCAGGCGTTTCTCTAACACGTATACAAACTCCATGATCCCGCAAGATTCCCAAATCATTTCACATCGCGAGTATCCATAAACAAAAGATCACGATATCAACTCAAATGAAAGAAAGTGCAATGTTGAAAGCTTGCCCCATGATGGCATGGCTGGGCTAATTTCCAACTCACAACTTGCAAGCATAACAACTCAACATAAGAGAGCCACAATGTCAAAATTTTAAAATGAGAAAAGTAAAGTGTGCCATCAGGTTCGTGAGAGCTTTACTGACCAATTTTCGCATAACACCAAAAAGAGTTTAATTTGAAGGATAGAAAAAAGCAAGTCAAATGTACTTTGGAATAGAAAATTGATAATAGGTATATATGGTGGACACTTTTGGAACAACTTGGTTTTTAGGAGTTGGATGCACGAGTAGAGCTCATACTCAGTACAAAATGAGGGCTAGCAAAAGACTGGGAGCGACCAACTAAGAGAGCAATAACGGCCATAATCATGCATAGCGACAAAGCGACATTAAAAGAAGCATAAGATGGCATAAAAAGTCAAAAACTAAATGATCATAGAGGCAATGGTGACTTTATATGAGTCTAACATGTGTGAGCATGCGCCAAGTCAACCCAAGTAAAGCATCAAAGGAGAAAACCAAAATAATGCTTCCAAATAATTAAAACAACGCATGATTTTTTTCAAAGGCTTATTAAGCAATCTCAGTCATTTGAGACAAGTCATGCTACAACAAAACCACTAAGCATACTATCAAAAAGACATCAAGCACGACATGCAAAAGCCTAGGCCGTAGTCTACACAAGCTCCTTCTTGTACCACTTTTTTTTGCATAAAGCTTTTTCTCTTTTCCAACACCATTCGAACTTTTTTGAAATAACGCTTTTGATGAAAACCAACATGGACCAGAGGTCAAAATACACCTTGATAAAAAGATATAACAAGATCTGAACAAAAATCAAGGCGAAAAACAAAAAGTAAACGCAGTTCTAGAAAAAGAGAACACTCGTTGAAACGATAAGAGTGAAAAACGGAGTGTTCTTGGCAAATGAAAAACAAGGCAACTTCTCCAAAGAAAATTTGTTGGGGTCCAGCCATTTATTACAGCAAACAAAACTAAACAAACTGAAAACTAAAAACAATGGACGCTCCAACAAAAATGCATAATGCATGAAGCAATAAAAATATAGTGTGTTGAAAGGTGACCTGATTTTTGCCGATGAAGAAGGGGTGCCTCGGGGGCATCCCAAGCTTTGACTCTTGCACCTCTTGGATATTTTTTGGGGTGACATGGGCATCCCCAAGCTTGAGCTTTTGTCCATTCTTCAACTCATCTCATCATTCTCCAATCCCTACACTTGAAAACTTCCTTCATACAAAACTAAACACAATTCTATTAGCAACATTAGTGTAAGCATAATAATGAATCAACCCTTTTTGCTTCAGGTTTCAACTCAAAACCAGCACATATAAAGTATATACTACTGTAGCAACTTCCCCAAAAGTTCCGTGATCAAAAGAACTAAAAAACAAAGCGATAAAGCGGCAAACACAAATATTGGCAGAAATCTGTCAAAACAGAACAACTGACCAAGGTCGAATTTTTAGAGGGTTTTCTGTTGCTCCAATCAAAAAGTGTTCACCTAATGAAAGTTTGGATATAACCTGGGGCATATGCACAAGAAATCGCAGGTCCAAAAGATATTCTTAGAATTTTCACGAATTTTTACGGTGCAGCACCGAAAACTGTTTTAGGACAGCAACATCCTCAAATCTTACCTCACTCAAATTAGAGGCTTCTCTTGGCACAAAAACGAAATAAAAAGGATAAGGAGAGGTTATTACAGTAGTAATAACTTCCAAGACTCAAATAAAAGAAAAAGTACTGAAAGTAAAAACATTGGGTTATCTCCCAAGAGTGCTTTTTTTAACGCCTTTGAGCTAGGCGCAGAAAGTGCGAATCAAGTAATATCAGGTGATGAAGCATCAAGCTCATAATTTGATCTAAGAATAGAGTCAAAAAGCAATTTCTTTCTCTTTCTAGGGAAGTATTCCATACCTTTCTTGAGTGGGAATTGATATTTGATGGTGCCTTCCCTCATATCAATGATGGCACCTACAGTTCGAAGAAAATGTCTTCCCAAAATAATAGGACATGAAGCATTGATTCAACATCCATGACAAGAAAATCAACAGGAACAAGGTTATTGTTAACCATAATAAGAACATCATTAATCCTTCCCAAAGGTTTCTTCTTAGCAACATCAGCAATAGGAACATCATAATAACACTTTTCAAGCGGTGGTAAATCAAGCATATCATAAATTTTTCTAAGCATGATAGAAATATTAGCACCTAGATCACATAAAGCATGGCAATCAAAACCATTAGCATGCATATCAATGATGGGTTCCCAACCATCTTCTAACTTCTTGGGAATAGAGGCTTTTTGCTTCAACTTTTCATCCCTAATTTTCATAGGGATTTCTATTTTTGTGCCGTCGGGTCCTTAGTTGTGCTCAGTTTTCCCCAGCCGCTTAACTTTTTCTTAGTTTTTCCCTCCCTCTAGTTTGAAACCCCTCGCAGATGCTCGGACGGGAGTGTTGCCGTCTGATCAGAGGCCTTGACCGTTACCGGTGACGGCTAGGGAGCCGTGGTGGTTGTGAATTGACCGATGCTTTTGAATGGTGCTGACGGGTAGGGTCAGGAGACACGTCGGAGCAGCCATCCATCTATCACTGACGTGTAGGCCATTTTATTTCCTGATTGTATACGCGGTGCTGCCAATGACAAATGGGGCCGCTCTATAGGGCTGCCGCAGCCAATGACCAGTGGGGTCGTGTATTTTTCAGGAAAAGACATATATTGCCGCTCTGTGGGGCCTCCGCAGCCAATGACCAATGGGGCCGCTCTATGGGGCTGCTGCAGCCAATGACCAGTGGGGTCGTCTATTTATTTAGAGAAAATCATATATTGCCGCTCTGTGGGGCCTCTGCAGCCAATGACCGCTGGGGTCGTCTATTTATTAAGAGAAAATCATATAGAGCCGCTCTGTGGGGCCGCCTCAGCCAATGACCGCTGGGGTCGCCCTTTTTCTTAAGCTAGACCCAGCAGGTGACTATTTTCGCTAGAGAGAAGCAACAAGTTCACTAATTCATTTTTCTTAAGCTAGACCCAGTGATGACCCACAAGTATAGGGGATCGCAATAGTCTTCGAGGGAAGTATTACCCAAATTTATTGATTCGACACAAGGGGAGCCAAAGAATATATGTAAGCCTTAACAGATGAGTTGTCAATTCAGCTGCACCTGGAAACAGTCTTGCTCGCAATGGTTTATCAGTAGCAACAGTTTTATAGCGGTGACAGTAGTGAAACAGTAACAGCAGTAGTAAAATAGCAGCAGCAATAGTAATAGTTGTAAACAGTAGGAACAAATACTGTAGGCATAGGGATGGATTTCAGGCGTTGCATGGATAAGATAATTCATGAAATCAATGAGACATGGGCATTGCAGATAAATAATGATAAAGCATCCTAGTACAAACAATCATAGGCATGTGTTCCGTATATAGTCGTACGTGCTCACAAGGAGAAACTTGCACGACATCTTTTGTCCTACCAGCCTGTTGCAGCAGGGCCTCAAGGGAAACTACTGGTAATTAAGGTACTCCTTTTAATAGAGTACCGGAGCAAAGCATTAGCACTCGGTGAACACATGTGATCCTCACATCATAGCCATCCCCTCCGGTTATCCCAATTTCTGTCACTTTGGGGCCTCGGGTTCCGGACAACATGTCGGGGGGATGAACCCCGGTAGGGTCAAGAGACTAGAAAGACACAAAGAATAAGGTTGAATTTATGTCGGTTGACCTAGATGGGGTCTGGCCGGGATATAGGAGCGTCGGCCAGACCGGCATATAAGTGTATCCCGGCCTGAGTTTAGATAAGCCGGATTAACCGGGATACTTATGGAGGAGTGCCGGCATATGCACAGATATGCCGGCCTAACTTATTTGATATGTTGTGCAGGAGCAGGGAGCCGGATTACCCGACCTTTATAGGTCGTTGGTCTGGCATATTGGTCCAGGATATGGCCAACGGTCATATCCGGGATACATAAGTCAACCAAGGTGTCACATCCCTACAATCAAGGAGAGGTTCTGCCCAGTATGGAGGGAGATCATGTTGACAGGGTGCACAGTGGAGGTTTACCTACCCTCACTGTGCACAAGTACAGCCCCTACCTCACAGTGGTAAGGTCACAGTCCAAGAAGTACAAGGTACAGCGACGGTGAGTCCCATCGAGAGCAATCAGGGAGAAAGTCAAGGGTCTCTGCCTTCGTCAGCCTGCCCTATTTGGAGTGTAGTTGGTGTCTCCTGGTCTCGGGTGACCGTTGTAACCCTGGCCACCACTATATAAGGTGGCACAGGGAGCCCTAGAAGGGGGTTGGTCCCAGAGTGTTCCTACACTTAGCTGTTCATCTTCCTCCTCTAGCTGAGAGCTTGGAAGCGCCATTGTTGTGTACTCCATCGATCCAAATATATAACTGCTGCGTGGTTAACGTGGGAGCAGATTGTCCTTGTGTGTGGTGGATAACCAGCCCGTTGGGAACCCCAAGAGGAAGGTATGATGAGTATAGCAGCTAGTTTTCCCTCAGTTTAAGAAACCAAGGTTTATCGATCAGGAGAGGAGAGACAAATGACTGAAGGTGATGCGGAACCTGCACACACACAAACAAATACTTTGTTCCCAACTTGCGATGAGGTTGTCAATCTCACCGGTTTGCTTGAAACAAAGGTTATGAGCGTATCGAGTGGAAAACAATATAGTATGCGAGTAAAGTAAACAGTGATAGCAAAGTAAACAGGTGATAGCAATATGATGAAAATAGGACCGGGGTCCACAGTTCACTAGTGGTGTCTCTCCATAGATAAAATAACACATGCTGGGTAAACAAATTATAGTTGGGCAATTGATAGAATAAAGATAACGTGATATGTCAAGAAGATCACTATGAGATTTACTCTGGGCATTACAACAAAATACATAGACCGCCATCCAACTGCATCTATGACTAATAATCCACTTGTGGTGAATCAATCCGAGAACTCCACAAGTATTAAGTTGCGAACAACAGATAATTGCATTAAGCAAAGTGTGTAATGTAAACAAAGCATATGCCCTTGAGCATATGAATTTTGTTTTCTCCCTAGTAGCAACAACACATCTACCACCTTAGAGGTTTCTGTCACTCCACCAGGTGAAATAGAGGCATGAACCCACTATCGAGCATAAATACCCCCTCTTGGAGTCACTAGCAACTACTCGGCCAAGATAGCTACTAACAACGGAGAGCATGCAAGATCATAAACAACATAGAGATAACAAAAGATATAATTCAGTACAGCAACTTAATCATAAACACCAATATTCATCGGATCCCAACAAACCAAACATGCAGAATTACATAACGGTGATATCAATCATGTAGGGCAGCTCATGAGATCTAAACATGAAGCACATGGTGGAGAAGACAACCATCTAGCTACTGCTATGGACCCATAGTCCAAGGTAGACTACTCACTCATCGCTCCGGAGGCAAGCATGGCGATGAAGAAGACCTCCGGTGGCGATTCCCCTCTCCGGCAGGGTGCCGGGAAGAGCTTCTGGACCCTCCCGATCTTCGGGTCGACGGTGGCGGCGGATCGCGATGTGTTCTGGAAATCTGATCGGGTACTTAGGTTTTTTCTGTCGGGGGGTCTTTATAGGCGAAGGGGCGATGTCAGAGGAGGAGCCAGGCGCCCTCATGCGGGGCCCGCGTGGCCAGGGGCCTGGTCGCGCCACCCCTGCGTGTGGGGCCCTGGTGGCCCCCCTCTGACTCTTCTTCAGATCTCTGGAAGCTTCCGGGTAAAATAAGACTTCAGGAACTTGTTTCGTCCAATTCCGAGAATATTTCCTGTGTATCACTTCTGAAACACAAAAACAGCAGAAAACAGGAAACTGGCACTGTGGCAACTCGTTAATAGGTTAGTTCCGGAAAATGCATAAAAGTGCCACTAAGTGTAACGAAACAATAGGCAAATGGTGTAAAAACAAGCATGTAGCATCAAAAATTATAGATACGTTGGAGACGTATCAATAACCAGTAGAACAGGAGTAGGGGTGTTATCTCCTTACGAGAGCCCCGAACCTGGGTAGATCTGTGTTCCTTTCTGTCGTGCTTTTCAGCTCGTTCCCCTCTCCTGAATCCTCCAGCATCTAGTTCGGCCCCCGTTTAAGCCATCCCATGGCATATGTTGTTTCACCACGATGACATTTGGCGCCCACCGTGGGTCCGATCGATATGCTGGGCAGAGTGTTTATTCGGACGGGGTCCGTGATAGTAGCTTCGGGAGTGCGCGTGGTCTCTGGCCTTGTCCAGAGGCTAGGCTCGCTCAGCTTCATCAGTGACAACGCCGGATGTCTCGGCGGCCGGCCGTTTCCCAGGGACGGCCGGATCATGTCTTTCGGTTCCCATGAGGTGTACGTGGGGACTGAGAGTATTTGCAGGAAGAAGGTGTTGGTGGCGGCGGATCCTCCGTCGCATCGGCTGGCTCACGCTGGGCGTAGCGCTCGCTCAGTAGAGTCGGTCGAGGTGATGATGGCCGGCACATCCGTGCCACCGGCAGATGGTGCAGGCAAGGCAGCAGCAGCGGATACTCCCCCGGAGCCGCCGAAGGTCAAGAGGTCGGCACGTCCTCCGTTGGAGCGTGTGGAGAACCTGGCCGGCACTTCCGGCGTGCCGGCTACGGGGCAGGTGCTTCTTCCCATCATTGATTGGCTTCTTGAGCCGGTGCGATCCGGCGATGATCCGGAGCAGACAAGGGAGGTCCTGGAGGGATCTCGCCAGGCCCTCGTCGATGAGGCCCTGGCCATGCATCAAGAGCGCGAACGGTCTAACCGGCAACTCCGTGAGTATGAGGCAGCCCATGGTTTTACACCTGTGGTAACCCGGCCTAGCCGGATAGATGAGGTTAGAACTAGAGGTAGAGATCTTAACACTGAGCTAGAAAAAGGTGCTAGTGATAAGGGTCATACTGCAACTAGTACTGTACCTAAGGTAATTTATAGCTCTCCAGTAAAAAACCTTAGAGCACCAGCGGAGGTAGCTAAGGACCTATCAAATTTATCCGGCGAAGCACTGCGTGAGCAGCAAGCCCGGCTTAACCATCTTTTGCCTGAAGCTACCAAGCAGCAGGAGGCCTTCAAGAAGGCGAACCCAGGTGCCGGGGCATCCCAGTACGTTGTGTTGGCAGGAGGTGCCGGTGCGAGGTCAAAGGGCCAAGCTTCGTCCCCGCATCCGAGCGTCCGGCATGCCGGAAGTGTAACCTCTGGCCGCCGGGACAAGCAGATCCAGGTGTATGATCCGGCAATCGCCGGAAAGCAGGCGGTGGTGCAGAAGAGTGCCGGCCATGCTGACAAGAATGTTGGCAGCAAGAAAGCTGGCCAGAATGTGCCGGCCGAGCAAGGGGCAGCTTCGGCCGGTGGGGGCCGGAGTAATAGTGCAGCCCGGCGTCAGCAGCAGGGCGCCGGACATGTGGTGCAGCAGCAAGGTACGGGTCAGCCGAGACACCGTGAAGATGATGGAAATTCCGCCCTGGCAAGGACGGGATATCAGTAGCAGTACCATCAAGGCCAGCAGTATCAGCAAGGCCAGCAAAATGAGCAGTGCCAGTCGGAACAACAATAGCAAAAGATGATCGCGGGCCCAATTGCGTCCCGGCTCGGACCTCGGTCCTTGGCGGCAAATGATGCGTGCTTCAAGTTGGACCGGATTCACCAGTCGGAGTTGGTAGAGAGGCAAGGAGCTCCGGGTCCTATGTGCTTTGGACCCTTGATTATGGGTGAGCCGGTGCCTTACTGTTTCCAGCTCGCGCGGGGCGCGAGGACATATAACGGCAGTACAAAGCCAGAAGACTGGTTGGAGGATTACTCCACTGCGGTGAGCATCGCCGGAGGAAACCTCAGGTGGGCGGTACGATATGTGCCACAGATGCTTGAAGGACCAGCCAGGATATGGCTGAACAATTTGCCGGCCGGAAGTATCAATGGCTGGGTTGATTTCGAAGAGCAGTTTGTGTCAAACTTCACCAGTACTTATAAGAGACCCAACTGCCCGTAGCAATTGGCTAGCTGCCGGCAAGGAGAATATGAGACTGATCGTGACTACCTGACCAGGTGGTGCACGTTGCGCAATTCCTGTGAGGGAGTTGTGGAGCAGCAGGCCATCATGTGGTTCGCTCATGGGTGCCAGCACGGCACCATGTTGTGGCAAAAGCTTCAGAGGGAGATGCCGGCCACGTTGGCCGAAACAATCAAGATTGCGGACAGTTATGCATTGGGAGGTCCCATGCAGCCCACCCTTGATTCACAAGGACAGGGGCAGACCCAGCGGAACAATAGCAACGTCGGGAGACCGGGGCAGTTTTATCGCCCGGATAACCAGAATAAGAGGCGAGATGAGCGGCCGGATTATCGGTATGGCTCGGCACAAGTAGCAGCCATGGAGGAGGAGCAAGGGGGCACCGGCAGTAGCCAGCGTCTGAGATATGAGGGCTATCAGCAGCCTCAACAGCAACAGCAGCAACAACCGCAGCAGCAAGCGCAGCCCTTCCAGAAAAAGAATGTCTGGGTCAACAAGAATGCCGGCGGTGTCGCCGGTCAAAAGAAGCAGTGGCCGAAGTATACGGTGGGTTTGGCCATGGACAAGCCTTGTGTGTTTCACACGTTCCAGCCGGGTAAGCCGGCGAACCATTTGACAAGAAACTGTTCGTGGCTGGACGACATATTGGCAGGTCGCGTAGGTCCTTTTGGGCTGGCAAGACCACCTATCCCGGCAGCTCCATCGCCGCTGACAGGTGCAAATACAGTAGCAGTCCCACCCAGGCCGGTTAATCCCGGAAACTAGAGCAATGCCGGAAATGCCGGCGTAAATCAAGTAGACCAGAGCTATAATCCGGAATACTGTGCCGGAGGCCCAGGAGCGGGCCGGAATGAGTACAAGGAGCATGATCAGAGCTATATGGTCTTTGAAACTGAAAGAACAGACAAGCAGAGCTTGTACCGGCGGTGTTTGGAGGTAAATGCCGTTATGTCGGCAGTTCCGAAGTTGATGTACTGGTCTGACCAGGCCATTGGCTGGGACAGGGCAGATCATCCCAAGATCATGCCAAACCCCGGTGGATATGCTCTAGTGATGGATCCGACATTCGTCGGGCCGGCAAGCAATGTAAGGTTCAGCAAGGTCCTCATTGACAATGGAAGCAGCATCAACATCATGTATCGTGATACGATGCAGAAGCTGGGCATCAAGGAAAATATGCTGGAGCCAAGCAAGACAACGTTCCACGGCATTGTGCCGGGGCTTTCATGTGCGCCGATGGGCAAGATCTGGATAGATGTCATGTTTGGCAGTCGGGATAACTGCAGGGTGGAAAACCTCATGTTTGAAGTGGTGGATCTGGATAGCCCCTACCATGCTTTGCTGGGTAGGCCGGCACTGGCGAAGTTCATGGCCTCTACTCATGTGGCCTACCTGAAGATGAAGATGCCGGGGCCAAGAGGGGCGATTACCATCATTGGCGATTACAAGCGTTCGATGGCATGTGCTACAGCCGGGTCTAACCTGGCCGAGACTCTGATCATTGCAGAGGAGAAGAAGAGGCTCAAGCGAGTAGTGGAAATTGCTGAGACAGTCGCGGCCGGCAAATCTATGCCGGGCATGACAAACCCAGGTGGCAGTGCTTCTTTTCAAGTGGGCAAGGAAGTCAAAAAGGTGCCTCTGGATGAAGTTTTCCCGGAGCGCCATGCCCTCATCGGGGCAGGTTTGGACCCCAAATAGGAAAGCGAGCTCATCAGCTTCCTCCGTGAGAATCGGGATATCTTTGCATGGTCTACTTCAGACCTACAAGGTGTGCCGAGGGAGCTGGCTGAGCACGCACTGCATGTAAGGCCGGATGCTAAGCCGGTAAAGCAGCCGCTCTGGCGGAATGCGGATGATAGAAGGAAAGCAATTTGGGAGGAAGTGGCCAGGCTCCTAGCCTCCGGCTTTATCAAGGAAGTACTGCATCCGGATTGGGTGTCTAATCCGGTTTTGGTGGAGAAGAAGAAGGATGAGCCCGCCATAGTAAAAGTATGGCGGATGTGTGTTGATTACACCAACTTGAACAAGGCATGTCCTAAAGATCCATTCCCGCTCCCTCGGATCGATCAAGTGATTGATTCCACGGCCGGATGTGAACTGTTATCGTTCGTAGATGCATATTCTGGTTTCCACCAGATCCCGTTGTATGAGCCGGATCAAATAAAGACATCCTTTATTACCCCGTATGGGGCTTATTGCTATCTCACCATGCCATTCGGTTTAAGAAATGCCGGTGCAACTTACCAGAGGTGTATGCAAAAGTGCTTGCATGACCAAATAGATAAAAATGTACAGGTATATGTCGACGATGTCGTCATAAAAACCAAGAAGAGCAAGACTCTAATAGATGACCTCCGGGAAACCTTTGCGAATCTGAGGAGATTCCGGATGAAGTTGAATCCGGCTAAGTGTACCTTTGGTGTGCCGGCAGGCAAGTTGCTCGGTTTCCTGGTCTCCAGCCGGGGTATTGAGGTGAATCCCGGCAAGATTCGTGCAATAGAGAGAATGAAGCCACCGACGGATTTGAAGGAAGTACAGAAGTTCACTGGGTGCCTTGCGTCCCTGAGCCGTTTTATAAGCCGGCTGGGAGAGAAAGCTTTGCCATTGTATCAATTGATGAAGAACTCCGACACATTTGTCTGGACAACGCAAGCAGATGCCGCTTTCAAGGAGCTGAAGCAGATGTTGTCAACAGCGCCGGTGTTGGCATCTCCGATGCCCAGGGAACCAATGTTGCTCTATATAGCGGCAACTAACAGGGTTGTCAGCGCAGTGGTGGTAGTGGAGCGAGAGGAAGGAGGCAAAACTGTGCAGCGGCCGGTATATTATCTGAGTGAAGTCCTCTCCACCTCAAAGCAAAACTACCCACACTATCAGAAGATGACGTATGGTGTCTATATGGCAGCCAAGAAACTCAAGCATTACTTCCAAGATCATAGGCAACAAAGATGCCAGTGGCAGGATAGCCAAGTGGGCAATAGAGTTGTCACCATATACTCCTCAATATGACAAAAGAGATACAATCAAGTCACAAGTGTTGGCTGATTTCTTCATTGACCGGGCAGAGATGCAATATGAGCCGCCGTTTCCCGATACAAACTATTGGAGGATGCATTTTGATGGTTCCAAGACAATACATGGCCTGGGTGCCAGCATAGTTCTCAGTTCACCCAAGAATGACCAATTGAGATATGTTCTGCAGATTCATTTTGCAGCATCAAATAATGTGGCGGAATATGAGGCACTTGTGCATGGCCTGAAGGTGTCTAAGGACATAGGCATTCGCCGGATTATGTGCTTCGGTGATTCCGACTTAGTGATTCAGCAGTGTTTCGGCATATGGGATGCGCATGATGCAAACATGGGATCCTACCGCTTCCTGGTGCAGCAGTTGAGTGGTTACTTCGAAGGTTGTGAGTTCCGGCATGTTCCCCGGGCTCAGAATGAAGCAGCCGATACATTGTCCAAGCTGGGATCTTCCAGAGATTCAATCCCGCCCGGCATTTCGCTGGAGCATCTGAGGAAGCCGTCAATCAAGCCCTCACCGGAGTCATCTTCCATTTATGTCCCGCCAAGCCCAGAGGATGCGGTTCCGATGGAAATAGATGCCAGAGCCAGGTCAGATAACCCGGGGACTGATCTCTCAGTCCCGGGGACTGGGCTGACATATGCAGTGAGTGTAGTATTCCGGAGCAGAAATAAAGGCAAGGGTAAGATGTACCAAGAGGTCGTGCCAGTATACCCGGGGACTGCTCCGGCATACCCGGGGACTGATCCCTCAGTCCCGGGGACTTCACAGCCCATGGAGATCGATTATGTGTCGATCGAAATGATGGAGATAGATCAGGCAGTGTTCACTATCAGGGAAGTGCCCCATGGGCACGTCCTATCATGGATTTCTTGGTAGATGATCAAGTGCCGGCGGATGAAACAGAGGCGCGCCGGGTTACAAGGAGATCCAAGGGATATACTATCATAAACAAGGAAATATACAAAAGAAGTGCCACCGGAGTATTGCAGAGATGTGTTGAGTCTGCGGAAGGCCTGGAGATGCTCTGGGAAATTCATCAGGGGGAGTGTGGTCATCATGCTTCATCCAGAGCATTGGTGGCAAAGGTATTCCGGCATGGGTTTTACTGGCCAACGGCACTACAGGAGGCCGAAGACTTGGTCCGGAAGTGCAATGGGTGTCAAAGATATGCCCACCAGATCCATCAGTCGGCGTCAGCCTTAAAGACTATCCCGATAACCTGGCCCTTTGCTGTTTGGGGTCTGGATATGGTCGGGGCTTTTAAGCCGGCAAGGGGAAAGATGACCCATATCCTGGTCATGGTGGACAAGTTCACCAAATGGATTGAAGTGAAGCCCATAAGCAAGTGTGATGGCCACACAGCAGTAAAATTCTTAAAGGACATAATCTTAAGATATGGTGTTCCCCATGGCATCATCACTGACAATGGGTCAAACTTTGCCCAAGGGCCATTTGCTAGATTTTGTGAGGAGGTGGGAATCCGGCTGGACATTGCGTCGGTCGCTCACCCTTGTGCCAATGGCCAAGTAGAAAGGTCAAATGGACTAGTGTTATCCGGCATAAAACCCCGGCTGATAGAGCCACTGGAGAAAACTCCGGGATGTTGGCTAGATGAATTGCCGGCAGTACTTTGGAGTTTAAGGACAACTCCGAATAGGTCAACAAGCTATACACCATTTTTTCTTGTGTATGGAGCGGAAGCTGTGCTTCCAACAGATGTGATACATGATGCACCAAGAGTGGTGCTATATACTGAGGAAGAGGCCAAAGAAGCCAGGAAAAATGATGTTGATCTGCTGGAAGAAGCAAGAGAAATAACACTGTCAAGAACAGCAGTATATCAACAGAACCTCAGACGCTATCATGCGCAGAAGGTGAATCCAAGGAGATTCCAAGAGGGAGATCTAGTACTCCGGCTAAGGCAAGGCACAGAGGGCCGGCATAAGTTAACTCCTCCATGGGAGGGGCCATTCATTGTGAGCAGAGCTCTGCACAATGATGCCTATTATCTTATAGATGCGCAGGCCCCCAAGAAGGACAAGGTGGACAGGTCCGGAGAAGAAACCAAGCGACCATGGAACGTAGCTCTACTTCGTCCCTTTTACTCCTGAGCAGCATAATGTATGTATTTCCATTTTGCTATGTGTGCCGGCGCTTTAGGCTGGCAAAAGACTAATGAATGAAATGTCAGCATCTCGAAGAAATCGGGCACTGCATCCGAGATATATCGTTGTTTATTTTCAGTTTTTGTTTATGTGCCGGTTGGCTTGACCTGAATGTTTCCTATGTCGGCCTAGTAGTGTGTCGGCACCAAAGGCCGCTCTTCGACTTAGCTGCTGTCCGGAATCCGGCTTCATGGCTAGCAAGAGTAGATGCCAGAGATTGTCTACACATGGAAAACGGCTAAGGAAATATAAAACAAGCGAACCGACATTTATGTTGTTGCCAAAGTAAAAACTTGAAATGTCGGATGATTTGAAGTCTAAGTTTCAAAGTTGAAGTACTGTATGTTTAATGAAGCAACCTTGAGACTCATAAGTCAAAAGCCAAAAGAGGTAGACAAGTAGCCAAGGTTGTGGAGTTAGGGAAACAGGAAAACAAACTCAGTGACTTAGCCGAAAAATGATCCGGCATTGATAAACAAGCAAACCAAGTTAAAACTTGTTCAGGTAGCAAACCAGAGGGAAATTAAACGTATATATTACATCTGCACCCGGCATACCGGGGATCTAATAAAGCTTAAAGTTTTTGATACTGCAAAGTTCAAGAAGTCGGGGTGGAAGCAGAGCCGCCGGCGGGTGGAGCTGTGGCAGTAGAGATGTTGGCTTCAGGTGTGCCGGATCCAGCAGATGGAATGGAGCCATCACCTCCGGCCGGGACAGATCCCTGTTCCGGAACTTCAGTGTTGGCTTCTTCAGCTTCTTCTTCGTCTTGGCTGGAATCGGAGCCCTCAGCGTCGGCAGCATCTTTGGCGTCGTCCTCCTTCTTCTCCGGCTCGCGGATGTCCCAGACAAAGGCTTCGGTGTCGGCATAATCCACATAGCTGTGGGCTAATTCTTGCCGACGCCAGATATGTTCCGGATCCGTGGTCCAGATGGATCCTTCGCGCACAGTGCGCAAAGTCTCCAAGTCAACTTTCTCGTACCAGGAGAGGAAGTAGGTGAGAGCTTCATCAGCTCCCACCCTTGCGCCGGAATCCCGCCATTCTCAGAGACGAACCTTGGAAAGCTGCAGATCATTGCCGAGATCAACAGGATCAGTGGGTGTCCTTTGTCCCGGCCAGAGGGCAGAATATGCCTCCTGGGCGCCAAGAAAGAGGTCTTCCGTGTAGGAGGTCATGGCGTTCTTCCGGGCTTGTAGGGCCACCAGCTGCTCCGACATGTCCCAGTTGGCCGAGTCAACCGGAACACCCCGGTCCACTCGATCCAATTGCAGAGCCTTCTCAACGTCTTCGACGGAAGCAGGAAACATGTTTGAAAATAGAAATTATGTTAGCAAAAGGAGTATATGTTGGCGTAAAGGTTGTGCCAGAAAAGGTCATGGTATGTCGGGCAGGATAAGGGAAAAGGATTTGAAGCTTACTGGCGAGTTCGGCATTGAGCTGGGCAATTGCAACTTCCCATTTGGTGGCCTGCTCCTTCAAGCCATTCAGTTCTGCGTGGGCGTTGGATGCGTCGGCTTCTGAAGTGACAAGCAGCTCCTGGGCTTTCTTAAGTTGGCCCTCCCTCTGTTCCTTCTCCTCTAGAAGCTCAGCAACCTGGCCCTTCAATTGCTCAACCTCGGCTTTATGGGCGGCATCCCGGTCATCCAACTGCTTGGCCACATCCACCGAGGATACGCAGTCCTGGTGGCGTGCCTCCAGTGTAGCTTTCTCATCTGCAGAGATTTGAAGTTAAAAGAATGAGAAGATAGAAAACAGTGACAAGAATTGAAGGATTTGAAGTGCAAGTTGAGTAGTAAAAGTTCAGCAGAATCTGGCATACCGGTCAGTTCCTTCACCCTCTGGAGGAGCGCGGTGACTTGCTCTTCAGTGGTGGCTGAAATATGTCGGTAAAGGTTATGCGTCGGCAAGAGAAATATTCCGAAGTAAAAAGAGGAGAGGTATCCGGCATATTGGGTATGTCGGCTGAGTTTACCTTTCTGGCGCAGTTCCAGCCGGAGCTTGCTATGCGCATCAGATAACTTCCGATGCTCGCACACCAAATCATGGTACATGTCGGCGCGGGTGTTGTTCATGCGCTGTGTTAGGAGTTGAAAGGTTATGAGAGAAGTCTAACATATCAGTACAATTAAAGATTATATGAAGTGTTCATGTTGTTAAAGATCCGGCACAGGTGCTGCGCACCTATCCCGGCCCTCGGTGACTAGGATTTGAAGCTCGAATCGAGCTTATATCTCGGTCAAGAGGATTGAAAAAGTGCTTAAGATGTTAGTTTATTAAAGATCTGGCACAGGTGCTGCGCACCTATCCCGGCCCTCGGTGACTAGGATTTGAAGATCGGATCGAGCTTATATACCGGATAGTTAATTTGAAAACAGCTAAATGCAAAAGGTATTGGAAAATCCCGCGTGCCCGTATCCCGGACAGCCGGCATTTTTGGGGACTGGGGATATATGTAGAAAAGACTTACGTTGGTGGCATCGGCCAGGAGGTGAAGTCTTTGCTGAAGGCTGAGGAGCTCGCAGGCAATAGGAATGGGCTTCGCGGCCAGGATATCAGCTGGATTGCCAGTAGCCGAAGCTTCGGCCAACTTCTTGCTCTTGGAGTCGGAAGTGTCCATACTGTCGGCGTCATTCCACTTGATGCAGTGCTCCTTAAGAGATCCAAGGCTCTTGTCGTTTTTTGTCAGCAGGGAGACGCGGCCCTCAAGTTCCGGCGTATCGAAGAAGCTGGGCCGGGCTGCTGCTTTGCCAAAATGGAGGGCCAGGGCAGAGCTGGGCCGGGGTGCTGCTTTAGCAGGTGCAGTAGCAGCGGATTGTGTGCCGGGCTTGGTCGGCTTGATCTTGAGAGTGCCGGACCTGGCCGTGGTAGTAGACTTGGCCGGGACAGTGGTCTTGGCCGGCGCAGCTGGCTTGGCAGGGACAGAAGTCTTCTCAGTTGAGGGAGTTTTAGGGGCTGCTTGTTCCGGCGCGGCCGATGTAGCTTGGCCAGCAGAGGATGGTGCCGGGATAGTCCGGACTTCAGGGATTGCAGGTCCTTTTCCTTTGTCTATACCGACGCTCTTGTCATTGGCGCCGGCATTGTCAGCAGTGTTGGAAACATCTGGTTGGGCCCCGGTGTCCATCTGGACATCAGAGGCCGAAGGGTTTTGTTGGGCCCTGGTATCCATCTTGACATCGGAGGCTGAGGGGTTCTGTTGAGCCCCCAAGTCCATATGGACGTCGAGGGCAGAGTAATCTTGTTCCGGCGGAGGATCGTCCCTCGCCGGAGAAGGGGTTTTCTTAGGCGCAGGCGAAGACGCCGGCGCCAGAGAGGTGCTGTGACTTGCATCAGGTGCGTCTGGGCGTGCAGGAGACGCCGGCTTGGTAACCTTCGGGCCGCCACTCGAGCCAGAAGCTTGTTCCGGCGCAAGAGGAGCCCTGAAAGAGAGAAAAACACCAAGTTAGTAATCAAAGAAAGAAGTATGTCAGAAATGAAATAAGGGGAAGAAACTTACCCCGAGACAATAGGTCGTGGTTTCTTCGGATGGGGCGCCCCAAGCTTCCGCCTCTTCTGTGTCGGCTCAGCCTGGGGTCTAACCCCGCGCTTCTTGCCAGTGCGTATGCCGGCAGGGGGAGGTTCCTGGTTTAATGGGGCAGCATCGACCACTTCATCGTCCGGGATAGCTGAGGACGGCATAGGATAAGCAAAGGGTGTGGTAGGAAAGGCATATGCCAGTGGCATTGGGTCATAATACATCAAGATCTCCTCGTCAGAGTCATCCTCACTCCAGTCTTGAGTAGAATGCCGGGATGAGGAGGCCTTACCCGTGGCAGCTGCAGCACGGGTGCTCCTGGGTAGCTTGTCCCAGTGATCCGGGTCTTCAGGGTCTGCAGCAGTGCGGTCTGCAGCTATGGTGATGCGGGAGTTCTCCATAGTCTGGAAGCTAAATTTCTGCATAAGGGCAAGGTCAATTGATCAGATGCAAGATTATGTCGGCAAATAACAATATCTCGGGCCAAGCATGATATGTGTCCGTAAATAGAAATGTGTCGGCTTAAGTATCTATATGCCGGGCAAGTGACTATGGCCAGAGGGGTTTACCGTTGGGGCGGGGCGATCCCGGCTGTATGGTTCTAGTCCCCAGGCAAAGGTGGCCTGAGAGGACTTGCAGATGTCTTTGATCCTCCGCAAGATGTCGGCCGGAGTCAGCTCGTGTGTAGAATGCTGAGTGGGGTCCATGGGCCCGCTCATCTTGCAAATTTTATGTGACCGGCGCTGCAGAGGAGAGACGCGCCGGCTGATGAAGCAAGCCACCAAGTCCAGAGGAGTGAGGCTGGCATCCTGCAGCTTGCCCTTAACCCGGTGGAGGGCGTTCACTGGCATCACGGTAGTCTTCGGGTTGTACGTCCAGTTCTTCATCGCCAAGGGTGGCTCGTCCACGAATGGCGACAGGTTGAGCTGATCAACGTCCGTGGTGTTCTTGACATAGAAGAAGCTCTTCTGCCACTTCTTGCAAGATTCAAGCAGTTCCACCTTGGGGAAGTCCGAGCCCTTCCGGGACATGATGGTGGCCGCACCACATTGGGTCATGGGGCGGTCCTTCTTCTCCTGAGCCGTCTCCAGCGGGTCGTCCTTGCTCAGGGGCAGTTCTTGGATAACTTGCTTCCGCAGTTGGAAGTACTTCGCCCAAGCTTGGGTCAAGGACTCTATGCCGGCGAAGCCTTCGCAGAAAGCGGCGAAGGCAGAGAGAATCATCACCGCGTTCGCCGGGATGTGGTGAGGCTTGATGACCCACAAGTATAGGGGATCGCAACAGTCTTCGAGGGAAGTATTACCCAAATTTATTGATTCGACACAAGGGGAGCCAAAGAATATATGTAAGCCTTAACAGATGAGTTGTCAATTCAGCTGCACCTGGAAACAGTCTTGCTCGCAATAGTTTATCAGTAGCAACAGTTTTATAGCGGTGACAGTAGTGAAACAGTAACAGTAGTAGTAAAATAGCAGTGGTAATAGTAACAGTAGTAAACAGTAGGAACAAATACTGTAGGCATAGGGATGGATTACGGGCGTTGCATGGATAAGATAATTCATGAAATCAATGAGACAAGGGCATTGCAGATAAATAATGATAAAGCATCCTAGTACAAACAATAATAGGCATGTGTTCCATATATAGTCGTACGTGCTCACAAGGAGAAACTTGCACGACATCTTTTGTCCTACCAGCCTGTTGTAGCAGGGCCTCAAGGGAAACTACTGGTAATTAAGGTACTCCTTTTAATAGAGTACCGGGGCAAAGCATTAGCACTCGGTGAACACATGTGATCCTCACATCATAGCCATCCCCTCCGGTTATCCCAATTTCTGTCACTTTGGGCCCTCGGGTTCCGGACAACAATATGTGTATACAACTTGTAGGTAAGACCATAAACAACAAGTATCATCATAGAAATAATAACATGTTCAGATCTGAAATCATGGCACTCGGGCCCAAAGTGACAAGCATTAAGCACAACAAGTTGCAACAATGTCATAGGCACTAAATAAAGATACTAGGCACTATGCCCTAACAATCTCATATCAAATTACATGAACAATCTCATCCAATCCCTACCATCCCATCACCTACAGCGGGGGAATTACTCACACATGGTTGGGGGAGTCATGGATGGTCGATGGAGGAGCGTCGGTGATGATGGTGATGAAGATCTCCTCCGAATCCCCGTCTCGGCAGGGTGCCAGAATGGAGTTTCTGGTTCCGAATCGCGGTTTCTGATGGCGGCGGCGCAGCGGAATTCTATCTGGGAAAAACGCCGTCTCCCCGATATTATGTCGTCAGAGGGTATATGTAGGCGAGAGGGGAGGTCGAGAGGACTGCTGCCCCCCCTCACGCCAGGGTGGCGCGGCCAGGGCTGGGCCGCGCCACCAGTGTGTGAGGAGCCCACAGGCCTCCTCTCCCTCCTGTCTTCTGGCTCCGTGGGTCTTCTGGTGAAATATGATTTTTCATAATTTTCCCGAATTTTTACTGGAAGTTGGATTTCTGCACAAAAACGAGACACCAGAGCAATTCTGCTGAAAACAGCGTCAGTCCGTGTTAGTTGTATTCAAAACACACAAATTAGAGGAGAAAGAATAGCAAAAGTGTTCGGGAAAGTAGATACGTTTTGGACGTATCAACTCCCCCCAAGCTTAGCTATTTGCTTGTCCTCAAGCAATTCAGTTAACAACTGAGAGCGATAAAGGAAACTTTCACGAACACATTTGCTCATATGATGTATATATACTAACTATGTGATCAAGTACTCAGGCAATTCATAATAAGAAATATGCAACTAATGTCACCTCATAGTCAAGCAAGCTATGAAAGAGTGCCAATGCACTAATAACAAGTAACATGTACATAAGAAGCTAACAAGATTGTAATATGCATAAATGATATGAAAGAGTGGTATCCCGCTTGCCTTTATTTGTAGAGCAAAACATAAATGCTGAGGCACCTCTGAAGTTCAAGAGAAGACTAGAAGTAGAAATATCAAAGATACAAGCATCAAAGTTATACCACAATTAACCGTGTTCTGGGATAAGCACATTACACTAAGAATAACAGCTATGCTCTCAAGAAGTGCTTAAAATTAGAAGATGATGACTCAACATAAAAGTAAACGAATGGCCCTTCGCAGAGGGAAGCAGGGATTTAACATGTGCTAGAGCTTTTCATTTGTGAAACAGAGATAAAAATTTATTTTGAGAGGTGGTTGTTCTATGTCAACGACTAGCAACGGGGACTTGCTATCTTCCATAATAAACAAGTGAGAGCGGTTCCGAGTTCTTTGAAATTTTGGCACATTGGTGCTCTTTTATAAAGCTTTGGCACTCCTCCCCACCTTTTTTTTCCTTTCTCAAACCATGGCTAACCGATTCCATCGGGTGCCCACCAACTTTCACATTCCTTGGAGGAGTGCCTTTTTTCTTTCTTTTAGGATTAGATTATAATGGTCTGACCAGCTCTCATACAAAATTAATGACGAGCAGATGAAGCTGCCTAGTTGAGGGGTACTTAATTTAATATGGAAGATAGCAATTCCGACCACTACGTCCCCATGAGCTAAAAACAGTGGCACAAAATGAGAAGTAGTTGAAAGTTTTGAAAGGTAGCACATGAAAATTTACTTGGAATGGCTTACAAATACCATGCATAGGAATTTATAGTGGACTCTTTGGAAGACTTGGTTTTTGGTAATTGGATGCACGAGTAGAGCTCATACTCAGTACAAGTGAAGGCTAGCAAAAGACTGGGAAGCGACAATCGAGAGAGCAATAACTATCATAATCATGCTTGCGACAAAACAAAATTAATATAGGCATAAAAATGATACAAAAACTCTGAGGCAATTTAGATCATCTAGGCTTAATTGACTTTTTGTTTAGTCATATGCATGCTTGAGCATGTGCCAAGTCGATTCAAATGAAACTTTTCAGAGGTGGATACCACAATAACATACCATATTATGAATAAAACAATGCATGCAAGCGTCTACATGACATGCTACCGGCTAATAGTAAATTGAAACTAATCATATGAAAGCAAGAACTACAAAGCATCCATTAGATAACATATACCTTACATGAACCAACTAAGCATGTCCACATAGATGAGTATATGTACAAAAATGAAAACAAATAGGGTTCATACCAGCTTCTTACCACATCTCGGATTGTCGTATGTCGTCATTATTGCTCTTCACTTGTGTGGCTTGAATAATATAAAGTGAATACCAAGCTCCAATGGAGTAACGGGAGACTGAACTCTGCAACAGACTTTACAAAACCGAAGAAGAACAACAAATATTTTTGGGGTTTTCGATTTTGAAACAAAAGCAGAAGGAAATAGCAAACAAAGCAAAATATTTTTGGATTTTTCAAATGGCAAACCAAAAATAGCAAGTAAAGCAAACCAAAGGTAGAAAACTAAAGAACCAAACAAAGAGAAACAACGGAAATATTTTTGGTCTTTTTGTGTTTTGGAAAAGTGGAAACAAGAACGAGAACAATAAAGAAGGAGAAACATGGATATACAAAGGACCGACTAAATATGATATGTAGATGAGTGAATCGTCGGCATACCTCCCCCCAAGCTTAGGCTTTTGGCCTAAGTGGAGATCAATCCCAACTCGGCCATGAGGTGGCACCTCCGTAGTGGGACGAAGAAGCACCATCGTCCTAATATGAGCTCGAGGATGCCCCGGAGTGGTACGTGGTGAAGTGATAGGCCGGCTCCTCCTCTTCCTCCTGGACCACTGCACCGTGTTGGACATTGAAACCAAGCAACCTAAGCTGATCGTCCAACTCCACCTTCGTGCGCGACCATGGCCTCATGTGAATGCTGAACAAGTTAGGCTGAGGCAAGGGAATTTTCCTTTCCTCTCCATCAATAAATAACATCCTGTAAACTAATTTCCCTGCACAAGAGTTAGCAGTAACAAAATGATGGAGTTTCATAGCAGCAAGATCAAGCCTTTATGGAGCCAACAATACATCATTAGGAGCAATAGAAAGTCCTAGCTCAGCAACAATGCGCGCGGCAATAATACCTCCATAAATAGGTCCCCTAGCGGCTAGGCGACGAGCAATAATAGCACCAAGGTTATACTTCTTACTAACATCAAGAGCGGTGGCTAGAAAAGCTAAATGATAGTTGGAGATATTGCTAGTGTTTTCTCTACCAAGTACACTAGTTGCAAGATAGTAAGTGAAATATCTAATAGCTGGGAGCTGAATGTTTCTTATCTTGCCACGCTGTGCGGTGCGGTCATCATCATTGTTCACTCCTCGGTAAAGCTCCACCAAATCAGTAGTGTGATTTTGAATTCTCTTGGCCATTCCAAACATGGGAATACCTAAAATAGAACAAAACCTCCCCCAAAGACATGGTGATAGACTTATCATAAATCTTAAATGCAATGGAAGGATTGAAATGAGCGTTAATAATTTAAAACTTTCAACGAAAGTCTTTGTAAGCAAATCATATTGGCCTCTTTCATCTGTCATGTAATCAGTCAACCCAACCCTATTAATAAGGAGCAAGAAATCATCAAGAATCCCTGCATCACTCAAAAAGTTAAAACAAGGGAAGGTGGATGGATGTGCATCTCCACCGTCCCCTTCAAGGTTTGGTGACATGGGATCCTCATTATAAGACATTCTATATTGAGCGGTGGATCTTGAGGGCCTTGATGACCTTGGTGCATCACTTTCAAACACTTCTCCATATGTGAAGTTGTCCATCTCCCTTCTCTAAAAAATTTCAACAAACTCATAAAAAGTGTTTTAAAGACAAGCAAGTGTAGGAAACTACTATAATGGGTTACTAGAGAGCTAACATGCATTAAAATAGCAATTCTAAGCAATAGAACAAACATGCATACTCATTTGTACTGTCACCTACAATGCTAAAATACTCAAGAAATACTCCACCAAAAGAAATTCTACTTGGACAAGTGGAGGAGTCACATACCGGAGAACAAATGCTCCAAATTTCAGCAGAAATGTTGGGCTGAACAAGGAGATCGAAAAATCGAGGTGAAGAACAGCAAGAACTCGGGCTTGAGCAAATGGGGCGGTGTTTTTCGGGAGAGAGAAAGAGCAGAGGAAGAAGAGATGAGTGAGGGGCTAGGTGGGGCCCGCTCACACCTAGGTGGCGCGGCCAGGGCTGGGCCGCACCACCTATGTGTGAGGTGGCGTGGCAGCCCCACCTGGTGCCTCCCAGGTGTCTCTCTGCCCCATTTTTGACATAAAAGTTTATAAAGAATTTTCCAGAATTTTTCGAGAAACTTTATTTTCGAGGATTTTTCAGAAATTGACATATCGATAAAAACTCAGGAAAACTAAGACGAAAAGATTTCAAGCAAATCAAAACTAAATATGCAGCAGCTCTGAGATACTCTTAATCATACAACTAAACTGAAGGAATAACATTTTGATGAAAGTAAATACAAGTAAGGTGGAGTGGATGCGGTGAAAACGAAGTTTCGTTCATATAGAATCACTTTGTTAACAAGGTTGATCAAGTCTTGTTCCCAAACTAACTTTATATGAGGCAAAACTTTGCACTTCACTTAATGCTTATGTTACCTCAACTTTGATAGGTATAGTCCCAACCATAACAATTTTATATTCTTCCTTGGGCTTTCGCTCTGAACAAATAATTTGACCAACTTTGATGGTCTCAACATGCTTGATTGAATTTAGAGCATTCTTCTTATCAATCTTCTTGGGAAAATAAACCATATACTCTTTGTCATTAACATTAAAAGTGACTTTTCCTTGATTGCAATTAATAGCAGCACCTGCAGTGTTTAGAAAAGGTCACCCAAGAATAATAGACATATTATCATCTTCAGGCATTTCCAACACAACAAAATCAGTTAATATTAAACAACTGTTAGCAACTTGAACAGGAACATTTTCACATATACCAATAGGAATAGTAGGAGACTTATCAGCCATCTGCAAAGATATATCTGTTGATACTAATTTTTCTAGATCAAGTCTCTTATAAAGAGAAAAAGGCATGACACTAACTCCAGCTCCCAAATCACATAAATCAGTTCTAACATAGTTATTTTTAATGGAGCAAGGAATAGTAGGTATACCTAGATCTCCAAGCTTCTCTGGAACTTTACCATCAAAAGAATAATTAGCAAGTAAAGTGGAAATTTCCTCACTAGGAATTTTCCTTTTGTTAGTGACAATATCTTTCATATATTTTGCATAAGGAGGCATTCTGATAGCGTCAGTCAAAGGAATTTACAAAAATAAAGGTCTCATCCATTCACAAAACCTGTTATAATGTTCTTCTTCCTTGGACTTGTGTTTCTTACTAGGAAAAGGCATTGGTTTCTGTACCCAAGGTTCTCTCTCTTTACCATGCTTGTTGGCAATGAAGTCTTCTTTGGTGTACTTTGCATTTTTATCACTCTTTTCCGGTTCTTCTTCAACTTCTTCTTTATTGGAAGCATCTCCTGGTTCAGTCTCAGCATCAGAAATAGAAACACTGTTAGGATCTTTACCTGCATCAGATGATTCTGCAGTTGTTTTATGCTTCTTCTTCTTGGAAGGAATATCTTCATTTGAAGTGCGTTGAGAATCTTGCTCGACCCTCTTAGGATGTCCTTCAGGATATAATGGATCTTGAGTAACAGCGCCACTTCTTGTGCGTATTTCACATGCTTGCTTCTCTCTTGCGGCATTAACTAGCAAGTCTTTTTGCACCTTAGTGAGCTGATCAATTTGTGTTTGAACCATTTGAAAATGTTTAATAAGTATCTTCACATCATTGGCGGTTCTCTCCACAATATCCTGCAACTTGTTAATAGCTCTAGAATTTTCCAACAAATGATTATGCACCATTCTATTAAAGTTTTCTTGCTTAACAATAAAATTATCAAATTCATCTAAGCATTGATCAGGAGGTTTAGTATAAGGAATATCTCTTTCATCAAAGCGTTGGAGAGAGTGTACCTCAATAGTTGATGAGTGAGAGATTGGCTTACATAGTTCTTCTATAGGAGGTAAATTCTTCAGATCTTTGGCCTTAATTCCTTTCTCCTTAAGAGATTTCTTAGCTTCCTTCATAACTTCATCATTTAATTCAATCATTCCTCTCTTCTTCGGCGTAGGCTCTGTAGATGGCGCAGGGGTTGGTGCTAGTGTTGGCTCAACTAAAGTCCAATCATCATGATTCCGGCTTATTTTAGCTATTAATTCTTCAGCATCAGCCGGAGTTCTTTCCCTGAAAACACAACCAGCACAACTATCCAAATATGACTTTGATTCATCCGTTAGTCCATTATAAAATATATCAAGAAGTTCGTTTTTAGGCAATGGTTCTTTAGGCAAAGCTCTAATTAAAGAACAAAACCTTGTCCAAGATTCAGGCAATATCTCTCCTTTTCCCTATTCAAAATCAAAGATTTTCTGCACAGCACCATGTTGAGCACTAGCAGGAAAATATTTCTGAAAGAAAGCATTAACCAAAGCAATAGAACTAGTAAGAGATCCAGGAGACAAGCTATTAAACCAAGTTTTAGCACCATCTTTCAACGAGAAAGGAAAAATCTTAGCAACAAAATAAGTGCGGAGCTTAATATCATCAGAAAACAAATTACTCAAAGTAGAAAGCTCATTCATGTGCCCCATAGCACTCTCATCTTTAGTACCACAAAAATGAATTTTCTCAACAATAGATATGTAAGATAAATCCAAAAAGAAATCATAATCCTTGTCTCTAATATTTATGGGAGAAGCAGCAAACTTAGGATCAGGAGACAAATTATATTTAACAGAACGTCTAGCAAGAAGTTCTTTAACATTACCAGCATTACGAGCAGCACGTGCTTCAGCAATAAAATCATCATTAAGCTCAATATAAGCATCATCATCATAATCATCACTAGAACATTCCCTAGATTCAGGTGAACTAACAGGTGTAACAGAGGTGTTTCCCAACTTAGCTCCAGCAATAGTAGCATCTAAAAAGGAACCTAGTGAACCACTCTCATCAAGCATAGTAGAAGCATCATCTAAATTATCAGTGGCATTTTCAATCTCAGCAGAAGTAGTAGCAGTAGCATGCGGGTGTGGTGGTGTAAGCAACTTACTCATAACAGAGGGTGAATCAAGAGCAACAGAGGTGTTGAGAGTCATACCTCTTCTTGTAGTGGATGGCAATATAGGAACTTTTCCATCACAAGGTTTACCCATGATGAAAGGATTGCAGCGAACAATATGAATACCAAGTGAACTTACAAATAAAGCTATGCTCCCCGGCAACGGCGCCAGAAAATAGTCTTGATGACCCACAAGTATTTGGGATCGCAACAGTCTTCGAGGGAAGTATTACCCAAATTTATTGATTCGACACAAGGGGAGCCAAAGAATATATGTAAGCCTTAACAGATGAGCTGTCAATTCAGCTGCACCTGGAAACAGTCTTGCTCGCAATAGTTTATCAGTATCAACAGTTTTATAGCGGTGACAGTAGTGAAATAGTAACAACAGTAGTAAAATAGCAGCGGTAATAGTAACAGTAGGAACAAATACTGTAGGCATAGGGATGGATTACGGGCGTTGCATGGATAAGATAATTCATGAAATCAATGAGACAAGGGCATTGCAGATAAATAATGATAAAGCATCCTAGTACAAACAATCATAGGCATGTGTTCCATATATAGTCGTACGTGCTCACAAGGAGAAACTTGCACGACATCTTTTGTCCTACCAGCCTGTTGCAGCAGGGCCTCAAGGGAAACTACTGGTAATTAACGTACTCCTTTTAATAGAGTACCGGAGCAAAGCATTAGCACTCGGTGAACACATGTGATCCTCACATCATAGCCATCCCCTCCGATTATCCCAATTTCCCTCACTTTGGGGCCTCGGGTTCCGGACAACAATATGTGTATACAACTTGTAGGTAAGACCATAAACAACAAGTATCATCATAGAAATAATAACATGTTCAGATCTGAAATCATGGCACTCGGGCCCAAAGTGACAAGCATTAAGCACAACAAGTTGCAACAATGTCATAGGCACTAAATAAAGATACTAGGCACTATGCCCTAACAATCTCATATCAAATTACATGAACAATCTCATCCAATCCCTACCATCCCCTCACACATGGATGGGGGAGTCATGGATGGTCGATGGAGGAGCGTCGGTGATGATGGTGATGAAGATCTCCTCCGAATCCCCATCCCGACAGGGTGCCAGAACAGAGTTTCTGGTTCCGAATCGCGGTTTCTGATGGCGGCGGCGCAACGGAATTCTATCTGGGAAAAACGCCGTCTCCCCGATATTATGTCGTCAGAGGGTATATGTAGGCGAGAGGGGAGGTCGAGAGGACTACTGGGCCCCCCTCACGCCAGGGTGGCGCGGCCAGGGCTGGGCTGCGCCACCAGTGTGTGAGGAGCCCTCAGGCCTCCTCTCCCTCCTGTCTTCTGGCTCCGTGGGTCTTCTGGTGAAATATGATTTTCATGATTTTTACTGGAAGTTGGATTTCTGCACAAAAACGAGACACCAGAGCAATTCTGCTGAAAATAGCGTCAGTCCGTGTTAGTTGTATTCAAAACACACAAATTAGAGGAGAAACAATAGCAAAAATGTTCGGGAAAGTAGATACGTTTTGGACGTATCAAGGCTGCAGGTCGTAGGTGTCGAGGAAGTCCCGGAAGAAGTCCGACGCCGGCAGTCCAAAGCCCCGTTCAAAGTGGGCGATGAACACGACGCGTTCGCCGGGTTCAGGTGCCGGCACTATCTCTCCCGCCGGTAGCCGGCATGCAACGCCGTCCGGAACTCTTCTGGTTGTGGTGATCCAGGATATGTCGGCCGGAGTAACCTCCGACCCCTCCCAGCTGGAGCGTCCTTGGAGCTGGGCCGAGTTATCCTCCTCCGAAGCCGAGGTGGCCGTCATACTCGATGAAGCCATCTTGGTGGCCGGGACAAGGTGTGAGAGCCGGAGTCCCGTGATGTTAGTCCTATCAAAAGCAGGGTAGAGAGGGAGGTTAGTCTCTCCGGCATACCACTCTCACCGATGTTAGCAGGAAATGAAGATCTACCATCACAGTTAAAATCAGAAAGAAACATGGGTAAAACTCCTACGGAAGAACACCAGTGAACTGCTAAGGAACCTTGCTAGCAATGCTAGTCGAATCAGATGGATATCAAGCAAAGGAACTACCGCAGATCCAAGCAAGCAAGATTATCATGGCATCGCTACAGAAAAGCACGGGAAATGAAGAACAGAGAAGTAAGAGCTTACCGAAGCTTGGCCGGCGGCGATGGAACGGCGGCGAGCATACAGAGGGAGATCCAATCTCCCAACAATGTCACGGAGAGAAGCAGCGGCGGCGTCGTCGATGAAGGTGTCGGACGTCGTCGAGCGTCGGCGCCGGCGGGAAGCGGGGCGACGGCGGCGGAGCTCCTTCTCTGTTCCTCGGTCTGGCGGTGAAGTGCAATAGACAGGGGAGCAGAGGAGGAAGACGATGATGTGGGGTAAAAAGGAGAAGTCTATCCCCGCCGCCCTATTTATATATCGCCAGAGAGGGTCGTGGGGATCGCGGTAAGTGTTCCACTACCCGACCATTTCTGCGGGAAGTTGCCACATGGCGGCACGGAGTGGGGCGGCGGTTCCTGTAACCGTGCCACTAGGCAATGATGGCACGCAGTAAATGCACTGTGAACCGTCACATCGTGTGACCGTTCGCAGTGGCAGGGCGGTTGCAAGTTTCGATGCAAACTGTCGGACATGGCTTCTCGAGGAAGTCTCATGTGTGTGCCGGAGTAACTGCCCGGGGAATAAGTTCCGACCGGAATACCCCGGGACCAGCCGGATTAATTTGTGCAAAAGAAAGAAAAGTTGGTATATAGTGTGATCGCCGGTGTAAAATCATGCGCCGGGATATAACAAAAGCGATATCATGTTAAACCTGCCGAGGCCCCTCAGTTAAGACTGGGGGACCTCGACAGCTTTGGGGACTAATGTCGGGAGGATGACCCCCGGTAGGGTCAAGAGACTAGAAAGACACAAAGAATAAGGTTGACTTTATGTCGGTTGACCTAGATGGGGTCTGGCCGGGATGAAGGAAATATGCCCTAGAGGCAATAATAATATTGTTATTATCATATTTCTTGTTCATGATAATGTTTATACTCCATGCTATAATTGTATTAAGCGGAAACATTAATACTTGTGTGGTTTATGAACAACACCGTGTCCCTAGTACGCCTCTACTAGACTAGCTCATTGATTAATGATGGTTAAGGTTTCCTAACCATAGACATGAGTTGTCAATTAATAATGAGATCATATCATTAGGAGAATGATGTGATGGACAGACCCAAATAAAGCAGAGCAATTAGATCGTGTCATCGTGTTCATCTTTGCGAAGTTTTTCTTATGTCATGTATTGTATTCCTTAGACCATGAGATAATACAACTCCCTAGTATCGGAAGAAAGCTTTGAGGTCATCAAACGTCATCCTATGTGAGGGTGATAATAAAGGTGTCTCTCAGGTGATCGGAAAGTATTTGTTGGGTTGTATGTATCGAGATGGAATTTGTCCCTCCCAAGTCGGAGAGATATACTTCGGGCCCACTCGGTAATCGATATCAACACCGCTTGCAAGCATGTGGTTAAGGAGTTAATCACGAAGTGATATCGGATTACGGAACGAGTAAAGTACTTGCTGTGAACGAGATTGAACTAGGTATGGCGATACCGACGATCAAATCTCGGGCGAGTAAAATATCGTGTGACGAAGGGAATACATATACGGGATTAATTGAATCCTGACATCGTGGTTCATCCGATATGATCATCGATGAATATGTGGGAGTCAATATGGGTTTCCAGATCCCGCTATTGATTATTGATAGAAGATCATGTCTGCATATTCTCGAACCCGTAGGGTCACACACTTAACGTGCATCGACGCTAGGATAGAATGGATAATTGGTTTATGAGTTTTAGTTCGGAGTCTCGGATGAGATCCAGGACGTCACGAGAGGTTCCGGAATGGTCCGGAGAATAAGATTCATATAAAGGAAAGCAGTTTTTGGATTCTGGAAAGGTTTCGGAGTTTATCGGTATTGTACCGGAAGGTTCTAGAAGGTTCCAGAGTGGGACCAACGTGGGCCCACTTGACGGAGGCCTGCGTGGGCCTAAGGGGAAGTGCCCTGGCCGCCTTGGGCCAGGTGCACAAGGCCCCTAAGGCCCAGCCGGCCAAGCCCAAGGGGAAACCCTAAAGGAATCTTCAAATAAGGAAGGGGGGGAAACTTGCCCCCCACTCTTCCTTATCCAAGTCGGCTAGGGATTGGAGGAGGGACCAAGCTGGCCGCCCAGCCCCCCATATAAGGGGGGGCAGGGGCGCAGCCCTCCTTCACCCCAAGACCCAAACCCTAGCCACCCCTGCTGCCCTCCCTCTCTCTCTCTCGCGACTGCGCGTAGGCGAAGCCCTGCCGCAGAAACTCTCCACCATAAGCACCACGCCGTCGTGCTGCTGATCCAATCTATCTCTCCACCATACTTGCTGGACCAAGGAAGGTGGAGACGTCGCTGCACCGCACGTGTGCAACTCTCGGAGGCGCCGCCACTTGCGGCGTAGGATCGGATCGGATCGCGAGGAGGAGACGGCGAGTACGACTACGTCAACCACGTTCTCTTGAACGTTACCGCTGTGCGATATCTTCAAGGGTATGAAGATCTCATCTACCTCTCTCGTTGATTACATCTCCTAGATTAGATCTTGGCTTTCTTGTTCGCATCCATAGGAAATTTTTTGATTTACTATGCTGCGAAACCCTTCAGTGGTATCAGAGCTAGATCTATGCGTAGATGTGTTTCACGAGTAGAACGCAACATGCTTGTTGCGGGCGTTGATGTTTTCTGTTGCAAACCTCTTGTTGTGTATCTCTTATGGCGCGGTATAGTGAGATCGAAGCGGTCCAGGCCAACTTTACGCGACCGCGTTCGCGAGACCGGCTCCGCACTTGACGTGTGGCTTGTTCCACACATGCGGCTGGTGGATGCCAGTTTCTCTCACTATAGTAGTCATGGGACTTACATCGGATGTTAGCAACCATAATATCACCGTTGTGGCTTTTCGTAGGTAAGAATCATTCTTAGCTTGCTACTCCCATAAGCCACGTAAAACATGCAACAACAAAGTAGAGGCGTCTAACTTGTTTTTGCAGGGAGTGTTTTGTGATATGGTATGGCCACAAGATGTGATGTGATATATGTGATGTATGCGATGATCATGTTTTGTAATCTTTCACGACTTGCATGTCGATGAGTTCACAACTGGCAGGAGCCATATGGTTGTCTTTTTAATTGTGTATGACCTGCGTGTCAACTTCTTATACGCCATGTAATAGCTTTACTTTATCGCTAAGTAGTTAGCAATAGTTGTAGTTGCTATTCGTGGTGGAGGCAATCATGGTGGAATGATGGAGATCATGCCGGTGCGCACAAGATGGAGATCATGGCGCGGAGATTGGCTATACCATGTCACATAAAATTATATGCATGTGATGTTTATCCTTTTATGTATCTTATTATGCTTAGATCGCGACGGTAGCATTATAAGATGATTCCTCACTTAAAGATCAAGATAAAATTGTGTTCTCCCCTCGTATGTGCCGTTGCGAAAGTTCGTCGTGTTCAAGCATCTCGTGATGATCGGGTGCTATAAACTCTACGTTCACATACAACGGGTGCAAGCCAGTATTTGCACATGCGGAGATACTTGGGTTTGACTTGACGAGCCTAGCATGTACAGACATGGCCTCGGAACACACGGACCGAAAGGTCAAGCATGAGTCATATGGATGATATGATCAACATGTTGATGTTCACCATTAAAGCTACATCATTCACGTGATGATCGGTCTCGGTGTAGTGAATTTGGATCATGCTTCACTAAACAACTTTGAGGGATGTTGAATTTAGTGGGAGTTCATTAGTAATTTGATTAACTTGAACTAATTATCTTGAACTAAATCTTGTTGTATTTGCATAAGTCGTTGTAGTCTTTGGCACCGTTTCCCACCGACACTTAGCTTAAATTGAGTTAAAAGAAACTATAGAATTCTGGATAATCTTTTTTTGGTCTAGTGCCGTTTAGTTAGAATGTCAAGACTAAAGATTAAGTCCTATTGCAAACTTTAGCAAATCTTGCTTGCTTCATACGATTTAATAAATTGTATTAATCTAAGAGCAACGATTCAAGTTTAGTATCTAAAGATCATATGTTTGCCTTCATGATAAATTGATCTTCAAAATTGTTTGAGAATCAAAGTGATCATCGAGCTGAAAGAATTGTTTCAGAAACAAATAAGAAGTGAAAGATATTTGATATCTAAAACTTTGATTGTTTGCAAAATGATGAAGTATAATTTAGTAAAAGAACATATGCTCATATTGTATGACTATGTGCGAAGATTGAAGATGCTAGGCATCCCGATCACCCAAAAGTTTGGGAACTAATATTATACTTGCATTCATCCTTATAAGCTATAGTAGTTTCATCATGAAAGATGTCATGATAGGATGAATGAAAAGGTATTGGCTAAATGGTTTTGCTATACCAAAAGAATACTAAAGAATGGAATCTGGAAGAATACCAATCATATGATGATGGCGATCCACTTCAAAGTGCAAAATCCAAGGCTATTAGTATTTGACTAGCATCCTTTGGACTATGTGTCAAATGATTGATGCCACTATTGATGTCGATAGATTCTTCTAAATAGAGAGGAAATGCTAAATAGGATCTGCAAAATATTTGGTAGAAAAGTAAAAGACTAGAAAATTCCATCTCAGGTATATAAATGATATACATGTTATAGATGTATTCTTTGCTAGTACATAATTCTTGGGTATTGGATACTAGATTGTTGGTATGAAATGTCATACAAAGCAATAATACAAGAACTATGATGGCCTAAGTAACTAGTAAAAGAATATGGTAATGATGCATGTCGAGATACAAATAAAAGTGTTATTGTGCTTCTCGTCGACATCAAACCTAGCCTTCAAGATATTTCATGAACTTAATAATTGTTATTTTGTTCTGGTATTATGAGAGCAATGGTTGTTCAAATTATTACCGTCTTCCATAATCGATGGATAGATTATTATTATCTTGTTGGTGAAATAGACATTTATAACATTGATGCTAAAGGTTGCAAGACAAAACAAATTTCACTTATATGTGACACCGCCGTTTAAGTCATATTGGAAACAAAACATGAAAGAAATTCTATATTGATAGATTTTCGAGTCATTTGATTTTGAATTGATTGACGCTTGTGAAACTTTTCCTAAAGATGATTAAACTCCGTTCATGGGCCATGGACAGAACAAGTGACTAACTAAATGGCGATCATACATGTTGATGTATGTAGTCCATGGTGTGAAGTCAATCATGGTGTATTTTCTATTTCATCAATGACTCGAATAGATGTATGGTATATCTGCTTGATGAGATAGAAGTATGAAACAATTGAAATTGTTCAGTTTATGAAGTGAAAATTGTTGTAACAAGAATATTCAAATAGCATGATTAGATCATAAAGAAGAATATTTGAGTTACAAGTTTAGCAAACATCTAAGAGTTAGAGGAATTGTTCCACAAACTTGCATCATGATAGACACCATATGAGTATGGAGTTTTTGATGGATATAATCAAACCTTGTTTGACATGGTTAGATCAATGATGAAATAAACTACCAATATAATTTGTGGATTATGCTTTAAAGACTACCGCTTTTCACTAAATAGAGCACCATCATAATCCGCTGAAATGCCACCATACAAGTTATAGTTGTCTTTTCTTGAATTTTGGTATGCAAGGCATATGTGTAAAATGTTTACAACCAAAATTGGATTAGTAAGTTTTTGTAGGTTATCCCAAAGAAAGTCGATGGGTATTCCTTCTACTATGAACCCAAACACATAGTGATTGTCACTAAAAGAAGTGAATTTCTTATGAAGGAGTTTTTCGCGAAAGGTTTAAGTGGGAGGAAGATAGAACTTGATGAGGTTATTGAATCTGAGCAAGATAATCAGAGTAGCGCAGCACCAGAAAAATGTTCTGGAAGCGGCAACTACATTCATAGCTCACGCGTCTACAATATGTTGTAGTCACGACATCGAAGTTCCTATTTAACCAAGTTGGTCGTAATCAAATAGCAAGATTTGAGGACGAGATATTATTAGATAATAGTAACCAACAATATACAAAGAAGCGATGATGGGCCCTGACTTCGTCATATGAATTATTCTAGCAACAATTACATATTGAGATATGATAGTTGAATAAACGAAACAACGTTCCTCTACTGGAATGCACACCAAGGACGTGTATCTGACACGACCCAATGGGTTTTGTTGATTCAAAGGTTGCTAGATATGTATGCAAACTTCTATGGTAGAAGAAAGCATAGCGAAGTTGGAATCTTCAATGATGAAAATGTTAAAGTGTTAATTTCATCAAGATATTTGAAGATGCTTGTATTACAAGAAAGTAAGTGGGAGCGCTAAGACATATTTCTAATGCTTTATGTAGATGACATATCGTTCATTAGAAATTATGTGTTTTTCTTGATATTGTTAAGTTTTCATTAAAATTAGTTTTTGATGAAAGACTTAGGTAAAACCAGAATATTAAGCATCAATGTCTATACAGATAGATTGAGGCGTTAATATAGTTTTGCCAGAGTACATAGATGAAATATTGAATTTGTTCAATATGGAAACAATAAGAATGGTTCTTGTTGCATGGAAGAGGTTGGAGCAAGAATCAATTGTTTTGACACTTGATGAGTGAAACCACAAGAATGATTTTATCAATCTTGTATACCATGATATGTAGATCCAGATGTGTCCAATGCTCTAAAGGTTATAGCATTTATATGATGATCGTTGGACAATAGTAAAGATATTCTTATGCACTTTTGAAGAAGTAAGAATATGTTCTGTATGCAGAAGTGACAAATGGTTCATTGCAATGAGTTACATTGGCTTTGTCACACATACAAGTAAAATTTTATCTCAATTTTAAGCTATTTGTTTTGAGTTAGAAGGTGGCATAATAAGATGGAAGAAAGTTCCATGATAACTTGGATGAGTTCCAATGTTAATATTGTGGCGGACACTGCAACGAGGGCTAAGTATATAATCGCTTTAGAAGTGGCATAAAAGATGCAAAGTAGATAGTGATAATCCAACTTTTTATGGCACTGTCGTCTAGGTCATATTGGCGTTAAACGCATGAAGAAACTCCATTCTGATGGATTTTTGGAGTCTCTTGATTTTGAATCATTTGACACGTGCAAGCCATGCCTCATGGGCAAGATGATCAAAAACCCGTTCTCCAGAATAATGGAGCGAGCAACGGACTTATTGGAAATCATACATACCGATGTGTGCAGACCAATGAGTATTTCGACGCACGGTGGATATCGCTATTTTTCTAAGTGTGCTAGTACTATGTAGTTCTATTGTATGACAATAGTGACAACATAGTCTCGGCTAAGATACAAAAGTCTCACCAGAAGACTAAGTTTATACGATGCCATCTCATAGAAGATGAGAAATGCGTGCTGACGCAAAATAATATGCAAATACAAACGGACCTGAAAGTGTCAGACCCGTAGATAAGGTTTACCACGTGCAAGGCGTATGAATAACACCGGAATGCCATAGGTGTTAAAGGCGCAAGTATGACTAGATTATTGACTCTAGTGCAAGTGGGAGACTGAAGGAAATATGCCCTAGAGGCAATAATAATATTGTTATTATCATATTTCTTGTTCATGATAATGTTTATACTCCATGCTATAATTGTATTAAGCGGAAACATTAATACTTGTGTGGTTTATGAACAACACCGTGTCCCTAGTACGCCTCTACTAGACTAGCTCATTGATTAATGATGGTTAAGGTTTCCTAACCATAGACATGAGTTGTCAATTAATAATGAGATCATATCATTAGGAGAATGATGTGATGGACAGACCCAAATAAAGCAGAGCAATTAGATCGTGTCATCGTGTTCATCTTTGCGAAGCTTTTCTTATGTCATGTATTGTATTCCTTAGACCATGAGATAATACAACTCCCTAGTATCGGAAGAAAGCTTTGAGGTCATCAAACGTCATCCTATGTGAGGGTGATAATAAAGGTGTCTCTCAGGTGATCGGAAAGTATTTGTTGGGTTGTATGTATCGAGATGGAATTTGTCCCTCCCAAGTCGGAGAGATATACTTCGGGCCCACTCGGTAATCGATATCAACACCGCTTGCAAGCATGTGGTTAAGGAGTTAATCACGAAGTGATATCGGATTACGGAACGAGTAAAGTACTTGCTGTGAACGAGATTGAACTAGGTATGGCGATACCGACGATCAAATCTCGGGCGAGTAAAATATCGTGTGACGAAGGGAATACATATACGGGATTAATTGAATCCTGACATCGTGGTTCATCCGATATGATCATCGATGAATATGTGGGAGTCAATATGGGTTTCCAGATCCCGCTATTGATTATTGATAGAAGATCATGTCTGCATATTCTCGAACCCGTAGGGTCACACACTTAACGTGCATCGACGCTAGGATAGAATGGATAATTGGTTTATGAGTTTTAGTTCGGAGTCTCGGATGAGATCCAGGACGTCACGAGAGGTTCCAGAATGGTCCGGAGAATAAGATTCATATAAAGGAAAGCAGTTTTTGGATTCCGGAAAGGTTTCGGAGTTTATCGGTATTGTACCGGAAGGTTCTAGAAGGTTCCGGAGTGGGACCAACGTGGGCCCACTTGACGGAGGCCTGCGTGGGCCTAAGGGGAAGTGCCCTGGCCGCCTTGGGCCAGGTGCACAAGGCCCCTAAGGCCCAGCCGGCCAAGCCCAAGGGGAAACCCTAAAGGAATCTTCAAATAAGGAAGGGGGGGAAACTTGCCCCCCACTCTTCCTTATCCAAGTCGGCTAGGGATTGGAGGAGGGACCAAGCTGGCCGCCCAGCCCCCCATATAAGGGGGGGGGGGCAGGGGCGCAGCCCTCCTTCACCCCAAGACCCAAACCCTAGCCGCCCCTGCTGCCCTCCCTCTCTCTCTCTCGCGACTGCGCGTAGGCGAAGCCCTGCCGCAGAAACTCTCCACCATAAGCACCACGCCGTCGTGCTGCTGATCCAATCTATCTCTCCACCATACTTGCTGGACCAAGGAAGGTGGAGACGTCGCTGCACCGCACATGTGCAACTCTCGGAGGCGCCGCCACTTGCGGCGTAGGATCGGATCGGATCGCGAGGAGGAGACGGCGAGTACGACTACGTCAACCACGTTCTCTTGAACGTTACCGCTGTGCGATATCTTCAAGGGTATGAAGATCTCATCTACCTCTCTCGTTGATTATATCTCCTAGATTAGATCTTGGCTTTCTTGTTCGCATCCGTAGGAAAATTTTTGATTTACTATGCTGCGAAACCCTTCACGGGATATAGGAGCGTCGGCCAGACCGACATATAAGTGTATCCCGACCTGAGTTTAGATAAGCCGGATTAACCGGGATACTTATGGAGGAGTGCCGGCATATGCACAGATATGCCGGCCTAACTTATTTGATATGTTGTGCAGGAGCAGGGAGCCGGATTACCCGACCTTTATAGGTCGTTGGTCCGGCATATTGGTCCAGGATATGGCCAACGGTCATATCCGGGATACATAAGTCAACCAAGGTGTCACATCCCTACAATCAAGGAGAGGTTCTGCCTAGTATGGAGGGAGATCATGTTGACAGGGTGCACAGTGGAGGTTTACCTACCCTCACTGTGCACAAGTACAGCCCTTACCTCACAGTGGTAAGGTCATAGTCCAAGAAGTACAAGGTACAGCGACGGTGAGTCCCATCGAGAGCAATCAGGGAGAAATTCAAGGGTCTCTGCCTTCGTCAGCCTGCCCTATTTGGAGTGTAGTTGGTGTCTCCTGGTCTCGGGTGACCGTTGTAACCCTGGCCACCACTATATAAGGTGGCACAGGGAGCCCTAGAAGGGGGTTGGTCCCAGAGTGTTCCTACACTTAGTTGTTCATCTTCCTCCTCTAGCTGAGAGCTTGGAAGCGCCATTGTTGTGTACTCCATCGATCCAAATATATAACCAGTAGAGCAGGAGTAGGGGTGTTATCTCCTTACGAGAGCCCCGAACCTGGGTAGATCTGTGTTCCTTTCTGTCATGCTTTTCAGCTCGTTCCCCTCTCCCGAATCCTCCAGCATCTAGTTCGGCCCCCGTTTAAGCCATCCCATGGCATATGTTGTTTCACCACGACGACACAACAATATGTGTATACAACTTGTAGGTAAGACCATAAACAACAAGTATCATCATAGAAATAATAACATGTTCAGATCTGAAATCATGGCACTCGGGCCCAAAGTGACAAGCATTAAGCACAACAAGTTGCAACAATGTCATAGGCACTAAATAAAGATACTAGGCACTATGCCCTAACAATCTCATATCAAATTACATGAACAATCTCATCCAATCCCTACCATCCCCTCACCTACAGCGGGGGAATTACTCACACATGGATAGGGGAGTCATGGATGGTCGATGGAGGAGCGTTGGTGGTGATGGTGATGGAGATCTCCTCCGAATCCCCGTCCCGGCAGGGTGCCAGAACAGAGTTTCTGGTTCCGAATCGCAGCTTCTGATAGCGGCGGCGCAGCGGAAGTCTATCCGGGAAAAACGCCGTCTCCCCGATATTATGTTGTCAGAGGGTATATGTAGGCGAGAGGGGAGGCCGAGAGGACTGCTGGGGCCCCCTCACGCCAGGGTGGCGCGGCCAGGGCTGGGCCGCGCCACCAGTGTGTGAGGCCCCCTCGAGCCCCCTCTCCGTCCCGTCTTCTGGCTCCGTGGGTCTTCTGGTGAAATAGGATTTTTCATGATTTTTCTCAAATTTTTACTGGAAGTTGGATTTCTGCACAAAAACGAGACACCAGAGCAATTCTGCTGAAAACAACGCCAGTCTGTGTTAGTTGTATTCAAAACACACAAATTAGAGGAGAAACAATAGCAAAAGTGTTCGGGAAAGTAGATACGTTTTGGACGTATCAACTCCCCCCAAGCTTAGCTATTTGCTTGTCCTCAAGCAATTCAGTTAACAACTGAGAGCGATAAAAGAAACTTTCACGAACACATTTGCTCATATGATGTATATATACTAACTATGTGATCAAATGCTTAGGCAATTCATAATAAGAAATATGCAACTAATGTCACCTCATAGTCAAGCAAGCTATGAAAGAGTGCCAATGCACTAATAACAAGTAACATGTACATAAGAAGCTAACAAGATTGTAATATGCATAAATGATATGAGAGAGTGATATCCCACTTGCCTTTATTTGTAGAGCAAAACATAAATGCTGAGGCACCTCTGAAGTTCAAGAGAAGACTAGAAGTAGAAATATCAAAGATACAAGCATCAAAGTTATACCACAATTAACCGTGTTCTGGGACAAGCACATTACACTAAGAATAACAGCTATGCTCTCAAGAAGTGCTTAAAGTTAGAAGATGGTGACTCAACATAAAAGTAAACGAATGGCCCTTCGCAGAGGGAAGCAGGGATTTAACATGTGCTAGAGCTTTTCATTTGTAAAGCAGAGATAAAAATTTATTTTGAGAGGTGGTTGTTCTATGTCAACGACTAGCAATGGGGACTTGCTATCTTCCATAATAAACAAGTGAGAGCGGTTCCGAGTTCTTTGAAATTTGGCACATTGGTGCTCTTTTATAAAGCTTTGGCACTCCTCCCCACCTTTTTTATTTCTCAAACCATGGCTAACCGATTCCATCGGGTGCCCACCAACTTTCACATTCCTTGGAAGAGTGCCTTTTTTCTTTCTTTTAGGATTAGATTGTAATGGTCTGACCAGCTCCCTTGCAAATTAATGATGAGCAGATGAAGCTTCCTAGTCGAGGGGTACTTAATTTAATATGGAAGATAGCAATTCCGACCACTACGTCCCCATGAGCTAAAAACAGTGGCACAAAATGAGAAGTAGTTGAAAGTTTTGAAAGGTAGCACATGAAAATTTACTTGGAATGGCTTACAAATACCATGCATAGGAATTTATAGTGGACTCTTTGGAAGACTTGGTTTTTGGTAATTGGATGCACGAGTAGAGCTCATACTCAGTACAAGTGAAGGCTAGCAAAAGACTGGGAAGCGACAATCGAGAGAGCAATAACTATCATAATCATGCTTGCGACAAAACAAAATTAATATAGGCATAAAAATGATACAAAAACTCTGAGGCAATTTAGATCATCGAGGCTTAATTGACTTTTTGTTCAGTCATATGCATGCTTGAGTATGTGCCAAGTCGATTCAAATGAAACTTTCAGAGGTGGATAACACAATAACATACCATATTATGAATAAACCAATGCATGCAAACGTCTACATGACATGCTACAAGCTAATAATAAATTGAAACTAATCATATGAAAGCAAGAACTACAAAGCATCCATTTGATAATATATACCTTACATGAACCGACTAAGCATGTCCACATAGATGAGTATATGTACAAAAATGAAAACAAATAGGGTTCATACCAGCCTCTTACCACATCTCGGATTGTCATATGTCGTCATTATTGCTCTTCACTTGTGTGGCTTGAATAATATAAAGTGAATACCAAGCTCCAATGGAGTAACGGGAGACTGAACTCTGTAACCAACTTTACAAAACCGAAGAAGAACAACAAATATTTTTGGGGTTTTTGATTTTTGGAACAAAAGCAGAAGGAAATAGCAAACAAAGCAAAATATTTTTGGATTTTTCAAATAGCAAACCGAAAATAGCAAGTAAAGCAAACCAAAGGTAGAAAACTAAAGAACCAAACAAAGAGAAACAATGGAAATATTTTTGGTCTTTTTGTGTTTTGGAAAAGTGGAAATAAGAACGAGAACAATAAAGAAGGAGAAACATGGATATACAAAGATCCGACAAAATATGATATGTAGATGAGTGAATCGTTGGCGTACCTCCCCCCAAGCTTAGGCTTTTGGCCTAAGTGGAGATCAATTTCGACTCTGATAGCTGCCCCAAGCTGGTGGGTCATCATAGGTGTAATCGTACCTTGGCTCTCGTGAAGATGAAGCTGATGGCGCATAATCATAATAAGGTTGCTCATATGGGAAATTCGCAATGTTGGAGGGCTGGCCCGACTCCTCGGTGCACTCTTCATCGTGCACAGGCGGCGGGTGCTCCTCTACGTACGCATCAAGCTCATCTTCCGTAAGCGACCATCCATTTCTGCGATCAAGGTTAAACAAAAGAGGTGCAGGCAAATGGACTGATCGATCAGTCTTCACTACCCTCCAGGTAGTCTTCTTGAAAAAGGTTAGCTTAAATATTAAATTGACCAAACTAGCAGGAGGAGAAATAAACTTATGATGAATCATAGAATTAAGATCAAGTTTCTCCTCGGGGAACTGCAAATCTAGAAAATGAGGTACTACACCATGAAAAGGTAACAGGCGTGAAGCTATAAGTCCTCCACAGATCCCCCCTTTGTCACGGTTAATATCGAGACGGAAAGCTATTAAGGCACCCAAATGGTAAGTCCTATCATGCCTCAAAGCAGCAGCAATAAAAGCTAAATCATGGAGAGATAATTTACTTGCAGATTTCCTAGCAAGAACACATTTGGTAATAAAGAAGGCAAAATATTGAATGGATGGGAAATGAATATTACGAGTTTTACCACCCTCTCCTGTGAAGCTTCTTCCTTGACAAATCTCTTCGTATAGTTTCAACAATGGCCTAGGTTGTCCCCTTATCTTCTCGAGCGATCCCCACTGTGGTACTCTAATAGCTATACAGAAAACATCAAGAGGCAATTCCACAGATTTGTTATAAATTTTATAATGAACCATGGGGTTAGAAGTGGACCAACTAAATCTGAAATCCTGCACCACAGACATTGTTAGTTTAACATATTGGGGAGGTTCACCCTCAACAAAATGCTCTAATCCTGCATTAGAGAGTAAGGTTTGAAAATCCTGCAGAATTCCAGCAGCATTCATGAACGCTGAGCATGGATAATGTGAGGGGAAAACCTTCTCCTCACGGTGAACTTTCATAACTTCATGCACTTCCAGTTCATGTTGAGAGAGTTGATAAGCATTCTCCTCCATTTCTGAAATTTTTCAACAAACTCATAAAAAGTGATTTAAAGACAAGCAAGTGTAGGAAACTACTATAGTGGGTTACTAGAGAGCTAACATGCATCAAAATAACAATTCTAAGCAATAGAACAAGCATGCATACTCATTTATACTGTCACCTACAATGCTAAAATACTCAAGAAATACTCCACCAAAAGAAATTCTACTAGGACAAGTGGAGGAGTCACATACCGGAGAACAAATGCTCCAAATTTCAGCAGAAATGCTAGGCTGAGCAAGGAGATCAAAAAATCGAGGTGAAGAACAGCAAGAACTCGGGCTTGAGCAAATGGGGCGGTGTTTTTCGGGACAGAGAAAGAGCAGGGGAAGAAGAGATGAGTGAGGGGCCAGGTAGGGCCCCCTCACACCTTGGTGGCGCGGCCAGGGCTGGGCCGCGCCACCTATGTGTGAGGTGGCGTGGCAGCCCCTCCTGGTGCCTCCCAAGTGTCTCTCTGGCCCATTTTTGACATAAAAATTTATAAAGAATTTTCTAGAATTTTTCGGGAAATTTTATTTTCGAGGATTTTTCAGAAATTGGCATATCGATAAAAACTCAGAAAAACGTGGATAAAATGATTTCAGGCAAATCAAAACTAAACATGCAGCAGCTCTAAGATACTCTTAATCATGCAACTAAACTGAAGGAATAACATTTTGATGAAAGTAAATACAAGTGAGGTGGAGTGGATGCGGTGAAAACAAAGTTTCGTTCATATAAAATCACTTTGTTAACAAGGTTGATCAAGTCTTGTTCCCAAACTAACTTTATATGAGGCAAAACTTTGCACTTCACTTAATGCTTATGTTACCTCACCTTTGATAGGTATAGTCCCAACCATAACAATTTTATATTCTTCCTTGGGCTTTCGCTCTGAACAAATAATTTGACCAACTTTGATGGTCTCAACATGCTTGATTGAATTTAGAGCACTCTTCCTATCAATTTTCTTGGGAAAATAAACCGTATACTCTTTGTCATTAACATTAAAAGTGACTTTTCCTTGATTACAATTAATAATAGCACTTACAGTGTTTAGAAAAGGTCTCCCAAGAATAATAGACATATTATCATCTTCAGGCATTTCCAACACAACAAAATCAGTTAATATTAAACAAATGTTAGCAACTTGAACAGGAACATTTTCATATATACCAATAGGAATAGTAGTAGACTTATCAGCCATCTGCAAAGATATATCAGTCGATACCAATTTTTCTAGATCAAGTCTCTTATAAAGAGAAAAAGGCATGACACTAACTCCAGCTCCCAAATCACATAAAGCAGTTCTAACATAGTTATTTTCAATGGAGCAAGGAATAGTAGGTATACCTGGATCTCCAAGCTTCTCTGGAACTTTACCATCAAAAGAATAATTAGCAAGTAAGGTGGAAATTTCTTCATTAGGAATTTTCCTTTTGTTAGTGACAATATCTTTCATATACTTTGCATAAGGGGGCATTCTAATAGCATCAGTCAAAGAAATTTGCAAAAATAAAGGTCTCATCCATTCACAAAACCTGTTGTAGTGTTCTTCTTCCATGGACTTGTGTTTCTTACCAGGAAAAGGCATTGGTTTCTGTACCCAAGGTTCTCTCTCTTTACCATGCTTGTTGGCAATGAAGTCTTCTTTGGTGTACTTTGCATTTTTAGCACTCTTTTCTGGTTCCTTTTCAACTTCTTCTTTATCGGAAGCATCCCCTGGTTCAGTTTCAGCATCAGAAATAGAAACACTGTTAGGATCTTTACCTGCATCAGATGATTCTGCAGTTGTTTTATGCTTCTTCTTCTTCTTGGAAGGAATATCTTCATTTGAAGTGCGTTGAGAATCTTGCTCGACCCTCTTAGGATGTCCTTCAGGATATAATGGATCTTGAGTAGCAGCGCCACTTCTTGTGCGTATTTCACATGCTTGCTTCTCTCTTGCGGCATTAACTAGCAAGTCTTTTTTCACCTTGGTGAGCTGATCAATTTGTGTTTGAACCATTTGAAAATGTTTAACAAGTATCTTCACATCATTGGCGGTTCTCTCCACAATATCCTGCAACTTGTTAATAGCTCTAGAATTTTCCAATAAATGATTATGCACCATTCTATTAAAATTTTCTTGCTTAACAATAAAATTATCAAACTCATCTAAGCATTGATTAGGAGGTTTAGTATAAGGAATATCTCTTTCATCAAAGCGTTGGAGAGAGTGTACCTTAATAGTGGATGAGTGAGGGATTGGCTTACATAATTCTTCTATAGGAGGTAAATTCTTCACATCTTCGGCCTTAATACCTTTCTCCTTAGGAGATTTCTTAGCTTCCTTCATAACTTCATCATTTAATTCAATCATCCCTCTCTTCTTTGGTGTAGGCTCTATAGATGGCGCAGGGGTCGGTGCTGGTGTTGGATCAACTAAAGTCCAATCATCATGATTCCGACTTATTTTAGCCATTAATTCTTTAGCATCAGCCGGAGTTCTTTCCCTGAAAACACAACCAGCACAACTATCCAAATATGACTTAGATTCATCCATTAGTCCATTATAAAATATATTAAGGAGTTCATTTTTAGGCAATGGTTCTTTAGGCAAAGCTCTAATTAAAGAACAAAACCTTGTCCAAGATTTAGGCAATATCTCTCATTTTCCCTGTTCAAAATCAAAGATTTTCTGCACAACAACATGTTGAGCACTAGCAGGAAAATATTTCTGAAAGAAAGCATTAACCAAAGCAATAGGACTAGTAAGAGATCCAGGAGACAAGCTATTAAACCAAGTTTTAGCTGCATCTTTCAACGAGAAAGGAAAAATCTTAGCAACAAAGTAAGTGCGGAGCTTAATATCATCAGAAAACAAATTACTCAAAGTAGAAAGCTCATTCATGTGCCCCATAGCACTCTCATCTTTAGTACCACAAAAAGGAGTTTTCTCAACAATAGATATGTAAGATAAATCCAAAGAGAAATCATAATCCTTGTCTCTAATATTTATGGGAGAAGCAGCAAACTTAGGATCAGGAGACAAATTATATCTAACAAAACGTCTTGCAAGAAGTTCTCTAACATTACCAGCATTACGAGCAGCACGTGCTTCAGCAATAAAATCATCATTAAGCTCAATATAAGCATCATCATCATAATCATCACTAGGACATTCCCTAGACTCAGGTGAACTAACAGGTGTAACAGTGGTGTTTCCCAACTTAGCTCTAGCAATAATAGCATCTAAAAAGGAACCTAGTGAACCACTCTCATCAAGCATAGTAGAAGTAACATCTAAATTATCAGTGGCATTTTCAATCTCAGCAGAAGTAGTAGCAGTAGCGTGTGGGTGTGGTGGTGTAAGCAACTTACTCATAACAGATGGCAAATCAAGAGCAACAGAGGTGTTGAGAGTCGTACCTCTTCTTGTAGTGGATGGCAATATAGGAACTTTTCCATCACGAGGTTTACCCATGATGAAAAGGATTGCAGCGAACAATATGAATACCAAGTGAACTTACAAATAAAGCTATGCTCCCCGGCAACGGCGCCAGAAAATAGTCTTGATGACCCACAAGTATAGGGGATCGCAACAGTCTTCGAGGGAAGTATTACCCAAATTTATTGATTCGACACAAGGGGAGCCAAAGAATATATGTAAGCCTTAACAGATGAGTTGTCAATTCAGCTCCACCTGGAAACAGTCTTGCTCGCAATGGTTTATCAGTAGCAACAGTTTTATAGCGGTGACAGTAGTGAAACAGTAACAACAGTAGTAAAATAGCAGCAGCAATAGTAACAGTTGTAAACAGTAGGAACAAATACTGTAGGCATACGGATGGATTTCGGGCGTTGCATGGATAAGATAATTCATGAAATCAATGAGACATGGGCATTGCAGATAAATAATGATAAAGCATCCTAGTACAAACAATCATAGGCATGTGTTCCGTATATAGTCGTACGTGCTCACAAGGAGAAACTTGCACGACATCTTTTGTCCTACCAGCCTCTTGCAGCAGGGCCACAAGGGAAACTACTGGTAATTAAGGTACTCCTTTTAATAAAGTACTGGAGCAAAGCATTAGCACTCAGTGAACACATGTGATCCTCACATCATAGCCATCCCCTCCGGTTATCCCAATTTCTGTCACTTTGGGGCCTCGGGTTCCGGACAACAATATGTGTATACAACTTGTAGGTAAGACCATAAACAACAAGTATCATCATAGAAATAATAACATGTTCAGATCTAAAATCATGGCACTCGGGCCCAAAGTGACAAGCATTAAGCACAACAAGTTGCAACAATGTCATAGGCACTAAATAAAGATACTAGGCACTATGCCCTAACAATCTCATATCAAATTACATGAACAATCTCATCCAATCCCTACCATCCCCTCACCTACAGCGGGGGAATTACTCACACATGGATGGGGGAGTCATGGATGGTCGATGGAGGAGCGTTGGTGGTGATGGTGATGAAGATCTCCTCCGAATTCCTGTCCCGGCAGGGTGCCAGAACGGAGTTTCTGGTTCCGAATCGCGGTTTCTGATGACGGCGGCGCAACGGAAGTCTATCTGGGAAAAACGCCGTCTCCCCGATATTATGTCGTCAGAGGGTATATGTAGGCGAGAGGGGAGGCCGAGAGGACTGCTGGGGCCCCCTCACGCCAGGGTGGCGCGGCCAGGGCTGGGCCGCGCCACCAGTGTGTGAGGCCCCCTTGAGCCCCCTCTCCGTCCCGTCTTCTGGCTCCGTGGGTCTTCTGGTGACGAGGGGTTAACTCGACAAATGTCCTAGATGAAGGACTTAGGATCGGGGAGATAGGGCGTCGGATGAACTCGAAGGTAAAGTTTAGTCGAAATAGGTGTGTATCGAAAGTAAACTTGGGTGTTCAACCTGGCTTGCTTTCAATCTGCCCTACACCGTCCCCTCCTGGCCCCTATATATAGGTGGCCAGGTCTCGAGGATCGGGTAGGGTCCGATACAGATTACAAACATCAACATACGGTAATAACTCGTATTCGACTATCATTATAATTGGGCCTAGCTATACGGGCCTCAGGGGTACTCAACTAACGGGCTCTATTAACTATACCCTTGTCAGTAGCCCCTGAGATTCTACCAGAATTGCAGATTCAGGTTGAATCTCTAATCTTTAAATCTTCGACTTGATCAATTCTTCGACTTCTTCTATTCTTCAAATCTTCGACTTGGTCTTTGCGACTTATTTTCATGATATTCTTTCGCAAGGGGTTTTGATGAACAAGCCTAACAACTCTGACGGATCAAGAGGTCAGTTAACTGCCGGAACAGATACTTGTCACCTACTTCAAATTCAATCCCCTTGGACTTGAATTCGGGATACCGGTCAAACCCACTCTTTTGCCGCATTTAGGACTTACAAAGAATGAATCCCAGTGGTTCTCAGGGTACCCAGTGCGTCCACCAGGATTTTCTTCGCGTCGTAGACACGGATACATACCAGCAGAGCGCATCCATGTTCGTATACCAGGCCACACAGGATGGATCCCGGGGTCTTACCTTTGTGACAAGTCACGGCATTCGAGTCGTGTTGCGATAACATAACTCGAGAATTTTATGTCGCAGTCAAATTTTGACTGAAAATATTCGGGTTTCTTCAACCATAAAACTCGCTCCCGATGGGAGTAACACTCCTATACTTCTCCAATCTCTAATGCTTAATCAATAAATATCGTTGGGTGCGCGCTCAGCGCTCCCGATGGGAGTAGCCCCCGAGGCTATAGTCGAAAGAAGAGTTTTTCGAGTATAGGCTCAAGAGATAATGTAGCTCGTCATACTTCAACTCGAAACACTTCAACTCCAAATTTCTTCAATTCGAGATACTTTCAAGAATACCTTGTCGTCGAGTTCGAATTCACCTCTTCAATGAAGAACTCCATTCGATATGTTTGAAAATACTAGCCCCCAAGGCTATAACCAAAAATCCTTCATATATGATCTTTTTTGTAAGCTCGGCATTTGTCGGCGCCATCCTTTTACCTTTATATATATATTCAATGACATCAATGAAGACGTGGCTCTTCATCAGTGCAAACCGTTTTATGGGTAGTACTGTAACTTTTCACGATTTTTTGACCGTTAGTAGGCTGCACGATTTTTGACCGTTAGTGGGCTGGCGTTTCCGATCTTTACGCCACGTCTCAGCCCACGATCCTTCTCCCAGAAGGTATATAAATGATGTAGTGGGGAATCGTACTGTTTACCAGCTCGTTCCCTCCGCCGCCTCCATTGCCGATCTCCTCTGCCTCTTCCTCTCTTGCGAAGCCCCCAAGCGCACTGTTGTACTGAATGCGCGTGAAGCATCTGGCCACCAAGAGCGATATGGCCAAGTCCTCTGCCACCAACTGGGTTCGCTCCACCATCACCAAGAAGGAGGTGGAGAAGGCCACGGCGGACGGCCTCATCGCTGCTGAAGATTCCATCAAATTTCCCAGTACCGAACGGATCCCGAAGCCCCCGAGCGGTTACCGGGTAATGTTCCTTGCTTTCCTCCTCCGCGGTTTGTCCCTTCCTGCCCACGAGTTTCTTCGTGGGCTTCTATTTGTTTACGGTGTGCAGCTCCATCAGCTCACACCAAATTCACTTCTGCACATTGCTTGCTTCGTGACTCTTTGCGAGTCATTTTTGGGCATTGAGCCCCATTTCACTCTCTGGAGATCAATCTTTCGACTCCGCCCCAATGTTTCTCTGTCAAGGAAACCCGAACTGGGCGGAGCCGTCGTTTCTGTGCGCCCTGAAGCGCAATACCTTGAATTTTCCATGGCCGCATTTGTCCAAGGGTGGAGGACCAAGTGGTTCTACATCAAGGATCGCAAATCCTCTCCCGAAGATGAATTTGGCTTGCCTCCCTTTGACGCTTCTCAGGAGGTGAAGAAATTGAAGTCATGGGACTCACTTCCCTCAGATGCAGAAGTTGAACAAATTCTTCCTCTTCTATCCCGCATTCAAGCTCTGAAAACAGGCCTAGGAGGTGCCTTGTCGGGTATCCAACTCATGGCGTTTTTCATACAACGACGAGTTCAACCCCTACAGCACCGCCTCACCAAGCTTTGGACTTACTCTGGCTTAGAAGACCCTACTCGCATATCTGAGGATCTGATGTCGAAAGAAGATGTCGACAAGTGAGTCAGGAATCTCACCAAGCTCACCAAGGAACATTCAGTTGCTGATTTGACTGCAGATTTCTTCGACTCCGCGCACCCTCTTCCTCAGGTATGTATTTTTACGTCCACTTTTTCTCAAACTTTTGCTTGTTTCGACTTGCATCATTATTTGACTTTGCACTCTGCTTACTTATTTATATACAGGGTCACCAATTTCTTGTTTCGCGTCCTCCTCTTCCAGAGGAAGGGCCCCTTCCGGCTGATCTAGCCTCCCCTGCATCTGAAGCCCCCGAGGCTGACGAAAGTCAGGACGGAGATGATGTCGAAGATTCAGAAGAGGAAACCAGCTCATTGACATCGACTCCTCCTGTACTTGCTGAAGATGTTGGTGTCGACAAGAAAAGGAAACGTGTCGACGAAATTGCTTCATCGAGTTCTGCAGCGGCTGGAAAAATCCCCGCTCGTGCAGAAGATATGGAGTACTTCGACATGCTTGCATCGTAAGTGTTGTAGTCGAACTTTTCAATTGCCTTGTTCTTGCCTTGTTTCCATAACTTATACCTTCTATGTAGTGATGACGAAGAGCCACCAACAGATGCTACGGCTGTTCCACCACCTTCTCCTGTGACGATTGATGAGCCTGTCGAACCAGATGTTGCGCCGAGGGCCACTAGGTCCGGCGTGAGGAAGGTTCCTCAAACTCGACAGTCGAAACGCTCAAAGAAGGCCAAAGAAGCCGAAGTTTCTCTGGAAGCTCACGCATCTATTGTTTCTTCTGATGATGTAAGTAATTCTTCTTTCCCTTCTTTCCTTTCATGCACTTCTACTCTTACACACTTCTTTTATCAGGCCTTGGTGAAGAGATTTATCGCCCTGGGCACGGAGTGCGCGGGGTACCTAAAGGTTGCGAAAGCTTCCGAAGGTACAATTTTAACGTCCAATCACCACTTGTCTTCTGCACTTCATCCTTTGTTATCTATCTGATTCTCTGTCGACTTCCTATGCAGCTGCTTTAGCAGCCGCCAATGCTCGAATTGCTTCGCTGGAGGCAGAGCTCAAAGCTTCGCAAAAAGCTTATGATGTTGCGACCGCTGCTAAGGCCATTGCTGAGAAGTCGCAGAAATCTGCGCTTGCCAAGGCGAAGAAAGCGGAAAAGGCTTTAGCTGATGCCAACAAGGAGAATGCTCAGCGGGAGCAGGCCGTGGCAGAGTGTCTCCACACCATGTCTACTGCTGCCGAAAGTAAGTTCTTCGACTTGTCTTCTGTCTTCGTCTCCTGTTGCACTGGTGTATTTATTGACACTTGTCTCTTCTTTTTCTTTTCTATTGCTTAGAATTCACAGGGGTATCTCCATCGTCCCTGCAAACGGACGATGATCCTCTTATGGATGCGGTTAACCTACTCGAAGAAAACTGGATATCTATCCAGGAAACTTTTGAGTTGGTTAGCCGCGTCTTATCACGGCTGTTCACTGGTTTGTGGCCGAAGAAAAGGGTGACAGTTCCGAAGGACAGCTTGGCTAAACTCGCCAAGTCCTTCGATACTACTGAAGACCCCACTCTCCAGCTGAAGGGGCTGTCCATTAAACGCGGCGCCGAGGGTGCTATTGCGCTTTCTCTTGCGCACGGTACGGATTTCGACTGGGAGAGGGTTAGCTCCCCTCATGGCCACACCCATGACCAGATGAAGGTGTTTTTCGAGAAGGCGAAGAAGTTGGCACCTGCATTGTTGACAACGATTTCTCCTTCGGCAGCCTCTGCGGTGCCTGCTGCACCACCTCCAGCGGTGAAAGATCCGGTGCCACCGTCGACTTCTAGCGAGGAAGCTGCCGCGCCCCCTTCTACCACGGATCAGAATGTTGAGGTGGCATAGACTCAGCTTCTTTGTAGCTTTTTAGTTTTCTCCTTTTGAATGTAAAGTGCAACCCGAGAACTTTAGCCATAGGGTTGTACTCTTATGTAAATATATCCTCTTCGTATGAAGTTTTATGCTGCCTCTCTGAAATTGTTTCTCTTTTCTTTTCTTTTGTAGTCGATACATGTTCCTGATCCTTTGACTCATGGTTCTGCTCCTTCCTCTGCCCGTGGATTTGATCCTCAGATTTCGTCGACTCCTAGTCGATGCAATCAATGCGCAGAATATACTTCGAGGATATCTGACCTTGAAACTCGCCTATCCTTGGCCAAACGCCAAGCACAGATGGCTATTAAAAAGGCTAGCCAGGCCAGTGGCTATATGAAGAAAATCTCTTCCCTTGAAGAAAAGGTCTCCAGCTTAATGGCGAAGGTTGTTCATAATGAAGAGTGCGAGTCCTTTATTCTTGGCATTGTCGAGTCTGCTTGCGAGCTATTGCGATGTGGGTTTTCTTTCGACTCCTTCTTTCATTGTTTGTGCGCTGCTGCTCTTGTGACCTCTTTGCCACTGTAGGTACTTGTTTGGATTTTGCTGCTGAAGAACGTCGAGTTGCTGAGCGAAATACTGCTTTGGAGAGAATGTCGATTGGCTGCGAGACTTTGTGGTCTGATCCTCGACGCCGGAGCGCCATTGTATTGCTTCAGGACCGTGCTCAGCATATTGGCGAATCAGTTGATGGTTGCCGACGAGCTCTCACAACTATGCACTCCGTCATGCTTCCTCGTAATCCTTTACCTGCAACTTTCCCTCTTCTTCTTGATACTTTCAGATCAAGTCATCGTATTCATAGGCTGATAGAGCTAAACTTAGTGGCTGGTGCCAATTTTGCTCTCGGGTGGATACGCAAGTGGCACCCGAGGTTGAATTACAGCACTATGTCCCTAAGTTTAGCTCCGGGTGGAGCTAACCTTCGAGTACATATGGAGAACACGTTGCAGCCTGCTCGGAGACTCGTGGCTAGGCTTCTGGAAGCGGATGCTGCGTTTTTTCGCGAGTACCATTATTTGGACCCTTTAGGCGTAGATGATTCTGACAACCCGTTGTTGTAATGTTTTGTGTATATGGAACGCGAGAGTATCTTATTTTGTGACTGTTGTGTCAAAAAATTTATTCTCAAAGCGTTATTGTGTAAGTCGTGCGTTTGCCACATTTTCCCTTTGGAAAGATTCGTAAACTCGAATATGAGGAACGATTTATCTTTATTTATATTTGTAATATAAGATACATGGGGTGACCCAAGAGATCCGGCCTGTGACCTGTGTTCTGGATCTAGAGGGCATTGCCCCTGGTATAACTCGTGGCTTTTATAGCCTTTGCGTCCCGCTCTTCTTTATATTTACAACGTCGCAGTTTTCTCTTCTCCTCCTGCGCCTTTGCCTTCTCCTGGTGTTTCTACTCGTGGTTTCTTTGCCTCGGGCTCTGCGACGCGTCCTTCGAGTAGCTTGATGCCTTCTGTAGTCGTGTTCTTCACCTTTTCCGCATAGTTGGCTATCATGCCAAAGTTTTGCGCCATCTTGTGGAACTCCCTGTCGCAAAGATCTGAGACTTCAAAACTTCCTTTGACTGTAATTATTCCTCTTGGTCCTGGCATTTTAAGTACTAAATATGTATAGTGAGGCACTGCCATGAATCGCGAAAACGCGGGTCGTCCGAGGATCGCGTGATACTGTGATGGCCAATCCATGACTTCGAAGTCTAGCTTTTCTCTTCTATAGTTGTGTCGGTTGCCGAAGCAAACATTGAGTGCTATTCGACCCAGCGGGTAATTGGCACTTCCTGGTACGATTCCATGGAAGGAACAATCTGTTGGCTTCAGGAACTCTAGTGATATATGCATTGCTCGGAGTGTTTTCGCGTATATCAAGTTAATTCCACTCCCTGCATCCATGAATATTCTGTCGACATCATACGCGCCGATTTGGGCTTTGAGTACCAAAGGCGCGTTTCCCGGCCGAGGTACTGTTATAGGGTGATCTTCTCTGTTGAACTCTATTGGTTGCTCTGACCAATGCAGATATTCTGTTGTAGCTGGAGGCGACAGGACTGCTAGATTGACTTGTCGAGTTATACTCCTTTCTTCTTTGTTCGACTTGGGCACAGGTTGTATCATTGCTGTGATGTGTCCTTTTGATGGGACGTACCCTTCGTCGTCATCGTCGTGTCCCTTGTTTTGCTGGTCTTGTCCCCGAGGAGTTCCGTTGTTTCCTTGCTGGCTTGTCGGGGGATTGTTACTTCCTTCGAATCCTTGTCGCCTTGCTTCGGTTTGTTTGTTTATTGCTGCTTCTTGTAATTTTAGGAATGTCGTGCAGTCTTTCATTGCATGCCTTGATACTCGCTTCCCGTCGACGAACGCTGAGTGTATATGACAAGGCCCATTGAGCATATCTTCTGGTGATGGGTTATACTCTCTGGATTCTCTTGGTGGGAACTTCTTATAGTCCTCTTTTCCGTAGGTTCGATATCCCGAGCTTCTGCGATCGTTTCCTTGATAACTGTTGTCTTTATATCCCGCGGCGACTTGACTGTGAGAGCCATAGGTATCGTAGTTTCGAGATCGTCTCCTTTGACTTCCATATCTATTTCTTCTGTCGTCCTCTGGAGATCATGTCCGTTTGTTGTTGCACGCATCTTCTCCATCTGCAAATCTGTTTGCTGTGTCCATAAGATCTGACACTGTTTTTGGCTTGATTCTACCCATCTCTTCGACTAGGTCTCTTCGCCTTAATCCAATGATGAACGCGTCTATTGCTCTTTCGTCTGAAACTTCGACTGCTGAATTTTTGATGAGGTTCCATCTTTGGATGTACGCCCGCAGTGTTTCATCGCGTTGCTGTACGCATGCTTTGACTTCTTCTATTGATGCTGGCCGTTTGTATGTCGACCTGAAGTTACTTGTAAATTGCTTTGTGAGATCTTCCCAGCTTCCAATGGATTCTTTTTCTAATTTGCTCAACCATGACCTTGCTGCGCCGGTGAGGTGTAGTTGCAAACTTTGCATTGCTGTTTCTTTTGTTCCTCCTAATATTTGAACTGCTTGTAAGTAATCTGCGAGCCATGATTGTGGTTCCTGTGATCCGTCGTATTTTTGCTGATCATGAGGTAACTTGAATCCCTTAGGAACTGGAGTGGTGCGAACCCTGCGGGTAAAGCACGATGCCCCCATCTCTTTTTCGTCGTCTTCATAGTCGCGCCTTTCGTTCGGGGATCGCGATCTTCGAGTTCCACCATGCTGTTTTGGTGACAGCGATCGAGATCGGTGTTTGCTGCTTCTATGTCGAGGACTGTTGTGACGGCGAGGTGATCTTGCTTTGTGCACTTCCTTGTGATGATGTGCTTCTTCTCCTTTTGCTGATAACTTATGGCCTACCATGTTGAGTCCGTTCAATGCTGCTCTATGCATGTGCTCCCTAGGATCTCCTGGACTTGGTCGAGTTGTGAGCAGATACGCTTGTGCTGCTACTAGTGCTGCTTCGGGGGTTTTTGGTAGAATGTTCCCTTGCTCGTCGACCGATAGGAAGGACGAGTCGAGATTTTTCGAGATACTTTGCCTGTCGGAGTACTCGAGGTTGTCATACCTTGAGCCGTGTCGATGATTTTTCCTTGCGTTGCTGTATGATGCGTCGCTTCGTGCTTTACGAGCAGCTTCGCTAGCTGCAATGGCTGAATTTTTCCTTCTTTGTATCTCTATCTTCTCCTTTGCTAGTTGCTTTGCTTGCTGCCTTAGGGCGTAATGATACCCCAATAGCATGTCTTTGCTGGAATTCGATGGTATTGGCGTGCCGTGTTCTACGGCTCCTTTTATTATTTTCCACTCGTCGACTGATAGTCGAATTTTTTCCCTGGCTGTGAGGGATTCCACTGTTTGACCTTCTGCTAGGTGATTTGCTCCTCTGTCGATATTTGCTGGGTTTATCACTGGGTTGTTATTTTCATCGAATTCTTCTGAGTTGTCGCCCACAATGGCGAGTACCTGGCATTGCTTGCCGATGTTGTTGTTGAAGCTTGAGAAGATCGAGTCGCCATCTTCAGAAAGCTCTAATCCTGTCTTCCATGTATCTGTTGACTTGTCTGTGGTATCGTCGAGGCAGATCATGAGATCTTCGAGTTGGACTTCCACGTCACAATTTTCCTTTTCTTCGTTGTATTCTGCGCTCTTCTCTTTTTGCACTTCTTCTAGGCTGACCGGCGAGTTTACCTCGCTGGAGGAGCCGTCGGAATACTCCATTATTTCTGTTGCTTCAGGCTCTCTTGCCGATGGATCTTGTTTCGTCGGGTCCGAAAGACGGGACGAACCCGACGGCCCGATGAGGATGCTCAGACTTCCGATGGTTAGTTCTACCTCTTGACTTCCGTCGACTTCTGAACTGTTGTTGGCTAAAAGCGAAAAAGCCGTCGAATTCATGACTCCAACGCCCAAGGTCCCCACGGTCGGCGCCAATTGACGAGGGGTTAAATCGACAAATGTCCTAGATGAAGGACTTAGGATCGGGGAGATAGGGCGTCGGATGAACTCGAAGGTAAAGTTTAGTCGAAATAGGTGTGTATCGAAAGTAAACTTGGGTGTTCAACCTGGCTTGCTTTCAATCTGCCCTACACCGTCCCCTCCTGGCCCCTATATATAGGTGGCCAGGTCTCGAGGATCGGGTAGGGTCCGATACAGATTACAAACATCGACATACGGTAATAACTCGTATTCGACTATCATTATAATTGGGCCTAGCTATACGGGCCTCAGGGGTACTCAACTAACGGGCTCTATTAACTATACCCTTGTCATCTGGTGAAATAGGATTTTTCATGATTTTTCCCGAAATTTTATTGGAAGTTGGATTTCTACACAAAAACGAGACACCAGAGCAATTCTGCTGAAAACAGCGTCAGTCCGTGTTAGTTGTATTCAAAACACACAAATTGAGGAGAAACAATAGCAAAATTGTTTGGGAAAGTAGATACGTTTTGGACGTATCACCCAGCAGGTGACTATTTTCGTAGCTTAATCTAAAGTGAATCTGATGCTAAACATGGCTGAAACCTAGTGTTGTGTATCTCATTAGTCATCGGAGAACCGCTGGCAGCTCGTTCCCCACCCTCGGACGGGCAGCCATCGCCGGTGCCTCATCGCGCCGCCGGCTCTGTCCCCCGGCGGCGTTGGACGGACTGCGGCGCTGCACGTCAACCACGGCTCCAGCACTTGTTTCGTCCGCACGCATTGTACCCACCGCAGGAAAGTCCGCTGCAAGCAGATCCACCGCCCACGATGACCGGGATTTGTTCCGCGCACCAATTGGTAGTATAGCTTGGTAAGACCTCTGCTTCCGCCTCCCCCGCCCCCTAATCGATTCGGTTCCCGTAATTTATTGGAGTTTGCAGGTGCGAAATAGTCCTCAATGTCTGGTCATAGCGGATACACCGGCGAGGGTGGGGATTCGATCATGTCGTGGCCATGTTCTACTTCTCCTACCTCGTCGGAAGTGCAGGTATCTAGCTTCTGCTCTCTGTACTACCATTGAATTTGAAGTGCCGCCATGGCCTGTTGGAGTGATTTCAGTTGTTCTTTTTTCCATTATTGTTACAGTTCGCCAGGCAAGCCGATGATCCATGGTACATTGCATACCAAGATGAATCAACCCAGTGGTGTAGCCAGAGGATGGATTTGGAGGAGAAGGTGGCCAATTTAGGTGATGAATTGGCCCGTAAAAACCTGATGATATTCGAGCTGAAGCGTACTATGGAGGAAGAAAAGAAGAATTTAGAGCTTATTCACAAGGAGAAGTTGATACTTGAGACAGATCTTGTCGTATCTGATCAAGTGGTAGAAAATCTAGAACATGAACTTCAAGTGATGGGAGAGGCGAAAAGTAGATTCATCTGGGCAGTTTTATTAGGTGTCATCCCTGTCCTAGCATTTATGTGGTTGTGGTAGATGATTTAGATAGTATAGAATTGTTATTCAGTAGATGGCTCTAACCACTGTATTTTGGTGTGGCTCTAACCACTGTATTTTGGCGTACAATTTCCTAGTTGTGCTAAGTAATGCGCGCGATAATTTTAGCATGCATGAACATCTTATAAAAGTGAAGGGATCCCAAAAGTGAATTTGGATGAGTTCCAAAAGTGAAGGGATCCCAAAAGTGAAAGCATGTACCAGCCTCTCGGATCAAATACATATCAATCTTCTCAATCAAGTTGGGATAGAATTCAAATCATACATTCAGATGTACAGGGACACATCGAGAAAGAGGAGAAGCTTTTTTTGAGACAGAGGTAGTAGTTCGAACAATTTTATCCCAAATTGAAATTGAAAAATACTCTTAGATCCTCACCGGCACTCTTAGATCCACGCCGCCGCACCGTTAGATCCGTGTCGCCGCACGCACGGTTAGATCTGTGCCGCCGCACGCACGGTTAGATCCGCGCCGCTGCACGCACGCACGCACACTACAGATCCGCGCCGCCGCGACCGCCAGAGTAAGAGAGGAAGATGCGACTGCTAGGGTTGGTAGGTTTGTGCTCTGCTCTTCTCTCCATATTTGGCCATCGATGTAGAGAGAGATATACATGCCGTCCGATCATAAATGATCCCACAGTGCAAGCGTACGTTGAGCTATCAACCAACCAAGATCTGTGTGACATACATCTCGACCAATCAGAAATCAGCCAGTGAGTACAAGTGAGGAAAACTGAGTAGAACTAAGAGGGGGAAAAGTGAGGAAATGTTTATCGGAAGGGCAAAACTGAGTAGGACTGAGTAAAACAAGTGGACCCGGAGGGGGAAAACTGAGTAAAACTAAGTAAAACAGGGGCACCCAAATAATAAAGGGAGTAAGGGAAATTGAAGCTTTCGGCATAAAAATTGTTAGATTGTGTTATTTGAATAATATAGTACATTTTGGCCGATGTGATATTGTTTGCAATCCAAAGATACACAAGTGTGACGAATTTGGACTCATTTGGACAAAGTTTGTAAGCATAGTGGGTATTTGGGAGGTGTGTTGAGTAGAAAGCCCTGCATCTTCATAGCTAGTAGCTCATGGACTAGAAAGTGGTTTTGGGAAAACTTCATATCTCTATATTTCCTTTTCCATTATTATTTCTCTAGGTTGTAGGTAACATAACAAGACTCCATGGGAAGGTTCCACCATGTTTTGAATTATTTTGAATTAAACTAAACCCAAAACTATATTTTTTGAGTTTAGTCACTTAGAAAATGATAAATTTCCTTTTCCATTATTATTTCTCTAGGTTGTAGGTAACATAACAAGACTCCATGGGAAGGTTCCACCATGTTTTGAATTATTTTGAATTAAACTAAACCCAAAACTATATTTTTTGAGTTTAGTCACTTAGAAAATGATAAATGTGGCTTAAGCGATGAACTTATTCGAGGTGCATGACCATAGAAAACTTGCAATAACACATACATTCAAATTAATTGTTCAAAATAAAATCTTTCTCTTGCTCCTGGTGTGACTCGCTGGGTCCGGTCCACCACCTTACTCCGGGTAACCCTACCAGGGATATTACCGGTGTCTACCTTCCTTTTGCCCTCTTTCTTCTTCTTCTTCTTCTTCTTCTTCTTCTTCTTCTTCTCTTCGGGTTGTGCCAAGACCGAGACAACCATATCATACGAAACTTGTGCTCTTTCTTCTAATGCATTTTCTTCCCTTGCTTCTACAATCTGCTCTTGATCCATCGGTTTACCCAGCTCTCGATCAATTCCTTCACTCAGCTGTCTATGCATTGCTTCAACGGCCTCTAGATCCATCTGTTCCCTCTGCTCTCGATCCATCGGTTCAAGCAGCTCTCGATTCATTTGTTCAAGCAGCTCTCGATCCATCGGTTCAAGCAGCTCTCGATCCATCGGTTCAAGCAGCTCTCGATTCATTGCTTCAATCTCCTCATGTTGAATTACTGCTTCATTCTCCTCTGCATTTGCTACTCCCGCCTGATCTTCCATTCCAAAAGCTGGGTCAACTGGATTTTTACAAAGCCTAGCAATGTGTCCAGGGGTTCCACAACGTTTGCACTTACGTCGTCGAATCGGTGCACCACCCTCTGCATTAGCTCTGATCCTATTCTTCCTCGGCCTACCTACCGGTCTAGTCAAAACTAGAGAGTACAGTTTGAAGCCTGGATCGACTTTCATCCATTGGTCTTTTCCCAACAAGGTAGGAACATTTATAGCATATGCAGCCCTAAATTTGGCAACAGAGAAATACTCTGACACATACTGATCAACTTCACCTTCTGCACCCGCTATAACACTCATGAAAAACAATGCATGTATGCAGGGTATCCCACAGATCTGCCATCGCCTACAATGGCATGTCCTATCAACCAAACTCACTGGATACCTCCACTGCCTATTTTTACTGTCAGTGTAGGTTACCTCAACCTCTATTTCTTTTCTGATGCATTTCATCTTCAATTGTTTTGCCCTGGCATGCAAAGACTTAATCAAAGATGGGAGCATGAGATGGCCAACATATTTTGTGGCTGCAATTCTTTGACGCAGATCGATCTTTATCATGATCATCTGCCTAATCTTATCAAATATTTGCCACAGCATAAGCCCTTTCAATGACTTGACCTTTGCATTGAAACTCTCCGCAAGGTTACTTGTTACATAGTCTACCTTGCAAATTTCATTGAATTGGCTTCTTGACCACACCCTACCATGATGTTCATCCAAGTACTCCTTCACCCCAGGTTTTTGTTTATACAACACTTCCAAATGAAACAGATGCTTCCTAATGCTGCATGTGTATGTAGCTGGCCATAGGTTGTCAGTATAAACTTTACCCTTGAATTTCTTTGTAAAATTCTGTACCAAGTGTCGCATACATTCCCTATGCTCCACTCCAGGGAATACTGCTTCTACTACACTCTCCAAACCTTTGCAAGCGTCTATGTGGATAGCAAGTCCTGGTGGATGACCTATAAGGTCGCGCAAATTCTGCAGAAACCAAGTCCAACTTTCCTCTGACTCAACCTCCAAAACTCCATAAGCAACAGGGAACATCCAATTGTGTCCATCAACTGCAGTAGCAGCAACTAGCTGTCCTTTAAACCTGCCATGAAGAGTTGTTGCATCCACGGCCAAATAAAGGCCTGCAACCGTCTAGAAAGCCTTTCCAGCAAGCTTTGAAACAAACAAAAGCCCTTCTAAAATATTCCTTCTGCATTATCCTCCCGCTTTTCAATTTGTAGGGAACTGTATGTTTGTCTATCGCTACAACACTGCCTGGACTAGCCATCTCCACTTCAGCTTTGAAAGTGTAAAGCAACTGAAAGCTTTCATTCCATGGACCATTGATCCTGTCAAGAGCCATTTCCTTTGCATAGAACATCCTCATGTAAGGTATTTTTATATTAAACTTATCAGATATCAATTTTATGAGTGCTGTTGGACCAAGTGATGGAGTTTCTCTTAGCCAATCTATGATTGCATCTGCCAACCACCTAGTCTTCGCTAGCTTTGATTTCTCCTCTGGCGCTCCCGCTCGTGGTGGACAAGTATGGTCGATCGAGTTCTTCTTTATCTGAAACATAATTATAAGGGATGTCAGTAACAGTTAACAAATTTTACACCGTGATCTAAAATACACAACTGGTTGGCATAGTACCTGAACCACGGTGCTTCTGAGCATTGTGGATGCATGCAGCCTCCACTTACACCTCTTGTATGGGCACTTAACTGTGAACCTACCTGGCTCACTTTTAATAACCTCATAATCATTCTTGGTGAGAATGCAATATGTAGTAATTGCATTACGGCAGTCCATCATCGTTTGAAATATGGTGCCTTCTGCAAGCTGAGGATCCTCCCTGTTCCACTCAATTGTTGGCAAGTCATCACCTTCGTAATCGGCTAAAACGAGGCTGTCATTATTCTCATCCTTCTCTTCATCATCAGTGTCATCAAATCTGGCACCTTGTGCAATATCTTCCATGTATTGATCCTCCATTGCCTGCTTACTGCATCGATCTACCAATTCAGGAAACACCAACTCATCCTCATCATCTTGAGGAGATGGATCCTCAATCTCTGCATCGTCCTCCACATCGACCGCAGGAATGATCTGGCTACCACTACCACTAGCACTGGGGACAGATGGTGCTGCTGTGGACCTACAAGGAGCGGGGCGGTGCACACGATTAGCAGAGGCAGCAACACTAGAGAGACATGATGCCCGACCACCTGATGATGCCCCAACATCAGATGATGCCTGGACCCTGTCCACATGGATTCGAATTTTACCGACATGGCAAGAATCATTTAAAGCAAAAAGAATTCCCAGATCATCGTCGGAAATTAGTGGAACATATCTTTCCCCCGTGCTGTTGAAATATTGGAAATCAACTGAACCGCCAGCGCCCCAGGGGTACTGACCGCAGATGTTATCTTTTAAATCCCTCAACGAGATGGTAGTTGCAACCACCGCTGGGATGTAAAATCCGCTCACATTGCATTCAGAATCACGCAAAAAGCTAGTATCCAGCCTAACCACCAGCCGAAAAGCCAGTGCTGGATCAATCCTATTCGAAAAGCAACGCAGTTATTTGAGCAACAACGATTCGCGCTCAAAAACTGCCTACTGTTAATTCACATAGGCAGACGATGCTTACCCAGATGGAATCCATGCGTTAGATCCCTCCGATTCCCAATCTTCTCCGCCGTTGAGGGGCATAATCGGCACACCAGACGGATGTACAAACTCTACCACGATAGGGGTAGATCTAGTGGAGTCGGAGCCCTCTCTGCCTCCCGGGGGTGGTGGTGGGGGCAGGGGCGGACGACGCCATAAGGTAGGAGGGTAGGACGGCGTGGCGGCGGAGGGGCGGTGAGCTCTTCCAGTCTCGGGCGGAGGGGAAAGCTTTGGGTGAGTGACCGCCAGTCCGACGTGTCTCATTGGGTCAACAGTCAACACCATTCAAAAGCAACGGTCCATTCACAACCACCACGGCTCCCTAGCCGTCACCGGTAACGGTCTAAGGCCTCTGACCAGACGGCAACCCTCCCGTCCGAGCGTCTGCGAGGGGTTTCAAACTAGAGCGAGGGGAAAACTGAGGAAAAGTTAAGCGGCTGGGGAAAACTAAGTACAACTAATGACCCAGGGGCACGAAAATAGAAATCCCATTTTCATAAGAGCATTGGTAATATGCTTAGTAAAAGCAACATTCAAAGAACTAGCATTGGGAGTCAAAGCAAGCTTTTGCAAGAACAAAATAACTTCAGATATATTGCAGCCATCAACATCAAAATAATTAAAGGAAATAGAGCTATCATCTCCTACACTCCGAAAAATTTCAGCACTCTTTTGAGAAAAAGTTTTAGCTGTTTTGGGCTTTTTAACACAAGGAGTAGGAGTTTTCTCTACACCAATCAAAGTAAGAGGATTGCTAGCATTAGGAATAACATCATTAGAGGTAGTAATGGTACATACCTTCATCTTTCTAGCCATCTCATCTTCTCTTTCCCACCTGGCATGCAATTCTGCTAGCATCCTAACATTTTCATAAATTCTAACTTGGATAGCATTAGCAGTGGCAAAAGGATTGTTCTCCTTCACATCATTAGGCAACACTTTTAATTTCAGAAGTTCAATATCATGAGCAAGGCTATCAACTTTAGAAGCAAGAATATCAATTTTGCCTAACTTTTCCTCAACAAACTTGTTAAAAGCATTTTGCTTATCGATGAAGTCCTTGAGCATTACCTCAAGCTCGGAGGGCGCGGCCCTAGTGTTGTTGGAGGAATTACCATAAGAGTTACCATAACCATTAACATTGGTAGAAGGATACGGCCTATAATTGTTACTAGCAAAATTGTTCCTATAAGCATTGTTGTTGAAATTATTATTTCTAATGAAGTTTACATCAACATGCTCTTCTTGAGAAACCAAAGAGGCTAAAGGAACATTATTAGGATCTAAATGAGTCCTATCATTAGAAAGCATAAGCATAATAGCATCAATCTTATCACTCAAGGAAGAGGTTTCCTCAACAGAATTTACCTTCTTACCTTGTGGATCTCTCTTGGTGTACCATTCAGAATAATTTACCATCATATTATCGAGAAGCTTTGTTGCGGCGCCCAAGGTAAGGGACATAAAAGTGCCTCCAGCAGTTGAATCCAATAGGTTCCTTGAAGAAAAATTCAGTCCTGCATAAAAAGTTTAAACAATCATCCAAGTCCATGAGTGGGACAATTCTTTATCATAGATTTCATTCTTTCCCAAGCTTGAGCAACATGTTCATTATCAAACTAACTAAACTTCATAATATTGCTACGAAAAGCTATAATCTTAGCATGAGGATAGTATCTACCAATAAAAGCATCATTACACTTAGCCCATGAATCAATACTATTTTTCGGCAAAGACAGCAACCAATCCTTAGCTTTTCCTCTCAAAGAAAAAGGAAACAACTTAAGCTTAATAATATCACTCTCTACATCCTTATATTTCTGCATCTCACATAGCTCAACAAAGTTGTTGAGATGAGCTGCAGCATCATCAGTACTAGCACCAGAAAATTGCTCTTTTATAACAAGGTTTAACAAAGCAGGCTTAATCTCATAAAAATTTGCAGCAGGAGCAGGTGGCGCAATAGGAGTACAGATAAAATCACTATTATTAGTGCTAGTAAAGTCACACAACTTGGTGTTCTCATGAGTACCCATTCTAGCAAAGTTAAAAGCAGACAAGTAAAAGCAACTATAAAGGAAACTAATTTTTTGTGTTTTTGATAAAAATGATGCAAGTTAAAAAATAAAGTAAAAGCAAAACAATAAACAAAGTAAAGGATGTGCGTGCGAAACTCCCCTTGCAGAAGTCTTCTTTTTCCCCGGCAATGGCGCCAGAAACTTAGCTTGATGCGGCACGGTGTTGATGGTTTTTCACCGTCCAGTTGTGAACCCCAAGAGGAAGGTATGATGAGTACAACAGCAAATTTTCCCTCAGTAAGAAACCAAGGTTTAATCGTATCCAAGAAAAAGCCAAACTCCAGAAGGTGATGCTTGCTAGCCTAGTGACACTCCCACAAGGGCGCCGTTAACGATAACGTGTTAGCGCGTCTTCAACTAGTAGCAACGCGGAACCTACACACAACACAACCAAATACTTTGCTCCCAACTTACGATGAGGTTGTCAATCTCACCGGTTTGCTTGAAACAAAGGGTATGAGCGTATTGAGTGGAAAGTAATAGTAATATGCGAGTAAAGTAAACAATGCGAGTAAAGTAAACAGGTGATAGCAATGTAATGGAAATAGGACCGGGGTCCACAGTTCACTAGTGGTGTCTCTCCATAAGATAAAATAACACATGCTAGGTAAACAAATTACAGTTGGGCAATTGATAGAACAAAGACAACGTGCATATGTCGAGAGGATCACTATGAGATTTACTCTGGGCATTACAACAAGATATATAGACCGTCATCCAACTGCATCTATGACTAATAATCCACTTGTGGCGAATCAATCCGAGAACTCCACAAGTATTAAGTTGCGAACAACAGATAACTGCATTAAGCAAAGTGTGTAATATAAACAAAGCATATGCCCTCGAGCATATGAATGTTGTTTTCTCCCTAGTGGCAACAGCACATCTACAACCTTAGAGGTTTCTGTCACTCCCCCAGATTAAATAGAGGCATGAACCCAACTATCGAGCATAAATACCCCCTCTTGGAGTCACTAGCAACTACTCGGCCAAGATAGCTACTAACAACGGAGAGCATGCAAGATGATAAATAACATAGAGATAACATAAGATAATATTCAACACATCAACTCAATCATAACACCATTATTCATCGCATCCCAACAAACACAACATGTAGAATTACATAACGGTGATCTCGATCATGTAGGGCAGCTCACGAGATCTAAACATGAAGCACATGGTGGAGAAGACAACCAACTAGCTACTGCTATGGACCCATAGTCCAAGGTAGACTACGCACTCATCGCGCCGGAGGCAAGCATGGCGATGAAGAAGACCTCCGGTGGCGATTCCCCTCTCCGGTAGGGTGTCGGGAAGAGCTTCTGGACCCTCCCGATCTCGGGTCGACGACGGCGGCGGATCGCGATATGTTTCTGGAAAAATGATCGGGTATTTAGGTTTTTCCCATCGAGGGGTCTTTATAGGCGAAGGGGCAGCGTCAGAAGTGGACCAGGGGGCCCTCACCATAGGGCGGCGCGGCCAGGGCCTGGGCCGCGCCCCCTGGTGGTGAGGCCGCCTCCTGGATCCTTTCCATCTCCTCTTCGGTTCTCTGGAAGCTTCGGTAAATTTCTGAACGTTTGGCTTTTGTTTCGTCCAATTCCGAGAATATTTCCTGTGTAACTTTTCTGAAACACAAAAACAGCAGAAAACAGGGAACTGGCACTGTGGCATCTCGTTAATAGGTTAGTTCCGGAAAATACAGAAAAATGCCACGAAGTGTAACGAAACACTAAGCAAATGGTGTAAAAACAAGCATGGAGCATCAAAAATTATAGATACATTAGAGACGTATCAGCTGCCTAACATGATCAAGATCATCTTTGTGTAATTCTACATGTTGTGTTTGTTGGGATCCGTTGAGTATTGGTACTATGTCAAGTTAATGTGCTGAATTATTATCTTTATGTTATCTCTATGTTGTTTATGATCTTGCATGCTCTCCGTTGCTAGTAGATATCTTGGCTGAGTAGATGCTAGTGACTCCAAGAGGGAGTATTTATGCTCGATAGTTGGGTTCATGCCTCTAGTAATCTGGGGGAGTGACAAAAACCTCTAAGGTTGTAGATGTGTTGTTGCCACTAGGGAGAAAACAACATTCTTGTGTTCAAGGACATTTGCATTGTTTACATTACGCACTTTGCTTAAGGCGACAATCTGTTGCTTGCGACTTAATACCCAATGGTTGCTCGGACGACATCCGGAGGGTGGATTATTAGTCATAGATGTAGTTGGATTATGGTCTATGTATTTTGTCGTAATGCTCAGAGTGAATCTCATAGTGATCCTCATGACATATGTATGTTATCTTTATTCTATCAATTGCCCAACTGTAATTTGTTTACCCAGCATATTGTTATTTATCTTATGGAGAGACACCACTAGTGAACTGTGGACCCGGTCCAATTTCTTTACATTGCTATTACCGTTTACTTTTACTCGCATTATTTACATTCTTGCATACTATTACCTTTTACCACTCAATACGCTTAATCCTTTGTTTACAGCAAACCGGTGAGATTGACAACCTCATCGTAAGTTGGGGCAAAGTACTTGGTTGTGTTGTGTGCAGGTTCCACGTTGCTGCTAGTGAAAAGCCACGCACCAGCATTTATCTGGCGCCATTGTCTAGAGTGTCGCAAAGCTAGCGGGCATCAACCTTCAGAAGTGTGGTTCTTTCTCCTACTGGTTTGATAACCTTGGTTTCACAATCGAGGGAAAACTTGCTGCTGTGTTCATCATACCTTCCTCTTGGGGTTCCCAACTGGGTGTAATCTACACGCCATCAGTCTCTGAAACTATTGAAGCGTGCGATCTACGCCTTGGTCATGTAATCCTTCACAGACAAGCCAAAGCGTTCAAATTCAATGGAGACACGATTATCGCGTGTAAATTGACGGGCAAAAATTAAGTTTTTAATTAGGGCAGGGGCAACAGGAACATCTCGAAGGAGGAGTGGTTTTGTGGTGGATGGAAGATGGGTTTGGACAACACAATGAATAGGAATTAGAGAACCATCTCCAAGAGTAATAGAGGAAAAAGGCAAAGAAGTGCATGATGACAACATATTGCGCGAATTAGACATGTGACTCACCGGAATCGCGTACGCGGGAGGGAGTAGTACGTTAACGCGAGATTAGACCTAGGTGTGTGTGGGTAGGGAGTGGAGTGGGTTCTGCTGGCCTTGATGTCCTCATCGAGTGCGGCATCTTGTAATTGTTTTGCTTCTCTTCTATAAAGATATGGTATGCCTTTGGCGTACCCTCGCGCGACTCACCGGAATCGAAAATCCAATCCATACCTGAGTTTCCTTGAGCAGCGAAGTTGTGCATGGCCTGGAGGAAAGCAGCTTGGTCCCAACTAGGTGTTGCTGCAGGAGACGAAGTTGGTGCAGATGGCATTGCTGGGGCGAGCGGTGGCGGCAGCAGCTGGTACATCGAATAGTGCCTGTCTGTTGAGGTGTTGTAGTTCATTGGTGACAGTGTGCTGGAGTTGTAGAAGCCGGTGATGGAGCCGGGGCCGATGGTGTGCCTCCTGAAGGAGCCGGAGCCGATGGTGCTAAAGGTCGTGGAGGGCGATAGATTGGCCTTGTGCCGCAGTAGTTGGGGCTAGGGCGCCATCCTGGAGGTGGTTGCGCCGATGTCGGAGGAGGTGGCGCAGCTTGAGCTGGAGCGGACGGACATGGGATGGCCGCAAAAACTTGGGGGCGAGCCTCCTTGTTGGTGATGGCGCGATCTGCCCATTGAAGCATGGAGCATACCTCGGCGAAGGAGGGGCGCGACCGCATGATGGGGATGAAGGAGGCTTGCTTCTCAAATCGTTCTCCGAGCCCGACGAGGAGAACATTGATGAGTTGGCGGTCGTCGATGGGTTCGCCGAGTTCGCGAAGCTCATCGGTGAGAGACTTGAGCCGCTGACAATAAACCCCCACTTGGGAGTCGCCTTGGACAGTGTTACGGAGCTCAGTGTGGAGGGTGGTGATGCAAGCATCGATGTAGTCTTGAAAGAGCTGACGAAGGGCCGCCCATAGAGCGGCAGCATTGGAGGCGTCACGGAAGACGTGATTGAAGATCTCGGTGGACACCCGTTGGTAGATCCATTGGATGATGTCGAGGCATCCTTCACCTAGCGAGGATCCAAGGGCTGGGGGACGGAGTTGGCGTCGACGTGGCCGAGGAGATTGCATCAGCCTAGATGAACTTCAAAGAGGTGACGCCAATGGTAGTAGTTGTGCTTGGGAAGATCTAAAGTAACAAGAATAAAAGGTCTAACATCAGAAATTGTATCGGCATATTGGATGGTGGGTGGGGTAGAAGAGACTAGGGTTTGGGAGGAGGAGGTTTGCACTGCGATGGCGGCGAGCTTGGCGCGCCACTTGAAGTAGCCGGGCGGCAGCAGCGGGGGTGGGGTGGGCGGCGACATGCCCTAGATCGGTTTTAGTCTGATACCATGTAGAATAATATTTGTCTCTTAATTATTAAATAGTTTGGAGATTACAACGAGTATATATGGGGGGCGGCCGGCTAACCCTAACTTGAATTACAAGCAAACTCTAATATGAATCGTAACCGACTTGTATTCTAACAGGAATCGATTTACCAATCAGTCATAAACAGCATGTTCGCTGGTCATGGCTGAAAGCCAGGAGGAATAGAAGAACGACCTATAGCTTGTACGGAGCACGAAATTAGGGAGAAGAATGAGAGAACTTATTTATACGATGGATGAGAGGCAAGGAGTCATGGAAAGGAAGGTAGAGAGCCTGGGAGGGATAGTGGGCTATAATTAAAAGTACGTTATCTGGGGAGCTCAGAGGATAGTGGGCTAGATTAAAAGTACGTTAATTGGAGAGGTGAGAAGATGGGAACGCGGGAGAGTAGGCGTGAATTATTGCCAAAATAACTTAGTTTGATATGGTATAATGAGTGACCTAGTGGCCCTGCTGAGGTGGCATAACTGCATATTGAGAGAAATAGGATAGTGGGTGTGATCTTCTGAGTTATATAGCTTGTGTAATAAGATCCAGAATACATAAACCATCACGAACAAGCGCATGAACATAGAAAACACCATTTTTTGAAATGGAATAACCGTTTGTTACAGACTCAAAATGGTATCCGTCTCACGATAACCGAGACCCACTTACAATATTCATGCTCAAAGCTGGAACGTAATAACATTTATTCAAAACTAATATCATTTCGGAGGGAAGTCGCAGATGCAGAGTGCCTTCAGCCATGACGTCCACACGTTGACCATTGCTGACCCGCATCGTCCCCTCGTTCCTCTCCAAGTACCGCTAATTCCTCAAATCCTGCTGCAACAGAACCTGTATGAAATACCCACGTGTTACTACGGGCACTTGAAGAAAGATATCAATTACATGTATATCAAATATACCTTTCTCTCTGGCAACAACCTTTCCGGCCTTCTTGTCTTCAAGGTACTTGAGGCATTTGTGCTTCCAGTGACCATCTGAAAGGATCGGTACGGGCGACTAGAGGGGGGGGGGGTGAATAGGAGCTAAGTCAATTTTTAATCTTTTTCAAATTTAAGGCTTGACACAAAGTAAATTCACTAGATGTGCAACTAGGTGAATTTCCTATGAGTGGCAAGCATGCAAGTAAACAAGTAACTAGCAAGATACAAGTAAGGGAAAGAAATAACCGAAGAGTGGAGATCGGAGACACAAGGATGTATTCCCGTAGTTCCTTCCTTTTGAGGGGAAGTACGTCTACGTTGGAGAGGTGTGGTGACACGGAGTCGACCAACGCCACAAAGGCTCACCTTGTTCTCCGATGAGCAAGCCACAGAGGCTAGCTCGTTTCCACTAAGCGGTGGTATTGGGGGAACCACGAATCCCTTACACGGAGCTTGGGGCACAACTCCACAACTCAATTGGAGGCTCCCAAGAAAGCCACGGAGGCAAGAATCACCACAAAGATGAGTTAATCAACCAATTACAACACCTAGGGTCACAAGATCCCCTAGGTGCAAATCCTCCAAGCAAATGGAGGGGGAAATGAAATTCCTTCGGTGAAGATGTAGATCGGTGCCTCCTCCTTCAATCCTCCAAAGATCAAGAGCTTTGGTTGGCTAGAAGGGGAGATCTATGGAATTTGGTGTTTTTGCAATGGGGGTAGGTGAGAGCTTCAATGATGAACAATGGTTGGTGAAGTTCTAACCCTACCCCACCTAGAAGAAGGGGTATTTATAGGTGGGTGGAAATCTGGCCGTTGGAGGCTGCCCGAGCAGCAGTCCGGCGGTAAGTTCGGCGCCGCCGGCTTCTGGGCCGGATGCTCCGGCGGTAGGTCCGGCGGGACCGGACCGTTCACCGGGAGTCTGGCGGCTCGCCGGGCTGATTCGGCGGCCCGCCGAAAGGCTGTTTAGAATACCGGTCCGGTGGCTCCGCCGGATTGGCCCGGTCTGCCGCCGGATGGTCTGGCCTGAGACCGGCCTCTGGGCCGAACTCGCCCACTTTTGGCAGGCGATTCCACCATCTTTCTTTTTGTGCATGAAAACCCCTTCACCTGTGAACTTAAACCTATATGCATATATTTCAAATATTAGTTCACACAAAACATAGTTATGTCATTGTAAATCAAAAAGTAGAAACGGACAAATGTCCTTTCACCATCCCCCTTGCAGTAGAAGCACTTGACTCCGGGCTTTACCTTGGGTGCCCTAGGAGGACCAGCAACATGTTTGCCATCCTTGTGGGGCTTCTTGCCCTGTGGACCCTTCGTCGACTTACCAGACTTCCAGCAACACATTGTGCTCCTTCTTGATTTCCACCTCCGCAGACTTGAGCATAGCAAACAACTCTGAAAGGGACTTTGACATCCCTTGCATGTTGTAGTTCAGGACGAGTCCCTTACCTAGGGGGCAGCGACTGCAGCACCCTATCAATCGCAAGCTCGTTTAGAATCTGGCATTCCAGGGCGTTCAGGCGTTGAACATAGCCAGACATCTTGACCACGTGCTCGCTCACACTGTTGTGTTCATCCATAAGGGTGGAGAAGAACAGCTCAGAAGCCTCGTACCTCTCCGCCCGTGCCTGAGGTGCAAAACGGCTTTGAGATCAATGATTATCTCAAATGCACTCATCTTTTTAAAGTGCTTTTGCAGATCAGACTCCATGGCGAACAACATTCCACTCTAGACAAATGAGGCGCCGTCCACCTTGGTTTGGTAGACGGCCTGGTCATCCTTGGAGGCGTCCGGCTTGGGTGGAGCACCCACAGCGGCATCAAGAACATACCCCATCCTATGGGGAGCGAGGATGATCCTCATAGTGCGAAACCAAGTAGTGAAGTTTGAACCATCAGTTTTCAATTTTTCTTTCTCAAGGAATGCACCTAGGTTGAAAACAGGGTGATACATCTACAATGGATTTGCAAAGACACTTAGACATTGTTCATAAAATGAGTTCATTTTGCTTATTAATTCAAATTAATGCAAACTAGGTGAACTCCCACTTAAACTAACATCCCTCAAGTTGTTTTAGTGATTACACGATCCTAATTCACTATACCATCCCGATCGTCACGTGAATGATTTTGAATTCTCTATTTATGTTAGGGTTTGGTTTATTCAAATTCATCTCTTCCCCACAAACAAGTGGTCACAAGAGGTCATGTCGATTTCTTTCGCACTCCGAGAGTATACCATCCCCTTTCGAAGAGAGACTCGATCCCTCTTAGGTTTTAGTGAGAAAAGTGCGAAAAAATCCCGTAATTTCAGATGATATGCACAAAAGCCCTCTAATCTACCCTAGAATTGTCCTACGTGCTGGGATGTTACAGACTTCCCCCCTTAACAAAAACTTTGTCCCGAAGTTTGGGGTAAGGTGTACCTAAAGAAATCTGGATATTCTGCCCTTAGATCCTCTTCTTTTTCCCAAGTAGCTTCTCTCTCTGGGTGATGCTTCCATTGCACCTTGCAATATTTGATGGCCCTGTTACGGAGTTGCTTCCAGTTTTCTGCTAGATTCTTTGACGGTTCTTCGACATAGGTCAAATCAGCTTGTAGTTCAACCTCCTCATAAGATATGGTTTCTTCTGGTGTCTTCATACTCTTGCGAAGTTGAGAAGCATGGAACACATTATGGACTTGAGAGCTTCTTCGGCAGTTCTAGTTCAAAGGCTACTCCTCGACTTTGACTTAGAATCTTGAAAGGTCCAATGTATCTTGGGCTGAGTTTCCCCTTGACTCCAAAGCGATGTACTCCCTTCATGGCACTTACCTTTAGATATACCATGTCCCCAACCTGAGGTTCCCATGTCCTCCTCTTTAAATCTGCATAACTTTTCTGACGACTTGGAGCAATCTTCAACCAGTTTCGGATGATGTCAATGACATGATGTTTCTCCTTGACATAGTCCGGATGGAACTCCATACTGGCTCCCGTTTCATACCAGCAGATGGGTGATCGGCACTTTCTTTCATAGAGTGCTTCAAATGGTGCCATTTGTATACTACTTTGGTAACTGTTGTTATATGAGAATTCTGCCAGTGGTAAGTGTTCTTCCCATGATCCTCCAAAATCCAAGGCACATGCTCTAAGCATATCCTCCAGAATCTGATTGGTCCTTTCAGTTTGACCCCTGTCTGTGGATGATAATCAGTACTAAAGTCTTGTTGGGGCCCTAAAGCTTCATGTAATTGCTTCCAGAAGGCTGAAGTGAATATGGACCCTCGGTCCGACACTATTGTCTTAGGCACTCTATGCTTGCTCACAATCTCTTGAACATATAGATTTACCAGTTTTTCTCCAAATCCTTCTGATTGACGGCTAAGAAATATGCACTTTTGGTCAATCTGTCCACTATTACCCAGATCATATCCTTCTTCTTAGGTGTTATTGGTAACCCTGTGATAAAGTCCATTCCAATCCCTTCCCACTTCCACTCTGGAATATTTAATGGTTGCATAAGTCCAGCGGGACTTTGATGTTCCGCCTTCACTCTCTGACAAGTATGGCATTCAGACACAAACTTGGCTATCTCCCGCTTCATATTGTTCCACTAGAATAGTTCTTTAAGATCCATGTACATCTTGGTACTCCCCGGATGTATTGAGTATGGTGTTTCATGTGCCTCCTTAAGTATTAACTCCTTGATTTCAGGTATGTCCGGCACACAGATGCTGTCATGAAACCAGAGTGAATTAAAATCACCTAAGCAAAATTCAGACGATCTACCTTCTTCAATTCTGCAAATCTCTTCAGCAATGAATGAATCTTCTCCTTGTCGTCGGAATATCGTATATTTGAGATCACTTTATCGTTCTTCCATCACCTTCATGGTAGATAAACTACCCAGATATTGCACTTCCAGATATTGAATTTCTAACATTTCTAAATCCATAAGTAATTCCTTAGGAAGTTCTCGACACATTGGTTGAGTGTGTGTGCTCTTTCTGCTTAATGCGTCGGCTACCACATTGGCCTTCCTAGGTGTATAGTTGATGGTCAAATCATAGTCCTTGATCAATTCTAACCATCTTCGTTATCTCATGTTCAATTCTTTCTGAGTGAAGAAGTACTTGAGGCTCTTGTGATCCGTATAGAGTTCACATTTAGCTCCATAAAGGAAATGTCTCCATCCTTTCAGTGCAAACACCACGGCTGCTAACTCAAGGTCATGTGTTAGATAGTTAACTTCATGTGGTCGTAATTGCCTCGATCCATAAGCTATAACCTTTCTATCTTGCATCAATACACACCTAAGTCCGTTCTTGGATGCATCACAATATACCGTGTAGTCCTTGCCAATTTCTGGTACGGCTAACATAGGTGTTGTGGTTAACTTCTCCTTGAGTGTTTGAAAACTTGCCTCACATTCTTCTGACCAAATAAATGGTTTGCTTTGCGGTGGTTTATATTAGACAGATAAGGGGAAATTTAGGTTACAGACTCCTGGTAAGTTTTAGATTAGATTATCTACCCGTTCAACTCCTAACAAATCACGGGCTGTGCGACCTGCAGACAGATGGACGAAAGCTTAAAGGTGGAATCACCAAAGCGCATTGTGATGGATAAAGAGAGAAATACTTCTGCTTTTATTATTAGATATACTAGTCATCAACCCGTGCAACCTGCACGGTCTAGATATTTGTAATAATAAGATATTAATCATAGAAACATTAATATTTGTTAAAACAAATGAAGATAATTTTATGATGTGTTGGTACTGAAATTTGTAGAAGTTTTATCTGGTTCCAGAATGACATAATAGATCATATGCATTTAATAAGTCATGATTAGATGGTTTTACCTGTATATTTTTCACTGACCTCATAGTTCTTACCAATGTTTCACATGATTTTTTGCTTCAAATGATTCTAGCCTGTCTAATTAAAATATGTTGGATTTTTATTCTATCACATATTGATATAAATCTATGGCCGTTAATATGGCATAATCCATCATCAGAAGATGTTTTGTCCATGTAGACTGGTCTCTAGTATACAACGTCGGCTATCATTTTCATCTGATTATTTTGTGGAAAATCAATGCAAAATTGTGTTATTTGTCAAATATTTTGATGGACCAAGGTACTATGATAATTTGACGAATGCCTAACTCAGATTGATGCTTGTATGTTCAGTCAAGGGACATTTTGTCAATAGCTCAGAATTTATACTTGTGAATTTGTTGCTAGCAGCATGCATTAGGGTATCATACCAAAGCCAGCATGTCCCTGCAGTTTTATGACCAAGTGCCTACACACTATGGATAAAAGTAGTTGCGGCTGCGGCGCTATAAGTCGATCAGACACTGAAGCGCTTGAGTAAATTTGTTGTCATATGTACCTTTAGTAAGATATACTTCATGCTTACATGATAAAAAAAAACATGGAGATCACGGGTAAGATATCATGCACGGAGGCTTAGTAAAATCTAATAGATAAAAAGGAGAGAGATGCTTGTACAGTACAACAATGCGCATGTAGCGACATTCTTTTCTCTACCCCAACTCTACTCCACGATTCTGATTCTAGCTTGCAGCAGCATGTACTTCCCTGTAGCCTTTGACTGCCTGTAGTCAAGGTTGCAGTCCATGCCCAGCCACCGCGACATATCGATGCTCTGATTCATCCAAATAACAAAGAAGATCAAAGTTCATCACAAGATTCATACCAGCCGTATTGAAATACTGCTGTCCATTCAAACGCTGGAGTAGATACTACCCTTGATCCATGCCTGATGTATTTATGAGGTGACGAACAGCCTATCAGATGGATTTCTGAACTCAAAATTCAATCGCAGCCCTCGCGTCGGTCAAAAGTCGGTGCCGCATCAAGGTCGCTGGAGACGTTGAACAGCTCATTAGATGGATATCTGAACTCGACATTCAATCGCAGGACTCGCGGCGATCAGACGTAGTGCCGCATCGAGCTTCCGACATCGTCGATGATATCAGGATGAGTTGTTTTTTTGAAACGAGGGCAAAAGCTTTGCCCAATTTCAATTAAGATAGAAAGAGTTGTTTGCGATCCCGTATATATGAGTGTCCTTTGTGAACTGTATTGTGGCAACGATTGGATAAGAGCACTAGTAGAAAAAGGGTCTTTGGTCCAGCACCCAAATGTCATCTGTCCCGGTTCGGCTGGCCATTGGGGACCAATGACACTTATTGGTCCCGGTCCATGCCGCCTGGAGATTAGTCCCGGTTCATTTCGGGGTATCGGTCCCGGTTTGTGGCATTAACCGGGACCAAGGCCTCCCCAGCATGACACGTGCCTCTATGCGGGTCATTGGTCCCGGTTCATGGCATGAACCGGGATCAAAGACCCTCCCCTGGCTATAAAAAAAACCCTGGATCAACGATCCCGGCTCGTCCTACGAACCGGGACCAATGACTCAGGCCCCCTCGCCCCGCAGCGCGTCCACGTGGAGACCTATCGGTCCCGGTTCGTGCTGGAACCGGGACCGGCATTGGTCCCGAGTAATGGATCCCGGTTCGGCAACCGGGACCAATGGCCCAAATGAACCGGGACCATAGGCCCTTTTTCCACCAGTGGAGGTAAGCCTCTAAAATTTGTTTGGTATTTGGACGGAAGGATACGTATTGGACCCAAACAAAGCTGGTACGTTTTTTTCGTTTGAAGAGAAATAGTTTGGATACCGATTCGTATGCACCCTGGACTCCCAATTAAACTCCGCATTCTTTTTTTGATCTTAGACGTAGAAAGCAGATCCAAAGGTTATTATTACATGTTTTCTAGGATTAACGTGGAGGCTCCAATTAGTAAATATAAGAAAGATGTAAGGTTTTATTTGCAATGGAAAACCCTCATATTATTTTTTATTTCGGAATCGCTAGTTCTCAGTCGCCTGAGATTTTATTAAATCTCAGTCGAGTCAACGTCCCTTAGATCTGTCCATAAAGATATGTGCGCCACTCTTTTCTTAACAGCAACGCATGCCTATTTTTTGGTTTGTTTCTCGTTCCGAACACCCGCTGTAGGCCTGTAGTATGCGGGCCTTTTTTCTGTTTTGTTTTCCGATCTGGGCTAGTGGGCTTTGATATGTACGTGGGATTTTTGTCTTTTCAATGTTTTTATATGTTCAACCAATGTTTGTCTAAAAATATGTATGCAATTGTTTGCATTTATGTCAACTCTTTGTATACCATTTTCATTCATTCTTTTCCATCTTTAGTTTCAAAGTTATTGATTTTTTTCTTTGTTTCAGATCATCTATTGTTAGTCGCCAAAGAATTTGTTAAATCTTAGTCAACACTAAGATAATCATGTTTGCAGCGCCATTAATCGTGTCCGACATTGTCGTATCTCTCCCACACAACCAAACCTAAGGCACGTGAGTGCAAATGTGTTGTGCGTGTGCTTGGTATTATTTAAATGTTCTTTTATTTAGTGTCACATTAAAAAAAATACTCAAACTATAATTTTTGTCAAAAATGAGTTGTTGAATATATAATTGGTCAATTTTTTTTTTGGATATGTACTTGTTTTTATCTTTATGTACCCTTAACACATTTATAGTGACATCATTTTTAGTTGGGGAGTAGTTGCATCTAAATGTGTTGTCGGGCTTATCACATCTCGTTCATCATGTGTGCAACTGGGATGTCTATGCAACTTGGTGTTTAGTTGCACCCCGGTTGAAACTAGTTGTCCAGTTACATCTTGTGTGCAACTAGGTGTACAGTTGCACCTCGTGTGGCTAGTTGCAACCCGTATGTAACTGGGTGCCTGGTTGCACCCCGTAGGTGTCCAGTTGCATCTCGTGCGCAACTAGAGTAGGCTAGTTGCAACTTGTGTGTAAATAGGCGTTTGTCTGCATCCCGTGTGCAACTAGGTGTTTGGTTGCACCCCGTGTGCAACTAGGTGTTTTGGTTGCACCCCGTGTGTAACTAGATGTCCAGTTGCATCTTGTGTGCAACTGGGGTAAGCTAGTTGCGACCTATGTGTAACTGGGTGTCTACTTGCACCCTGTGTGCAACTAGGTGTCAAGTTGCATCTTGTGCGCAACTGGGGGTGTTCACTTGCATTTCACGTGCAACTGGGGTAGGCTAGTTGCAAGCCGTGTGTAACTGGGTACGGTGTTTGGTTGCACCTCGTGTGCAACTAGGTGTCGAGTTACATCTCGTGTGTAAATAGGGTAGGCTAGTTGCAACCCGTGTGTAACTGATTATGTGGTTGCACCCTTTGTGCAACTCGGTGTCCAGTTGTGACCCATGCGTCATAATTTATGTGGGCCAGATCTGCAACTAGGTTGCAACTGGGATTTTGCAGTTGCAAGTGTGTCGCAACCGAGAAAAAATATCCATGACCGTTAGAGTAGCATTGTGATTCATATTGGCTAAGAGTTACAACTGGGTTAAAACTAGGCTTTTAGTTGCAAGTTGATTGCAACTTAGTTTTCTAGATGATAGTGGGCTGCATCTGAGAAATAATGTGTTCGGCCATTGCATTAGTGTCATGATTCGTGTTGGCAGGAAATTTTACGTGGGTTGCAATTGTGAATTTTCGAGTTTAAATTAGTCACAACTAAGCTTTCACCATTTGCAAGTGGGTTTTTCTGACCATCTGTCGTTGTATCTTACACACAGGTTGTTAATGCGGTCTGGTAAAAAAGTTACCCTAATTGATTTATTTGATTTCAAGAGTACTTAATTTCAAAAAGGGGCGCCAGGTGAGAAAAACATAGATTACATGGTCTCACTTATACCAGAATTATGTCTACAATTAAAATTGCATTATAATACTATAAATTAAAGTTGCATTATTTCATTTTCTGTATATTTTTTCGTATTATCTCTGTTGTAAAGACACTGTGAAATTGCTCCACGTGATCATTGATCGACCAATCAATGAGTTGGCACAGATTAAAACAGAAAAGAAGCAGCCACTAGTTAGCCCCGAGACAAAGGCCCATGGGCTATCGATAGCATGCGCAACGTTTATGAGACAAAGATTGGAAATCGCTGGAACGCTCGCTCGAGGTAGTCAAAAAATCGATCGCTCCAGCCATCGACTGAGAACTAATTGTTCTCAGTCGACTGAGCGCTAGCCGGTCCCTTTTTATTTATCACTTACTTGCAGGCAGGGAGGGTAGGCGCGGACATACGATCGAGCTATCCGCAGCTTGTCCGCGTGGCCATATTTTGTCCTAAAATTTAGGCTGGATAATAAGTCCTTGTGAACGTGTTCGGCACTCGATCCATTTGGGTAGCGTCTCTAGACCATGATTTTGGTGTCCACATGTCCGCACGAACCGAACGGACTGGCTCAGTCCATTTCGATCATGCTCCTAGAGTTGCCTAACCGTCTAACCTGCGCGTGCCCATGCACGTTCTCACGTTAATCTCTCCGGAGCCTTGTCTGACGTGCGCCAATATAGCATAGGACACGGAGAGGCTGAGCCTACTCCCTCCATTCTCAAATATGTGTACTAACTCTTGTTCTAACTCATTTAAAAAAAAATAGGATTTTGCCCAACTTTATAAATAAAACAACACCATTCATACAACGTTCAAGATGGGGAAGCTGCAAACACACACCCAAAAGAAAAAAGAAGAAGAAACAAAATGGAGATAAAGGAGGATCAACTAAACGAAGGTGACCCGCAACCGCTGCGCCCTCTGGAGAAGTACCACATGCTCCTAGCATCAAATCGCTAAGCACCACGCAACACCTTCAAGAAGGAAAGCGACACGCTGCTACCCGGACCAGAGGCCGGTCCTAGTGTTTCCCTCGACACATAGAGGGAAGTGGACGAAGGGTAGCCACGACGCCCGGAAGGACTGGTGCCACTTGAGGGCAGCAACGTGTCGGTGTCGAGAGAGCAGACAAGGATTTCTCCCAAAAACTCTATCTACAACCCTCGGGCGATCCATAGGACAGGAGCCCCACGAGGTCGAGGCCTCGACACAACCCAACTTGCCATCCATGAACATGCACCACTACGGTCACGAAGTCGCCATCATCATCTCACCAAGGTTACCTTCTCGAGTCTCGCAATACAAAGGCGAAAAGTAGCTTGAATCGAAGCCAGCAGTATCGTGGCTATGTGGGAGGGAACCGGCTCCACCGCCAAGGCGGTAGTTGACCGGACGCGGCCACAGGCACACCAGTCGCAATTATGTCCGGTCGGGCCCAACGGGCCCGTAAAGCCCCCGCAAAGGCACACCGGTCTCAGTAGGATCCCATAAGGCCTAGATCGGCCCGCAAAAGCCTGCTGTCGCGCTGCAATAGGCCGGTCGCTGTCGCTGCTACCCCTACACGAGCTACCTCGCCGTCGTCTGCATAACATGCGACACGTAGGGTGCGCTAGAGCCAAACTGTCGCCATCCTGGGAGCACCGCCGTCGGGAAGAAGGAGCCCCAGATCCGCCTCCTAGCGCGCGGGGAAAGGCAGTACGCCGTCGGCGCGGGGAAAGGCAGTCCTGCTGGTGGAGGCAACGGGGGAAGGAGGAGGGCGGGGAGTTCTAGACAGGGGAGGGGTGGCGGCGCTCCCTCGCCTCGGGGAGGGCGAGAGGAGCGCACGGGGTCCCTAAGTCAAATATTTTAAACTTTGACTAATTTTGTTATAAAGATTAGCAACATATATCACATCAAATCAGTATAATATGAAACTATATTTCAATATGGATCTAGTGATAGTAAATTTGTACAACTTTTTTCTATAAAATTGGTCAAAGTTTATTTTTTAACTTAAAATGAGATTAGTATACTTATTTGAGGACGGAGGGATCGAGTATGTCCGCGTCGTTGCACAGGAGGCGGTTCCTGATCTTGGTGCCGTCGCACAACTCTCATGTCATTTCGTAAGAACATCATCATGTATTCTTTCAACTGACATGTGATCTTAATCTGTAGTACAACGTATCTTTTAAAGTCATTAGTTGTATCACTGAGATGCACAACTATATATGTATAACTTTGTTTTTGTTAGTTAACCTCTTTTACTACTTCCATCACATTATGGATGATACTTTTTTTTTTCAAGAACACGCAGGAGATCTGCGCATCATTGTATTAAGCTCGAAAAGGGGTACAAGAGTACAACACACATCCACGCCAGGCCATGGCTTTGCGTGGCCGAACACACGCCCTAGCTAGCCTACATCTCTCACACGCCCACCTCTGCGTCTCACGCTAGTCCACAAGGACCATTCCTCGGTGATGCGCCGTGCGACGATGGCAGCCGTTGAGCGCACACCATCAAACACACGCGCATTGCGCTCTAGCCATAGCGAGCGCATGATCAACATGATGAGGGAATTAGCCGTCCTGCTGTCCCTCCTAGACAGGCCGGCGACCGTGCTCGGCCACCAAGTGGCGAGGGAGCTCAGCGATGTAGGCTGTAGGAGCCCGTACTGGAGCTGCTGGCAGGTCGTAGTCCAGACGGAGATGGAGAACGTGCACTGGAGCGATAGGTGGTCCATAGTCTCGGCCACGGCGTCGCAGAGCGGGCACAAGGCATGCGTCGGCAGCCCGCGTCTCGCCAGGCGTTCCGCTATCCAGCAGCGGTTTCGCAGAGCAAGCCAAGCATGAAACTGCACCTTGAAGGGAGCAAACACGTTCCAGACCTGATCGGCGCCCGGCAAGGCTGTCCGGCCAAAGAAGAAGGCGCGGTACGCAGTCTTGGAGGTGAACTGGCCATTGGCCGTCCACTTCCAGGAGAAGACATCATCGCCGGTGCCCGTCGACATGTCCCGGAGCTCATGCCAAAGTTTGAGGAATTGGACCACCGCGTCCACCGATAGCTCCCCAGCGATATCCATCAACCAAGACGCGCCCTGGAGTCCATGTTGAACGGTGCGGATGCGTTTGATGCCAGGACGAACCATCTGCACCAAGGCCGGCGCGATGGCTTCCGCGGTGAGCCCGCCAATCCAGGGATCCACCCAGAAAAGGGTTCTTGACCCGTCGCCCACACAGACGCTGACCGAAGCATTGAAGATTGCAGTGGCGTGCGGCGTGACCTGGAGCGCAAGGCCGGCCCACGCTGACCGATACTCTTTTTCAGAAAGTTCTGTAACCTCTGCATTGAACCATGCATTTAACCTCCTCTGCTCTGGGCATACTCATAAACAAACAACGGTATGTTTTCTGGACTAAAACAAAAGAGAGAAGTTCCACATACATAAATTTACTGATAAGCATATGTGAATTAACAAGGAGTACATACATATATACTCCCTCCCATAATATAAGATGTTATTACAACCAAACATAGGCTTAATAATAGGTTGTAAACATCTTATATTCTGGAACAGAGGAAGTACATAACAAGTGTTGCTCTACTTCAGATAAGGGATAGTGGTATGTAACTTAATTTCTTAAGAAATCAAAACCAGTAAATTTCATCGTTGAAACCATTGCACACCGCCACAACCAGATGAAATATGCATAATGATAACAGTTGGTAGTCCTAGTCTTAATCTGCAGGTGCTTCACTATTCCCAAGCCTCAAGTAAAGCAATATCATCTGGTGTAGGACTAGTATCTGCCTGGTAGCTTCTCCCTTGTACACGTTGTGCAGCTTGTCCAACAATTTCAAGGAGGCGATGCTCTACTTGTTTCATATCTAGGCGTTCTTCTGGAGTGAATTTTACACATTCCACGGCAACTCCACTGACCATTTCCAAGAGCTTTATATCCACCTCACCTGTGATATCATTATCAATGAAGTTCCTTGCACTTTTGTGTAGACACGCTTCAACGAAGTTTGCAACATAGCTCCTGTTGTTACAGTACGTTGCAGGCCTCCTCGTGACGAGCTCTATGAGAACAATTCCAAAACTATAGACATCACTTTTCTGTGTAACTATCCCCTCATCCATATATATTGGATCTATGTAACTCATGTCCCCTACGACATGTTCAGTCCTCTCGGAATTTCCTCCTGCGAGCAGTCTTGAGGTACCAAAGTCTGAAACTTTGGGGCAGAATTTTTCATCAAGAAGAATATTGGCAGATTTGACATCTCCATGACGGATAGTATTCGCACCTGCTGAATGCATGTATGTTAGTCCTTCAGCTGAACCAGCAGCAATTCCTAGCCGTATATCTACCGGTATGATATCTATGCGTCTCAATCCAAAGAGAACATCATATAAACTCCCTCTTGATGCATACTCGTACATCAGCATTGGAACATCCATCTCTAAGCAACATCCTAGGAGCCTTGAAATGTTCTTGTGCCTCATTTCGGATTGTATTATAACCTCACCAGTGAATTCTGCTTTCATTTCCTTGTCAACTTTAATGGATCTCTTTATAGCGACTGGCTGTTTGTTCTCGAGTGTCCCCAAATAAACTTTGCCAAAGTGTCCTTCTCCAATGATACAACTGTAGTTATTTGTAATTTGTTTCATTTGTTTCTTTCTGTAGATCTTTATATTCTTTACACCATTTAGTATTGGTCCACCATTTTGCTCATAGAACCTCTTCAGTTTCAGAAGTTGACGAGCCATAACCATAATGACAAGTACAACAATTAAGGCAGCAAAACCTGCAAAAGAGTACAGAAGTGAGATATTTTAGATAAAATATGTTTGAAAGTGTATATAATTATCGAACATAGCATTTTATATTATTAAACAATAGAATAATGAACTTTACATGCTATATTTTCGTATAACTACATACATGTAGTTCACATAAACTAATATTGAGAAAGTACACTAACTATACGTAAACTGACTTACAAATAACATCATTACTTTTATGTGATAAAAAACAAACACAAAAAAGCTAGAAGTGCATAAAGTTACTGATGCCAACACCAAAGTAAGATGTTAACAAAGATGTAACAAATGTCAAGATTGATGCCAACACCAAAGTAGGATGTTAACAAAGATGTAACAAATGTCAAGATTGACCTGAATTATGCGATTCTAACACTAAACTACATCTGAGATCGAGTGAAATTATAGAAGAACTCCGCGTTGTTCTCAAAACACAAACACAATACTGTATCATGCTTGGCAACTTAACAAGGCAAGCTGAGATCTGAGATCGAGTGAAATTACTTCTTCTACTAGGTTCACAGGTTCATAACAGAGGCTGCTTCGCAACTTAACAAGGCAAGCTGTGCATATCAGTTAAAACTTGATAAATCAAACACTAATTACTCTTGCATGATTTCTGCTATGTGATGTACCTTCTATATCTGATCTTGAGAGTGATTGATTGATCTTTGGATGATGAAACATGATTCTGCTATGTGGTGTCTTGCTGTCTGACACTAACTTTATCTACTGATATGCGCAGATTATATACTGATAATTTTATCTACTTATATGCGCAGATTATATTGAGGATCAAGAAGGGCTTGGGGAGTGACGTCTTGGCGTAGGAGTTTTCAATAAGAAACGAGACAGGGGGAGCAGATATTCCTCAAATAATTTTGCATTCAGATATGTGAATTTTCTTAAATATACAGTGTACCTTGGTTTCAGTATCCTGAGTACAACAACTATTTATCTTTCTTCTTTTCCTCAATATTCTTGATATTCTATCAGACACATGGTGCTTTCATGTTTTTCTGAATTGTGCTTTCATGTTTGTTATGGTGAAGTGGTAATTACTGATCGTGATTATCACAACACATGCAGATCTTCTCACTAATACAGCAGCAGAAATATAGCAGAAATCTGGCTAATATGTGATCCAAAAGTTACATATTCTTTTTTGGACTAATCTATCTTCTAAAATCAAATCAGTTTATCAAAATTACCATCAAGTATCTAAAGGACTAGTGCTAACTGAACTTAAATTCAAAACACAATATCGCTAATTGAACCTAAATTCAGAAAAAAAATACTGCTCACACTGAGGGAGGGATCAATGATCCATGGAAAAGTACTGAAGGCGTGGCCGTCATGTAGCTGACAACAGACACGTGAATGGAAAGTTGGATGCAGGTTTGGATTACTTACTAAGTTTGCGCAAGTTTGGACATCTAAACCATTCTGGGAGCAGGTTTTGATTAGTTTCTGATATTTTTCAAGATTTATGGTGGTAATCATTCGCCAAATACCACCTTTTCTTGTCAAAATCATATCTGTGAGAATATATGTGCAAAGTTTTCTTTTTTTGCAGAAATCATTTTGTGTAGAAAGCTTACAATTAAGATTTTTTTCTATCCATCTTTCAATTGTTGGGACCCACGACCCAAGTGGCCCACGTGAAGGCCCGCCATTGACTATGGAATATCGTTGCAACATCTTGTTATTTATTGCAACAATACTGGGTTGTAGTAATATGCTCTACATATTGCCACGGATGCACAACCTGTTGCAGTAAACAGTTGTTTTTGCAACGCGATGGAATTGAGGCGAAAGATATGCACTATTACCACCAATATGTGTTTGGTTGCATTAGGCGTCAATTTTTTTTGCAACAATGCCAGTACCTATCACAACGTGGCACATTTGTTGCAATATCTATTTCAATATTACCACGAATGGGTTCTTTGTTGCGAGACCTTGTTTCTATTGCAACAAAATGACTACCTCGCGCAACGGAAATTGGTTGTTGCAATATCATGACCATATTGCAACGCCCGTGCGTATTGTTGCAATATACAACCTATATTGCAACAAAACATGTGCTTGTCACATCAAAAATAAACCGTGGCAATATGCGCAACTTATTACCACAAACCTGGAAATGGTGGCAATATTGCGTTTTATTGCAATGAAATGTGGTTGTAGCAATAAAAATTGTTGCAATAGACCGGAATCCTTGTAGTGTGTGTGCATGTGTGTTGGTGGGTTGATGGGATTCAATAGCTATAGCTCCCCGGCCGCTCTCACCTGCCTCCCACGTACATATCGCTCCCGACTCATGACTTAGATGTGTAAACTCCCACGTCGGTTCCACCAAGGGGAACCTTGTCCTAGGAATGGCCAAACCTATGCTTACCATGTTCATATATCCTAACTAAAGCTAAAGGAACACACTACCACACCTTAGTGCCGTCCTCCGGAGAAATCTAGGGGGGTAGACCGCGCGGGTGCTGCTGGCTAGGGTTTCGCCCCAGATCGGGCTTTGGGGTCCCGCATGCAACCCAGAGCATGCATGCGTACCTAACATGTGTGTGCATGTGTGTTGGTGGGTTGATGGGATCCAATAGCTATAGCTCCCTGGCCGCTCTCACCTGCCTCCCACGTACATATCGCTCCCGACTCATGACTTATAGGTGTAAACTCCCACGTCGGTTCCACCGAGGGGAACCTTGTCCTAGGAATGGCTAAACCTATGCTTACCATGTTCATATGTCCTAACCAAAGCTAAAGGAACACACTACCCCACCTTAGTGCCGCCCTCCGGAGAAATATAGGGGGGTAGACAGCGCGGGTGCTGCTGGCTAGGGTTTCGCCCTAGAACGGGCTTCGGGGGCCCAGAAAACAAAAATGCCTAAAAAATATAATTATACTATAACAATACAAAAATAATCAGTTAAAAATATGCATATTAATAAATGATTTAAAAAAAATCATAGGCTGAGCCGACGGCATGCCGTCGGGTCAGGGCCCTGCAGGATAACGCCGTTGAGCGGGCCGAACGGCTGGCTCACGGCAAGTGGCTGAACCGACGGCCCGGCGTATACCGACGGCATGCCGTCGGGCCTGCTCGGGCTACGCCGACGGCAATCCTGGCCCGACGGCCCATTTGCTGGGCGTCCGTGGTGACAGGCTACGCCGACGGCCCCGATATTTGGCCGTCGGCGTAGCATCCGGCCGTCGGCACAAAGCTTCTTTCCTGTAGTGATAGTGCTTGCAAGCTGGAACTTCAGTTATGGTCATGATTGCTTTGGATCGTTTTAAATCTGAGAAGCTATAGTGCTTGCAAGCTGCAACTTTAGTTATGGTCATGATTGTTTTAACATCTGTAATACATTAAATATTTTATGTGGTTTGAACCCTTATCTATAATCTATAATCTATAATATCTATATGGGAGCAACCCACTAAGTGAATTTCCTAAACATGCAAGCATGCCACGTCACAATTTCCTTTTTTCCCGGCCGTTTTCCATGCAAGTCAAACAACTACACCAGTCAAATCCGTTTCATAGCCGTTTACGTCATCTCAGTCCACAGCACTGTGACTCAAAAAAACCAATACATACAAGGCCTGGGACGAGGCCAGCGCTGTGACTCAGGAAAACCAATACGTACAAGGCCTGGAACGAGGCCCAGTTACATAGGCAGCCCAGTCCTAGAAAATCACACACAAAAAAACCTGTTTATCTTCTCCACGGTACCGGTTTCATCGAGTGGAAGCATCGAAGAGTTCCGTTCCCCTTCCCAATCACTCTCAAAAAAAAAAAACCCCGAGACCGCACTAAGATTTCATCTCCCCACAATCTCTACTACAATCGGAAACTGATGGAGGAATGCCACAAGTTTCTGCACATTTCTCCACCTTTAAAATCTGAGCTCCACTTCCAAAGGCCTCGTCCCGTCGCTGCGCTGTGCTGGTGAGCAAATCGCTCCCGATCTCTCTTGGCTTCCTATTTCGTTCCCAATCCCGAACTCTCTTGGCTACTTTATAATTCCCTGTAATAATCCGTAGGCATATGTGGGTTCTCGATCAGTGCGTCGGCGCTGTGTCTTCCCGCAGATTTCACCTCACGGGAGCGACTGGTAAGATCCTCCGTACATGCACACCACGAATCAATCTTTAGTTAGAAGTTAGATTAGTACTGCCAACTTACGCAAGCTGTCTGCCGCTGTTGTTTGCAACTCTAGGTTTACCTCATCTTTTTGTGTTGTCCATGTTTACAAGATCTGAGACGGAATTGATTTATTTACATGAAACAGCTCCCTCCAGTCCAAATATTAGCCTCGTGGGCAGATCTACAAATCCCTTTTTAAACATGAAATAGCTACCCTCGGGACATCATAATTAAGCAACCGTCTATGGAAAAACTATTATATTTAGACCTTCACATTTACATACAAACCTACAGAAAAAAACTTTTACATTCCTTATTTCCTGCTAATTTCGTTTTATTCCTTCATGGCTTTCATGTCAGTACATTTTTACTTCCTCAGGTACCAAACGCCTTGCACGACGAACAATCCACCTGTAGCGCTCACTCGCTGCATGCGCTTACTCGCCGAATAATCTGTAAGTTATTCCCTTTGTTTTACAATTTTCTGTCTTCCTTTCTGGAGCAGGTCGATCAGTTCGTCTTGGCGATTCCAGAAGCAGCCGCCCCGTCATTGGACCGTCACAGATGTGGAGCAGCTCGAGCTAGCCCCTGCTACTCATGAATCTCTCCTGGACCGTTGCAAGCCGATTCTGGTGGGTTCGTACAGCTATTGATCAATTGTCCAAGGTAAACAGGCTCCAGCTACCAGTACTTTATTATTCTCTCCCTCAAAGGGTTCTGAAAACAGCTAGCAAAGGATCACGTGTTCACGGCAAGTGCATCTTGCTATTTTGTTTCTTGCCTTCAGCAGACCACTACAAGCTTTTGATTCCATTACGGCATTTTGAACTTGATTATAATTATTTGTTTTGTTTTGTTTCATTCAGGTAAAGACCAAGAGTGAATTTCGTATATGAAGGAATTAGGAATTTGTACTTCTCATCATTTGGTATGTTCAGGTTAGCAAGATATTGAAATGTGGGTAAATATTCTCATTCTGACATATTATTGTACTTTTTTTAATCTGATGTGCAGGGAAAGAGGAATCACGAGTTAAAATGATGCTATTCTGAGTTTCTGCACTTATTGCCAATAATTGGTAGCAGCTTCTTCACCAGACACATTGTGCGCCTTACAAAATACTAGCTTTTCTTTTCAGTTTGATGATTAGAGAAAACAGGACCAAAGTAAATGAAAAATAATTCTTATGTTAAAGTAGTTGGACGGATGAGTAACTGCAACAAAAGAAATTATCTTCAGTTTGCAGTTTGCTTATACAATAACATTAAACGATACTTTTAAAATATCTTTGTTTATACTATGTTTTATGGATGGCCAAGCATAGGTTCTCCAATATATTTATTTTCGCTCCTCCAATCACTGTTTGAAGTGAATCCACAGTGTTCATGTTCTTCCTTGAAAGACAGACATTAATTGTTGACATGATAAACGATATATGAGTGTGCTCAACTCGGGCGGACCTGCCTTTGCTATAAAATATGAACAGTTTTCCATTCAGTTTAAAGATATGAAATATTTGTCATAGTTTTTGTTATGTGCAGATAACATTTAATTTTCTATTTATATACAATATACCCGTTCGTTGATATCATAACTTTTGTGTATCCTGTTTGATAGGGGTATTAAGTATCCTTTTGTGTGTACCATATGAGAGTGTATTTTCCTGATGTATACATGACTCGTGGGTTTTTTGGTTATGGTCCTAGGTCACGATTTGTAATTTGTCGCACAAACTTACCTTTTTTATCTTCTTTGTTTTGGTCTGCTCAATAACTTTATTTTGTATCATACAGTTCCGCCGCAACGCGCGGGGTATTATCTAGTTTCCTTAAGGTAACATGAACAAGAATTAGCCGCATTATTGTTTGGGCCATACCTAAGTAAAAATGATGCATTATGATAGTGGTATTTTTTGCTTATTGGAATAATACATTATTTATCCAATTATATATCCACATATATTAACGTGTATGTGCACGTGCTTGATTGCTAATCTATAATGGTGGATCGTGCAGATTTTTGAAATCTCACAATCTGTCAGTGTCATTTTTGTACAGCCTAGAATATTAGGAATTCTGAGTTCAATTTTTGCATGTTGCTAGATCATATCATTGTCTACATCTGGAAAAAAATTAGAATTTTCTAAAACTTTAAAATATCGTTTTCAATTTTTTCAAAAAAACTAAACTACATGTAGCTCGAGCTACAAAAATCCACTCTCTTTTTTAAATGACCTATACTAAATTATATGACTTTTTTTATTAGAGGGGGTACTTTTTTAAAACAAATCTAGTATACGCTCAGCCATGATTAAACTTTTGGCCATATCAGATTTTTTTTGAGCGGGCGATTAGCAGATTCTGGATTCACGTGATTGGGATCTCATGCTCATGATCATCATGTCAGTTGTCACTGCCCATAGTAACTCGTCTCCTTTCTCATCGTTTCTCACCCGCAACTCCATGTTTCAGATCTCTGCACATTCTCGAGACGTGTATGGATGATTGTTCCTGGATTGTCGCACGATTGCGGACTAGGGAGCAGTGGTGTGATGGGCGATGGATTGGTCCGAATGGGTTCAGAGTCGCCACATCTAATGTCGTTGGGGCTTTGGCGAGCTAGATTCGTCACTGCAAGCCCGATTTGACTAGTCAGTGCTCCAACACAAGGTTAGTTTTCATGTATTTTTCGATGTTCCATGAGTATTTTTCAAATGCGGCAAACCCTCGTTCATTTTGCTCCAGACACATGAGCGAGATGCTTTAGTGATTCTGGGACCTCCGATGCAAATCTTGCCCCAACATTGCAAATGTTGTCCTACCGTGTGATGCACGAATTTTGCTGTGACAAGTAGATTTTTACTACGACCAGTGTGGATTTGCTGCATACTCATATATTTTTTATTGTATACTAGCACAGTGTCTGTGCTTCGCTACGGAACAATAATACTTTCTCCGACTCATATTACTTATCTCAAATACGAATGTATCTAGCACTAAAATATATTTGTATACATCTATACTACCAAAGAGTAATATAGGTCGGAGGGAGTAATAAAAATACAAAAGTAATTTGATATACTATAACTTTATAAAAATATTGCCACGATTTCTTATAATGCACATGCTCTATTACGTACTGGATGATATTTGCTTACCATTGACAGTATTTAGATACACCTATTAATTTTATTATTAGTAATCCATAAAATGGAATGAACATTATTTGTCACGTACTCACGATACCATCAATTCCTCACTATCCATTCTCTCATTCTAAGAGGTGTCATGGTTACAAATTATTGTTCATTCCTAAAACTAATGCAGAATTGCAGATTGTTGTAAGCCATGACAGAATTACAAGCTCCGATATTCTAAGTAAAATCAACCATGATGTTATTGCGGAATTTATCACACCATCTAACTGTCCAAGCGGTTGCTACAGAGATCGTAAACTTGATATTTTTTCACATTGTAGATTTTTTTAGTTTAAGTATTTTGAGTTTACGTGACCATTTCATGGTTATCTCAAAAGTTGTGGATTGTCTGAACAGAATATTCACGTAATCAAATGTTCAAACCTCTTTTCTTCTTTTTATTTTCATTTTTTTTAGGGTATTCCTTTTCTTTTCCTGATTTAAACAAATGGATCCATAAAAAGGCAGCCCAGACGGTCCAACTGGGGCAATCTGGCCCAACAAGTCCACCTGCCCTAGCGCCCACGCACTAACGCACTTGACCTTGTCCTCCCAGTGACTCCCGCATCGCGCCGCCACCAGCTCGCTATCTCTCGCATCGATATCTCCCGCCGACCGCACTCCCTTCCCCCCGTTCCAACCTGCTACAGCCGCGCCTCGCCACTCGCCAGCGCCAGCTCCGGCCTCTCACCGACGCCTAACATTCAGCTCAAAGCCTTTTCTCGGTGGTCGGCGCCAGGGACGTAGCATACTCGTGCGCTCGAAGTTTCATCGACGGATAGCCTGGTCCAATCCAGGGTAGCCCTAGGTCTTCGCCGGAGCCGGAGCTGGACCATGAGGCATGCGCTGCCTCTCCTGAACCCGACGGCACGCGAGGCTAGCCCTCCTACCGCCATGCTCCGCCGCTCGCCGCCGTATGCGAGCCCGCCCCAAGCCTCAAGCGTCGACGTCGCCTCCACGAGAACATCCGGTAGGGCCAGCTCCAGACCCCTGTCGCTGATCGCTGTCCTCCACGATCCCCTGCACGAGGATCTGGATGTGGGCGGAGCTAGACGGACACGCCCCGCAAGGAGCAGGGCGAGGGCGAGGACATGGCCCTGCAAACTGAAGAGGGGATGTGCCGCTCCTGTAGGGATAAAAGGAAAACGAATCGATATTAGGTACACTTTGGCGGTGGCATATCGCCGTAAATTGTGTTAAATTTTGGGGCAATTTTCAAACGACGTACTTACTACCACTCGTTTTTCAATTTTATTGGTAGAGACTTCTTTTAAAAATTTCTACTCCTTTCGACTACTAATACCTATCTCGATATGGATGTATCTAAACATATTTTAATAATTAAATACATCATATTAGAGACATGTATTAGTGATCGGAGGGAGTAGTGTTTTTATAGTATATTTTTTACCCACTGCGGAATAAAAAATTGTTGCAAGGATACTACAAAGTATAATACCACCTTTTTTGCTATGCGGGTTGAAGGTATGTTGTGATGATCGAATCGAAAATATTTCACACTTTGGTGACATCTGATTCGATTCGATTTCAACGCTCGGGACTTTGTGGTTTGGTTGATTGAGTTAATGAGAAAGGCTATGGCACAGAACAAAGGAAGCCCATCAAATTAGCAGCCCATCTTCAGATTTTAATTTTTTTTAGACTAACAGGGAGCGCTCCCCGGTTCCATTACGAATAACGAAACCACAGTGTCTTTTACAAACCAAACACCACTCAAACCCAGTCTTACGAAACAGAAACTAGAACGAAGCTAAAGTCTTAGACTATTACAGGTCTGCAGCGGTGTCCATCGACACCCCGCCCAGGGACAAAACAAACTAACAGTTTTTGACACATTATGATTCAGGGAGCAGCATCAGCATCTGTTTTGCTTCACAGCGAGTGACTTTTTAAGCCGATCACCACATGCACCGATTCATCCTCTGGGTGAGATTGCATGTATGACATCGAGGCTCGGCCGCCGTGCTGAGCTCCAGCCGCTATCGAACCCCAGGAGGCGATCCATCCAAAGGATTTGCAGATCAGTCTGGCATCAGTTTCAGCGGTTGCCTGAGTTTTTGTGTCAGTAGATCCACAAATTGATCCACCTTTGTCCAAACCTGGTGCTTGAACGGTATCTTCTAGCTTCTCAGATAAGATAAAGCTAGATGTCACACCTGTTTCATGTTTAACCAAGTTTTTCTGTTAAACACAATACTATTCCTATTATTCCAAATGCTCCAAATAATAGCAGATGAAACAAAATTAAACTGCAAATGCCTAGTATTGCAAAGCCATCTGGAAGCAATGCTTAAGAAATCAGTAACTCTAATACCAAACACATCAAACACCAGATCCCACAACAACTCAGAGATCAGGCACTCAAAGAAAAGATGTTTAACGGTCTCTATCTCCTTACAAAGACTGCACTCCAGGGGTTTCAGCATCCCTCTCCTCCTAAGATTATCCCTAGTCATCACTTTATTTTGAGAAAAAAGCCATAAAAACACCTGAATCCTAGGGGGGATTTTTAGCTTCCAAACAGCAGGAAGGAAAATCTGCTTCACTCCTCTAAAATTAACCAGAGCATACATAGACTGTGAAGAGTACACTCCATTCGACTCAAACTGCCAGATCAGTTGGTCTTCTGAATCAGTAAAAGAAATAGTACTAGCAATCACTAAAATTTCCTGCCATTGCACCAGCAACTCAGCAGTAAAAGTCCTTCTAAAGGTACACCTTAATTGTGAACCATCCCACAAATCCTTAATAGTTTTTATCTACTGGTTAACTATATAATAAATATCCCAGTACTGTGTGGCTAGAGGGGAATTACCAAACCACACATCTTCCCAGAATTTTATGAGCTTACCAATTCCTACATGCCATTTATAACCACACTTAACAGCTTGGGTAGCCCACATGACACCCTTCCAAAATATGGAAGGATGAGTATCCTGACAACACAGAATATTTGGTTGCCTAGTATGATACTTTGCATCAACAATTTTCTTCCATATGCTACCCTCTGCCTTAATATATCTCTTAATCCAGGACCCTAACAAGCAGAGATTAAGATCCTTTAAATTTGGAATACCTAAACCTCCAAATTCTTTCTTCATACAAATGGATGGCCAATTAGCCAAATGAATTTTCCTATTTCCTTCCTCGTCACTCCAAAGGCAGTTAGAAAGTTGAGTATTGATCAATTTCAAAGCCCATTTTGGAAATTTGAAAAAGGAAAGCATGTAAATAGGTACGCTAGCCAGGACTGTCTGAATCAACAATCTCCTGGCCTCCAGAGAAAGTAATTTCCCCCTCCAACCAGACAACCTTTTAAGCAAGCTATCAACTAGAGGTTGTAATTCTTCTCTTTTTAATTTTTCAAAGTGTAAAGGTAATCCTACATATTTAATGGGGAAATGTCCTTCTACACATTGAAAGATTTCTAGAAAAGGACTCATTTCCACACTATCTATATTAATACCAATCAGTTCACTTTTGTGGTAATTAATTCTCATTCCTGACAATTGTTCAAAACAAGTCAGAATCCATTTAAAATTAACAACTACCTCCCTGTCATTCTCTAGGAAGAGAAGGGTATCATCTGCATACACTAAACTAACTACACCTCCAGGGATCAGATTAGGACATAAACCCCTAATCAGCCCTGCATTAGTTCCTTTAACAAGCATCCTAGAAAATACATCCACCACAGTATTAAAAAGTAGAGGGGTAAGAGGATCTCCTTGCCTCACTCCTTTACCTGTAAGAAAGAACTCCCCTTCTACCTCATTAACCTTAACACCTAAAGATCTATTCTGAGTAATTTGCCTAATCATACCAATGAACTTAACACTAAAACCTCTAGCACTCAAGACCTCATAAAGAAAATCCAAATTTACTTTATTATAGGCCTTTTCATAATCTATTTTAAAAACTAAACCTTGCTCTTTTTTAGAGTGAATCTCATGGATCACCTCATGAGCAGTTACCACACTCTCCAAAATAAACCTACCCCTAATGAAAGCAGACTGACATTGAGAGATCAGTATGTTCATAATTTTTGCATATCTATTAGTAACAGCCTTGGTGAAAATTTTAAAACTACAATTAAGTAAACTAATAGGTCTACACTTTTTCATACTCCTATAGCATCATCGTCTTTAGGAATAAGGGTGATCATAGCAAAATTTAGCCTATAAATGTCCAGCCTATCTTCAAACCAATCATCAAACATTTCTAATAGATCAAACTTAATAATGTCCCAAAAGTTTTGATAAAACATGAAAGACAGACCATCTGGACCAGGTGCACCATCAGCATAAGATCCAAACACTGCCACCCTAATTTCATCTAAAGTAAATCTACAATCTAAACTATCATTTTCTTCACTAGTTACCTTTTCCTCATCAGTAAAGAAATTCTGATCTAGTCTAATATCAGGTCTAGCCTCCCATATAAAGAGGTCTTTATAATAATCAGTAGCCACTGTTAACATTTCTTTAACTTCAGTAACAGGCCTAGAAGGCCCATCTAAAACACTAATTTGTTTCTTCCTTCTTCTCTGGTTAGCCACAGCATGAAAATATGATGTATTCCTATCACCCTCTACAATATCCCTATCTCTAGCTCTTTGCTTTGCTTTAGTCTCTTCTATAATCCAATAGTTATTTAATTCACTAAGAATTGCCTCTAATCTATCACTCTCTATCCCAGAAAGGGAATGTAGTTCAACTTTAATGTCAAGGAGATCATACTCCTGCATCAGCTCTTTCTTATGCTTCCTTATTTCAGCATCAATATTAGCACTCCACCCTTTTGCCAATCTCCTAAAACATCTCACCTTACTTTGCCACCACTCAAGACTACTCATTCCTTTTCTGTCCATAGACCAAGCTTTAATGACAATATCTTTAAAGTCAGGTCTGGAAAGCCACCATTTCTCGACTTTAAAACTAGACTTTTGCCACCAGATTTTAATTAGCCCATCCTACTATGGTACGGTCCTTCGGCCACACCATTATAAGATCAGATCGAACTCCTGGCTGCTAGGGCCGGCGTTTGTCTCCTACTCTCGCCGGTCTCGCCCGCTTGCCATCGGCGGGAGCCAGAAAACCAGGCTAGACGCTCGGCGCTGTGCTAGACCTCCCAGGCTCTGTTGATCATGGAGGCCTGCCGCTGCCGGCTGCCACCGTGCCGTGCTGATTTCATCGGCCGCCGGAACATCGATCACGTACGTATTAGCTTTGAGTAACTTATTACCCGATTACCTCACGAAGCACTTAATTTTAAATCTTGAATGGTATATACAACCTGCTGGCCTGCTGGCCTGCTGACCTACTAGTTTACTTGTTAATGTGTATGTAAGGCAGTTGATTAACTTAATTTGTAGTGTCATTCTCTTAATTTTGCTCTTTATAAAGCATCAAGAGAAAGACAACAACAATAATGAAATTCTTTATCTACCAATAGATATGTAATCTGGTTTGTATATTGAATTATGTGTCACTGCTTTTATGTAGACGTCATACTGCCACCGTGATTGAATTCCTGGCTCCGGTGTTATTTCTATGTATCTCCGTACTCCCTCCGTTCTATAAAACTTGATGCTAGATTGGATGGGTGGAATTTAGTGTCTAGATAACATCTATTTTAGCAACAAGTTTTATGGAACAGCGGGAATACAAAAGAGACTGGTGTCTGGTGGAATAGGTATTTATGTAAGATGTGTATTTGTTTTCGGTCTATTATTATGCTATTAATCTGTGCATGTCTCTCATCATTCTTTACAGATAAAAACAGAACCTAAACATCGCTTGACAGTAAAGGTGATGTTTCTAGGAGACTGGGTAGGACAACATGGGAATACAAAAGAGACTGGTGTCTGGTGGAATAGGTATTTATGTAAAATGTGCATTTGTTTTCGGTCTATTATTATGCTATTAAACTGTGCATGTCTCTCATCATTCTTTACAGATAAAAACAGAACCTAAACATCGCTTGACAGTAAAGGTGATGTTTCTAGGAGACTGGGTAGGACAACACGTTCATAAGGTTTTCATGTAAGAATAGATATTTGATTATTTGGTTTATCTTTTGAAGATCTTTCCAGGATAATGTTTTTGATTTGATTCATTATGGCAAAAAAATTGTTTATTTAGGGGGCAAAATTTGTGGTTTGATTGATTTAGTTCTCGCACCATGACAATGGGTGTACTGAGGCTGATCTTTTATATCATTTGTTCATTTTTTTATGTATTTTTCTTAGAAGCTAATCTTAACATTCTATGCATAATTGTAGTTGTTCTGAGTTATATAGATGATCAAACACCAAGGTATCTGCAACCATGTACAACTTTTACTTCTCTGTAACTACAAGAAGCTTAAAAAGTAAGCAATATATATAGTCCAAGTTTTTTTTGGAAATAGGTCTATATATTCCAGAAACCACTTGCATCTGTCAGAATAATATACAGGTAGGCGTATCACAGTTAACAGCCACATGAGATTTTTATCATACATAGAAACTTAATTTTCATAAAGCTACTCATATGCATGTCTACACTATTTCCCCGAACAAATGTCTAGTCTTGAGTACTTTATCATTAATAACATCTACTTATAAGCATTCAAAAAGTCTCATGATTACTCTGTCCTCGCCATGCTTAAAGAGTGAAATGTTGAACAGCGGATGTTCTTACAACTATGGACAAGGTAATATATGTGAGAAAAAATTGTGCAATAAACAAGTATTCACTACTACAAGGAATACTGGAGATACTTTTTTTGAAAGGGTGGCAAAAGATTTGCCACCATTCATTAATTAAGAAGGAGAGTTCAACAAGCACGAAGCTCAAACAACAAGAAAAGAGAAGAGGTTCTACGGGATTACTCTCCCACCATTACAACACTCAAATGCTTAGCACCCGCGGTAATCCAATGCCTCACTTCACTCTTTATGATCTCTAGAAGCACCGTCGCTAGCGCGACCTTGTTGTTGAAAACTCTCGCATTGCGCTCATTCCAAATAGTCCAACTAACAAGCATTGTAAGAGAGGATATTGCCTTGCGGTTTGGTTTTGGGGAGCATGCCAACATGGTGCACCACTCCTCAATTGAGAGCCCCCACGTCCAATTTTGAGTATGGATATTGGCAATGCCAAGCCATGTCTTGACCAATTCCCAAAGCCTCTTAGTATACCGACAATCGGAGAAGAGTTGCGCCGCCGATTCTTGGGTTTGCTTGCAAAGAGGGCAAAGCCCACTATTATCCCACCCTCTTCTCTCAAGATGGTCTACCGTCCAAATTCTATTGTGAATGGTCAACCACGAGAATAACTTGACCTTAGGAGTCACCCAAGCTTTCCAAACTATCTTGTTGAAGTTTGTAAGAGCATCTGTAGCCGTTTGAGGCCCCCAGGCCGAAATCCGGCGCTATTTACGCCCAGATTGGATGGAAAATGGGTGTGGGTGGGACAATTTTTCCAGTCGTCCCCCGGCGTTCGCGGATATAGTTTCAAAATAGCGTCTTCCCGCTACACAAAAGCATCACCCACACAAGTTCGGCGATCGGATCAGCCACATTCCGGCGATCGAAACAGAAACTAGACTACAACAGGCTCGTCGGCGGTGCCTTCCTGCGCCTCGGGCGGCAAAGTTTCATCGGCCACCAGAGTGGATGTCGTCGAAGGGGAGGACGATGCAGTCGACGGAGGGCGGAGGATGGCTTGGCGATGGCCGTCGTGAAGGGTTTCGCAGCATAGTAAAACAAAAAATTTCCTACGGATGCGAACAAGAAAGCCAAGATCTAATCTAGGAGATGTAATCAACGAGAGAGGTAGATGAGATCTTCATACCCTTGAAGATTCGCACAGCGGAAACGTTCAATAGAACGTGGTTGACGTAGTCGTACTCGCCGTCTCCTCCTCGCGATCCGATCCGATCCTACGCCGCAAGTGGCGGCGCCTCCGAGAGTTGCACACGTGCGGTGCAGCGACGTCTCCTCCTTCCTTGGTCCAGCAAGTATGGTGGAGAGATAGATTGGATCAGCAGCACGACGGCGTGGTGCTTATGGTGGAGAGTTTCTGCAGCAGGGCTTCGCCTACGTGCAGTCGCGAGAGAGAGAGAGGGAGGGCAGCAGTTGGCGGCTAGGGTTTTAGTCAGGGGTAGAGAGGGCTGCGCCCCTGCCCCCTATATATAGAGGGGTGGCCGGCCAGCTTGGCCTCTCCCCAAACCCTAGGGCGCCGACTTGGAGTAGGAAGAGTGGGGGGCAAGTTTCCCCCCCTTCCTTCTTTGAAGACTCCCTTAGGGTTTCCCCTTGGGCTGGCCGGCTGGGCCTTAGGGGCCTTGTGCGCCTGGCCCAGGGCGGCCAGGGCACTTCCCCTTAGGCCCACGCAGGCCTCCGTCAAGTGGGCCCACGTTGGTCCCACTCCGGAACCTTCTAGAACCTTCCGGTACAATACCGATAAACTCCGAAACCTTTCCGGAATCCAAAAACTGCTTTCCTTTATATGAATCTTATTCTCCGGACCATTCCGGAACCTCTCGTGACGTCCCGGATCTCATCCGAGACTCCGAACTAAAACTCATAAACCAATTATCCATTCTATCCTAGCGTCGATGCACGTTAAGTGTGTGACCCTACGGGTTCGAGAATATGTAGACATGATCTTCTATCAATAATCAACAGCGGGATCTGGAAACCCATATTGACTCCCACATATTCATCGATGATTATATCGAATGAACCACGATGTCAGGATTCAATTAATCCCGTATATGTATTCCCTTCGTCACACGATATTTTACTCGCCCGAGATTTGATCGTCGGTATCGCCATACCTAGTTCAATCTCGTTCACAGCAAGTACTTTACTCGTTCCGTAATCCGATATCACTTTGTGATTAACTCATTAACCACATGCTTGCAAGCGGTGTTGATATCGATTACCGAGTGGGCCCGAAGTATATCTCTCCGACTTGGGAGGGACAAATTCCATCTCGATACATACAACCCAACAAGTACTTTCCGATCACCTGAAAGACACCTTTATTATCACCCTCACATAGGATGACGTTTGATGACTTCAAAGCTTTCTTCCGATACTAGGGAGTTGTATTATCTCATGGTCTAAGGAATACAATACATGACATAGGAAAAGCTTCGCAAAGATGAACACGATGACACGATCTAATTGCTCTGCTTTATTTGGGTCTGTCCATCACATCATTCTCCTAATGATATGATCTCATTATTAATTGACAACTCATGTCTATGGTTAGGAAACCTTAACCATCATTAATCAATGAGCTAGTCCATAGAGGCGCACTAGGGACACGGTGTTGTTCATAAACCACACAAGTATTAAAGTTTCCGCTTAATACAATTCTAGCATGGAATATAAACATTATCATGAACAAGAAATATGATAATAACATCTTTATTATTGCCTCTAGGGCATATTTCCTTCAGTCTCCCACTTGCACTAGAGTCAATAATCTAGTCATACTTGCGCCTTTAACACCTATGGCAATCCGGTGTTCTTCATACGCGTTGCACGTGGTAAACCTTATCTACGGGTCTGACACTTTCAGATCCGTTTGTATTTGCATATTCTTTTGCGTCAGCACGCATTACTCATCTTGTATGAGATAGCATCGTATAAACTTGGTCTTCTGGTGAGACCTTTGTTTCTTGGCCGAGACTATGTTGTCACTATTGTCATACAATAGAACTACATAGTACTAGCACACTTAGAAAAATAGCGATATCCACCGTGCGTCGAAATACTCATTGGTCCACACACATCGGTATGTATGATTTCCAATAAGTCCGTTGCTCGCTCCATTATACCGGAGAACGGGGTTTTGATCATCTTGCCCATGAGGCACGGCTCGCACGTGTCAAATGATTCAAAATCAAGAGACTCCAAAAGTCCATCAGAATGGAGTTTCTTCATGCGTTTTACGCCAATATGACCTGGACGACAGTGCCACAAATAAGTTGGATTATCACTATCTACTTTGCATCTTTTATGCCGCTTCTAAAGCAATTATATACTTAGCCCTTGTTGCGGTGTCCGCCACAATATTAACATTGGAACTCATCCAAGTCATCATGGAACTTTCTTCCATCTTATTATGCCACCTTCTAACTCAAAACAAATAGCTTAAAATTGGGATAAAATTTTACTTGTATGTGTGACAAAGCCAATGTAACTCATTACAATGAACCATTTGTCACTTCTGCATACAGAATATATTCTTACTTCTTCGAAAGTGCATAAGAATATCTTTACTATTGTCCAACAATCATCATATGAATGCTATAACCTTTAGAGCATTGGACACATCTGGATCTACATATCATGGTATACAAGATTGATAAAATCATTCTTGTGGTTTCACTCATCAAGTGTCAAAACAATTGATTCTTGCTCCAACCTCTTCCATGCAACAAGAACCATTCTTATTGTTTCCATATTGAACAAATTCAATATTTCATCTATGTACTCTGGTAAAACTATATTAGTGCCTCAATCTATCTGCATAGACATTGATGCTTAATATTCTGGTTTTACCTAAGTCTTTCATCAAAAACTAATTTTAATGAAAACTTAACAATATCAAGAAAAACACATTATTTCCAATAAACGATATGTCATCCACATAAAGTATTAGAAATATGTTTGAGCGCTCCCACTTACTTTCTTGTAATACAAGCATCTTCAAATATCTTGATGAAATTAACACTTTAACATTTTTATCATTAAAGATTCCAACTTCGCTATGCTTTCTTCTACCATAGAAGTTTGCATACATATCTAGCAACCTTTGAATCAACAAAACCCATTGGGTCGTGTCAGTTACACGCCCTTGGTGTGCATTCCGGTAGAGGAACGTTGTTTCGTTTATTCAACTAACATATCTCTATATGTAATTGTTGCTAGAATAATTCATATGACGAAGTCAGGGCCCATCACCGCTTCTTTGTATATTGTTGGTTACTATTATCTAATAATATCTCGTCCTCAAATCTTGCTATTTGATTACGACCAACTTGGTTAGATAGGAACTTCGATGCCGTGACTACAACATATTGTAGACGTGTGAGCTATGAATGTAGTTGCCGCTTCCAGAACATATTCTGGTGCTGCGCTACTCTGATCATCTTGCTCAGATTCAATAACCTCATCAAGTTCTATCTTCCTCCCACTTAAACCTTTCGCAAAAAAAAAACTCCTTCATAAGAAATTCACTTCTTTTAGTGACAATCACTATGTGTTTGGGTTCATAATAGAAGGAATACCCATCGACATTCTTTGGGATAACCTACAAAGACTTACTAATCCGATTTTGGTTGTAAACATTTTACACATATGCCTTGCATACCAAAATTCAAGAAAAGACAACTATAACTTGTATGGTGTCATTTCGGCAGATTATGATGGCACTCTATTCAGTGAAAAGCGGTAGTCTCTAAAGCATAATCCACAAATTATATTGGTAGTTTATTTCATTATTGATCTAACCATGTCAAACAAGGTTTGATTACATCCATCGAAAACTCCATACTCCTATGGTGTTTATCACGATGCAAGTTTGTGGAACAATTCCTCTAACTCTTTGATGTTTGCTAAACTTGTAACTCAAATATTCTTCTTTATGATCTAATCATACAACTTGAATATTCTTGTTACAACAATTTCCACTTCATAAATTGAACAGTTTCAATTATTTCATACTTCTATCTCATCAAGCAGATATACCATACATCTATTCGAGTCATTGATGAAATAGAAAATACACCATGATCGACTTCACACCATGGACTACATACATCAACATGTATGATCTTCATTTAGTTAGTCGCTTGTTCTGTCCATGGCCCATGAACAGAGTTTAAGCATCTTTAGGAAAAGTCTCACAAGCGTCAATCAATTCAAAATCAAATGACTCAAAAATCTATCAATATAGAATTTCTTTCATGTTTTGTTTCCAATATGACTTAAACGGCGGTGTCACATATAAGTGAAATTTGTTTTGTCTTGCGACCTTTAGCATCAGTGTTATAAATGTCTATTTCACCAACAAGATTTATAATAATCTATCCATCGATTATGGAAGACGGTAATGACATGAACAACAATTGTTCTCATAATACCAGAACAAGATAACAATTATTAAGTTCATGAAATATCTTGAAGGCTAGGTTTTATGCCGACGAAAAACACAATAACACATTTATTTGTTTCTCGATGCGCATTGTTACCACATTCTTTTGCTAGTTACTTAGGCCATCGTAGTTCTTGTATTGTTGCTTTGTATGACATTTCATACCAACAATCTAGTATCCAATATCCAAGAATTACATTATGTACTTAGCAAAGAATACATCTATAACATGTATATCATTTATATACCTGAGCTGGACAATTCCAGTCTTTTCCTTTTTCTACCAAATAATTTTGCAGATCCTATTTAGCATTTCCTCTCCTTTTAGAAGAATCTATCGATATCAATAGTGGCATCAATTATTTGACACATAGTCCAAAGGATGTTAGTCAAATACTAATAGCCTTGGATTTTGCACTTTGAACTGGATCGCCATCATCATATGATTGGTATTCTTCCCGATTCCATTCTTTAGTATTCTTTTGGTATAGCAAAACAATTTAGCCGATACCTTTTATTCGTCCTATCATGACATCTTTCATGATGAAACTACTATAGCTCTTAAGGACAAATGCAAGTATAATATTAGTTTCCCAAACTTTTGGGTGATCGGGATGCCTAGCATCTTCAATCTTCACATATAGTCATACAATATGAGCATATGTTCTTTTACTAAATTATACTTCATCATTTTTGCAAACAATCAAAGTTTTAGATATCAAATATCTTTCACTTCTTGATTGTTTCTGAAACAATTCTTTCAGGTCGATGATCACTTTGATTCTCAAACAATTTTGAAGATCAATTTATCATGAAGGCAAACATATGATCTTTAGATACTAAACTTGAATCGTTGCTCTTATACAATTTATTAAATCGTATGGAGCAAGCAAGGTTTGCTAAAGTTTGCAATAGGACTTAATTTTTAGTCTTGATATTCTAACTAAACGGCACTAGACCGAAAAGTGATTATCCAGAATTCTATAGTTCTTTTAACTCAATTGAGCTAAGTGTCGGTGGGAAACGGTGCCAAAGACTACAACGACTTATGCAAATACAACAAGATTTAGTTCAAGATAATTAGTTCAAGTTAATCAAATTACTAATGAACTCCCACTAAATTCAACATTCCTCAAAGTTGTTTAGTGAAGCATGATCCAAATTCACTACACCGAGACCGATCATCACGTGAATGATGTAGCTTTAATGGTGAACATCAACATGTTGATCATATCATCCATATGACTCATGCTTGACCTTTCGGTCTGTGTGTTCCGAGGCCATGTCTGTACATGCTAGGCTCGTCAAGTCAAACCCAAGTATCTCCGCATGTGCAAATACTGGCTTGCACCCGTTGTATGTGAACGTAGAGTTTATAGCACCCGATCATCACGAGATGCTTGAACACGACGAACTTTCGCAACGGCGCATACGAGGGGAGAACACAATTTTATCTTGATCTTTAAGTGAGGAATCATCTTATAATGCTACCGTCGCGATCTAACCATAATAAGATACATAAAAAGATAAACATCACATGCATATAATTTTATGTGACATGGTATAGCCAATCTCCGCGCCATGATCTCCATCTTGTGCGCGCCGGCATGATCTCCATCACTCCACCATGATTGCCTCCACCACGAATAGCAACTACAACTATTGCTAACTACTTAGCGATAAAGTAAAGCTATTACATGGCGTATAAGAAGTTGACACGCAGGTCATACACAATTATAAAGACAACCATATGGCTCCTGCCGGTTGTGAACTCATCGACATGCAAGTCGTGAAAGATTACAAAACATGATCATTGCATACATCTCAATTCATACACATCATGTCTTGGGCCATACCATATCACAAAACACTCCCTGCAAAAACAAGTTAGACGCCTCTACTTTGTTGTTGCATGTTTTACGTGGCTTATGGGAGTAGCAAGCTAAGAACGAATCTTACCTACGAAAAGCCACAACGGTGATATTATGGTTGCCAACATCCGTTGTAAATCTCATGACTACTATAGTGAGAGAAACTGGCATCCACCAGCCGCATGTATGGAACAAGCCACACGTCAAGTGCAGAGCCGGTCTCGCGAACGCGGTCGTGTAAAGTTGGCCTGGACCGCTTCGATCTCACTATACCGCGCCATAAGAAATACACAACAAGAGGTTTGCAACAGAAAACATCAACGCCCGCAACAAGCATATTGCATTCTACTCGTGAAACACATCTACGCATAGACCTGGCTCTGATACCACTGAAGGGTTTCGCAGCATAGTAAAACAAAAATTTTCCTACGAATGCGAACAAGAAAGCCAAGATCTAATCTAGGAGATGTAATCAACGAGAGAGGTAGATGAGATCTTCATACCCTTGAAGATTCGCATAGCGGAAACGTTCAATAGAACGTGGTTGACGTAGTCGTACTCGCCGTCTCCTCCTCGCGATCCGATCCGATCCTACGCCGCAAGTGGCGGCGCCTCCGAGAGTTGCACACGTGCGGTGCAGTGACGTCTCCTCCTTCCTTGGTCCAGCAAGTATGGTGGAGAGATAGATTGGATCAGCAGCACGACGGCGTGGTGCTTATGGTGGAGAGTTTCTGCAGCAGGGCTTCGCCTACGTGCAGTCGCGAGAGAGAGAGAGGGAGGGCAGCAGTTGGCGGCTAGGGTTTTAGTCAGGGGTAGAGAGGGCTGCGCCCCTGCCCCCTATATATAGAGGGGTGGCCGGCCAGCTTGGCCTCTCCCCAAACCCTAGGGCGCCGACTTGGAGTAGGAAGAGTGGGGGGCAAGTTTCCCCCCCTTCCTTCTTTCAAGACTCCCTTAGGGTTTCCCCTTGGGCTGGCCGGCTGGGCCTTAGGGGCCTTGTGCGCCTGGCCCAGGGCGGCCAGGGCACTTCCCCTTAGGCCCACGCAGGCCTCCGTCAAGTGGGCCCACGTTGGTCCCACTCCAGAACCTTCTAGAACCTTCCGGTACAATACCGATAAACTCCGAAACCTTTCCGGAATCCAAAAACTGCTTTCCTTTATATGAATCTTATTCTCCGGACCATTCCGGAACCTCTCGTGACATACCGGATCTCATCCGAGACTCCGAACTAAAACTCATAAACCAATTATCCATTCTATCCTAGCGTCGATGCACGTTAAGTGTGTGACCCTACGGGTTCGAGAATATGTAGACATGATCTTCTATCAATAATCAACAGCGGGATCTGGAAACCCATATTGACTCCCACATATTCATCGATGATTATATCGAATGAACCACGATGTCAGGATTCAATTAATCCCGTATATGTATTCCCTTCGTCACACGATATTTTACTCGCCCGAGATTTGATCGTCGGTATCGCCATACCTAGTTCAATCTCGTTCACATCAAGTACTTTACTCGTTCCGTAATCCGATATCACTTTGTGATTAACTCATTAACCACATGCTTGCAAGCGGTGTTGATATCGATTACCGAGTGGGCCCGAAGTATATCTCTCCGACTTGGGAGGGACAAATTCCATCTCGATACATACAACCCAACAAGTACTTTCTGATCACCTGAAAGACACCTTTATTATCACCCTCACATAGGATGACGTTTGATGACTTCAAAGCTTTCTTCCGATACTAGGGAGTTGTATTATCTCATGGTCTAAGGAATACAATACATGACATAGGAAAAGCTTCGCAAAGATGAACAAGATGACACGATCTAATTGCTCTGCTTTATTTGGGTCTGTCCATCACATCATTCTCCTAATGATATGATCTCATTATTAATTGACAACTCATGTCTATGGTTAGGAAACCTTAACCATCATTAATCAATGAGCTAGTCCATAGAGGCGTACTAGGGACACGGTGTTGTTCATAAACCACACAAGTATTAAAGTTTCCGCTTAATACAATTCTAGCATGGAATATAAACATTATCATGAACAAGAAATATGATAATAACATCTTTATTATTGCCTCTAGGGCATATTTCCTTCACGTCGTACCAAGCCCTCGTCTCCTCGTCCATCGCAGCGTCGTTGCCGCCGAGAAGGAACGCAAGGTCGACGTTCCTCTTCTTTGCCACGGAGGTTGTCTGGAGCAAGGCGATCCGGGTGCCCTGGTTGGCGAGCATCTCCTTCTAGCGCGCGTCGTACTTGGTGTCCCTCCCGGCGTTGTGCGCCCTCACATCGGCCCAACACTTCTCGAAAGACGCCTGCAATCTGTCGCCTGGATGCCTCGACTTCTTCAGTTCTTTCAGCTTCTTTTGGCCGAGCTCGGGACAGCCCGCCGATGCGGCAGCGGCGGGAGCGTCGGGGTTGTACGGCTCGTCCTTGTTCTTGGAGAGGGTCTGGCGCACTTCCGCCCACTTTTCGCAGCCCTCGATGCGGGCGAACACGTTGAGGTACTTGAACTGCTGGCCGTCCGAGTCGTCGCCGTACATGTCAAACGCCCGCCGCATCTGCACAGAGAAGCCGGCGTCATCACAACTCGGCGATCCAAGGTTGACGGAGAAAGCGAGTAAGCATACCTTGGTCTCGAAGTCGGCGCCACCCACCGGACGATCGGCGATCTCCTCTTATATGCCGTGCCACTTGTTGCACGCCGCCTGCATGATCCCCCAATGCGTGGCCATGGCCTTCTCGCCGCGGACCATCACCGTCTTGTTGAAGTAGGGATCGACGATTTTGCACTCGTCGAACGCCGTCTTGACCCGCTGCCAATATGTGTCAAAGTTCTGATTGGCGCCGGTGATGCCGTTCATGGAAACAGTCTTCCAAGCTTCGGCGAGGCACTCCTCTTCTTTGCCCGTCCATTTGACCCGCGGCTCGGTCGGCGACGAGGTCTTCTTCCTTTTCTTCCTCCCCTTCGCCGTCGATGTCGGCTCAGGTGTGTCGTCATCCTCATTGACCTAGGCCTGCTCCTCTTCTTCTTCATCAATGTCTTGGGTGCCGTCTCCGAACCCGTGATCGTCGACGCCACCCCGCGATGCTGCCGCGATGGATTCCGTCGCCCTTGCCTCCTCTTGTGTGAAGAAACCCGGGTTCGCCGCGGCGGCCATGGAGCCCGACATGATCATGTCGTGCATCACACCGTCATTCGGCGGCGGCATCCCTTAGGAGAGCGGCCCTTGGCGTAGGGCAGGCGAGATGCCCTCGTGCATCGCAACGTCGTAGTCCAGCGGCGACGGGGTGAATCTCGACATGGCGGGGACGTAGGTCTCGTGGAACATGGGCGAAGACGCCGCCGGCGAGTAGGTGGAAGGTGAGCCGATCGTACCTTGGGTTGGCCATGAACCGGCGGGGAATTGGCCGACGCGCGGCTGTCCCATGGCCATGGAGACCAGCCGCGCCTGCTCGTCCGCCGCCGCTGCCGCCGCCCTCTTCGCCGTGAGCTTCTTCTCCCTCTCCGCCCTGCCGCGAGTTTCGGTCTGCCGGCGCTCGATGTCCGCCGCCCACGCCGAGTTTGTCATACCCGGCGGCCTCTCCTTGGGGGCCCGCGTCTTCCTCGCCTTCGGCGCGCCGTCGTCGGCGATCCTCTTCGGCGGCATGGTGGTGGACGAGAAGAAGAGGAGCTGCAACTGTGGGGGATTTCGGCGGGGAAAATCGGTATATGCGGCGCATTTTGGAGGGAAACAAAATTAATGGCAGGGAACTACCCTTTCTCTTGCCGACACCGCGGGCCCGCTCGCTGTTTCGCGCGTTTTCGTTTCGTCCGGAGCCCCCGAGCGCGCCTCGGAAAGCCGGGGATGGCCTAGGCTCGCCGGATGGATGAAAGCCCAAATCCGGGCGAAAACGAGGAACCGGGGGCGCGGCTGGGCCGAATACCGCCGTCCGGATGTAAAAAACGTCTGCCGGGGGCCGAGTCGGGGGGACGGCTAGAGATGCTCTAAGAGTAGCTCCGAAGAACTGAGCCTCATAAGCCGAAGCCGACGAGTACTCTCAGTTGGAAGTTAGGTTCCAAACAATGGTATCCGCACAACCATCATTGATGTGTACATCTTGGAGGTGCAACCATAGCCCAAGATACTTTTTTTTAGACATTATTGCTTACATAATATCTATAGCTAGAGCAATAGAAAGGTTAACCTGCAACAAGAATAGTACATTGTGCAATTAATGTCAAGATGCTTATGTCGTGTCACCCAACAAGGTTGCATTCTTAACAGTAATACTCTTGTTTCTGTTGCAAAAATAAGTTTGAATTTTTTAAAGGCAAATCTATCATCGAAAGAGAGAATTATTCCAAATACTTTTAAAAAGAAAACAGTAACTAAAATCATAAATGGAATAAAATTGAATTATTTGCAAGTATTTACATTGGATAACCAGGATTACTTTTTCCTCCAAATACTGAATTAGCAAGAATTTAAGAGCACGCACTCCACATACATCGCATAAAATATGCAAGTACAGCAGTTTTAAATACATATGTGTGTACAATCATGCACTTCAAACATAAATACAGAAGAAATTCTAAAGCAAAGTTATATCCCCAAATCAAAGAAATAAAAATATATTATTTAATATATTGATATTAGAATTGAAACCACAAATAGTCTCACACGTGAGACACAAAAGGCTCCATGTACTTTAAATATCGATCGAACCGGTTGTCGACTAGTGCTTATGATTACCACAATTCTGCTTCTCAACTAGTCTGATTAGGATCGGTATACACTATATTACGAGTTAAACTTAGAAAAGTGTATCCTCTTACATCATCTATCCACGTATGGAGACGTACGTAGTAATACTAATTTGGTTTTGTGTATAATTGTTGGAACCGTTGTCTCAATCAGATGCCGAAGACTTTGCCACGTCCTGGGTTGCTGCCAATCTACTATATACTAAAAACACAATACGGAAGTCTAAAATAGAGACACCACGTTAATCCACATCATCAGAATTATTTTAACTGTTAGATCAACTATTTGTGGCTAAGATTTAACCAAAAATCATATCATTACGTAACGTCACAACGACTAAATATGTAACACGTCTATTTTGAGTCCTTCACAATTGCAAGTCCGTTTGATAGGATCTCTGGACTCTGTAAAATAATATCTGGTACCAGATAGAAAAATATGAGTTGAACTCTTTTGTTTCAAACACGTACTAGATAGAATCTTTATTCTTTTTTGAGCAGATTCCTATGCGTTATTTTCTCTTCTACCGTACCAGATAGAAAGATATGAGTTGGACACTTTTGTTTCAAACATGTACCAGATAGAATCTCTTATCTTTTTTAGTAGATTCCTAGCATTTTCTTTTATCTAACGCTTCCACTGAGCGACCTATAATTTTTTACATTTTGTTGAAAGGACGCACCTTATATCACGAAAAAGGGAGAAAGTGATAGGCTCATTTCAGATTATAATACTCCCTTCATCCAAAAATAGCTATCTCCATTTTTTCTAAAATTTTTGTATTCACACACTAAAATAGATTTAGATATATGTGTATATAGATAAAGTTGAGACAAACATTTCTCGATGAAGAGAGTCATATAGTATCCAATGAGTAAGACTTATATTTTTCTAAAAAGTCAAACAATATAAAGTTTGACAAGTTTTTAGAATAAATTATTAATATGTACATTACAAAATATATATCACTAGATACATCATTAATTATATTTTAAAATATCCATATAACATTAGAGTTGTTGATAGTTTTAATATTTTGATCAAACTTTATTTTTCTTAACTTTTTAAAAAATAGAAGACTTATTTATTGGGACAAAGGGAGTAGCTCCTACCGGTTGCTTGGTTGTTCCGTGTTTAAGGCAAACTGTTGTTTACTCATAAAAAACTATTACTATATATGATCCAAATTAGTTGTCGTAGGTTCAGAGAACCTATACATGATTTAGGCAATAGTTTGCCTTAATGTGCAGTAATTAATTTGGATCAAAGGGAGTACCGCCTTTCCTAAAGTAAAATGTTTTAGTAGGCTAAAATATCATATCAAAACATTTTATATTATAAAACAAATGCAATAATTTTGAGAAATTCAATTTTATTCTCAAATTGCAAAGCACGTGTGTCAACTGGTAAAATATAAATGATCAATCTTGAATCCAAAACAACATGCTACACATGACACACGGTTCTTCTCGCCAAATGACATAACGAGCTAAACTGTGGTTCGGCGAAAAATGGGTATTAGTAAATGACTTAAATAAAATACAAAAATCATAAATTATTTAATTTAATTTAATGCCAAATTATAAATTTATAATATTAAGAATTTCAATATACCTATTTAGTGTCGGTGTAAAATCAAAACAATGTAAGATATATCAATGGCATCATATTAAAATCCTTATGACTAACAAATTAAAAATTTGAGGTGCCAAGGATGCATTGCAAAGAAAAAGACAGAGAATTTATTAATACTAATACTTCACTACACATTGCACCTGCATATGTGTTTAGGATTGTGAAAAATAAACAATATATATGTTATAAGGTATTGCATCTGGTTATACGCGGGCCACCATGCTAGTGAGAGAAACAAAGAATCATGTGGCTGTGCCGTTCCTCTCTCCACGAAAATAGCAAATACGGTATTGTAATATGCAAGTCAGCGCAGACATGTTTCTGCTGTTTGCGGGGGCAATTATTAGTACTTCTGTACTATACCTGTCCTTTTTAGAACACAATGTGGCGTGTAAGCTGGTGTGGTATGACATTAGCTACGACAAACCAGTGGGCATAAGAAAATCCAGCACTCATAGAATCTCAACAAACTAGCTAACTCCTGATAGATAGAGATTACAACGTATCATTGTATGTACCTTGTCCCGGGGTGATTAACCAGTTCAGGCTCGCAGTAATCCACAGACAGCTAGTTAGCAAACCGGAAGTCTCTGCGCCATGAAAATACCCTCCCAGCTGCTGCTGCCGCTGCTCCTTGCAGCAGCAGCCGTAGCGGCTAACTTGATCTTGCCCGCGATTGCTGAACAACGGGGACTGGAAGAGCAGCAGAAGATAGCACGTCCGGGTTGCCCGGAAAAGTGCGGCGAGATAAGCATCCCCTTCCCCTTCGGCATTGGTAAGCCCTGGTGCTTCCTTCCTGGCTTCGAGGTATACTGCAACTTTTCATATCAACCCCCACGCGCCTTCCTTAAGTACAAGAAGGGCAGCAGACCATCCCAGTGGACGGCCTCCCTGACCCACAGATTCGACTCCAGTTTGGGCAAACGTTCGGACTTTGAGTACAACGCGGTGGAGCTCATGGACATAGCGGTCGCGGACAACGAGGCGCGGGTATACTGCACCGTCAGCTCCGATTGCAGCACAACTGATACGCATTTCGTCGCCAAGTATCAACACACGAACTTGGGCGACGAGGGTCCGTTTCTTCTGTCAACGACGCGCAATGTTCTCGTTGGCGTCGGCTCCAACGTCGAGACAATGATGAGGACGAACTTCTCCGGGGAGACGGGAGAGGAGATGAACGGCATGATGCCGTCCTGTCTTTCCAACCTCATGGGCAACCTGGACTACGCGACGAACGGTACGTGCTTGGGGTTGGGATGTTGTCTGTCCGCCTTGCCCGAGAAAACGGATCCCATTTCCAGGTTCGGAGTCGCATTCGTGCCCCGGCGCAATCATCTCTGGGAAACCAATCCGTGCTTCTACGCCATGTTGGTGGAGAATCACCGGTACAACTTCTCTACGCGTGACTTGTATGGCCGCGAGGCGTTGTACCCCAGTCGCGTACCCATCGTGCTGGATTTCGCCATCAGAAATCTTGGCTCTTGTCCAGCGGAAGGACAGGAGCCACCTCCGGGCTACGCATGCGTAAGCGGCAACAGCGCTTGTAACAACACAGCAAGAGGCGCCTATGTCTGCAAGTGCTTAGAGCATTACCACGGCAACCCTTACATCACCGGTGGATGCACACACTAGTGGGGACAGGGCCTATAGTCCCGGCCCGTAAGGGGCTTTAGTCCCGGTTCACCAACCGGGACCAACGAGGCGGGACTAAAGGCCTCAACTTTAGTCCCGGCCCTGTTCCAAGCCGGGACCAAAGGTGCTCCACGTGGGCGCCTCGCAGCGCCCTCAGGGGCAGGACCTTTAGTCCCGGTTCTTCACACGGACCGGGACTAAAGAGTTTCTGCAGATTTTGTTTATTTTAGGGTTTTAGGGTTTTAGGGTTTAGGGGTTCGGGAGATTAACGTGATGCCTTGTTTGGTGTTCGGGAATTAGTTTTCATATAATTCTAAATATACATGTTTATACATATATATATATATATAAGATTAACTTATCTTACAAACGAGCATATATATACAATTATATGGAGATCTAAATTATCGGGACTAGAGCCCGTCTATTCGATTACATGAACCAACATCAGTAATGGCCCCTAGCTACGCTAAATCGTCCTTTGTCATCTATAGCTTCCGTCCTCAGAAAGGTCGCAAGCTCCTCTGCAACAGCAATCGCGCGTTGCTCTGGTAGGTACTTCTCCCTCATGGCCGTGTACTATATAAGAAGAGGAGATGAATATGAATATCAATCATGATAACAAAGAATGACGGGTAAAAATAGAGGTGTGAATATTCATTGCTTACGTCGTATCTGTAATCCTTGTGCTCAGAGGTAAACGTGCGAATGGTCTCGCAAACATAGTATCCGCATAGATGCGTCCCCCGTGCCTGCTGGTCGCACTTTACGAGAATAGAATATATATAATCAAAATAATAATCTAGCATCATAAATGTATTGAAAATAGAAGTATATCATACTACTACTTACCTGAGCCGCTCTAAAGGTCAGCTTCTCATGCTCGATATCGTCAGTCACGCACTTGAACCGCTTCCAAACCCTGCCCGACAAGGAAAATGATTTGCTAAGTTTTTCATTAATTGATATATCAGAAAATCATCGAAAGAGACCGATAGAGCGCAAGAATGATTGAAATTACCCTTGGAGCATGTCCTGCAGGCTTTGGAACTGTTCCAAGGGTCTCGATAATGGGTCGAAGGCATCAACTCTTCCCTTATCAATTTGAATGTCCAACAGAATCCAGTGGTAGTTGCACATGTATATATATATGTGTCAGTAACTTATCAATTACACTTATAAGTGAATGGACACAACAGAGTAAGACCCTCACCTGAAGTTGTATGGAAACAGTATGTGGTCACAGAAATTTTGATCTGTTAGAAACCTTAGAAGGTTTTCCTCTGTCTCCTTGGGGTTATCAGTTAGCGTCTTTATATGTATTTTATCTGGGTCAATAAACCCAATATTTAGGATGTTCCTACTTTTACATTCCAGAATCTTTATTCTGCATAATAGAGTACAAGTCAGAACGGAATAAGTTATATGTAGACAATGAATTGAAATAACTGAACAAGTTATATGTAGACAACAAATTAAAAAACTTACAGACAATAGCAACTCATAAGCGATTTGTCGAGGGCGTCGGCATTGTACATCTGGAAGAGTTCATCAAAGTCGATATGGATGTCTTCGGGGCGGCCGTAGTACTCCCGTGGGACACGCGCCACGATCATCGTTCTCCCATTCTTTGATTCACTTAAGTACCATGTATGCAAGTAACGCATATTTGTTGGGAGATCATCCAACTTATCTTTGCTGACCAAAGGCGCTCCCATGACAAACTGTGGCTTAGGGGCTACCACAGCCTTGGGTAACCTGTCATCTTGGGAAGCCAGAACGTCTTCAACCGGGATACCCCATTCAGCCGCCCACTTCTTTGCTAATTCCAAATCTTGCCCCTGCACCAGAGAGGGAACATTCTCGGGTAACACCCTGAGGGGTGGGATCGACTGTTTGGCCTGTTGTCCAAGCTGAGGAACGTCTGATCTTTTTTTGCTTGTAGTTGAACTTGATTTGCTCCCACTTGCACTTGCACGTGATCTGCTCTTTTGCCCTTCCTTCTGCAATGTGCGTGTATAGTCGTCAGGCTTATGGTGTAAGTCATACTGTGATGGAAGGGTCATGAAGTATTTTGCATATGCTATTTGCTTCTCGGTGTATTCCGGGCGGGGCTCGGGTTCCTTTTTTCATCTGCGCATCATAATGTTCCTTTGCTATCCTGGCGTTTTCCTCGTCGGTACGATCATAAGGTCTGATAGGAAGATTAGCATGAGGTACCTTTGGGAGGGGCGACAGTTTGCGCTTTGGGGAGCTCCGTCGCTTAGAACTCATCGACGGAGCGTTCTTGCTGGCACGCTTCCGCTTAGTATCCTTAGCGGGGCGCGGCGGAGACGGCCGACCCAAGTCCGGCGGCGGTGATCGAGATGGACTCGTGTTGTGGTGGCCGTCGTCATGTGGAGGGCTTGGAGGTGATGGAGGTGTAGGTGACTTGCGACGACTCGGAGGCGGTGTTGTCCTTGGGGCCGAGCCTGGAAGCTTGATGTAGTTCTTGTCCCATAGGATGACTCCACCCAGTACTTCTCCGAGTGTCCTCTCATCTTCGGGTCCAGCCATGTCGAGCTCCATATCATGAAACCCCGCCATGATTTCATCCACCCCGACTTTAGCAAAGCCAGCTGGAATCTCACGGCCATGCCAGCGTGCATCAGGGCCAGAAGGTAAAGCTTGTCCGACGGCCACCTTCATGGATATGTTCTTGAATTTCTGATGGAGTTCACATGATGTTGACTCCTTGATTCCATCCACGGGGTAGCCGGGACCGCCCTCTATCATTCTTCGTGCATCGTCGGGCGGGGCCTCAGATTCAGCCACGCTGCTTTTCCGCTTAGAAGGGGCGCCAGTAATATCGAGTGCAGGATCTTCCTGGCGCGCTACTCCTCTAAGCTCGTCAATCTGCTTCTGTTGCTCGTTAAGCCTGGCAAGCAACTGGTTGAACTTGTCATTCTCCTCATCCTGCTGTCGCTTCTTTGCTCTCGCTCGGCTTCTGTAAGTGTCTTGGTCTCTGGCAAACCCAAGCCACCACGGGTAAGAAGGACCGAAGCCTCGCGTTCGTCCTCCATGTTCGTCATTGCCGAGGACCAGTGTGAGCAAATCTTTCTCTCTATCTGCAGTGAACTGTCTTTTTCCCTCTTTAATTTCTTTCACTATCTTTTTCCAATTCTCCCTGGGTATCCTAAGACCGTCACTGCAGATGAGGTCCCCTGTTTCTTCGTCGTACGAACCACCATGCGCAAGGAACCAATTCCTTGCTCTCAATTCCCACTCATCACGGATGGGTTCAGGTACGATGCCTTTAGCTAGCAGATCTTGCTCTTTCTTATCCCACTTTGGGATGGTAGTCTCATAGCCCCCTGGCCCCAGCGTGTGGTGATATTTCTTCTTATCGGCATTTTTCTTGTTCTTTTCTGATAATGCCTTGGCATCTTCTGACTGCTTGTACTCCTGAAATGCCTTCCAGTGATTCGCCTGCTTGGCTAGATACCCCTCGAATACTGGCACTTTCTTTGTCTTCAGATAGTCTTTCCATAGCTTCTTCTTCCAGCTACGGAACAGTTCGGCCATCTTCTTTAGAGTCTACTGCTTGACTTTGGCCCTCAGTTTTTTTGCGGCGTCTTCATTCTCACATTCTGGCAGGTTGAAATGTGACATGATATCATTCCAAAGATTATCTTTGTACCTTTCGGCGACATAGTCACTATCGGCTGCCCCTTTGCGCTTGTTCCACTCCCGAACGCTGATCGGGACGTGATCCCTAACGAGAACTCCGCATTGCTTCTTGAATGTGTCAGCAGCATTCTTAGGAAGTTTGGGTTCGCCCATAGGCAATATCACCTCAAAGGTGTAATGCGTCCGTGCATCCAACTTTTTAGTCGGGCCTCGTTTCGTAGCTTTGCTCGATGTGGAGGCCTAAGAGGGAGAAACATTCGTCAAATGAATGTATATATATACAATATAGAGCTATCTCCAATATTTTTCACATATTACAAGTGATTGTCGAACTTCATATGTATACCTCGCCGGACTTTATTATTTCTCCACCGGCTTCTCCATCAGTGGAGCTATCCCCTTCTCCGTCATTGGAGCTATCTCCTGCCCCATCGGCTTCATCTTCGTGTCGGTCGACCTCCATTCCATCTCCGGAGGGGTTCAGAAACGACAACGGAGATTCAGCTGGTTCAACGTCGGGGGCGTCTTTGATTATATCTTCGAGAAGTTCTTCCTCTTCGAGATTCCTGCTATGTGGATCCATAGTTTCTGCAAAAAAACGACATTTATATTTTAATTATGAACGCTATATAGAATTTTCTAACTATTATCTTACTTATTATCTTACTACTAACCCTAACAATTATTACTACATAACAAATATTTGCTAACAATTATTACTACTTAACAAATATTTACTAACAATTATATCTAACAAATAATAATTCTATCTAACAAATAACAAATAATAATTATATCTAACAAATAATAATTCTATCTAACAAATAAATTCTATCTTACAAATAAATTCTATCTAACAAATAAATTCTATCTAACAAATAATAATTCTATCTAACAAATAAATTCTATCTTACAAATAAATTCTATCTTACAAATAAATTCTATCTAACAAATAATAATTCTATCTCACAAATAACAAATAACAATTATATCTAACAAATAATAATTATATCTAACAAATAATAATTATATCTAACAAATAAATTCTATCTTACAAATAAATTCTATCTAACAAATAATAATTCTATCTAACAAATAACAAATAACAATTACATCTAATAAATAATAATTACATCTAACAAATAATAATTATATCTAACAAATAATAATTACATCTAACAAATAATAATTATATCTAACAAATAACAAATAACAATTATATCTAACAAATAAATTCTATCTCTAACAAATAAATTCTAGATTACAAATAAATTCTATCTTACAAATATCAAAATTTTATCAAATAAATTAAAAAAAAAGGGGCGGCGGCGGGCGGCCTCGGTCTCTCACCGATCGAGAGGACGCGGTGGCCGGTGGCGGCGCGGTGGCGGGAGGCCGGCGGGGCGCGGTGGCCGGCGGGGCTCGGTGGCCGGCGGGGCGCGGTGGTGACGCGGTGGCCGGCGGGGCTCGGTGGCCGGCGGGGCGCGGTGACGCGGGAGGCCGGCGCAGTGGCGGTGGCCGGCGGCGGCGGCGCGGCGGCGGGTTCCCCGAGAATCTGGCTGGCCGCAACGTTCGTCGTCGGCAACTCCTCGCGCGCGGCTAAGTGTGGAAGAAGAAGAGCCAGGGGGCGGGGCGGGCCTTTATACCCCCACCCCCTTTAGTCCCGGCTGGGGGCTTAAACCGGGACTAAAGGGGGCCTTTAGTCCCGGTTTAAGCCCCCAGCCGGGACTAAAGGGTGGTGGGCGGTAACCGCCCCAGCCCCCCCCCCTTTAGTCCCGGTTGGAACCCCCAACCGGGACTAAAGGTGCAATTAATGCGCGGCAAAGCTGAAATTGTTTCAGTTTTTCATTTCAAATATGAATTTGTAATTTTGAATTGAATAACTTCTGTATATTTTAGAATCTGATGAAACTTTCAAAATGAAAAGTGTTTGAAATTGATTAACTAATTCAAAACCATTTTCTATTTTCAAAATTAATTATTTTAACTATCCAAACTATTAACTATTTTACCATTTTCAATTAAAACTATATTGATTAATATTCTTTTTGTATATTTTAGAATTTGACAAAACTATTAATATGAAAAGTGTTTGAAATTTAATAACTAATTCAAAACCATTTTCTATTTTCAAAATTAATTATTTTAACTATCCAAACTATTAACTATTTTACCATTTTCAATTAAAACTATATTGATTAATATTCTTTTTGTATATTTTAGAATTTGACAAAACTATTAATATGAAAAGTGTTTGAAATTTAATAACTAATTCAAAACCATTTTCTATTTTCAAAATTAATTATTTTAACTATCCAAACTATTAACTATTTTACCATTTTCAATTAAAACTATATTGATTAATATTCTTTTTGTATATTTTAGAATCTGATAAAACTTTCAAAATGAAAAGTGTTTGAAATTTAATAACTATTTCAAAACCATTTTCTATTTTCAAAATTAATTATTTTAACTATCCAAACTATTAACTATTTTACCATTTTCAATTAAAACTATATTGATTAATATTCTTTTTGTATATTTTAGAATGTGATAAAACTTTCAAAATGAAAAGTGTTTGATCATTTGCATTCGTCATCCGTGGTTGTCTCGTCTCTATCTTGCGTTCTATCCATGCTTTGCAATGTCATGGCTAGATAGAACGGGAGATAAGATTCAGTAGAGGCTGGCTTAATTTGTCATTTGCATGTGTCTCCTTGTTCAATGTATGTCCCAGTTCTTTAGTTTAGTTTGAACTATGCGTGAGTTTTATGCGGTGGCGGCCTGAGTTAAATCTAGAAGTCTAGGATCCAGTGTTGTGGCGTTCGGTATGAAATGTTCTATTCGTGGTGCTTGTGATAGCTCTGTTTGTTTCTTTGGCAATTTACCCACTTGTCAAGATGAACTGACATTTAATTGTACCGTTGTTTCTATTCTACTAGTACTACAGTACTTGGAGTAAAATGTTTCAGTCACACTCTAACGAAAGAGGTAGTCTAAGATGAAATGTGTTGTGCTAGATGAACTACATGAACATTTCTAATTTTGGTGGATGGCATAGTTGCACCAAAATTCAATCTTTGTTGTTTCGTCTAGTATTCTGAAAAGCCCGTTTGAATGCGTTTAGACCAATCAAACTTCTAGAAGATGCGATGAATACCTATTGACTTCATGCGAGAACACAAGAGATAATAATTTTACGATGAAACACTCAGGAGGTTTTTTTCTTCTACAAAATTTGTTTACGAAGGCTTTTTTTCTAAAGAGCGGTGTAACCGTGTCTGTCGTAGCCATGGAGAATCTTCATCATGCATTACATAAAAGGTTTAATACATTATTACATTATTGCACCAACATTCCTATCTATTATTTCTGTTTTCTTCTGGGTCGTAGCCATGGAGAATCTTCATCATTCAGTACGATGCTTGGGTCAGTTTTCACTTTGAAGGGCGGAATTTCATGAAACTTATTATAATCTACTGACATGTCTGTCTTGTCATCTACTCCCACGATGTTTCTTTTCCCTGAAAGAACTATGTGGCGCTTTGGCTCATCGGACGATGTCTTCTTTTGCTGATTTCTTTTTCTCGTTTTTGTAGACATGTCCTTCACATAGAAAACCTGAGCGACATCGTTGGCTAGGACGAATGGTTCATCCATGTACGCAAGATTGTTGAGATCCACTGTTGTCATACCGTACTTTTGGTCTACAACTACCCCGCCTCCTGTCAGCTTCACCCATTTGCACCGAAACAAAGGGATCTTAAAAGTAGGTCCATAGTCAAGTTCCCATATCTCCTCTATGTACCCGTAATATGTTTCCAAACAGTGCCCATTCTCGTCTGTTGCATCAAAGCGGACACCACTGTTTTGGTTGGTGCTCTTTTTATCTTGGGCAACCGTGTAAAATGTATTCCCATTTATCTCGTACCCTTGGAAAGTACATATAGTCGAAGATGGTGGCCTGGCCAAACAGTACAGCTGATCTCCAACGGTGTCGTCATTCATGAGATGTATCTGCAACCAACTACCGAAAGTCTTATCGTGTTCCCCTTTAATCCAAGAGTCAGCCTTCCCCGGGTTTTCGGAGCGTAGAATATTCTTGTGTCTCACGATATACGGAGCCACCACGGTGGAATTGTGTAGAACTGTGTAGTGTGCTTGAGAGAAAGAATGCCCATCCATACATACTTTTGCTTTCCTTCCTAGTGTGCCTTTTCCTGTCAGCCTACCCTCATACCGAGATTCAGGAACACCAATCGGCTTAAGGTCAGGAAGAAAGTCCACACAAAACTCAATGACCTCCTCTGTTCCATAGCCCTTGGAGATGCTTCCTTCTGGCCTAGCACGGTTACGAACATATTTCTTTAAGACTCCCATGAACCTCTCGAAGGGGAACATATTGTGTAGAAACACAGGACCGAGAATTCTAATCTCTTCGACTAGGTGAACTAGGAGGTGTGTCATTATATTGAAGAAGGATGGCGGGAACAACAACTCGAAGCTGACCAGACATTGGACCACATCAATCTGTAACCCTGATAGACTTTCTCGATCGATTACCTTCTGAGAAATTGCATTGAGGAATGCACATACCTTCACAATTGCCAGGCGAACATTTTCCGGTAGAATTCCCCTCAATGCAACCGAAAGCAATTGCGTCATAAGCACGTGACAGTCATGAGACTTTAGGTTTTGGAATTTTTTGTCTTTCATATTTACGATTCCCTTTATATTCAACGAGAAGCCAGTCGGGACCTTGATACTGAAAAGGACTTCAAAGAAGATTTCCTTCTCTTCCTTAGTAAGAGCGTAGCTGGCACGCCCTTGAAACTGCCCTGGATGCATGCCATCTCTTCCTTTATGACGTTCCTGGTCCTCCCGTGCTTCCGGTGTATCTTTTGACTTCCCATACAAGCCCAGGAAGCCTAGAATATTCACGCAGAGATTCTTCGTCAGGTGCATCACGTCGATTGCGGAGCGGACCTCATGGACTTCCCAATAGGGTAGCCCCCAAAATATAGATTTCTTCTTCCACATGGGTACGTGCTTATCAGGGCCGTTAGGAAAAGGTTGGCTGCCAGGACCCTTTCCAAAGATTACTTTTAAATCTTTGACCATATCAAATACTTCAGCACCAGTACGGATGACAGGCTTCCCTCGGGGTTCTGCCTTGCCATTGAAATGCTTGCCTTTTTTCTTTAAGGGATGCTTGGGCGGAAGAAAACGACGATTGAACGGGTACACATTCTTCCTACATTTGTCCAGATATATACTTTCTGTCTGATCTAAACAGTGCGTGCATGCATTGTATCCCTTGGTTGACTGTCCTGAAATGTTACTAAGAGCAGGCCAATCATTGATGGTTACAAAAAGCAACGCTCGAAGGTCAAATTCCTCTTGTTTGTGCTCGTCCCACACACGTACACCTGGTTCGGCCCACAGCTGTAAAAGTTCATCAACTAATGGCCTTAGGTACACATCAATATCGTTGCCGGGTTGCTTTGGACCTTGGATAAGCACTGGCATCATAATGAACTTCCGCTTCATGCACAACCAAGGAGGAAGGTTGTAGATACATAGAGTAACGGGCCAGGTGCTGTGACTGCAACTCTGCTCCCCAAAAGGATTCATGCCATCTGTACTCAGACCAAACCATAAGTTCCTTGCGTCACCTGCAAATCTCGGGAACTCTCTCTCGATTTTTCTCCACTGCCGACCATCAGCGGGGTGCCTCAACTTATCGTCTTTCATACGATCTTCCATGTGCCATCGCAACAACTTCGCATGATCTTTATTTCTGAACAGACGTTTCAACCGTGGTATTATAGGAGCATACCACATCACCTTGGCAGGAACCCTCTTCCTGGGTGGCTCGCCCTCAATATCACCAGGGTTATCTTTTCTGATCTTATACCGCAATGCAGTGCATACCGGGCATTTATCCATATTCTCGTACTTCTCACCGCGGTAGAGGATGCAGTCATTAGGGCATGCATGTATCTTCTGCACGTCTAATCCTAGAGGGCAGACAAGCTTCTTTGCTTCGTACGTGCTGGCGGGCAATTCGTTCTTTCTTGGAAGCATCTTCTTCATCAGTACCAGCAACTTTTCAAATGACGAGTCAGTCACACCGGTCTCTGCCTTCCACTTCAGCAATTCCAGTGTGCTACCCAGCTTCTTCTGGCCATCTTCACAAGTTGGGTACAACAATTTGTTGTGGTCCTGTAACATCTGCTCGAACTGCAACCTCTCCTTTTCTGTGTCGCAGCCTCGCCGTGCTTCAGAAATGACCCGGCCAAGATCATCAGCGGGCTCATCTGGTTCCCGTTCTGCACCCTGATCTTCTTCTTCATTGTCTTCCATTGCGGTATCAGCATACTCAGGGAACATAGATCGGTAGTTGTCATCATCGTTCTCTTCTTCTTCATCGTCGTCTTCCATCATAACCCCTCTTTCTCCGTGCTTGGTCCAAACATTATAGCCCGACATAAAACCGGACCGAAGCAGGTGGCTCTGAATGACTCTTGAGGAAGTGTAATCCTTCTCATTCCGACATTCAACACATGGACAAAACATATAGCCACCACCATGCTTGTTCGCATCGGCTGCATCTCGAAAAGAATGCACGCCTTCTCTGTAAGCGGCGGTGCGTCGATCACCGTACATCCATGGATGGCTCATCTGCGTCATGCAACAGTATATCAAATACAATCACGATCCTAAAAATTAGTACCGCACGGTCTAAACGAGGAAATATAGTTGCTAACCTTTTAGAATAAGTGGAAATAAAGAGGAAGAGGCTTAAGCGTGGCTCGGGCACCTCATATCGTAATTGTGTTCGGTGAACTGAAGCGGCATCGCTCTAACACACATTTCAACAAACAGCTCTAGTGCATCCAAGCAAAAAGGTGAGCTAGCACACACCCACACTCATCCATCCAAGAAAAATGCAAGGAAGAGGGGAGAGAGGGGCTGCGACCAATATATAGGCAGATGACTTTAGTCCCGGTTTGAGACACAAACCGGGACTAAAGGGGGCGCACATACGGGCCGCTCAGCGCATAGCCCTTTAGTCCCGGTTTGTGTCTCAAACCGGGACTAAAGGCTCGTTACGGGCCGGGACTAAAGCCTCCCGGGCGGCTGGCGAATTTGGGGCGACGTGGCCGGGCCTTTAGTCCCGGCCCAGATGGAGGCCGGGACTAAAGGGTCCAGGCCAAAGGCCCTTTTTCCACTAGTGACAGGTATATTTACCTACTCACTGATTTTATCTTGTATTTGACGTAATTAATTCTTTCACTTTTATCGTTTCCAGACATCGATGAGTGCAAGCTCCCTGATAAGTATAATTGCTCGCCTGGCGGGATCTGCAGCAACAGGCTGGGGGGCTACGACTGTCCATGCAAACATGGAATGAAAGGCGATGGCAAAAATGGACATTGCGTAGAAATTTTACCCCTACCAGCAAAGGTGACTGTGGGTAAGCACTGATTATTTGGCACGCCAATCATATTACGGTTTTGCTAATTTTCATTCCAACCAGAATTAAGTTAAAACCCTAGGACCATTAAATTTACATCGTGATTCATACATCCGATTAGTTGCAAGTAGGTTGCAACTGATATTTTTTCAGCTGCAAGTTTGAGAAAATCGGTTCAGATCGTACAAAAGTATTCGCACAAGTAAACAAATTATTTCATGTAGTATAAAATCGGAGGATGACATCACTTGAATGAGAATTGCCTAATTTTTGGCCAAGTAGGAATTAGCCATGCCCATTATTTTTTATGAAACATTAAGAAAACAAAAAACCTACATTAAGAACCAGTGCGACGCGGACATGGGCCTTGGAACCTAGTTTTGTTGATGGCCCCAGACTGTCGGACGCGTGGGGTGGCGGTATGTGTGCGGGTTTGCGGCGGTGCTCCAGTTGGTCCTCGTGAGGCGGGACTCATCTCTAGGTGAAAGCCTTGCTTTGGTCGACAAAGACCCCTGGGCGCCGCATACTTCTTGAAGGCGTCATCGAGGTGATGCTCCTCTGCATGGGAGTTAGCTTCAGGGGAAACCCCAGATCCCACGTGGGATCAGGAAAGTGAGGCGTCTCTGTGTCGAAACCTCTTGGGGCGTCGTCTTGGATGCTTCGCCGGCCGGAGAGACATGTGAATAGAATTGGTGTTTGGTGGAGCAAGCTGCATGATGCCCTTAGATACGTCGGACAGACGACTATGCTTCAGGGTTGGTGAGCTCCGGGTGAGAACCTTGTACCGACCTCGATTGATGTCAATGACTGTGGTGCTCTCGGGCGTCTCTCCACTTCTTGGAGGCATCGTTGCGGATCTCCTTCGCCACCCTCGTCGGTTTTTTTCTAGTCCTTGTAGTTGGAGTTGTCTTGCTTTCTTGTCATCGGCTAGGCGGTGCACGGCCCTGGGGCCGGCATGGATGTAACAGCAGAGGCTCCGGGTTCGCCTCCCCCTTGTTGTGTTGAGGTATTTGAGTGTAGTCTTTGATCGCTCGGGCAGTTTGGTCGTCGACTCGTGTGGAGCGCGGCCTTGGGGCCGGTGTGTTGCATTTCGTGTTGTATCAGTTTTTTCGGCCAGTTTTCCTTATAAAACGGCCACTTCACTTCTTCTATATCAATTAAAATGCAAAGCTTTTTGCCTCGTTTAAAAATATATCCCAGAGAGTACAACAAGGATGAATGACTAGATTAGATGGGATGTATCCTAGCTTCATGGTGCCCTCGAGTAGGGTTCTGTTGTTCATTCTAATTTGGAGTGAGTTGTCTTCTGATGTGGGCCTTCGAGCCCTTTACATATGACCCTTGTATTGAGTTCAATGCTTGATCTTCTCCTAGTTGACCTCGTAAATGCATCGTTTTAAAGAAAATCTCTGTTGGCATATCCATTTTGTGTCGTCCCATAGGGTACGGTTGTTCTAGAAGAAATGTTTTGACCCGTCCTCGTCCCCCGTGAGCAACGGATGGGCCCTCTCTATCTCTCGAAAAATATCCCCAACCTCTCTCTCACCGCCACCGGTGAAGGCCGTCGGGCAAAGTCAGGAGGTGTAGGCTTTTTACTACCCGCTCGTGCGGAGCTCGGTGCGAGGAAGGGTTCTCCAGCGACCGATGCGCTGAGGATGAGTCTTTGGGGCTAGCAGAGTGGTCTGCAGGGCGTGGAGGCAGACAACACCGCAGGCGAAGGCAGGAGCAGGCGGCCGGAGGTTGTGCGGGAGGTGGATCAATGACAGATTTGTTGGCCCATATCTAGCCAGGTGGACCCTGCGTTGTTGTCCTGCTCTGGACCATGGCCTCGGACCGCTAGTCATCCAACGATGGCTTGACGGAGGGCTCCTGGTGGGGATGATGTGGGTAGGGGCGGTGTGGACTTGTAGGTGAGGGCGGCCATGAACATGAGGCTACACTACAATGGTGGAGCTAGTCGGGCCTACTAGGCCTGACGGTATCTAACCATTGCGTCCGGCCGGCGACCACCTTTGGCGGTGGAGGATGGCTCTCCTCTTAGTGACTGTGGCGCGGTCAAAAGCTGAATTCAGGCTTTGTGCCTAGATCTAGTTGCGATTAGAGTGACCAGCGGGTGGCCTTGTGCCATCGGCCTACTGTTTTCCCGCTCTTATGAGTTTGTTGTTGTCGGCCTGCTTTATCTGATCCGTTGGTCCTATGGTGAGGGGTCTATCATTCCTTGGTACCGAGCTCATGGACGCTTGGGCGGTGACCCCTAAAGGTGGACTACGCGGGCGTCTCTACGTCGAGTGACGTGGCGGCAGTGAATGCTTTTCTCTTTGGTCATTTGGATGGCGAGGAGCAGGCAGTGGAGCATCCTGGTGTTGGTGGTGCTTTGGCAAAGGCAGTTTCCAGATCGTGTTTGGGAAGCCCGGCTTGGGGAGAATGGGTGGTCTGAGGTATTGAGCATGGCGCAAAGGATTTCCAGGGAAAACTCAGCGTTTCAACGCCAATGGCGGTGATGCATGGGGGTGTCATAACCCCTTTGGGGGCATCATTGTGGGTACCTTCTCCGCATTAGGGTGCTCCGGGTGAAAACCCTTACCGTCTCAATCTTGGCGGCGCGCTACGTCGTTACCCTCTTGAGGGCGTCACCATGGAGTTTTGATACCGTTTGGACCCATCATTTCATTTCATTTTGTACAAAATGAAATGAAATGACATGATGATATCATTTCATTCTGGAAAATCCACAGAAATGATATGGTACCCAATAGGTATTAAGGTTAGATATGAGATGAAAAACTATGGAATTAAAAATGAATTCCATAACCAATTCTGTGGCAGCCAAACAAGTAATTCTTAGAATCGTAAATGAATTTTTTGATTCTAGCCCCAAATAATGGGAGCCAAACGAGCCCTATGTCTCTTTCTGATGCATTCGATGGCAAGCTGTGGTTTTCCATGTACATTTTTACCTTGAGCTGCTTTGTAAGAGGATTTACTCATCACTTTGTATAGGTTCGGCCCTTGTGGGACTCTGTGCGACTCGACCAATGACAGCCGGAAGGTTCCCTGAGATAATAAGAAATTTCTTACATCAAAATACTATGACCAAGAAACCACTCATCGACGCATAGGATTTATACTCATACGCCAAGAGGAATGAAGGAGGAAACCACTTGTCTTCTTTTCAGAGAAGTGGACTATAGCCGATCCTCTGTGTCAATAGTTGCGCACAACCAAATTTAACACGAAGTTCGTCATTCAAAACATTGAAATTCAATGATCACATAGCGTCGATACATGAATCAACCAGCGTAAAATATCTATCATATATCACATATGCTTTATGTAGTGTAGTAATAGGCCAACATCCACTCCGGTTGAAGATATCATTAGAAGAATGTTTTGCATAAGGGAGGTGAAAACCCTTGACCAGATATTTTACACTGGTCATTTTGGGAAGAAAGGGAAAAGGAAGAGGTAGGCTCCCTACTTCTCCACTATGAGAGATTGGGGTCTTCGTCCTCAAGTTTGGACAGTTCCACACAGCATCGAAGTGCGCCGGCCACTCCTACCACACATATCGGCAAAGACAAGACTGCTCCGGTGCTCCCACACTGCACACATCTTGTTGCGCCTTCTCCTCCTCGCCTCCCGAGACATCTCCTTCGCAGTGGGAAGAGATTGTGGAATAGGAGAAGAGGATAACAAGGAGGAGCCACGCCATTCCCTCACTCGTCAGATGCGGATCCTGCTGCCTCTCTTCCCGCAAGGACCGCCCTAGCCTATGGGGAAACCTCCTCATCAACGCCACCAGATCTGGCCAAAGAGGAGAGGAGGAGCTGGTGGAAGAGCAGCATCGTGCCCTCACACATCGGATGTGCTCCCTCGCGCAGAACGAGGAAAAGTCTTGAGCATCACCGCGGCGTCATGTCCCGAATAGGAGTAAGTGTGGGAGAGAGTGAGGGGTAGGGTTTTATAGAGGATTATGGAGCAATACATAATGTAGTGGAAACATTGGCAGCGAATAATTATGCATCTGAGCATCTCCATTTGCGTAGAGGCGCACATCATACATGGACAAATAAATTAACCGTTTCCAATAAATAGGCATCAGACTTAAGTATAGCACAGTTGTTGACCATTCTAGCAAGGTCTTGTCAGCCATGCGGCATGCGCCAATATTTTTAACCATGATCCTTCTGACTGCCGTTGCTGATGGGGGTTTCCTTAATGTTGGTATGTACTACTGACCACTACAGAAACTATAAGAGGAACCTATCCTATAACAATAATGCCTCGAGGAAAATGTATTATGAGATTATGAGGCTTGCATAGGAGGTACTCCAGTCCGTCATCTGGTTGAAATCATTCAAGCCATCTGCCAAACTTCTTTTCAGAATGCTTTGGTGAAACCTTCCATACCAAGTGCTTTGATAGATGACATGGATAATGTAGCATTCATTATGCCCTCCAAACTTTCATCAAGGTCTGAAAGGTGCCATGGTTTATAGAATAGTCATTGACAACCACTTTGCATATATACTGGTAGGAGCTAGGGCCCTACCAGGCCTAGGGCGTAGGTTGTATGGGTGGAAGGGAGCGTGGCGAGGCTGGAGGCACGGGCGTCGGCGGCACGGCGCCGTGGCCACGCGTGAGGAGGAGGGCGGCGGCTAGGGTTTAGGGATTCCGTCTCCTGAGGGAGACGGCAACAAATATGTTTATTGCTTGTCTCAGTACGTAGCATTACAAGTGTTTATATAATAGTCCAGCTAATAAAAACCCTAGATAAATTGGGCCAAGCCCTTAAACTGACCCACTAGTGGGCCTCTTCCGGTTATAATGCAAACCGGTCATAACATATACATTAGTAGAAAAAAGGTCTTCCATTCGCCCCCTTAGTCCCTAGTTAATTCGGCCCGCGGCTAAAGGGGGCATTAGTCCCGGTTCAATTGAAAATGTGGGCCAGGGAGCATTATTTTTGGACCAAATGTGCCCTTTGGTCCCGGTTTGTGCCACCAACCGGAACTAATGGGAAGGGCCTTTAGTACCGGTTGGTGACGCAAACCAGGACTATAGGGCACCCTTTAGTCTTGGTTCGTGTCACGAGCCGGGACTAAAGCCCTGTTCAAACGAACCGCTCACTCCCGCGCTAGTTATACGCGATCGTCGTTTCGGAATCTGCTGCCATTATGGCGATCGCTTCGGTAATCGACGTTGACACATTCGGGACGCCGCCGACAAGCCTAATCACACCGCCGGCCAGCCTTAATCACACCGCCGGCCAGCCTTCTTCATCTTCCCTCTTTCTACTATATAAGACACTCATCTTAAGCATCTTCTTTATCCTCTCTAATCCTTCCAAAACATACATCTCCATAGCACATCTTCACACCGGCGAGCTCTCTCTCTTCCTCTCATTCCAATGGAGCCGACGATGCTACCTCAATCTCGGGTGCACAATATCACCACCGAAGGGATGCATTTCACCGTCACGGAAACTCTCCGTGCATCAATGGTGGAGATGTGGATCCGCGCCGTCAAGCAGCGGTTCCTCGATGCCGCACCGATCAAGTGTGCGGGCTTGGACTGCGAGTTCACCAGCCCTTGCGAGGGTAGGAGCAATCAGCGTGCCGCCGTCCTTCAACTCTCGGTGGCGTCCGAGGTTTTGGTCTTTCAGATATGTCGGGCCATCGCGTGCCGCAGCTGCTCAAGGAATTCTTGAAGGACACCACCATTAGATTCTGTGGAGCGGCTATCGACAATGATGTGCACATGCTGAGATCATACGGAATTGAAATTCCATTTGTGTACGACCTCCAAAAGATTATCCTGAACCCCACCAAGAATTCAATTCCGAGTCTATATGAGCTGTCCAATGCTACTATTCGGACAAAGCTTGAGAAGAAGAAGAGGAACAAGAAGGACAAGAAGAAGGACGACAAGGAAGAAGAAGAACTAATGGTTGGGCCAAAGTTCCATTGAGCGGCAAGCAAGTGTTGTATGCCGCTCTAGATGCTCGCCTGGGCTTCAAGATTGCTAGGAGGCACTGGAAGCTACAAGGCTACAATAGCCATATTGATCATCTCAACATTTAGGTGGATGATCGTAGATGTGTGTGGTGTGGTGTGCGAGTCTTCGAGATTTCTCGTGCCCTTATTGTTATTCTATTGGACGAGTAGCATGCATATTTGGAAAAATGTACTCCCTCGTGTTTTGGTTAACAAGTCTATTAATTTTCGAATTTTGGATTTTTCAAGTTTTTTTGCCTTTTTGAATATTTTAATTATTAAAAAAATTAAATTATGCATAAAAATTATTTGGAATTCATTGATGCTTATTATTACTTAATCATTGTTGCTTATTTTGTGAATTTATTTGGAATTTAAAAAAGTAATATTATATGTTACCAAAGTGTATAGGTTAATAGAATTGGTAGCATACCATTATCAAGAAGTCGCGAGCGCAGTCTTAAAAGCTATTATGGAAGGAATGGAGAAGTTAAGAGTGCTAAGGGTAGAGCAGTGTGAGAATGGGTGACCGACCGGGAAGTGAGGACCACAAGTATGTAATTTGACATGAGAATAGAGTGAGAGCCATAAGTATGTAATTTGACATGAGAATATAGGTGATTAGATATTAGAAAAATAAAGAAAATAGAGGAATTCCAAAAAAACAAATAATTTTTTTTTTCCGAACGGACCTTTAGTCCCGGTTTGTGTTACGAACCGGGACTAAAGGTCCTCCAGCCGCAGCACATGACCCAGGCCACGTGGAGGCCCTTTAGTCCTGGTTCGTAATCAATCGGGACTAAAGACTGGAGGCTTTAGTCTCACTTTGTTAGTCCCGGTTGCTCCAACTGGGACCAATGAGCTTTATAAACCGGGACCAATGGCTTTTTTCCACCAGTGATAGGTTATTCACATAGTAAATGAGGAGTTTGTTATTTTGTTTTACTAACACAGTATTGTGTTTGTGTTTTGAGAACAACGCGGAGTTCTTCTATAATTTCACTCGATCTCAGATGTAGTTTAGTGTTAGAATCGCATAATTCAGGTCAATCTTGACATTTGTTACATCTTTGTTAACATCCTACTTTGGTGTTGGCATCAGTAACTTTATGCACTTCTAGCTTTTTTGTGTTTGTTTTTTATCACATAAAAGTAATGATGTTATTTGTAAGTCAGTTTACGTATAGTTAGTGTACTTTCTCAATATTAGTTTATGTGAACTACATGTATGTAGTTATACGAAAATATAGCATGTAAAGTTCATTATTCTATTGTTTAATAATATAAAATGCTATGTTTGATAATTATATACACTTTCAAACATATTTTATCTAAAATATCTCACTTCTCTGTACTCTTTTGCAGGTTTTGCTGCCTTAATTGTTGTACTTGTCATTATGGTTATGGCTCGTCAACTTCTGAAACTGAAGAGGTTCTATGAGCAAAATGGTGGACCAATACTAAATGGTGTAAAGAATATAAAGATCTACAGAAAGAAACAAATGAAACAAATTACAAATAACTACAGTCGTATCATTGGAGAAGGACACTTTGGCAAGGTTTATTTGGGGACACTCGAGAACAAACAGCCAGTCGCTATAAAGAGATCCATTAAAGTTGACAAGGAAATGAAAGCAGAATTCACTGGTGAGGTTATAATACAATCCGAAATGAGGCACAAGAACATTTCAAGGCTCCTAGGATGTTGCTTAGAGATGGATGTTATGCTGATGTACGAGTATGCATCAAGAGGGAGTTTATATGATGTTCTCTTTGGATTGAGACGCATAGATATCATACCGGTAGATATACGGCTAGGAATTGCTGCTGGTTCAGCTGAAGGACTAGCATACATGCATTCAGCAGGTGCGAATACTATCCGTCATGGAGATGTCAAATCTGCCAATATTCTTCTTGATGAAAAATTCTGCCCCAAAGTTTCAGACTTTGGTACCTCAAGACTGCTCGCAGGAGGAAATTCCGAGAGGACTGAACATGTCGTAGGGGACATGAGTTACATAGATCCAATATATATGGATGAGGGGATAGTTACACAGAAAAGTGATGTCTATAGTTTTGGAATTGTTCTCATAGAGCTCGTCACGAGGAGGCCTGCAACGTACTGTAACAACAGGAGCTATGTTGCAAACTTCGTTGAAGCGTGTCTACACAAAAGTGCAAGGAACTTCATTGATAATGATATCACAGGTGAGGTGGATATAAAGCTCTTGGAAATGGTCAGTGGAGTTGCCGTGGAATGTGTAAAATTCACTCCAGAAGAACGCCTAGATATGAAACAAGTAGAGCATCGCCTCCTTGAAATTGTTGGACAAGCTGCACAACGTGTACAAGGGAGAAGCTACCAGGCAGATACTAGTCCTACACCAGATGATATTGCTTTACTTGAGGCTTGGGAATAGTGAAGCACCTGCAGATTAAGACTAGGACTACCAACTGTTATCATTATGCATATTTCATCTGGTTGTGGCGGTGTGCAATGGTTTCAACGATGAAATTTACTGGTTTTGATTTCTTAAGAAATTAAGTTACATACCACTATCCCTTATCTGAAGTAGAGCAACACTTGTTATGTACTTCCTCTGTTCCAGAATATAAGATGTTTACAACCTATTATTAAGCCTATGTTTGGTTGTAATAACATCTTATATTATGGGAGGGAGTATATATGTATGTACTCCTTGTTAATTCACATATGCTTATCAGTAAATTTATGTATGTGGAACTTCTCTCTTTTGTTTTAGTCCAGAAAACATACCGTTGTTTGTTTATGAGTATGCCCAGAGCAGAGGAGGTTAAATGCATGGTTCAATGCAGAGGTTACAGAACTTTCTGAAAAAGAGTATTGGTCAGCGTGGGCCGGCCTTGCGCTCCAGGTCACGCCGCACGCCATTGCAATCTTCAATGCTTCGGTCAGCGTCTGTGTGGGCGACGGGTCAAGAACCCTTTTCTGGGTGGATCCCTGGATTGGCGGGCTCACCGCGGAAGCCATCGCGCCGGCCTTGGTGCAGATGGTTCGTCCTGGCATCAAACGCATCCGCACAGTTCAACATGGACTCCAGGGCGCGTCTTGGTTGATGGATATCGCTGGGGAGCTATCGGTGGACGCGGTGGTCCAATTCCTCAAACTTTGGCATGAGCTCCGGGACATGTCGACGGGCACCAGCGATGATGTCTTCTCCTGGAAGTGGACGGCCAATGGCCAGTTCACCTCCAAGACTGCGTACCGCGCCTTCTTCTTTGGCCGGACAGCCTTGCCGGGCGCCGATCAGGTCTGGAACGTGTTTGCTCCCTTCAAGGTGCAGTTTCATGCTTGGCTTGCTCTGCGAAACCGCTGCTGGACAGCGGAACGCCTGGCGAGACGCGGGCTGCCGACGCATGCCTTGTGCCCGCTCTGCGACGCCGTGGCCGAGACTATGGACCACCTATCGCTCCAGTGCACGTTCTCCATCTCCGTCTGGACTACGACCTGCCAGCAGCTCCAGTACGGGCTCCTACAGCCTACGTCGCTGAGCTCCCTCGCCACTTGGTGGCCGAGCACGGTCGCCGGCCTGTCTAGGAGGGACAGCAGGACGGCTAATTCCCTCATCATGTTGATCATGCGCTCGCTATGGCTAGAGCGCAATGCGCGTGTGTTTGATGGTGTGCGCTCAACGGCTGCCATCGTCGCACGGCGCATCACCGAGGAATGGTCCTTGTGGACTAGCGTGAGACGCAGAGGTGGGCGTGTGAGAGATGTAGGCTAGCTAGGGCGTGTGTTCGGCCACGCAAAGCCGTGGCCTGGCGTGGATGTGTGTTGTACTCTTGTACCCCTTTTCGAGCTTAATACAATGACGCGCAGATCTCCTGCGTGTTCTTGAAAAAAAAGAGTATCATCCATAATGTGATGGAAGTAGTAAAAGAGGTTAACTAACAAAAACAAAGTTATACATATATAGTTGTGCATCTCAGTGCTACAACTAATGATTTTAAAAGATACGTTGTACTACAGATTAAGATCACATGTCAGTTGAAAGAATACATGATGATGTTCTTACGAAATGACATGAGAGTTGTGCGACGGCACCAAGATCAAGGAACCGCCTCCTGTGCAACGACGCGGACATACTCGATCCCTCCGTCCTCAAATAAGTATACTAATCTCATTTTAAGTTAAAAAATAAACTTTGACCAATCTACTATATACTAAAAGCACAATACGGAAGTCTAAAATAGAGACACCACGTTAATCCACATCATCAGAATTATTTTAACTGTTAGATCAACTATTTGTGGCTAAGATTTAACCAAAAATCATATCATTACGTAACGTCACAACGACTAAATATGTAACACGTCTATTTTGAGTCCTTCACAATTGCAAGTCCGTTTGATAGGATCTCTTGACTCTGTAAAATAATATCTGGTACCAGATAGAAAAATATGAGTTGAACTCTTTTGTTTCAAACACGTACTAGATAGAATCTTTATTCTTTTTTTAGCAGATTCCTATGCGTTATTTTCTCTTCTACCGTACCAGATAGAAAGATATGAGTTGGACACTTTTGTTTCAAACATGTACCAGATAGAATCTCTTATCTTTTTTAGTAGATTCCTAGCATTTTCTTTTATCTAACGCTTCCACTGAGCGACCTATAATTTTTTACATTTTGTTGAAAGGACGCACCTTATATCACGAAAAAGGGAGAAAGTGATAGGCTCATTTCAGATTATAATACTCCCTTCATCCAAAAATAGCTATCTCCATTTTTTCTAAATTTTTTGTATTCACACACTAAAATAGATTTAGATATATGTGTATATAGATAAAGTTGAGACAAACATTTCTCGATGAAGAGAGTCATATAGTATCCAATGAGTAAGACTTATATTTTTCTAAAAAGTCAAACAATATAAAGTTTGACAAGTTTTTAGAATAAATTATTAATATGTACATTACAAAATATATATCACTAGATACATCATTAATTATATTTTAAAATATCCATATAACATTAGAGTTGTTGATAGTTTTAATATTTTGATCAAACTTTATTTTTCTTAACTTTTTAAAAAATAGAAGACTTATTTATTGGGACAAAGGGAGTAGCTCCTACCGTTTGCTTGGTTGTTCCGTGTTTAAGGCAAACTGTTGTTTACTCATAAAAAACTATTACTATATATGATCCAAATTAGTTGTCGTAGGTTCAGAGAACCTATACATGATTTAGGCAATAGTTTGCCTTAATGTGCAGTAATTAATTTGGATCAAAGGGAGTACCGCCTTTCATAAAGTAAAATGTTTTAGTAGGCTAAAATATCATATCAAAACATTTTATATTATAAAACAAATGCAATAATTTTGAGAAATTCAATTTTATTCTCAAATTGCAAAGCACGTGTGTCAACTGGTAAAATATAAATGATCAATCTTGAATCCAAAACAACATGCTACACATGACACACGGTTCTTCTCGCCAAATGACATAACGAGCTAAACTGTGGTTCGGCGAAAAATGGGTATTAGTAAATGACTTAAATAAAATACAAAAATCATAAATTATTTAATTTAATTTAATGCCAAATTATAAATTTATAATATTAAGAATTTCAATATACCTATTTAGTGTCGGTGTAAAATCAAAACAATGTAAGATATATCAATGGCATCATATTAAAATCCTTATGACTGACAAATTAAAAATTTGAGGTGCCAAGGATGCATTGCAAAGAAAAAGACAGAGAATTTATTAATACTAATACTTCACTACACATTGCACCTGCATATGTGTTTAGGATTGTGAAAAATAAACAATATATATGTTATAAGGTATTGCATCTGGTTATACGCGGGCCACCATGCTAGTTTTATAGAAAAAAGTTGTACAAATTTACTATCACTAGATCCATATTGAAATATAGTTTCAAATTATACTGATTTGATGTTATATATGTTGCTAATCTTTATAACAAAATTAGTCAAAGTTTAAAATATTTGACTTAGGGACCCCTTGCGCTCCTCTCGCCCTCCCCGAGGCGAGGGAGCGCCGCCACCCCTCCCCTGTCTAGAACTCCCCGCCCTCCTCCTTCCCCCGTTGCCTCCACCGGCAGGATTGCCTTTCCCCGCGCCGATGGCGTACTGCCTTTGCCCGCGCGCTAGGAGGCGGATCCGGGGCTCCTTCTTCCCGACGGCGGTGCTCCCAGGATGGCGACAGTTTGGCTCTAGCGCACCCTACGTGTCGCATGTTATGCAGACGACGGCGAGGTAGCTCGTGTAGGGGTAGCAGCGACAGCGACCGGCCTATTGCAGCGCGACAGCAGGCTTTTGCGGGCCGATCTAGGCCTTACGGGACCCTACTGAGACCGGTGTGCCTTTGCGGGGGCTTTACGGGCCCGTTGGGCCCGACCGGACATAATTGCGACTGGTGTGCCTGTGGCCGCGTCCGGTCAACTACCGCCTTGGCGGTGGAGCCGGTTCCCTCCCGCATAGCCACGATACTGCTGGCTTCGATTCAAGCTACTTTTCGCCTTTGTATTGCGAGACTCAAGAAGGTAACCTTGGTGAGATGATGATGGCGACTTCGTGACCGTAGTGGTGCATGTTCATGGATGGCAAGTTGGGTTGTGTCGAGGCCTCGACCTCGTGGGGCTCCTGTCCTATGGATCGCCCGAGGGTTGTAGATAGAGTTTTTGGGAGAAATCCTTGTCTGCTCTCTCGACACCGACATGTTGCTGCCCTCAGGTGGCACCAGTCCTTCCGGGCGTCGTGGCTACCCTTCGTCCACTTCCCTCTATGTGTCGAGGGAAACCCTAGGACCGGCCTCAGGTCCGGGTAGCAGTGTGTCGCTTTCCTTCTTGAAGGTGTTGCGTGGTGCTTAGCGATTTGATGCTAGGAGCATGTGGTACTTCTCCAGAGGGCGCAGCGGTTGCGGGTCACCTTCGTTTAATTAGTTGATCCTCCTTTATCTCCATTTTGTTTCTTCTTCTTTTTTCTTTTGGGTGTGGGTTTGCAGCTTCCCCATCTTGAACGTTGTATGAATGGTGTTATTTTAAATATTGATCAGGCTCCATGTACTTTATAGGGGGAAAAGATTTTCCCAAGCACCATTCATCAGGCTCCATGTACTTTAAATATTGATCGAACCGGTTGTCGACTAGTGCTTATGATTACCACAATTCTGCTTCTCAACTAGTCTGATTAGGATCGGTATACACTATATTAAGAGTTAAACTTAGAAAAGTGTGATCCTCTTACATCATCTATCCACGTATGGAGACGTACGTAGTAATACTAATTTGGTTTTGTGTATAATTGTTGGAGCCGTTGTCTCAATCAGATGCCGAAGACTTTACCACGTCCTGGGTTGCTGCCAATGAGAGAAACAAAGAATCATGTGGCTGTGCCGTTCCTCTCTCCACGAAAATAGCAAATACGGTATTGTAATATGCAAGTCAGCGCAGACATGTTTCTGCTGTTTGCGGGGGCAATTATTAGTACTTCTGTACTATACCTGTCCTTTTTAGAACACAATGTGGCGTGTAAGCTGGTGTGGTATGACATTAGCTACGACAAACCAGTGGGCATAAGAAAATCCAGCACTCATAGAATCTCAACAAACTAGCTAACTCCTGATAGATAGAGATTACAACGTATCATTGTATGTACCTTGTCCCGGGGTGATTAACCAGTTCAGGCTCGCAGTAATCCACAGACAGCTAGTTAGCAAACCGGAAGTCTCTGCGCCATGAAAATACCCTCCCAGCTGCTGCTGCCGCTGCTCCTTGCAGCAGCAGCCGTAGCGGCTAACTTGATCTTGCCCGCGATTGCTGAACAACGGGGACTGGAAGAGCAGCAGAAGATAGCACGTCCGGGTTGCCCGGAAAAGTGCGGCGAGATAAGCATCCCCTTCCCCTTCGGCATTGGTAAGCCCTGGTGCTTCCTTCCTGGCTTCGAGGTATACTGCAACTTTTCATATCAACCCCCACGCGCCTTCCTTAAGTACAAGAAGGGCAGCAGACCATCCCAGTGGACGGCCTCCCTGACCCACAGATTCGACTCCAGTTTGGGCAAACGTTCGGACTTTGAGTACAACGCGGTGGAGCTCATGGACATAGCGGTCGCGGACAACGAGGCGCGGGTATACTGCACCGTCAGCTCCGATTGCAGCACAACTGATACGCATTTCGTCGCCAAGTATCAACACACGAACTTGGGCGACGAGGGTCCGTTTCTTCTGTCAACGACGCGCAATGTTCTCGTTGGCGTCGGCTCCAACGTCGAGACAATGATGAGGACGAACTTCTCCGGGGAGACGGGAGAGGAGATGAACGGCATGATGCCGTCCTGTCTTTCCAACCTCATGGGCAACCTGGACTACGCGACGAACGGTACGTGCTTGGGGTTGGGATGTTGTCTGTCCGCCTTGCCCGAGAAAACGGATCCCATTTCCAGGTTCGGAGTCGCATTCGTGCCCCGGCGCAATCATCTCTGGGAAACCAATCCGTGCTTCTACGCCATGTTGGTGGAGAATCACCGGTACAACTTCTCTACGCGTGACTTGTATGGCCGCGAGGCGTTGTACCCCAGTCGCGTACCCATCGTGCTGGATTTCGCCATCAGAAATCTTGGCTCTTGTCCAGCGGAAGGACAGGAGCCACCTCCGGGCTACGCATGCGTAAGCGGCAACAGCGCTTGTAACAACACAGCAAGAGGCGCCTATGTCTGCAAGTGCTTAGAGCATTACCACGGCAACCCTTACATCACCGGTGGATGCACAGGTATATTTACCTACTCACTGATTTTATCTTGTATTTGACGTAATTAATTCTTTCACTTTTATCGTTTCCAGACATCGATGAGTGCAAGCTCCCTGATAAGTATAATTGCTCGCCTGGCGGGATCTGCAGCAACAGGCTGGGGGGCTACGACTGTCCATGCAAACATGGAATGAAAGGCGATGGCAAAAATGGACATTGCGTAGAAATTTTACCCCTACCAGCAAAGGTGACTGTGGGTAAGCACTGATTATTTGGCACGCCAATCATATTACGGTTTTGCTAATTTTCATTTCAACCAGAATTAAGTTAAAACCCTAGGACCACTAAATTTACATCGTGATTCGTACATCCGATTAGTTGCTTGCAACTGATATTTTTTCAGCTGCCAGTTTGAGAAAATCGGTTCAGATCGTACAAAAGTATTCGCACAAGTAAACAAATTATTTCATGTAGTATAAAATCGGAGGATGACATCACTTGAATGAGAATTGCCTAATTTTTGGCCAAGTAGGAATTAGCCATGCCCATTATTTTTTATGAAACATTAAGAAAACAAAAAACCTACATTAAGAACCAGTGCGACGCGGACATGGGCCTTGGAACCTAGTTTTGTTGATGGCCCCAGACTGTCGGACGCGTGGGGTGGCGGTATGTGTGCGGGTTTGCGGCGGTGCTCCAGTTGGTCCTCGTGAGGCGGGACTCATCTCTGGGTGAAAGCCTTGCTTTGGTCGACAGAGACCCCTGGGCGCCGCATACTTCTTGAAGGCGTCATCGAGGTGATGCTCCTCTGCATGGGAGTTAGCTTCAGGGGAAACCCCAGATCCCACGTGGGATCAGGCAAGTGAGGCGTCTCTGTGTCGAAACCTCTTGGGGCGTCGTCTTGGATGCTTCACCGGCCGGAGAGACATGTGAATAGAATTGGTGTTTGGTGGAGCAAGCTGCATGATGCCCTTAGATACGTCGGACAGACGACTATGCTTCAGGGTTGGTGAGCTCCGGGTGAGAACCTTGCACCGACCTCGATTGATGTCAATGACGGTGGTGCTCTCGGGCGTCTCTCCACTTCTTGGAGGCATCGTTGCGGATCTCCTTCGCCACCCTCGTCGGTTTTTTTCTAGTCCTTGTAGTTGGAGTTGTCTTGCTTTCTTGTCATGGGCTAGGCGGTGCACGGCCCTGGGGCCGGCATGGATGTAACAGCAGAGGCTCCGGGTTCGCCTCCCCCTTGTTGTGTTGAGGTATTTGAGTGTAGTCTTTGATCGCTCGGGCAGTTTGGTCGTCGACTCGTGTGGAGCGCGGCCTTGGGGCCGGTGTGTTGCATTTCGTGTTGTATCAGTTTTTTCGGCCAGTTTTCCTTATAAAACGGCCACTTAACTTCTTCTATATCAATTAAAATGCAAAGCTTTTTGCCTCGTTTAAAAATATATCCCAGAGAGTACAACAAGGATGAATGACTAGATTAGATGGGATGTATCCTAGCTTCATGGTGCCCTCGAGTAGGGTTCTGTTGTTCATTCTAATTTGGAGTGAGTTGTCTTCTGATGTGGGCCTTCGAGCCCTTTACATATGACCCTTGTATTGAGTTCAATGCTTGATCTTCTCCTAGTTGACCTCGTAAATGCATCGTTTTAAAGAAAATCTCTGTTGGCATATCCATTTTGTGTCGTCCCATAGGGTACGGTTGTTCTAGAAGAAATGTTTTGACCCGTCCTCGTCCCCCGTGAGCAACGGATGGGCCCTCTCTATCTCTCGAAAAATATCCCCAACCTCTCTCTCACCGCCACCGGTGAAGGCCGTCGGGCAAAGTCAGGAGGTGTAGGCTTTTTACTACCCGTTCGTGCGGAGCTCGGTGCGAGGAAGGGTTCTCCAGCGACCGATGCGCTGAGGATGAGTCTTTGGGGCTAGCAGAGTGGTCTGCAGGGCGTGGAGGCAGACAACACCGCAGGCGAAGGCAGGAGCAGGCGGCCGGAGGTTGTGCGGGAGGTGGATCAATGACAGATTTGTTGGCCCATATCTAGCCAGGTGGACCCTGCGTTGTTGTCCTGCTCTGGACCATGGCCTCGGACCGCTAGTCATCCAACGATGGCTTGGCGGAGGGCTCCTGGTGGGGATGATGTGGGTAGGGGCGGTGTGGACTTGTAGGTGAGGGCGGCCATGAACATGAGGCTACACTACAATGGTGGAGCTAGTCGGGCCTACTAGGCCTGACGGTATCTAACCATTGCGTCCGGCCGGCGACCACCTTTGGCTGTGGAGGATGGCTCTCCTCTTAGTGACTGTGGCGCGGTCGAAAGCTGAATTCAGGCTTTGTGCCTAGATCTAGTTGCGATTAGAGTGACCAGCGGGTGGCCTTGTGCCGTCGGCCTACTATTTTCCCGCTCTTATGAGTTTGTTGTTGTCGGCCTGCTTTGTCTGATCTGTTGGTCCTATGGTGAGGGATCTATCATTCCTTGGTACCGAGCTCATGGACGCTTGGGCGGTGACCCCTAAAGGTGGACTACGCGGGCGTCTCTACGTCGAGTGACGTGGCGGCGGTGATGGCTTTTCTCTTTGGTCATTTGGATGGCGAGGAGCAGGCAGTGGAGCATCCTGGTATTGGTGGTGCTTCGGCAAAGGCAGTTTCCAGATCGTGTTTGGGAAGCCCGGCTTGGGGAGAATGGGTGGTCTGAGGTATTGAGCATGGCGAAAAGTATTTCCAGGGAAAACTCAGCGTTTCAACGCCAATGGTGGTGATGCATGGGGGTGTCATAACCCCTTTGGGGGCATCATTGTGGGTGCCTTCTCCGCATTAGGGTGCTCCGGGTGAAAACCCTTACCGTCTCAATCTTGGCGGCGCGCTACATCGTTACCCTCTTGAGGGCGTCACCATGGAGCTTTGATACCGTTTGGACCCATCATTTCATTTCATTTTGTACAAAATGAAATGAAATGACATGATGATATCATTTCATTTTGGAAAATCCACAGAAATGATAGGGTACCCAATAGGTATTAAGGTTAGATATGAGATGAAAAACTATGGAATTAAAAATGAATTCCATAACCAATTTTGTGGCAGCCAAACAAGTAATTCTTAGAATTGTAAATTAATTCTTTGATTCTAGCCCCAAATAATGGGAGCCAAACGAGCGCTATGTCTCTTTCTGATGTATTCGATGGCAAGCTGTGGTTTTCCATGTACATTTTTACCTTGAGCTGCTTTGTAAGAGGATTTACTCATCCCTTTGTATAGGTTCGTCCCTTGTGGGACTCTGTGCGACTCGACTAATGACAGCCGGAAGGTTCCCTGAGATAATAAGAAATTTCTTACATCAAAATACTATGACCAAGAAACCACTCATCGACGCATAGGATTTATACTCATATGCCAAGAGGAATGAAGGAGGAAACCACTTGTCTTCTTTTCAGAGAAGTGGACTATAGCCCATCCTCTGTGTCAATAGTTGCGCACAACCAAATTTAACACGAAGTTTGTCATTCAAAACATTGAAATTCAATGATCACATAGCGTCGATACATGAATCAACCAGCGTAAAATATCTATCATATATCACATATGCTTTATGTAGTGTAGTAATAGGCCAACATCCACTCCGGTTGAAGATATCATTAGAAGAATGTTTTGCATAAGGGAGGTGAAAACCCTTGACCAGATATTTTACACTGGTCATTTCGGGAAGAAAGGGAAAAGGAAGAGGTAGGCTCCCTACTTCTCCACTATGAGAGATTGGGGTCTTCGTCCTCAAGTTTGGACAGTTCCACACAACATCGAAGTGCGCCGGCCACTCCTACCACACATATCGGCAAAGACAAGACTGCTCCGGTGCTCCCACACTGCACACATCTTGTTGCGCCTTCTCCTCCTCGCCTCCCGAGACATCTCCTTCGCAGTGGGAAGAGATTGTGGAATAGGAGAAGAGGATAACAAGGAGGAGCCACGCCATTCCCTCACTCGTCAGATGCGGATCCTGCTGCCTCTCTTCCCGCAAGGACCGCCCTAGCCTATGGGGAAACCTCCTCATCAACGCCACCAGATCTGGCCAAAGAGGAGAGGAGGAGCTGGTGGAAGAGCAGCATCGTGCCCTCACACATAGGATGTGCTCCCTCGCGCAGAATGAGGAAAAGTCTTGAGCATCACCGCGGCGTCATGTCCCGAATAGGAGTAAGTGTGGGAGAGAGTGAGGGGTAGGGTTTTATAGAGGATTATGGAGCAATACATAATGTAGTGGAAACATTGGCAGCGAATAATTATGCATCTGAGCATCTCCATTTGCGTAGAGGCGCACATCATACATGGACAAATAAATTAACCGTTTCCAATAAATAGGCATCAGACTTAAGTATAGCACAGTTGTTGACCATTCTAGCAAGGTCTTGTCGGCCATGTGGCATGCGCCAATATTTTTAACCATGATCCTTCTGACTGCCGTTGCTGATGGGGGTTTCCTTAATGTTGGTATGTACTACTGACCACTACAGAAACTATAAGAGGAACCTATCCTATAACAATAATGCCTCGAGGAAAATGTATTATGAGATTATGAGGCTTGCATAGGAGGTACTCCAGTCCGTCATCTGGTTGAAATCATTCAAGCCATCTGCCAAACTTCTTTTCAGAATGCTTTGGTGAAACCTTCCATACCAAGTGCTTTGATAGATGACATGGATAATGTAGCATTCATTATGCCCTCCAAACTTTCATCAAGGTCTGAAAGGTGCCATGGTTTATAGAATAGTCATTGACGACCACTTTGCATATATACTGGTAGGAGCTAGGGTCCTACCAGGCCTGGGGCGTAGGTTGTATGGGTGGAAGGGAGCGTGGCGAGGTTGGAGGCACGGGCGTCGGCGGCACGGCGCCATGGCCACGCGTGAGGAGGAGGGCGGCGGCTAGGGTTTAGGGATTCCGTCTCCTGAGGGAGACGGCAACAAATATGTTTATTGCTTGTCTCAGTACGTAGCATTACAAGTGTTTATATAATAGTCCAGCTAATAAAAACCCTAGATAAATTGGGCCAAGCCCTTAAACCGACCCACTAGTGGGCCTCTTCCGGTTATAATGCAAACTGGTCATAACATATACACTAGTAGAAAAAAGGTCTTCCATTCGCCCCCTTAGTCCCTAGTTAATTCGGCCCGCGGCTAAAGGGGGCATTAGTCCCGGTTCAATTGAAAATGTGGGCCAGGGAGCATTAGTTTCGGACCAAATGTGCCCTTTTGTCCCGGTTTGTGCCACCAACCGGAACTAATGGGAAGGGCCTTTAGTCCCGGTTGGTGACGCAAACCAGGACTTTAGGGCACCCTTTAGTCTTGGTACGTGTCACGAGCTGGGACTAAAGCCCTGTTCAAACGAACCGCTCACTCCCGCGCTAGTTATACGCGATCGTCATTTTGGAATCTGCTGCCATTATGGCGATCGCTTCGGTAATCGACGTTGACACATTCGGGACGCCGCCGGCAAGCCTAATCACACCGCTGGCCAGCCTTAATCACACCGCCGTCCAGCCTTCTTCATCTTCCCTCTCTCTACTATATAAGACACTCATCTTAAGCATCTTCTTTATCCTCTCTAATCCTTCCAAAACATACATCTCCATAGCACATCTTCACACCGGCGAGCTCTCTCTCTTCCTCTCATTTCAATGGAGCCGACGATGCTACCTCAATCTCGGGTGCACAATATCACCACCGAAGGGATGCATTTCACCGTCACGGAAACTCTCCGTGCATCAATGGTGGAGATGTGGATCCGCGCCGTCAAGCAGCGGTTCCTCGATGCCGCACCGATCAAGTGTGCGGGCTTGGACTGCGAGTTCACCAGCCCTTGCGAGGGTAGGAACAATCAGCGTGCCGCCGTCCTTCAACTCTCGGTGGCGTCCGAGGTTTTGGTCTTTCAGATATGTCGGGCCATCGCGTGCCGCAGCTGCTCAAGGAATTCTTGAAGGACACCACCATTAGATTCTGCGGAGCGGCTATCGACAATGATGTGCACATGCTGAGATCATACGGAATTGAAATTCCGTTTGTGTACGACCTCCAAAAGATTATCCTGAACCCCACCAAGAATTCAATTCCGAGTCTATATGATCTGTCCAATGCTACTATTCGGACAAAGCTTGAGAAGAAGAAGAGGAACAAGAAGGACAAGAAGAAGGACGACAAGGAAGAAGAAGAAATAATGGTTGGGCCAAAGTTCCATTGAGCGGCAAGCAAGTGTTGTATGCCACTCTAGACGCTCGCCTGGGCTTCGAGATTGCTAGGAGGCACTGGATGCTACAAGGCTACAATAGCCATATTGATCATCTCAACATTTAGGTGGATGATCGTAGATGTGTGTGGTGTGGTGTGCGAGTCTTCGAGATTTCTCGTGCCCTTATTGTTATTCTATTGGACGAGTAGCATGCATATTTGGAAAAATGTACTCCCTCGTGTTTCGGTTAACAAGTCTATTAATTTTCGAATTTTGGATTTTTCAAGTTTTTTTGCCTTTTTGAATATTTTAATTATTAAAAAAATTAAATTATGCATAAAAATTATTTGGAATTCATTGATGCATATTATTACTTAATCATTGTTGCTTATTTTGTGAATTTATTTGGAATTTAAAAAAGTAATATTATATGTTACCAAAGTGTATAGGTTAATAGAATTGGTAGCATATCATTATCAAGAAGTCGCGAGCGCAGTCTTAAAAGCTATTATGGAAGGAATGGAGAAGTTAAGAGTGCTAAGGGTAGAGCAGTGTGAGGATGGGTGACCGGCCGGGAAGTGAGGACCACAAGTATGTAATTTGACATGAGAATAGAGTGAGAGCCATAAGTATGTAATTTGACATGAGAATATAGGTGATTAGATATTAGAAAAATAAAGAAAATAGAGGAATTCCGAAAAAAACAAATAATTTTTTTTCCGAACGGAGCTTTAGTCCCGGTTTGTATTACGAACCGGGACTAAAGGTCCTCCAGCCGCAGCACATGACCCAGGCCACGTGGAGGTCCTTTAGTCCCGGTTCGTAAACAATCGGGACTAAAGACTGGAGGCTTTAGTCCCACTTTGTTAGTCCCGGTTGCTCCAACTGGAACCAATGAGCTTTATAAACCGGGACCAATGGCTTTTTTCCACCAGTGATAGGTTATTCACAGAGTAAATGAGGAGTTTGTTATTTTGTTTTACTAACACAGTATTGTGTTTGTGTTTTGAGAACAACGCGGAGTTCTTCTATAATTTCACTCGATCTCAGATGTAGTTTAGTGTTAGAATCGCATAATTCAGGTCAATCTTGACATTTGTTACATCTTTGTTAACATCCTACTTTGGTGTTGGCATCAATCTTGACATTTGTTACATCTTTGTTAACATCTTACTTTGGTGTTGGCATCAGTAACTTTATGCACTTCTAGCTTTTTTGTGTTTGTTTTTTATCACATAAAAGTAATGATGTTATTTGTAAGTCAGTTTACGTATAGTTAGTGTACTTTCTCAATATTAGTTTATGTGAACTATATGTATGTAGTTATACGAAAATATAGCATGTAAAGTTCATTATTCTATTGTTTAATAATATAAAATGCTATGTTCGATAATTATATACACTTTCAAACATATTTTATCTAAAATATCTCACTTCTGTACTCTTTTGCAGGTTTTGCTGCCTTAATTGTTGTACTTGTCATTATGGTTATGGCTCGTCAACTTCTGAAACTGAAGAGGTTCTATGAGCAAAATGGTGGACCAATACTAAATGGTGTAAAGAATATAAAGATCTACAGAAAGAAACAAATGAAACAAATTACAAATAACTACAGTTGTATCATTGGAGAAGGACACTTTGGCAAAGTTTATTTGGGGACACTCGAGAACAAACAGCCAGTCGCTATAAAGAGATCCATTAAAGTTGACAAGGAAATGAAAGCAGAATTCACTGGTGAGGTTATAATACAATCCGAAATGAGGCACAAGAACATTTCAAGGCTCCTAGGATGTTGCTTAGAGATGGATGTTCCAATGCTGATGTACGAGTATGCATCAAGAGGGAGTTTATATGATGTTCTCTTTGGATTGAGACGCATAGATATCATACCGGTAGATATACGGCTAGGAATTGCTGCTGGTTCAGCTGAAGGACTAACATACATGCATTCAGCAGGTGCGAATACTATCCGTCATGGAGATGTCAAATCTGCCAATATTCTTCTTGATGAAAAATTCTGCCCCAAAGTTTCAGACTTTGGTACCTCAAGACTGCTCGCAGGAGGAAATTCCGAGAGGACTGAACATGTCGTAGGGGACATGAGTTACATAGATCCAATATATATGGATGAGGGGATAGTTACACAGAAAAGTGATGTCTATAGTTTTGGAATTGTTCTCATAGAGCTCGTCACGAGGAGGCCTGCAACGTACTGTAACAACAGGAGCTATGTTGCAAACTTCGTTGAAGCGTGTCTACACAAAAGTGCAAGGAACTTCATTGATAATGATATCACAGGTGAGGTGGATATAAAGCTCTTGGAAATGGTCAGTGGAGTTGCCGTGGAATGTGTAAAATTCACTCCAGAAGAACGCCTAGATATGAAACAAGTAGAGCATCGCCTCCTTGAAATTGTTGGACAAGCTGCACAACGTGTACAAGGGAGAAGCTACCAGGCAGATACTAGTCCTACACCAGATGATATTGCTTTACTTGAGGCTTGGGAATAGTGAAGCACCTGCAGATTAAGACTAGGACTACCAACTGTTATCATTATGCATATTTCATCTGGTTGTGGCGGTGTGCAATGGTTTCAACGATGAAATTTACTGGTTTTGATTTCTTAAGAAATTAAGTTACATACCACTATCCCTTATCTGAAGTAGAGCAACACTTGTTATGTACTTCCTCTGTTCCAGAATATAAGATGTTTACAACCTATTATTAAGCCTATGTTTGGTTGTAATAACATCTTATATTATGGGAGGGAGTATATATGTATGTACTCCTTGTTAATTCACATATGCTTATCAGTAAATTTATGTATGTGGAACTTCTCTCTTTTGTTTTAGTCCAGAAAACATACCGTTGTTTGTTTATGAGTATGCCCAGAGCAGAGGAGGTTAAATGCATGGTTCAATGCAGAGGTTACAGAACTTTCTGAAAAAGAGTATCGGTCAGCGTGGGCCGGCCTTGCGCTCCAGGTCACGCCGCACGCCACTGCAATCTTCAATGCTTCGGTCAGCGTCTATGTGGGCGACGGGTCAAGAACCCTTTTCTGGGTGGATCCCTGGATTGGTGGGCTCACCGCGGAAGCCATCGCGCCGGCCTTGGTGCAGATGGTTCGTCCTGGCATCAAACGCATCCGCACCGTTCAACATGGACTCCAGGGCGCGTCTTGGTTGATGGATATCGCTGGGGAGCTATCGGTGGACGCGGTGGTCCAATTCCTCAAACTTTGGCATGAGCTCCGGGACATGTCGACGGGCACCGGCGATGATGTCTTCTCCTGGAAGTGGACGGCCAATGGCCAGTTCACCTCCAAGACTGCGTACCGCGCCTTCTTCTTTGGCCGGACAGCCTTGCCGGGCGCCGATCAGGTCTGGAACGTGTTTGCTCCCTTCAAGGTGCAGTTTCATGCTTGGCTTGCTCTGCGAAACCGCTGCTGGATAGCGGAACGCCTGGCGAGACGCGGGCTGCCGACGCATGCCTTGTGCCCGCTCTGTGACGCCGTGGCCGAGACTATGGACCACCTATCGCTCCAGTGCACGTTCTCCATCTCCGTCTGGACTACGACCTGCCAGCAGCTCCAGTACGGGCTCCTACAGCCTACATCGCTGAGCTCCCTCGCCACTTGGTGGCCGAGCACGGTCGCCGGCCTGTCTAGGAGGGACAGCAGGACGGCTAATTCCCTCATCATGTTGATCATGCGCTCGCTATGGCTAGAGCGCAATGCGCGTGTGTTTGATGGTGTGCGCTCAACGGCTGCCATCGTCGCACGGCGCATCACCGAGGAATGGTCCTTGTGGACTAGCGTGAGACGCAGAGGTGGGCGTGTGAGAGATGTAGGCTAGCTAGGGCGTGTGTTCGGCCACGCAAAGCCGTGGCCTGGCGTGGATGTGTGTTGTACTCTTGTACCCCTTTTCGAGCTTAATACAATGATGCGCAGATCTCCTGCGTGTTCTTGAAAAAAAAAAGTATCATCCATAATGTGATGGAAGTAGTAAAAGAGGTTAACTAACAAAAACAAAGTTATACATATATAGTTGTGCATCTCAGTGATACAACTAATGACTTTAAAAGATACGTTGTACTACAGATTAAGATCACATGTCAGTTGAAAGAATACATGATGATGTTCTTACGAAATGACATGAGAGTTGTGCGACGGCACCAAGATCAGGAACCGCCTCCTGTGCAACGACGCGGACATACTCGATCCCTCCGTCCTCAAATAAGTATACTAATCTCATTTTAAGTTAAAAAATAAACTTTGACCAATTTTATAGAAAAAAGTTGTACAAATTTACTATCACTAGATCCATATTGAAATATAGTTTCATATTATACTGATTTGATGTGATATATGTTGCTAATCTTTATAACAAAATTAGTCAAAGTTTAAAATATTTGACTTAGGGACCCCGTGCGCTCCTCTCGCCCTCCCCGAGGCGAGGGAGCGCCGCCACCCCTCCCCTGTCTAGAACTCCCCGCCCTCCTCCTTCCCCCGTTGCCTCCACCAGCAGGACTGCCTTTCCCCGCGCCGACGGCGTACTGCCTTTCCCCGCGCGCTAGGAGGCGGATCTGGGGCTCCTTCTTCCCGACGGCGGTGCTCCCAGGATGGCGACAGTTTGGCTCTAGCGCACCCTACGTGTCGCATGTTATGCAGACGACGGCGAGGTAGCTCGTGTAGGGGTAGCAGCGACAGCGACCGGCCTATTGCAGCGCGACAGCAGGCTTTTGCGGGCCGATCTAGGCCTTATGGGATCCTACTGAGACCGGTGTGCCTTTGCGGGGGCTTTACGGGCCCGTTGGGCCCGACCGGACATAATTGCGACTGGTGTGCCTGTGGCCGCGTCCGGTCAACTACCGCCTTGGCGGTGGAGCCGGTTCCCTCCCACATAGCCACGATACTGCTGGCTTCGATTCAAGCTACTTTTCGCCTTTGTATTGCGAGACTCGAGAAGGTAACCTTGGTGAGATGATGATGGCGACTTCGTGACCGTAGTGGTGCATGTTCATGGATGGCAAGTTGGGTTGTGTCGAGGCCTCGACCTCGTGGGGCTCCTGTCCTATGGATCGCCCGAGGGTTGTAGATAGAGTTTTTGGGAGAAATCCTTGTCTGCTCTCTCGACACCGACACGTTGCTGCCCTCAAGTGGCACCAGTCCTTCCGGGCGTCGTGGCTACCCTTCGTCCACTTCCCTCTATGTGTCGAGGGAAACACTAGGACCGGCCTCTGGTCCGGGTAGCAGCGTGTCGCTTTCCTTCTTGAAGGTGTTGCGTGGTGCTTAGCGATTTGATGCTAGGAGCATGTGGTACTTCTCCAGAGGGCGCAGCGGTTGCGGGTCACCTTCGTTTAGTTGATCCTCCTTTATCTCCATTTTGTTTCTTCTTCTTTTTTCTTTTGGGTGTGTGTTTGCAGCTTCCCCATCTTGAACGTTGTATGAATGGTGTTGTTTTATTTATAAAGTTGGGCAAAATCCTATTTTTTTTAAATGAGTTAGAACAAGAGTTAGTACACATATTTGAGAATGGAGGGAGTAGGCTCAGCCTCTCCGTGTCCTATGCTATATTGGCGCACGTCAGACAAGGCTCCGGAGAGATTAACGTGAGAACGTGCATGGGCACGCGCAGGTTAGACGGTTAGGCAACTCTAGGAGCATGATCGAAATGGACTGAGCCAGTCCGTACACATGTTAGGTCCGCCTGCATGCTCTGGGTTGCATGCGGGCCCCCGAAGCTCGATCTGGGGCGAAATCCTAGCCAGCAGCACCCCTATAGCTTTCTCCGTATGAGGCCTCACCGATGGATCTTTTGCTTTATTTTGGTTTGTTTAGGACATATATACATGAAAAGCAATGGTTGGGCCCACTTTATCATGAAATAGACTCTGATAGACCCGTAGCGGGAGTTTCGACGTACAGATCCTAGATTTCAGCTATTGTTAACACCCCATGTATGTGAAGAAGGCCTTGCCCGGGACCTATATATATTGCATGTACCAACCTTGTGTCACACCTATACAATATGTTAGGGACACATGCATGCAAGTTATCTAGGGTGGACGATGCTCCGGTGGTCTTTATCCGGCGAAACCCTAGACCGGGGGGTTCAGAGATCTACCCCTATAGCTTTCTCCGTATGAGGCTTCACCGATGGATCTTTTGCTTTATTTTGGTTTGTTTAGGATATATTGCATGGAAAGCAATGGTTGGGCCCACTTTACCATGAAATAGGCTCCGATAGACCCGTAGCGGGAGTTTCCACGTACAGATCCTAGATTTCAGCTAGTGTTAACACCCCATGTATGTGAAGAAGGCCTTGCCCGGGACCTATATATATTGCATGTACCAACCTTATGTCACACCAATACACATATGTTAGGGACATATGCATGCAAGTTATTGAAGGGTTTCGCAGCATAGTAAATCAAAAATTTTCCTACGGATGCGAACAAGAAAGCCAAGATCTAATCTAGGAGATGTAATCAACGAGAGAGGTAGATGAGATCTTCATACCCTTGAAGATATCGCACAGCGGTAACGTTCAAGAGAACGTGGTTGACGTAGTCGTACTCGCCGTCTCCTCCTCGCGATCCGATCCGATCCTACGCCGCAAGTGGCGGCGCCTCCGAGAGTTGCACACGTGCGGTGCAGCGACGTCTCCACCTTCCTTGGTCCAGCAAGTATGGTGGAGAGATAGATTGGATCAGCAGCACGACGGCGTGGTGCTTATGGTGGAGAGTTTCTGCGGCAGGGCTTCGCCTACGCGCAGTCGCGAGAGAGAGAGAGGGAGGGCAGCAGGGGCGGCTAGGGTTTGGGTCTTGGGGTGAAGGAGGGCTGCGCCCCTGCCCCCCCTTATATGGGGGGCTGGGCGGCCAGCTTGGTCCCTCCTCCAATCCCTAGCCGACTTGGATAAGGAAGAGTGGGGGGCAAGTTTCCCCCCCTTCCTTATTTGAAGATTCCTTTAGGGTTTCCCCTTGGGCTTGGCCGGCTGGGCCTTAGGGGCCTTGTGCACCTGGCCCAAGGCGGCCAGGGCACTTCCCCTTAGGCCCACGCAGGCCTCCGTCAAGTGGGCCCACGTTGGTCCCACTCCGGAACCTTCTAGAACCTTCCGGTACAATACCGATAAACTCCGAAACCTTTCCGAAATCCAAAAACTGCTTTCCTTTATATGAATCTTATTCTCCGGACCATTCCGGAACCTCTCGTGACGTCCTGGATCTCATCCGAGACTCCGAACTAAAACTCATAAACCAATTATCCATTCTATCCTAGCGTCGATGCACGTTAAGTGTGTGACCCTACGGGTTCGAGAATATGCAGACATGATCTTCTATCAATAATCAATAGCGGGATCTGGAAACCCATATTGACTCCCACATATTCATCGATGATCATATCGGATGAACCACGATGTCAGGATTCAATTAATCCCGTATATGTATTCCCTTCGTCACACGATATTTTACTCGCCCGAGATTTGATCGTCGGTATCGCCATACCTAGTTCAATCTCGTTCACAGCAAGTACTTTACTCGTTCCGTAATCCGATATCACTTCGTGATTAACTCCTTAACCACATGCTTGCAAGCGGTGTTGATATCGATTACCGAGTGGGCCCGAAGTATATCTCTCCGACTTGGGAGGGACAAATTCCATCTCGATACATACAACCCAACAAATACTTTCCGATCACCTGAGAGACACCTTTATTATCACCCTCACATAGGATGACGTTTGATGACCTCAAAGCTTTCTTCCGATACTAGGGAGTTGTATTATCTCATGGTCTAAGGAATACAATACATGACATAAGAAAAGCTTCGCAAAGATGAACACGATGACACGATCTAATTGCTCTGCTTTATTTGGGTCTGTCCATCACATCATTCTCCTAATGATATGATCTCATTATTAATTGACAACTCATGTCTATGGTTAGGAAACCTTAACCATCATTAATCAATGAGCTAGTCTAGTAGAGGCGTACTAGGGACACGGTGTTGTTCATAAACCACACAAGTATTAATGTTTCCGCTTAATACAATTATAGCATGGAGTATAAACATTATCATGAACAAGAAATATGATAATAACAATATTATTATTGCCTCTAGGGCATATTTCCTTCAGTTATCTAGGGTGGACGATGCTCCGGTGGTCTTTATCCGGCGAAACCCTAGACCGGGGGGGGGGGGTTCGGAGATCTACCCCTATAGCTTTCTCCGTATGAGGCCTCACCGATGGATCTTTTGCTTTATTTTGGTTTGTTTAGGACATATATACATGGAAAGCAATGGTTGGGCCCACTTTACCATGAAATAGGCTCCGATAGACCCGTAGCGGGAGTTTCCACGTACAGATCCTGGATTTCAGCTATTGTTAATACCCCATGTATGTGAAGAAGGCCTTGCCCGGGACCTATATATATTGCATGTACCAACCTTGTGTCACACCTATAAACATATGTTAGGGACACATGCATGCAAGTTATCTAGGGTGGACGATGCTCCGGTGGTCTTTATCCGGCGAAACCCTAGACCGGGGGGGGTTCGGAGATCTACCCCTATAGCTTTCTCCGTATGAGGCCTCACCGATGGATCTTTTGCTTTATTTTGGTTTGTTTAGGACATATATACATGGAAAGCAATGGTTGGGCCCACTTTACCATGAAATAGGCTCCGATAGACCCGTAGCGGGAGTTTCCACGTACAGATCCTGGATTTCCGCTATTGTTAACACCCCATGTATGTGAAGAAGGCCTTGCCCGGGACCTATATATATTGCATGTACCAACCTTTTGTCACACCTATACACATATGTTCGGGACACATGCATGCAAGTTATCTAGGGTGGACGATGCTCCAGTGGTCTTTATCCGGCGAAACCCTAGACCGGGGGGGTTCGGAGATCTACCCCTATAGCTTTCTCCGTATGAGGCCTCACCGATGGATCTTTTGCTTTATTTTGGTTTGTTTAGGACATATATACATGGAAAGCAATGGTTGGGCCCACTTTACCATGAAATAGGCTCCGATAGACCCGTAGCGGGAGTTTCCACGTACAGATCCTGGATTTCAGCTATTGTTAACAACCCATGTATGTGAAGAAGGCCTTGCCCGGGACCTATATATATTGCATATACCAACCTTGTGTCACACCTATACACATATGTTAGGGACACATGCATGCAAGTTATCTAGGGTGGACGATGCTCCGGTGGTCTTTATCCGGCGAAACCCTAGACCGGGGGGGGGGTTCGGAGATCTACCCCTATAGCTTTCTCCGTATGAGGCCTCACCGATGGATCTTTTGCTTTATTTTGGTTTGTTTAGGACATATATACATGGAAAGCAATGGTTGGGCCCACTTTACCATGAAATAGGCTCCGATAGACCCGTAGCAGGAGTTTCCATGTACAGATCCTAGATTTCAGCTAGTGTTAACACCCTATGTTTGTGAAGAAGGCCTTGCCCGGGACCTATATATATTGCATGTACCAACCATGTGTCACACCTATACACATATGTTTGGGACACATGCATGCAAGTTATCTAGGGTGGACGATGCTCCGGTGGTCTTTATCCGGCGAAACCCTAAACCGGGGGGTTCGGAGATCTACCCCTATAGCTTTCTCTGTATGAGGCCTCACCGATGGATCTTTTGCTTTATTTTGGTTTGTTTAGGACATATATACATGGAAATCAATGGTTGGGCCCACTTTACCATGAAATAGGCTCCGATAGTCCTGTAGCGGGAGTTTCCACGTACAGATCCTGGATTTCAGCTATTGTTAACACCCCACGTATGTGAAGAAGGCCTTGCCCGGGACCTATATATATTGCATGTACCAACCTTGTGTCACACCTATACACATATGTTAGGGACACAAGTATGCAAGTTATCTAGGGTGGACGATGCTCCGGTGGTTTTTATCTGGCGAAACCCTAGACCGGGAGGGGTTCGGAGATCTACCCCTATAGCTTTCTCCGTATGAGGCCTCACCGATGGATCTTTTGATTTATTTTGGTTTGTTTAGGACATATATACATGGAAAGCAATGGTTGGGCCCACTTTACCATGAAATAGGCTCCGATAGACCCGTAGCGGGAGTTTCCACGTACAGATCCTGGATTTTAGCTATTGTTAACACCCCATGTATGTGAAGAAGGCCTTGCCCGGGACCTATATATATTGCATGTACCAACCTTGTGTCACACCTATACACATATGTTAGGGACACATGCATGCAAGTTATCTAGGGTGGACGATGCTCCGGTGGTCTTTATCCGGCGAAACCCTAGACCGGGGGGGTTCGGAGATCTACCCCTATAGCTTTCTCCGTATGAGGCCTCACCGATGGATCTTTTGCTTTATTTTGGTTTGTTTAGGACATATATACATGGAAAGCAATGGTTGGGCCCACTTTACCATGAAATAGGCTCTGATAGACCCGTAGCGGGAGTTTCCACGTACAGATCCTGGATTTCAGCTAGTGTTAACACCCCATGTATGTGAAGAAGGCCTTGCCCGGGACCTATATATATTGCATGTACCAACCTTTTGTCACACCTATACACATATGTTAGGGACACATGCATGCAAGTTATCTAGGGTGGACGATGCTCCGGTGGTCTTTATCCAGCGAAACCCTAGACCGGGGGGGTTCGGAGATCTACCCCTATAGCTTTCTCCGTATGAGGCCTCACCGATGGATCTTTTGCTTTATTTTGGTTTGTTTAGGACATATATACATGGAAAGCAATGGTTGGGCCCACTTTACCATGAAATAGGCTCCGATAGACCCGTAGCGGGAGTTTCCACATACAGATCCTGGATTTCAGCTATTGTTAACACCCCATGTATGTGAAGAAGGCCTTGCCCGGGACCTATATATATTGCATGTACCAACCTTGTGTCACACCTATACACATATGTTAGGGACACATGCATGCAAGTTATCTAGGGTGGACGATGCTCCGGTGGTCTTTATCTGGCGAAACCCTAGACCGGGGGGGTTCGGAGATCTACCCCTATAGCTTTCTCCGTATGAGGCCTCACCGATGGATCTTTTGCTTTATTTTGGTTTGTTTAGGACATATATACATGGAAAGCAATGGTTGGGCCCACTTTACCATGAAATAGGCTCCGATAGACCCGTAGCGGGAGTTTCCACGAACAGATCCTGGATTTCAGCTATTGTTAACAACCCATGTATGTGAAGAAGGCCTTGCCTGGGACCTATATATATTGCATGTACCAACCTTGTGTCACACCTATACACATATGTTAGGGACACATGCATGCAAGTTATCTAGGGTGGACGATGCTCCGGTGGTCTTTATCCGGTGAAACCCTAGACCGGGGGGGGGGGGTTCGGAGATCTACCCCTATAGCTTTCTCCGTATGAGGCCTCACCGATGGATCTTTTGCTTTATTTTGGTTTGTTTAGGACATATATACATGGAAAGCAATGGTTGGGCCCACTTTACCATGAAATAGGCTCCAATAGACCCGTAGCAGGAGTTTCCATGTACAGATCCTAGTTTTCAGCTAGTGTTAACACCCCATGTATGTGAAGAAGGCCTTGCCCGGGACCTATATATATTGCATGTACCAACCTTGCGTCACACCTATACACATATGTTTGGGACACATGCATGCAAGTTATCTAGGGTGGACGATGCTCCGGTGGTCTTTATCCGGCGAAACCCTAGACCGGGGGATTCGGAGATCTACCCCTATAGCTTTCTCTGTATGAGGCCTCACCGATGGATCTTTTGCTTTATTTTGGTTTGTTTAGGACATATATACATGGAAAGCAATGGTTGGGCCCACTTTACCATGAAATAGGCTCCGATAGTCCTGTAGCGGGAGTTTCCACGTACAGATCCTGGATTTCAGCTATTGTTAACACCCCATGTATGTGAAGAAGGCCTTGCCCGGGACCTATATATATTGCATGTACCAACCTTGTGTCACACCTATACACACTAGGAAGCACCCCATCTCGCGGTCGGTACCCCTCCTCCCCGATCTGCTCCTTCCGGGTCTCCCGCCCTTGTGGCCCATCTTCGTGCCGAACGCGCAGGAGACATGCAGGCGGGTCGGTCGGTCGGTGGAGCCAGCCAATAAACACGTACTGTACGTTCGCGAATGAAACGGAAACAAGGAACAACAATGTTCCTTCAGGATTCCGTACCCGTGGGAGAAAAGAAAAAAACTCAAAATACCGGGCGGTGTCTCCAAAGCAGATCACGCCGGCCGGCTTGGAGACCCGTCGGTACGTGTACGTACCCCTTCTTATTATACCAGTTGACCAAATCAAGCCATCATTTCGGATCGAACATTGTTTTTTCCCCTCTTGTCAACCCGAACAAATAAAACTTCCCTTTAAAATAATAAGAACAACGTCAACTTACATTAGAAGAAGCGGCATGATGAGACGATTGAGACGCCTGTGTAGCCCACGGCATCGTCCGCTGTCTGTCCGCGCGCGCCTGTAACCCCGACGAATTCCACGCGTACGCCTCGCCATGGTCCGCCATCCACCACTTCCGCAGAATCAAAGACGCCATGTTACAGATCAGTGATGAGATCAAAGAGAAGAACCGAAGAGAAGGACGTACGGCACCTCGCCAACAAGGTCGATCGGCCATCGACGAGGAAGCTGCTCCGTCCATCGTCATTGCCGATGAATCAGACACGCCATGTAACAGCAGATCGATGCCGCCCCGCGCCTTCGCCCTAGCCCCAAGTCATCAAGTTGCAAGTCACGCGCAAACCGCACGCGGAACGTGGCAAGGGCCTTGTATTTATAGAGGGCAGTCGGAGAAAGCTTTAGGATTGTTCCAATTTTCAATTTCAAAGGAGGGAAAAGATTGAGCTGGGTAGGGCGGGAAACGGGATAAAAATTTGGGTTCCTCTCCATCTTCTTGTCTGATGGACGGTGGAGATGCAATGATTCGCTCATATGGTCTCACTATTAGGCCCGGAAATTTGCCATCTTTAATATGGAAAGAAGGATTTCTATTTTAATGCTGTCCGGCCAACCTAAATCACGGAACGAATTTTAGGGGTCTCTGATTTTTTCCTGAAACTCAGAGAAAAGTATTCAATGCTAGATTTGATTACTGTATGGCATCATCGTCCTTATGATGAAACTAGTTGGATGCCCGTGCGTTGCCACGGGCTACTTTTCCTGCATCCCATGTAATATAATACACATAATTTTGAGGTATAGAAACAAATACACACATGATATTGCAAAAATAATAAAAGATGTCTTTGATTAAATATAATTTGACAAAGTCTATAATTTGACATCATATGCACAAAAGGGACAACCACACAATTATCTCCTACTGAGATTGCAATTAGCTTGAATCCGGATCTATCAGACCAATGAGTCAGCACATTACACTTTGTCTCAGTCATGTCAATCACACGCTTTGCCTTTGGTCATGTCGCTCGCTCATGTTGTCGTCCATTCCGAGCTAATTTAATCTCGTTCCGTGATTAACACTACTCACCGTTCCCAAATAAATTTGCCTTAGTTTCCCCATGGGCCCATCTCCGTGCATTGGTATGGTTGGTATTTGTATTTACTTAAATGCCTAAACCTCTATTCGGGTGTTTGCTCAACAACAAGAAGAACAAAAGAAGGCTTAAATAAAAAACAAAATCAAAATGGAGGAAATACATCATGTTTGTGAATACAACATGCATATTGAATGTGAAGGCATAATATTTTTTAATAAATAAGGTTGCCATGTGATAGTCTCGAGATTCTTTGTACCTGACCACGCAAATATCTATTAAGGTATACCCATGTGATAATTAATATTAAATTGGCATATCATCATGGCTATATGAAATGAAGATTGGAGCATACAACGATGGATAAATCTACAAAGTTTTACTTCAGTCTAAGACCATAGTTTATGACTCATAACTAAAACAAGAACAAGAACAGAAGTATAGCCAATAAGGCACATACCCTACTTATCCATCCAAATGAATCGGTAGTAGCTATACTATAGTATTCATATAACCTGAGTTCTGTTGACATGGTAGAAAACCAAGGGAAATAGCTTGCGATTTTGAAATCAGCAGCAAACACTAAGTTCGAGTTAACTCTACCTGCATAATTGACAATCCAAGGCATGGATAAACAGCCGGCTGATCCTGCACGTCAATACAACTTCATACTGCACACTGCACTTGATATAATGACCTTAAATAGATGTGTATCATAGAAAAATTGAGAGGATTTTAGTTAAATATATATCATTCAAAATAAAGTATTTAAAATTTAAACTACCACTGGCATGCACCATATATTCTTTTAGTAGTGACTTTACTGTAGGAGGCCAATAAATTTGTGGGGTAAATATTATTTGAAGCTATTTGAACTGCACTACACAGACCATGTTCCATGACGAGATCAAGGTAATTTCATCATAACTTAACAGTAATCTTTACATCATTACGAAAGTTACCCCAAAACAGACACGTAGCTGAACATGATGCATACATTATCTGCTTACCTAAAACTCAAACTAAATGCATGTTGTTTTGTTTTTCGATTGAAACTGAAACTGCACCAGTTGATCCTATGGAATACCCCTAAACTTATTTTCCAGATACCTAGACTACATGCATATTATGGGATAAGATTCTGAGCTAGAGCAGATCATGATTTATTGCTACATCTTATCAAATATACAACAAGTATTTTTTGCATTTAAACAATTTTTCACCTAATGCAACACCAAGCAATTGAGGTGTACATGAAAAATCAAATAGCTCATCTACAAAGAACCATTCGTATGCAATTAAGTAAACTGTCGGAACACCATGTTCATGTTAAGTGAACCAACCTAGAGCTTACCACAAACCAAGTCAGGGGATCGGCGCTTCCTTGGGGCTGGCTGTAGCAGCACCGATAGTGAGGGAGAGTTCACGACATTGACGGAGGTCCTCAATTTTTTTTATCAACTTGCTTACTAAAAACAAAGATTGCTACTACACTGGGTAACAAATTAAGAAGGTGCTAGACTGCTTCATGTCACATAAATCATGCGAAGTATCCAAGTGGGAATCAGACTTCACAACTAACCGAGTACCAATGGGGGCAAGACAAGCCAATGTACCCTCATGCTACGGCCCCAAACTTTTTTCTACTTGGCATTTGATTGCCTTAGGAAAATATCAGATTACTAAACAAAATAAAATTTCATCTCAATTATATTTAACTTATACTAAAACTTGAAACGTAGTAGAATCCTGAAAAGAACAAAGACATAGAAATTCAAAGTCTGAAATATATATGCATATCTCCAATTGGCTAGAAAATTACTGCACAACAGCTACAAGTATACTGCATTTTCAAGGCTTGCTGAAAAGCAGTACATGAGTTTTTTTTGCGAACACGCAAAACCTTGCGTGTCGACTTAGATAGATGGAGAAGAAAACCTAGGGTACAGCGGTTCCAGCACCAAGAATTGGTGCGGGTACATCTTCCAATTTTGGAACCTGGCCGGGCCGGCTCTACGGAGGGGAGACAACGACACCCAAAATAACATGGGAAAAACAAACAGGCTAGCCCCAGATGTGGCTCAACCCTACAGCTCCCGACAACTTCCATAGCTCAATCTCGTCGTTGATCCACTGACACACCATGGTGACGGAGGAGACCTTGTGGTCGAACACTCGGGCGTTTCGCTCCTTCCATGGCGTCCAAACAGCAAGCAAGACAAGTGAGTCGAAGCCCTTCCTTGACAGCGTGTGGAGGCGTTGTTGTTCGGTCGGCCACCAGTCAATGAGCACGTCAACATGGTTTGGCAAGTGGGCCTCGAGGCCACATCTGTTGAGGACGCCATGCCAGACCTGCCTTGCACATACGCAGCCCACGGAGATGTGGTCTGATGTTTCCGGTGCTTGGTCATAGAGCAGGCATGCTGTGTGCGAAGCCAAACCCCGGCCGCAATCGCCGATCCGCCGTCCATAGGCACCGCTGCATAGCCAGCCAGATATGAATCTTACACATCGCATTGCTGGCGCCCATGTCTTCCAAATTGCCTTGCCGCAGGGGAAGAGCGCAAGGCCGGCGAAGAAATTAAGCTCGATACGCTGAGCTTGCCAACTACGTCCCTGCTGGAGTCAACTTCCACTCTACGTAGTCAGGTACCTCGGGCGCTAGTGTTACCTGCTGTAGCTCATCCAACAATTTCAGGAACTGTACCAACACGGGGACAGTATGCACATGAGTTTGGTTAATTAAATACTGTTGGAGATGTAGGCAAATCAGTAAGATCCTTCACATAGCAAAGCGTGTGTAAACTTGAAGACCAAAGAATCGGACTCATTCGTGGCGCAGACAGGCAATGTTCATCGATAACATCAACTTGACATAGCACAAAACCGCAGCTCATGGCTGGCTGCAACCCGTCGATAAAATGTCACCGGGCTGAGAAATTGCATGATTAGCTTTTAGTTCTTGAGACCCAGTTATAACCTGCGTCATGTCAAATTGCAATTTGCTCACGTGCAACACATATGCTTGTATACTGCAATGCAATATATTCACTTACAAAATGATTTTGCGGGTACTATGTTCACCTTGTATGGATCAAAAAGGAAATTCCTTGCTAGCTGCTCAACTTCCTTTGGCCAAGTAGCACTCCAAAAAATTTTGCCATTCTCTTTCTTGAACGACCTTGCTCCAAAAATTACTTCAATGGCTGCAGCAATTGTTAGAGATTTTTGACATTGTTTGTCATTTGCTGTTAAAGCCTCCAGGTCAATATTCACTTCCACACCTAGAGCTAAACAAATTTCCCAAAGCCAAGAAGCTTTTCATTCAATACAATTCATAGTATGTAGCTTTCCTCTGGTAATAGATTCAGACATCTAAGGCCCGGCCATAGTGGTTTGCTTCGTTTCCCCTAGAAATCTGGACAACAAACAGTTGTATTTTGCAGCAGAAGCAAGCCCACCGTACTTCATGAGGATTCCGGGGCGTTTTTTTCTAGCTGATTGGAGCATGCGCATGGTCTCTAGGGCGCCACCGGATCAAGTGCAGCCCTTGGTGCCCTGGAGGAGTTGGGCTTGGCAACCTGGAGGACAGAAGAGGAGAGAGGATGGCGGGTGGTCTTCGACGGAGTCGTGGCCGGCGCACCGGGGTGTCCACGGCAAGGGAGTCCGACTGGCGATGGCTTGGCGACCTAGAGGACAAAGCAGACGAAAGAGGATGGCTGGTGGTCTTCGACGGAATCGTGGCCAGCGGCTGCGTGCTCCGAACCCTAGTCCTCTTTTCCCGTGCTCAGATAGAGTCGGTTACTGAAGTTGGACAACAACTCTTAGCGTTCTTTGTTGACAGGCCGGACAGCACACGACGGACGAGCAAGGCAGGGAGAGCGCCCCGGTTTTTTTGACGTACCACAATTTTCTTGACGTACGAAACGGTTTTTTGACTTACCACGGTTTAGAAACCATCACGTCCTCAAGCCGTATTATTAGTAGAGATATGTTAGGGACACATGTATGCAAGTTATCTAGGGTGGACGATGCTCCGGTGGTCTTTATCCGGCGAAACCCTAGACCGGGAGGGGTTCAAAGATCTACCCCTATAGCTTTCTCCGTATGAGGCCTCACCGATGGATCTTTTGCTTTATTTTGGTTTATTTAGGACATATATACATGGAAAGCAATGGTTGGGCCCACTTTACCATGATATAGGCTCCGATAGACCCGTAGCGGGAGTTTCCACATACAGATCCTAGATTTCAGCTATTGTTAACAACCCATGTATGTGAAGAAGGCCGTGCCCGGGACCTATATATATTGCACGTACCAACCTTGTGTCACACCTATACACATATGTTAGGGACACATGCATGCAAGTTATCTAGGTTGGACGATGCTCCGGTGGTCTTTATCCAGCGAAACCCTAGACCGGGGGGGTTCGGAGATCTACCCCTATAGCTTTCTCCGTATGAGGCCTCACCGATGGATCTTTTGCTTTATTTTGGTTTGTTTAGGACATATATACATGGAAAGCAATGGTTGGGCCCACTTTACCATGAAATAGGCTCCGATAGACCCGTAGCAGGAGTTTCCATGTACAGATCCTAGATTTCAGCTAGTGTTAACACCCCATGTATGTGAAGAAGGCCTTGCCCGGGACGTATATATATTGCATGTACCAACCTTGTGTCACACCTATACACATATGTTAGGGACACATGCATGCAAGTTATCTAGGGTGGACGATGCTCCGGTGGTCTTTATCCGGCGAAACCCTCGACCGGGGGGTTCGGAGATCTACCCCTATAGCTTTCTCCGTATGAGGCCTCACCAATGGATCTTTTGCTTTATTTTGGTTTGTTTAGGACATATATACATGGAAAGCAATGGTTGGGCCCACTTTACCATGAAATAGGCTCCGATAGACCCGTAGCGGGAGTTTTCACGTAGAGATCCTAGATTTCAGCTATTGTTAACACCCCATGTATGTGAAGAAGGCCTTGCCCGGGACATATATATATTGCATATACCAACCTTGTGTCACACCTATACACATATGTTAGGGACACATGCATGCAAGTTATCTAGGGTGGACGATGCTCCGGTGGTCTTATCCAGCGAAACCCTAGACCGGGGGGGTTCGGAGATCTACCCCTATAGCTTTCTCCGTATGAGGCCTCACCGATGGATCTTTTGCTTTATTTTGGTTTGTTTAGGACATATATACATGGAAAGCAATGTTTGGGCCCACTTTACCATGAAATAGGCTCTGATAGACCCATAGCGGGAGTTTCGATGTACAGATCCTGGATTTCAGCTATTGTTAACACCCCATGTATGTGAAGAAGGCCTTGCCCGGGACCTATATATATTGCATGTACCAACCTTGTGTCACACCTATACAATATGTTAGGGACACATGCATGCAAGTTATCTACGGTGGACGATGCTCCGGTGGTCTTTATCCGGTGAAACCCTAGACCGGGGGGGTTCAGAGATCTACCCCTATAGCTTTCTCCGTATGAGGCCTCACCGATGGATCTTTTGCTTTATTTTGGTTTGTTTAGGACATATATACATGGAAAGCAATGGTTGGGCCCACTTTACCATGAAATAGGCTCCGATAGACCCGTAGCGGGAGTTTCCACGTACAGATCCTAGATTTCAGCTAGTGTTAACACCCCATGTATGTGAAGAAGGCCTTGCCCGGGACCTATATATATTGCATGTACCAACCTTGTGTCACACCTATACACATATGTTAGGGACACATGCATGCAAGTTATCTAGGGTGGACGATGCTCCGGTGGTCTTTATCCGGCGAAACCCTAGACCGGGGGGGGTTCGGAGATCTACCCCTATAGCTTTCTCCGTATGAGGCCTCACTGATGGATCTTTTGCTTTATTTTGGTTTGTTTAGGACATATATACATGGAAAGCAATGGTTGGGCCCACTTTACCATGAAATAGGCTCTGATAGACCCGTAGCGGGAGTTTCCACGTACAGATCCTGGATTTCAGCTATTGTTAACACCCCATGTATGTGAAGAAGGCCTTGCCTAGGACCTATATATATTGCATGTACCAACCTTGTGTCACACCTATAAACATATGTTAGGGACACATGCATGCAAGTTATCTAGGGTGGACGATGCTCCGGTGGTCTTTATCCGGTGAAACCCTTGACCGGGGAGGTTCGGAGATCTACCCCTATAGCTTTCTCCGTATGAGGCCTCACCGATGAATCTTTTGCTTTATTTTGGTTTGTTCAGGACATATATACATGGAAAGCAATGGTTGGGCCCACTTTACCATGAAATAGGCTCCGATAGACCCGTAGCGGTAGTTTCCACGTACAGATCCTGGATTTTCGCTATTGTTAACACCCCATGTATGTGAAGAAGGCCTTGCCCGGGACCTATATATATTGCATGTACCAACCTTGTGTCACACCTATATACATATGTTAGGGACACATGCATGCAAGTTATCTAGGCTGGACGATGCTCCGGTGGTCTTTATCCAGCGAAACCCTAGACCGGGGGGGGTTCGGAGATCTACCCCTATAGCTTTCTCCGTATGAGGCCTCACCGATGGATCTTTTGCTTTATTTTGGTTTGTTTAGGACATATATACATGGAAAGCAATGGTTGGGCCCACTTTACCATGAAATAGGCTCCGATAGACCCGTAGCAGGAGTTTCCATGTACAGATCCTAGATTTCAGCTAGTGTTAACACCCCATGTATGTGAAGAAGGCCTTGCCCGGGACTTATATATATTGCATGTACCAACCTTGTGTCACACCTATACACATATGTTAGGGACACATGCATGCAAGTTATCTAGGGTGGACGATGCTCCGGTGGTCTTTATCCGGCGAAACCCTAGACCGGGGGGTTCGGAGATCTACCCCTATAGCTTTCTCCGTATGAGGCCTCACCGATGGATCTTTTGCTTTATTTTGGTTTGTTTAGGACATATATACATGGAAAGCAATGGTTTGGCCCACTTTACCATGAAATAGGCTCCGATAGACCCGTAGCGGGAGTTTTCACGTACAGATCCTGGATTTCAGCTATTGTTAACACCCCATGTATGTGAAGAAGGCCTTGCCCGGGACATATATATATTGCATATACCAACCTTGTGTCACACCTATACACATATGTTAGGGACACATGCATGCAAGTTATCTAGGGTGGACGATGCTCCGGTGGTCTTATCCAGCGAAACCCTAGACCGGGGGGGTTCGGAGATCTACCCCTATAGCTTTCTCCGTATGAGGCCTCACCGATGGATCTTTTGCTTTATTTTGGTTTGTTTAGGACATATATACATGGAAAGCAATGTTTGGGCCCACTTTACCATGAAATAGGCTCTGATAGACCCGTAGCGGGAGTTTCGACGTACAGATCCTGGATTTCAGCTATTGTTAACACCCCATGTATGTGAAGAAGGCCTTGCCCGGGACCTATATATATTGCATGTACCAACCTTGTGTCACACCTATACAATATGTTAGGGACACATGCATGCAAGTTATCTACGGTGGACGATGCTCCGGTGGTCTTTATCCGGTGAAACCCTAGACCGGGGGGTTCAGAGATCTACCCCTATAGCTTTCTCCGTATGAGGCCTCACCGATGGATCTTTTGCTTTATTTTGGTTTGTTTAGGACATATATACATGGTAAGCAATGGTTGGGCCCACTTTACCATGAAATAGGCTCCGATAGACCCGTAGCGGGAGTTTCCACGTACAGATCCTAGATTTCAGCTAGTGTTAACACCCCATGTATGTGAAGAAGGCCTTGCCCGGGACCTATATATATTGCATGTACCAACCTTGTGTCACACCTATACACATATGTTAGGGACACATGCATGCAAGTTATCTAGGGTGGACGATGCTCCGGTGGTCTTTATCCAGCGAAACCCTAGACCGGGGGGGTTCGGAGATCTACCCCTATAGCTTTCTCCGTATGAGGCCTCACTGATGGATCTTTTGCTTTATTTTGGTTTGTTTAGGACATATATACATGGAAAGCAATGGTTGGGCCCACTTTACCATGAAATAGGCTCCGATAGACCCGTAGCGGGAGTTTCCATGTACAGATCCTGGATTTCAGCTATTGTTAACACCCCATGTATGTGAAGAAGGCCTTGCCCAGGACCTATATATATTGCATGTACCAACCTTGTGTCACACCTATAAACATATGTTAGGGACACATGCATGCAAGTTATCTAGGGTGGACGATGCTCCGGTGGTCTTTATCCGGCGAAACCCTAGACCGGGGGGGTTCGGAGATCTACCCCTATAGCTTTCTCCGTATGAGGCCTCACCGATGGATCTTTTGCTTTATTTTGGTTTGTTTAGGACATATATACATGGAAAGCAATGGTTGGGCCCACTTTACCATGAAATAGGCTCCGATAGACCCGTAGCGGGAGTTTCCACATACAGATCCTGGATTTCAGCTATTGTTAACACCCCATGTATGTGAAGAAGGCCTTGCCCGGGACCTATATATATTGCATGTACCAACCTTGTGTCACACCTATACACATATGTTAGGGACACATGCATGCAAGTTATCTAGGGTGGACGATGCTCCGGTGGTCTTTATCTGGCGAAACCCTAGACCGGGGGGGTTCGGAGATCTACCCCTATAGCTTTCTCCGTATGAGGCCTCACCGATGGATCTTTTGCTTTATTTTGGTTTGTTTAGGACATATATACATGGAAGGCAATGGTTGGGCCCACTTTACCATGAAATAGGTTCCGATAGACCCGTAGCGGGAGTTTCCACGTACAGATTCTGGATTTTAGCTATTGTTAACACCCCATGTATGTGAAGAAGGCCTTGCCCGGGACCTATATATATTGCATATACCAACCTTGTGTCACACCTATACACATATGTTAGGGACACATGCATGCAAGTTATCTAGGGTGGACGATGCTCCGGTGGTCTTTATCCGGCGAAACCCTAGACCGGGGGGGGGGTTCGGAGATCTACCCCTATAGCTTTCTCCGTATGAGGCCTCACCGATGGATCTTTTGCTTTATTTTGGTTTGTTTAGGACATATATACATGGAAAGCAATGGTTGGGCCCACTTTACCATGAAATAGGCTCCGATAGACCCGTAGCAGGAGTTTCCATGTACAGATCCTAGATTTCAGCTAGTGTTAACACCCCATGTATGTGAAGAAGGCCTTGCTCGGGACCTATATATATTGCATGTACCAACCTTGTGTCACACCTATACACATATGTTTGGGACACATGCATGCAAGTTATCTAGGGTGGAGATGCTCCGGTGGTCTTTATCCGGCGAAACCCTAGACCGGGGGGTTCGGAGATCTACCCCTATAGCTTTCTCTGTATGAGGCCTCACCGATGGATCTTTTGCTTTATTTTGGTTTGTTTAGGACATATATACATGGAAAGCAATGGTTGGGCCCACTTTACAATGAAATAGGCTCCGATAGACCTGTAGCGGGAGTTTCCACGTACAGATCCTGGATTTCAGCTATTGTTATGTTGCCTGTCAAAACCCACCGGCGAGCAGCGACGAGCAACACGAAGAGCCGGGAGGCTCCCAGAACTACTGGTGGGCCCTGGTCCCTCGGGCAACGACCCGCAAAACTCCGGCACACGTCCTGGCTGATGCAAGGGCGTGCCACCTGACCTATACCTGATCAGGAAGGTGATGGATTGCTTCGATTAGTTTCCTGCATGGCAGACACGTAAACATTAAATACGAGCCTCGATCGGCTCTCAGGTTTCCCTGTGAATCGGCTCATGTAGCCGATTGTCCCATGGATCTGCATTGGATCTACGATAACATGGGGTTTTGCTTTATCAATACAAGTCAAATCGATCTACGACAGTTTAACGCTTTCACCACATAATTGGAACATCCCACACGTAATTGAGCCTGGTAGATACGAAAGATAACAGAAAACTAACCCTAGAGGAGGCCAAAAAACCAACGTAGAGTCAATTCCCGGAACAACTCCTCTCGAATTGGCAAACCATATCCTTACGTACTACTGGATCGTTCAACCCGTTTGTGAGGCCTAACCATGCGGATATCAAACTAATCCTTGGAGAACAAGGAACAACTATGATAGATTGAATCGACTGAATAAAGATCAAGCAAGATGCTGCCCTTACACCCAAAATAGGTGCAAAGGCAGCGAGATCTCTAGGGGCAGCATGACTAAGCAAACATAACCAAAAGCACCGATGCTAGCCCAAACAGATCTATGATAACAGTATTACTCGCCATCAACAAGGCTTCAGTACGAGCAACACCAAATAACACATAAGTAGATGCTGCCTAGATCGCGAGATGCGATCTAGGCAGCACGACGCTTACCTGAAAGAAACCCTCGAAACAAGGGGTGGCGATGCGCCGAGATTGTGTTTGTTGTGAACGTGATCGTCCTCCTTTCTCAATAACCCTAGGTACACATTTATAGTCCGGAGACTTTCTATCTTTGGAATAAACCTAACAACTCTATCTCATGTTTAAACCGAAACGTAATCTATCATAATATACAGATACACGGGCAATTAGCCCAAATCCACGCGCAAGGCCGATCCAGCCTCCAAGCCCATCTTGATTACGGCCCATCTCCTCATTTGGCCAAAATGTGGCGATAACACATGCCCCCCTGGTTTTGGCAATAATAATTCCAAAACCACTCTGTTTTTTCTTCATCGGGTCACGCGTTGCAGAGTAGAACCGTCATATCGCCTCCTCATCATGATGCCTCGCCTTCTCAACTTCTCCGCAGTACACGATTTGACAACTCTGGCACCACATTCTCGAAAACCGCTATGGCATTGAACCATCTTCCACTATTCCCCTTATTTAAATCTATCCGAACCATTTGCATCCTCATTCTTCTCTAATAGCCAAAAAACCCTCTTCCTCCGCCATGGCCTCCTCTTCTTCCTCCAACACATCCGGCCTTTCCTTCCAATCCTCCGACTCCGTCAACCGGGAGCCGACGCCGGAGCACCCGCCAATGGCGGCGTACGAAGCTCTCGCCCCACAATGGTGGGACGAGAGAGACTGGGACTTCGCCGCCCAGTCAGAGGACGACGAGTCCCTGACCGACGGCGAGGAGGACCTCCAACCCCTCGTCGACGGGGAACTGGAGGCGGAGAGCGCCGACGACGCCGTGTCCTGGGGCGAGGACATCGGCTCTTCCGATGAGGAGGAAGAAGCAGAGGAGGACACCTCCTCCGACGAATACCCGCCGGTGAAGCGCTTCCGCGCCGGGTCCAGCGAGGACACCGACGACGACGACGAGGACGAGGAGGCCCCCGCTGACAACTTCAGCAGCAGCGGTGAGGACTACGCCGGCAGCAGCGCCGATGACAGCGAAGACGGCGGCGGCAATGGCAACGGCGACGACGACGACGCCGCCTTCTAGATTAGGAACTAGTAGTAGTAGTACTAGTAGTAGATCTCCATTTTGTAAGCAATCGGCTTCATTGTAAACAACCGTCTTTGGAATCAACAAAGCTTGCTTTTCCCAATTTGATTTTGCCGATAGTCAAATAGGTCAACGTTCCAAAAGCCGATAGTAACGAATCGGCTTTCACCATACCACGCTTGATATGATCAACCAAGTCAAAGCCCAAAGAGCCGATGGCAACACATCGGCTTTTCCCACAAACGTTGGCAAGGTCAAACTCGGTCGCTTATTTAGACAAGTCTGAGCGGTCACTTTCCAATTTCAACGGTAACCTGCAACCATCTTCAAAAAGGCTAACTCAGATCTCCAATTGCCCCATTGAACAAATCGGGCTCACGGCGACACGAACCCTAGATTCCCCACCGCATAGATCCATCTCCGCCGGCAAATTAGATGGCGGAATCGTCCAGCGCCAACACAGCGGTCTCCGGTCTGAAGGTAATCCTTAACTGTTCCTCGCAATCTGAGCTCGGTGCTAGAATTAATAGCAAACACCTGAATTAATGCTTTATCCCATCATTAAAATTTTAGGTTTCAGACATTCCGCTACCGCATCCTTCTCTCCCAAATTCTCTCTGCCTTGGCCCCCGTACAGAATCTAGTCCTGCCCATCTGATCTCTTGCGAGGCAAACAGAATCCCCTTCGTAAGCCAAAACTTAGATTTGGATTCTTGGGCCGACTGCTTACGAGCCTGGCCTAATCCTCCCGAATATTGGGTTTCTTGGTACAGTAGGGTAGCCAAAACTTACCAATCCCAATGGGAAACCACGGGAATAGCCGATGCCTTGACTTTGTCATTGTCTCCCCTTGAGAAACATGAAAATCTTCTAAAAACCATCGGCTATTTCTGGTCTGATGCTCTGAACTGCTTCATGTTCGGCCATGGCCCCATGACACCAACTCTGTTAGACGTGGTGATGATTACTGGTCTAGACGTCACATCACCCAGCCCCTCTGCTTTTATGCTGCCAAAAGTCCCCTTCAAGCTTTCTTCCAAAACAGATTGCACGAACTGGGGTGCTTATCTTTGAAGCCACATGAAAACTAAGGGCCCTGTCACAGAGAAAGAACACACGGCCTTCCTCAATTTCTGGCTGGAACATTTCATATTCTGTGGCCCTTCCCTTGCCCCAACCAAGAATTATCTCTCCTTGGCCTATGAACTTGCCAGAGGCACTCAACTTGGCATCGGCAAACTGTTCCTTGGAGAAGTCTATCGATATCTCCAGTTGATGTCTGTCAAACTATCCTCCCACATAGCAGTCAAAACAGGAGGTCCTTGGTGGTTTATTCAACTATGGGCTCAGCTGTACTTTCAAAACCATATCCCAAACTTCCCCCTTTTGGCAAGTTGCACCTTTCCAGATGCCAAAGGGAAGCAGATCCGATGCACCAGCTACGGCCAAGCTCTGTATAGCCTGCCAGGTAGTAAACTGATCCCTCATGAAGCATCCAAGTGGTTCAGCATTTTCTTCCAAGGCCTGGACAATCCTATCTTCTTTCCTTACACAGAGGAATCGGAAAATTTTGAAAATCCAATCTCCTTCAGGCTGGACAACTTTGCCGATGACACTAGCACTCGGCAGCTATTCTCCACCGTGATCCGTCCCTGCTTCCTCCCAGTTGGCATGAGCACATCCAACAGAATAATCAAGCCTGGATACGAGTTCTACCAGCCGGTCGTAGCAGCTCGGCAATTTGGCCTTGGGCAAGTACCTCCTCATTTCTTTCTCCACCACCTCATAGAGAGCAGAGCTGACCTGCCCGATCCTCTCACCAGTCAGAGGTGTTATTCTTTCTTCGATGCTCTGACCATCCCAATTCCTAACAACCTCACTTTCGCTTCATCAACCGATGGTTTTGAGAACTGGTGGTCGATGTGGAAGACTCATGCCTTCAGGAGAGCTCTGGGACCATTGCTGGAACAGCTCGATGCTGAATATGACATCCCCGTAGAACAGGTACTGCTACTTGTAAATTTTCTTGATGCAGCTCACGACGATTCTTTTAATATCCTGCTCTGTCTCCTTGCAGCAACAAGATGGTCCAGAACCTACTAACAAGGATGGCTCCCCCTTCGAATTCCTCCCACTAGCTCCTGTGGTCCTTTTCTGCAAAAACTCGCCACCTTTGAAACAGGTCGTGATGCAGAACCAGCCGATATCACCAAAATCGGCTTCCAAGAGCCAAGCAACTTCCGGGTCAGCTGCCTCCCGAGTTCCAACTAAGACAAGAACGGCGGTGAGAAAGGTAGTGGCCAAAAAAACTTTGAGGCGCCGGAGCCCTTCTCCAGAGAGCTCGCACGTACGCTGATTCATGCCTTGGTTGATCTCATTTATCTTTGTAAACATGCTTGTGCTTACCAACTCTCCCTTTCTTACAGGTCTCCATCGAAGACACCTCCAGCGAGGAAACACAATCCAATCGAGGAGATTCAAGCTCAGCAGACTCTGAGAGAACCACCACACCGAGCCAGCCAGATGTGCCACCATCGGCTTCCAGGAAAAGGCCTGTTCCTGAACCTGTTGCCCCCCGAGCAGCAGTCGAGGCGGGGCAAGCTGTGAGCCCCAAGAGGGCTCGCAAGGGACTGCAAACTTCTTCTTCGAGCCAGGAGGCTTCGAAAGTAATTATCCTCCATACTCTTACCACTCCTTTTTTATGCCGATTCATTGCTATTCACATCGGCTAAGCACCTTTCATGCAGACGAATGACACTTCTAGTGGGAAAGTCGGGGAAGTGCCGATGCCTTCCGCAAGCCTGGATCTAGTAATCCCTGAAGGTGTAGATGAAACGGTTGCCAATCTGGCCAAACCCTCAGCAACAACACACGAGCCGATTGTCTCGCCGTCGGCTATCCCCCTGATCTCAGGAGAGGTATGTTCGCTTCTTTCGACTCATCCTTCCCTGTTTGACGCATACTGACGCCACTTCTGCCTGCCAGGGTTGTGATATCTCAGGCTTGCTGACGTTCGACCCTGAATCCATCGAACCAGCTCCCTCTGCCGCCAACGATGAACCACGAGCAAGCGCTGTTCTACCTCAATTCCAGCGTCTCAAAGCCTTGCTGTCCTCCCCAATCGAGAAGTTGGTCGAGGGTTCTGAAGAGGTGAAGAGTGTTCTTGACGAAATCAAGGACCAACTCCCAGTAGCATTGCAGGTGAAGCTTTGGCCAGTTGTGACTCTGTCTTTCTACGGGTCAAGGGTGAAGTTGGCTCGTGAGAGGATCAATCTACGCCACGCCCAACTCCCACTGAAGGCCGATATTGCAGCCAAATGGCAGCGGCTCAATGAGAAAAAGGCGTCTCTGGATGCCAAAACTGACACCTCTGTCAGCACCGCCGAGCTTGCATCCTTAAAAAAGGAATTGGAAGATCTCGAAGAGAAGGTCCGGGCGACTAAAAAGCTCATTCATGACAAGGAAGCATTCATCGCCCGCTCCCAAGACGAAGCAGAAGGCCTCAAAGCTCAACTGAAGACTGATCTGGCAGAAATACGTGCCCTGAGCAAGCAGCTAGTGACGGGCAAGGACGATGATGACGAAGCCGAGATCGCCGAGGTGGATCGTGTCCGTGCTGACGCCCTCCATGCCTTCGAGGCATTCCTTCAGTAGCTTATTCATGTAACCTGACACCTGCTCGTAACAGTCTGAACCTCGAGAGTCGATGGCTGTGCATTGTTTTTTTATTTATTTGGCCGATTTCATGTATCGGCCCTCATATTTCACTGTTCATCATCCCACATGCTTGGGAAATATTAATCTGGATATATTTTTTTTACTGGCCGATTTCATGTATCGGCCCCCATATTTCACTGTCCATCATCCCACATGCTTGGGAAATATTTCTTGAGATGCTGACCGTTAACAGCCACTGGGAATTTCACACCGTCCAGCTCCTCAAGCATGTACGCGTTGCCCCTTAAAACTTGGTCGACCCTGTATGGCCCGTGCCAACTTGGAGACCATTTACCGTATGCTGCATCCTTAGTTCCCAATGGCAATACAGCTTCCCATACCAGATCACCAACGTGGAACTCCTTTGGTCTCACCTTCTTATTATATGCACGAGCTACCTTGGCTTTGTTCTCTTTAATTTTCTCAAGCGACCACAGCCTAAGTTCAGTTAAATCCTCAACACTGTCACTCATCAGGGCTGCATATTCTTCAGTTGTTAGATCGTTCTGAAAAGTGACACGTCTCGATCCAGCCGTAATCTCCCATGGCAATACGGCTTCTTGTCCATAGACTAGATGGTATGGCGAGGTTTTTATCGCTCCATGACATGACATGCGATAAGCCCACAAAGCTTCTGACAAAACCTCGTGCCAACGCCTAGGGTGCTCGTCGATTTTTCTCTTGATCAGCTTGATAAGGCTCTGATTGGACGCTTCAGCTTGCCCATTTGCTTGAGCATAGTATGGAGATGATCGGATCAGCTTAATTCCCGTGTCCTCGCAGAACTCTCTAAACTCGTGAGAAATGAAGACCGAACCTCCATCGGTCGTGATAGTTTGGGGAATCCCGAATCTATGAAGGACATGTTCTTTCACGAAATTGATAACATCCTTCGAGTTTACTGACTTCATAGGGACGGCTTCCACCCATTTAGTGAAATAATCCGTAATGGCCAAAATCCACATGTGGCCTTTGCTTGATGGAGGATTGATCTTGCCAATGATATCCATGCCCCAACCTCGGAATGGCCAAGGCTTGATGATGGGGTTCATCGCTGATGCAGGTACCATCTGAATCTTCCCGAATTTCTGACATGCTTGACACCCTTTATAGTACTTAAAACAGTCCTCAAGCATGGTGGGCCAATAAAACCCTGATCGCCTGATCAACCATTTCATCTTGTGAGCCGATTGGTGAGTTCCACAGGCGCCTTCGTGTACCTCGTGTAGAAGCCGATTTGCCTCGGTTGGCCCCAGACATTTGAGCAGTAACCCTTCCAAAGTCCTGTAGAACATGTCATCCCCAATAAGCACATACTTCATGGCCTTGTACCTTATCCGTTTAGGTGCCCCCCGAGCCGAATCTTTCAAGTAATTGAAGATATCGGCTCTCCAGTCGTCCGCCTCCAGGAACTGTACCTGAACATTAGTTCCATCTGCTATGTCCTTGTAGCCTGAAGCCATCTGTGCAAGATCATTCGCCTCGGTATTCTGCGACCGCGGGATCCAGTTAAAGTTTAGATACCTGAACTGTGCCATCAGCTCACGGCATTGCAACCATAATGGGAAGAGTGACTCGCTCTCACACTTGTATTCGTCCGTGAGTTGGGAAATCACCAATTTGGAGTCTCCAAAAAGTTCCACTGCTTCTGCTCCGGCTTCAATGAGCAACTCCATTCCCTTGCGCATTGCCTCATACTCAGCGACATTGTTGGTGCAAGGGGTAGATAGCCTGATGGAGAAGGAATATGTTGCCCCCCGGGGCGACACGAGTAGAATGCCGATGCCGCAACCATCATCACAAGCCAATCCATCGAAAAACATAGCCCATGCACGTACAGACAGTGCTGCTATATCAGTGTTGATTCGTTCAGCAATAAGATCGGCCAACGCCTGTCCCTTAACCGCTTTGGCGGGTTGATACCGGATATCAAATTCCGATAATGCAAACATCCATTTGCCGAGTCGGCCTTTCAACACAGGAGCCGACAGCATATGTTTTATGACATCTGATTTGCATATGATGATAATCTCTGCTGACAGCAAGATGTGTCGCAGCTTGGTGCAGGTGAAAAATAGGCAGAGGCATAACTTCTCGATCTCAGGATACCTTGTCTCTGCATCCAGCATCCTTCTGCTGATGTAAAACACAACTCGCTCCAGACCATCATAAACTTGCACCACCACCGAGGCGATGGACGTGTCAGCCACCGACAAGTAAATGTAGAACGGCCTATCCTGCTGCGGTGGAACCAACACTGGCGGCTTCGTTAGATATTCTTTGATCTCGTCGAAGGCTCGTTGTTGTTCTGTCCCCCAGCGGAACTCCTCATCAGATTTAATTTTCACCAGTCCCATGAACGGCTCTATTCTTCCTGACAGATTGGAGATGAACCTTCTGACGAAGTTGATTTTGCCGATGAGACACTGCAGTTCTTTCTTCGTGGTAGGTGGCTTCATTGTTCGCACTGCCTCCTGACTTTTTAGGCCGATCTCAATTCCGCGTTCATGGACCAAGAAACCCAAGAACTGACCGGCCGTCACACCGAAGGCACACTTCTTTGGATTCATCCGTAGCCTGAATTTTCTGGTTCGGTCTAGGACGCGTCGCAGATCGTCCAAGTGTCCTTGTACTGAAGCAGACTTGACTACCACGTCATCGATATAAATCTCCACCAGCTTGCCGATCAGATCATGGAAAATGTAATTCATGGCTCTTTGGTATGTGGCGCCGGCATTCTTCAGTCCAAATGTCATGACTACATATTCAAACAACCCCACCGAACCTGGGACTCTGAATGCAGTCTTGTGTATATCTTCTGGAGCCATAAAAATTTGATTGTAACCGGCATTGCCATCCATAAAGCTCAAGACCTTATGACCAGCAGCTGCGTTGATCAATGTCTCTGCTACCGGCATCAGATACTCATCCTTTGGAGTGGCTCTATTGAGATCCCGAAAATCTATGGCAACACGCCATCGGCCATCCTTTTTCTCTACAGGTACGATACTAGAAATCCACTCAGCATACCTGCATGGCCTGATGAACCCAGCTTTCAACATTTTCTCGATCTCTTTCTTGACTTCCTCTAAAATTTCGGCCTTCATCTGTCGTGCTCGCTGCTGGAATGGCCGAAACCCTTTTTTAAGCGGGAGCCGATGCTCAATGATGCTCCTGTCTAACCCGGGCATCTCCGTATAGTCCCAGGCAAAGCAATCTGGATATTCTTTCAACAAAGCTATCATCGGACCCCGCAGATTCGGATCTAACTTTTTGCTGATAAATGTCGGTCGTGGCTTATCCCCAGGACCGATGTCAATCTCCTCTAGCTCATCAGCGGATGTAAACCCATACCCCAGCTTTCCGTCACCTGCTAAATCGATGCTGAACACAGGCCAAAAGTTTGGTGAGGATAACAAAGATAATTTGGGCCGATTGCCGGAATCGGCCCCCTTTTTGATTGCATTACTCAAGGAAGGTTTACAACTTATTTGTGCTCTACAATGGTAGGGAATCTCCCTACTACGACTACATGACATGCTTGTCGTAAGATCACTGCTTTTTATTTTTGTGGCCGATCGCAGGGATCGGCCTTACCACGCACAATCGTGGGCTTTGCTACTCTGTCAGGCCAGTGGATAAGACCAGCCTCACCCCGTTTTTTGTAGCTTCAATGCGCTCACAGCCGTCTAGACTGACTCCAGAGATCGGCTCTTGGTCTTCTGCGTCCCAAATGTTCATGCCAGCTATTGAGATCTCGATCGAATCATCTGCATGAATGACCTCCACTTCATCTCCAACCCACTGTATCAGGCATTGGTGCATCGTGGATGGAATGCAGCAGTTAGCGTGAATCCAATCCCTTCCCAGCAAGACAGCGTAGGTGCTTTTGGCTGTCAACAATGAAGAACGACGTAGGGATGGTTTTTCTACCCACGGTCAGATCCACGTTCAGAACGCCTTGCGTTTCTGAAGCTTGGCCGTTGAAGTCGCTTAGCGTGACGTTGGTTTTGATCAGATCTGCAGTGGAGCGTCCCAAACGCCGCAGCATGGAGTATGGCATTATATTGACTGCCGCTCCGGTGTCAACCAACATCTTGCGGACAGGCTGCCCATTGATATAACCTCTCAGGTACAGGGCTTTCAGATGTTTGTAGCCCTTCTCCCGTGGCTTTTCAAAGATAACCGGTCGTGGGCCGCAGTCAAACTGTGCCACTGGTAGTTCTTCGGTTCTTGGAGCGCAAAACTCTGACGGAAGTATGAACACCATGTTTGTGCCAGCCGATGTCTTCGCATCGGCTTTTACTGGTTTGGGGCGCCACTCTTTCTTTTTTGGACGGGCCTCCGTCTCCAAGGTTTGCTGAATTTTCACGGCCAGATCAGGCCGGGCTTTCCTTAAAGTGTGGAGGTACTGCGCTTCGGCTTCCTCCAAGCTACGTAGCCGCTGAACTCTACGCTTTTGGGTGTGTCTGAGTCCATCGGGACACCACCTTGGCCGGTGATATCTATCTTCTTCTTCATCCTCTGACTCCTCGAGATCTTTTGCTCGAGATGACTCCTCTTGTCTGTTCTGAGGCCGGAGAGGCCCTAGACGCTTGAACACTGAAACTGGACCTGTGTCATCCTTCTGCTGTCCACATTCCGGGCAGTTGTCGACTGTAGGCAATCGGCTCATTCCCGCATCCCAACAGTACTTGAAGAAAGGACAATCCCAATGTTTATCCACGCCTTCCTTTTCCTTTGACCTTCCCCTAGCGCGGTGCTCATATCCTTCATCATCTCTATCATGCCGACGGTATCTCCCATCGTATGCGTCGGTCCGACGATCTCTTTCATCATCTCTGTCGTACTGCCGACGTCGGTCATACTGACGCTCATACTTGTTAAGGAGATGCGTGGAGTGTGGCTTCTGATATCGCACGCTTCTCACTTGTTCCTCGGTTATATACCGCCTATCATCATAACGGGGCCGGTCGCGTGGACCGGCCTCTTCCTTTTCTTTGCCCCGGGAGTGGCCGCTTTCCTCCTTATACTTGCCATGGTGGTACACAGGCCCTGCCATGTTAATATCGAACGAGAAATCTAGCTGACGCCTCGTGGAGTGGCTGTGCTCTACCATGTTGATGCCAGGAAACGGGTTTGTGTCCACTTTCATGGCGAACTGCCCAAGGATCAGACGGCCCTGTTCTATCGCCGTTTGGATCTGCCGACGTAGCTCTTTGCAATCATTGGTGGTGTGGGTGAACGAGTGATGCCACTTGCAGTATGATCTCCCGTTCATCTCTTGCGCCGTAGGGATTTTATGGCCTTCGGGTAACTTCAGCTGCTTTTCCTTCAGCAGTAAATCGAATATCTGCTCAGCTTTGCTTACATCGAAGTCGAACCCTTTTGCAGGCCCTTGCTGTTTCACCCATTTGCAGGACACAGGATCTGCTCCCCGAGCCCATTCAGCCACGGCTATCTCCTGGTCTTCTACAAGATCCTCTTCTTCTGTATCGACCAGGCCTATCGGACGTTTGAACTTGTCTTGGTACAACTCAGGGTGGCGCTGCTCATACATTGTCAGTTTCTGGACCATGTGCGCCAGTGAATTGTATTCTACTTGGAAAGCCAGATCCTTGATCGGTGCTGAGAGACCCAACACGGCCAGCTCGACTGCTTCTTTCTCAGTTAAACGAGCCGAATAACATCGGTTCTTGACAGTCCTGAAACGCTGAATATACTCGGCTACCGTTTCTCCCCGCTTCTGCCGCACCTGCGCCAGATCGGCAATGCCAGCCTCGGTAGCTTCTGAATGATACTGAATATGGAACTGTTCTTCCAGCTGCTTCCAGGTCCGGATCGAATCTGGTGGCAACGAGGTGTACCACCCAAAAGCTGGTCCTGTCAGAGATTGCGCAAAGAACCTTACGCGTAACTGATCCGATGCTGAAATCATGCCTAACTGTGCCAAATATCGGCTCACGTGCTCGATCGAGCTAGACCCTTCTGAACCATTAAATTTTGAGAACTCAGGGAGCCGATACTTGGGTGGAAGCGGAATCAGATCATACTCGTTGGGGTACGGCTTGGAATAGCCGATTGTTCTCCTCTTCGGCACGAAGCCGAACTGGTCTCTCAAGATGGTACTGATTTGCTCCACCGTTTGAGCTGCAGGGGCTAAATTCTCATGACTCGTTCCGGTGGCATACTTAGCTAGCCACGCCTGTTTATCAGCGTCCATCCCGGACATCCCTGCTCCCGAAATCCCTACTCCAGAAACACCTGCCCCAGAAATCCCTGCGGTTGCAATCTGGTTCGTGCGCGTCAGGCTGTTGCAGTCCGGCACGTATGTGCACACATATCCATGTGGGATTTCTTTAGGTGGTTCAAACAGGAATTGGTAATCGCCAGGATCACCTCCAATCTTGTAGACGACGTACGCCGGTGACCCCGGTGGCTCCGGAGCTGCAAGCGTGAATGGTAGCTGTGGCCTGGTCTGGAGCGGTCTTTCTCCCTGGTGAGTCCCTAGGGTAGGCCCCGACGGAGAGTACTGATGTTTCATGATCTCCTGAACCACGCGAACCGCGACGCGCTCGAAAGCGTTCACCAGGCTCTCAGAATGGCGGTGAAGAGAATGAGCCACCATGTAATTGACTTCCTGTCGCAGAGCTCTGGTGCGATCCTCTGAAGGAACAGACAGATCCACCTCATCGAGAGCGCCTTCGGGTGAGAACCCTTTCCACCTGATGCCATGCTTACGGGTCCTCTCAAAAGAGCCGATGAGATCGGCTTCGAAGAGAGCTTTGATATCATCATACCTCTTCTTGTGCTCATCAGGCAGATCGTCGTACGTGATTGGTCTGTCCCCCATCGCAGCGTCAGATGTTGATGCAGATGTTGTTGAGTGTCCCACCGGGCGTGCCAGAATGTGTTGCCTGTCAAAACCCACCGGCGAGCAGCGACGAGCAACACGAAGAGCCGGGAGGCTCCCAGAACTGCTGGTGGGCCCTGGTCCCTCGGGCAACGGCCCGCAAAACTCCGGCACACGTCCTGGCTGATGCAAGGGCGTGCCACCTGACCTATACCTGATCAGGAAGGTGATGGATTGCTTCGATTAGTTTCCTGCATGGCAGACACGTAAACATTAAATACGAGCCTCGATCGGCTCTCAGGTTTCCCTGTGAATCGGCTCATGTAGCCGATTGTCCCATGGATCTGCATTGGATCTACGATAACATGGGGTTTTGCTTTATCAATACAAGTCAAATCGATCTACGACAGTTTAACGCTTTCACCACATAATTGGAACATCCCACACGTAATTGAGCCTGGTAGATACGAAAGATAACAGAAAACTAACCCTAGAGGAGGCCAAAAAACCAACGTAGAGTCAATTCCCGGAACAACTCCTCTCGAATTGGCAAACCATATCCTTACGTACTACTGGATCGTTCAACCCGTTTGTGAGGCCTAACCATGCGGATATCAAACTAATCCTTGGAGAACAAGGAACAACTATGACAGATTGAATCGACTGAATAAAGATCAAGCAAGATGCTGCCCTTACACCCAAAATAGGTGCAAAGGCAGCGAGATCTCTAGGGGCAGCATGACTAAGCAAACATAACCAAAAGCACCGATGCTAGCCCAAACAGATCTATGATAACAGTATTACTCGCCATCAACAAGGCTTCAGTACGAGCAACACCAAATAACACATAAGCAGATGCTGCCTAGATCGCGAGATGCGATCTAGGCAGCACGACGCTTACCTGAAAGAAACCCTCGAAACAAGGGGTGGCGATGCGCCGAGATTGTGTTTGTTGTGAACGTGATCGTCCTCCTTTCTCAATAACCCTAGGTACACATTTATAGTCCGGAGACTTTCTATCTTTGGAATAAACCTAACAACTCTATCTCTTGTTTAAACCGAAACGTAATCTATCATAATATACAGATACACGGGCAATTAGCCCAAATCCACGCGCAAGGCCGATCCAGCCTCCAAGCCCATCTTGATTACGGCCCATCTCCTCATTTGGCCAAAATGTGGCGATAACACATGCCCCCCTGGTTTTGGCAATAATAATTCCAAAACCACTCTGTTTTTTCTTCATCGGGTCACGCGTTGCAGAGCAGAACCGTCATATCGCCTCCTCATCATGATGCCTCGCCTTCTCAACTTCTCCGCAGTACACGATTTGACAACTCTGGCACCACATTCTCGAAAACCGCTATGGCATTGAACCATCTTCCACTATTCCCCTTATTTAAATCTATCCGAACCATTTGCATCCTCATTCTTCTCCAATAGCCAAAAAACCCTCTTCCTCCGCCATGGCCTCCTCTTCTTCCTCCAACACATCCGGCCTTTCCTTCCAATCCTCCGACTCCGTCAACCGGGAGCCGACGCCGGAGCACCCGCCAATGGCGGCGTACGAAGCTCTCGCCCCACAATGGTGGGACGAGAGAGACTGGGACTTCGCCGCCCAGTCAGAGGACGACGAGTCCCTGACCGACGGCGAGGAGGACCTCCAACTCCTCGTCGACGGGGAACTGGAGGCGGAGAGCGCCGACGACGCCGTGTCCTGGGGCGAGGACATCGGCTCTTCCGATGAGGAGGAAGAAGCAGAGGAGGACACCTCCTCCGACGAATACCCGCCGGTGAAGCGCTTCCGCGCCGGGTCCAGCGAGGACACCGACGACGACGACGAGGACGAGGAGGCCCCCGCTGACAACTTCAGCAGCAGCGGTGAGGACTACGCCGGCAGCAGCGCCGATGACAGCGAAGACGGCGGCGGCAATGGCAACGGCGACGACGACGACGCCGCCTTCTAGATTAGGAACTAGTAGTAGTAGTACTAGTAGTAGATCTCCATTTTGTAAGCAATCGGCTTCATTGTAAACAACCGTCTTTGGAATCAACAAAGCTTGCTTTTCCCAATTTGATTTTGCCGATAGTCAAATAGGTCAACGTTCCAAAAGCCGATAGTAACGAATCGGCTTTCACCATACCACGCTTGATATGATCAACCAAGTCAAAGCCCAAAGAGCCGATGGCAACACATCGGCTTTTCCCACAAACGTTGGCAAGGTCAAACTCGGTCGCTTATTTAGACAAGTCTGAGCGGTCACTTTCCAATTTCAACGGTAACCTGCAACCATCTTCAAAAAGGCTAACTCAGATCTCCAATTGCCTCATTGAACAAATCGGGCTCACGGCGACACGAACCCTAGATTCCCCACCGCATAGATCCATCTCCGCCGGCAAATTAGATGGCGGAATCGTCCAGCGCCAACACAGCGGTCTCCGGTCTGAAGGTAATCCTTAACTGTTCCTCGCAATCCGAGCTCGGTGCTAGAATTAATAGCAAACACCTGAATTAATGCTTTATCCCATCATTAAAATTTTAGGTTTCAGACATTCCGCTACCGCATCCTTCTCTCCCAAATTCTCTCTGCCTTGGCCCCCGTACAGAATCTAGTCCTGCCCATCTGATCTCTTGCGAGGCAAACAGAATCCCCTTCGTAAGCCAAAACTTAGATTTGGATTCTTGGGCCGACTGCTTACGAGCCTGGCCTAATCCTCCCGAATATTGGGTTTCTTGGTACAGTAGGGTAGCCAAAACTTACCAATCCCAATGGGAAACCACGGGAATAGCCGATGCCTTGACTTTGTCATTGTCTCCCCTTGAGAAACATGAAAATCTTCTAAAAACCATCGGCTATTTCTGGTCTGATGCTCTGAACTGCTTCATGTTCGGCCATGGCCCCATGACACCAACTCTGTTAGACGTGGTGATGATTACTGGTCTAGACGTCACATCACCCAGCCCCTCTGCTTTTATGCTGCCAAAAGTCCCCTTCAAGCTTTCTTCCAAAACAGATTGCACGAACTGGGGTGCTTATCTTTGAAGCCACATGAAAACTAAGGGCCCTGTCACAGAGAAAGAACACACGGCCTTCCTCAATTTCTGGCTGGAACATTTCATATTCTGTGGCCCTTCCCTTGCCCCAACCAAGAATTATCTCTCCTTGGCCTATGAACTTGCCAGAGGCACTCAACTTGGCATCGGCAAACTGTTCCTTGGAGAAGTCTATCGATATCTCCAGTTGATGTCTGTCAAACTATCCTCCCACATAGCAGTCAAAACAGGAGGTCCTTGGTGGTTTATTCAACTATGGGCTCAGCTGTACTTTCAAAACCATATCCCAAACTTCCCCCTTTTGGCAAGTTGCACCTTTCCAGATGCCAAAGGGAAGCAGATCCGATGCACCAGCTACGGCCAAGCTCTGTATAGCCTGCCAGGTAGTAAACTGATCCCTCATGAAGCATCCAAGTGGTTCAGCATTTTCTTCCAAGGCCTGGACAATCCTATCTTCTTTCCTTACACAGAGGAATCGGAAAATTTTGAAAATCCAATCTCCTTCAGGCTGGACAACTTTGCCGATGACACTAGCACTCGGCAGCTATTCTCCACCGTGATCCGTCCCTGCTTCCTCCCAGTTGGCATGAGCACATCCAACAGAATAATCAAGCCTGGATACGAGTTCTACCAGCCGGTCGTAGCAGCTCGGCAATTTGGCCTTGGGCAAGTACCTCCTCATTTCTTTCTCCACCACCTCATAGAGAGCAGAGCTGACCTGCCCGATCCTCTCACCAGTCAGAGGTGTTATTCTTTCTTCGATGCTCTGACCATCCCAATTCCTAACAACCTCACTTTCGCTTCATCAACCGATGGTTTTGAGAACTGGTGGTCGATGTGGAAGACTCATGCCTTCAGGAGAGCTCTGGGACCATTGCTGGAACAGCTCGATGCTGAATATGACATCCCCGTAGAACAGGTACTGCTACTTGTAAATTTTCTTGATGCAGCTCACGACGATTCTTTTAATATCCTGCTCTGTCTCCTTGCAGCAACAAGATGGTCCAGAACCTACTAACAAGGATGGCTCCCCCTTCGAATTCCTCCCACTAGCTCCTGTGGTCCTTTTCTGCAAAAACTCGCCACCTTTGAAACAGGTCGTGATGCAGAACCAGCCGATATCACCAAAATCGGCTTCCAAGAGCCAAGCAACTTCCGGGTCAGCTGCCTCCCGAGTTCCAACTAAGACAAGAACGGCGGTGAGAAAGGTAGTGGCCAAAAAAACTTTGAGGCGCCGGAGCCCTTCTCCAGAGAGCTCGCACGTACGCTGATTCATGCCTTGGTTGATCTCATTTATCTTTGTAAACATGCTTGTGCTTACCAACTCTCCCTTTCTTACAGGTCTCCATCGAAGACACCTCCAGCGAGGAAACACAATCCAATCGAGGAGATTCAAGCTCAGCAGACTCTGAGAGAACCACCACACCGAGCCAGCCAGATGTGCCACCATCGGCTTCCAGGAAAAGGCCTGTTCCTGAACCTGTTGCCCCCCGAGCAGCAGTCGAGGCGGGGCAAGCTGTGAGCCCCAAGAGGGCTCGCAAGGGACTGCAAACTTCTTCTTCGAGCCAGGAGGCTTCGAAAGTAATTATCCTCCATACTCTTACCACTCCTTTTTTATGCCGATTCATTGCTATTCACATCGGCTAAGCACCTTTCATGCAGACGAATGACACTTCTAGTGGGAAAGTCGGGGAAGTGCCGATGCCTTCCGCAAGCCTGGATCTAGTAATCCCTGAAGGTGTAGATGAAACGGTTGCCAATCTGGCCAAACCCTCAGCAACAACACACGAGCCGATTGTCTCGCCGTCGGCTATCCCCCTGATCTCAGGAGAGGTATGTTCGCTTCTTTCGACTCATCCTTCCCTGTTTGACGCATACTGACGCCACTTCTGCCTGCCAGGGTTGTGATATCTCAGGCTTGCTGACGTTCGACCCTGAATCCATCGAACCAGCTCCCTCTGCCGCCAACGATGAACCACGAGCAAGCGCTGTTCTACCTCAATTCCAGCGTCTCAAAGCCTTGCTGTCCTCCCCAATCGAGAAGTTGGTCGAGGGTTCTGAAGAGGTGAAGAGTGTTCTTGACGAAATCAAGGACCAACTCCCAGTAGCATTGCAGGTGAAGCTTTGGCCAGTTGTGACTCTGTCTTTCTACGGGTCAAGGGTGAAGTTGGCTCGTGAGAGGATCAATCTACGCCACGCCCAACTCCCACTGAAGGCCGATATTGCAGCCAAATGGCAGCGGCTCAATGAGAAAAAGGCGTCTCTGGATGCCAAAACTGACACCTCTGTCAGCACCGCCGAGCTTGCATCCTTAAAAAAGGAATTGGAAGATCTCGAAGAGAAGGTCCGGGCGACTAAAAAGCTCATTCATGACAAGGAAGCATTCATCGCCCGCTCCCAAGACGAAGCAGAAGGCCTCAAAGCTCAACTGAAGACTGATCTGGCAGAAATACGTGCCCTGAGCAAGCAGCTAGTGACGGGCAAGGACGATGATGACGAAGCCGAGATCGCCGAGGTGGATCGTGTCCGTGCTGACGCCCTCCATGCCTTCGAGGCATTCCTTCAGTAGCTTATTCATGTAACCTGACACCTGCTCGTAACAGTCTGAACCTCGAGAGTCGATGGCTGTGCATTGTTTTTTTATTTATTTGGCCGATTTCATGTATCGGCCCTCATATTTCACTGTTCATCATCCCACATGCTTGGGAAATATTAATCTGGATATATTTTTTTTACTGGCCGATTTCATGTATCGGCCCCCATATTTCACTGTCCATCATCCCACATGCTTGGGAAATATTTCTTGAGATGCTGACCGTTAACAGCCACTGGGAATTTCACACCGTCCAGCTCCTCAAGCATGTACGCGTTGCCCCTTAAAACTTGGTCGACCCTGTATGGCCCGTGCCAACTTGGAGACCATTTACCGTATGCTGCATCCTTAGTTCCCAATGGCAATACAGCTTCCCATACCAGATCACCAACGTGGAACTCCTTTGGTCTCACCTTCTTATTATATGCACGAGCTACCTTGGCTTTGTTCTCTTTAATTTTCTCAAGCGACCACAGCCTAAGTTCAGTTAAATCCTCAACACTGTCACTCATCAGGGCTGCATATTCTTCAGTTGTTAGATCGTTCTGAAAAGTGACACGTCTCGATCCAGCCGTAATCTCCCATGGCAATACGGCTTCTTGTCCATAGACTAGATGGTATGGCGAGGTTTTTATCGCTCCATGACATGACATGCGATAAGCCCACAAAGCTTCTGACAAAACCTCGTGCCAACGCCTAGGGTGCTCGTCGATTTTTCTCTTGATCAGCTTGATAAGGCTCTGATTGGACGCTTCAGCTTGCCCATTTGCTTGAGCATAGTATGGAGATGATCGGATCAGCTTAATTCCCGTGTCCTCGCAGAACTCTCTAAACTCGTGAGAAATGAAGACCGAACCTCCATCGGTCGTGATAGTTTGGGGAATCCCGAATCTATGAAGGACATGTTCTTTCACGAAATTGATAACATCCTTCGAGTTTACTGACTTCATAGGGACGGCTTCCACCCATTTAGTGAAATAATCCGTAATGGCCAAAATCCACATGTGGCCTTTGCTTGATGGAGGATTGATCTTGCCAATGATATCCATGCCCCAACCTCGGAATGGCCAAGGCTTGATGATGGGGTTCATCGCTGATGCAGGTACCATCTGAATCTTCCCGAATTTCTGACATGCTTGACACCCTTTATAGTACTTAAAACAGTCCTCAAGCATGGTGGGCCAATAAAACCCTGATCGCCTGATCAACCATTTCATCTTGTGAGCCGATTGGTGAGTTCCACAGGCGCCTTCGTGTACCTCGTGTAGAAGCCGATTTGCCTCGGTTGGCCCCAGACATTTGAGCAGTAACCCTTCCAAAGTCCTGTAGAACATGTCATCCCCAATAAGCACATACTTCATGGCCTTGTACCTTATCCGTTTAGGTGCCCCCCGAGCCGAATCTTTCAAGTAATTGAAGATATCGGCTCTCCAGTCGTCCGCCTCCAGGAACTGTACCTGAACATTAGTTCCATCTGCTATGTCCTTGTAGCCTGAAGCCATCTGTGCAAGATCATTCGCCTCGGTATTCTGCGACCGCGGGATCCAGTTAAAGTTTAGATACCTGAACTGTGCCATCAGCTCACGGCATTGCAACCATAATGGGAAGAGTGACTCGCTCTCACACTTGTATTCGTCCGTGAGTTGGGAAATCACCAATTTGGAGTCTCCAAAAAGTTCCACTGCTTCTGCTCCGGCTTCAATGAGCAACTCCATTCCCTTGCGCATTGCCTCATACTCAGCGACATTGTTGGTGCAAGGGGTAGATAGCCTGATGGAGAAGGAATATGTTGCCCCCCGGGGCGACACGAGTAGAATGCCGATGCCGCAACCATCATCACAAGCCAATCCATCGAAAAACATAGCCCATGCACGTACAGACAGTGCTGCTATATCAGTGTTGATTCGTTCAGCAATAAGATCGGCCAACGCCTGTCCCTTAACCGCTTTGGCGGGTTGATACCGGATATCAAATTCCGATAATGCAAACATCCATTTGCCGAGTCGGCCTTTCAACACAGGAGCCGACAGCATATGTTTTATGACATCTGATTTGCATATGATGATAATCTCTGCTGACAGCAAGATGTGTCGCAGCTTGGTGCAGGTGAAAAATAGGCAGAGGCATAACTTCTCGATCTCAGGATACCTTGTCTCTGCATCCAGCATCCTTCTGCTGATGTAAAACACAACTCGCTCCAGACCATCATAAACTTGCACCACCACCGAGGCGATGGACGTGTCAGCCACCGACAAGTAAATGTAGAACGGCCTATCCTGCTGCGGTGGAACCAACACTGGCGGCTTCGTTAGATATTCTTTGATCTCGTCGAAGGCTCGTTGTTGTTCTGTCCCCCAGCGGAACTCCTCATCAGATTTAATTTTCACCAGTCCCATGAACGGCTCTATTCTTCCTGACAGATTGGAGATGAACCTTCTGACGAAGTTGATTTTGCCGATGAGACACTGCAGTTCTTTCTTCGTGGTAGGTGGCTTCATTGTTCGCACTGCCTCCTGACTTTTTAGGCCGATCTCAATTCCGCGTTCATGGACCAAGAAACCCAAGAACTGACCGGCCGTCACACCGAAGGCACACTTCTTTGGATTCATCCGTAGCCTGAATTTTCTGGTTCGGTCTAGGACGCGTCGCAGATCGTCCAAGTGTCCTTGTACTGAAGCAGACTTGACTACCACGTCATCGATATAAATCTCCACCAGCTTGCCGATCAGATCATGGAAAATGTAATTCATGGCTCTTTGGTATGTGGCGCCGGCATTCTTCAGTCCAAATGTCATGACTACATATTCAAACAACCCCACCGAACCTGGGACTCTGAATGCAGTCTTGTGTATATCTTCTGGAGCCATAAAAATTTGATTGTAACCGGCATTGCCATCCATAAAGCTCAAGACCTTATGACCAGCAGCTGCGTTGATCAATGTCTCTGCTACCGGCATCAGATACTCATCCTTTGGAGTGGCTCTATTGAGATCCCGAAAATCTATGGCAACACGCCATCGGCCATCCTTTTTCTCTACAGGTACGATACTAGAAATCCACTCAGCATACCTGCATGGCCTGATGAACCCAGCTTTCAACATTTTCTCGATCTCTTTCTTGACTTCCTCTAAAATTTCGGCCTTCATCTGTCGTGCTCGCTGCTGGAATGGCCGAAACCCTTTTTTAAGCGGGAGCCGATGCTCAATGATGCTCCTGTCTAACCCGGGCATCTCCGTATAGTCCCAGGCAAAGCAATCTGGATATTCTTTCAACAAAGCTATCATCGGACCCCGCAGATTCGGATCTAACTTTTTGCTGATAAATGTCGGTCGTGGCTTATCCCCAGGACCGATGTCAATCTCCTCTAGCTCATCAGCGGATGTAAACCCATACCCCAGCTTTCCGTCACCTGCTAAATCGATGCTGAACACAGGCCAAAAGTTTGGTGAGGATAACAAAGATAATTTGGGCCGATTGCCGGAATCGGCCCCCTTTTTGATTGCATTACTCAAGGAAGGTTTACAACTTATTTGTGCTCTACAATGGTAGGGAATCTCCCTACTACGACTACATGACATGCTTGTCGTAAGATCACTGCTTTTTATTTTTGTGGCCGATCGCAGGGATCGGCCTTACCACGCACAATCGTGGGCTTTGCTACTCTGTCAGGCCAGTGGATAAGACCAGCCTCACCCCGTTTTTTGTAGCTTCAATGCGCTCACAGCCGTCTAGACTGACTCCAGAGATCGGCTCTTGGTCTTCTGCGTCCCAAATGTTCATGCCAGCTATTGAGATCTCGATCGAATCATCTGCATGAATGACCTCCACTTCATCTCCAACCCACTGTATCAGGCATTGGTGCATCGTGGATGGAATGCAGCAGTTAGCGTGAATCCAATCCCTTCCCAGCAAGACAGCGTAGGTGCTTTTGCTGTCAACAATGAAGAACGACGTAGGGATGGTTTTTCTACCCACGGTCAGATCCACGTTCAGAACGCCTTGCGTTTCTGAAGCTTGGCCGTTGAAGTCGCTTAGCGTGACGTTGGTTTTGATCAGATCTGCAGTGGAGCGTCCCAAACGCCGCAGCATGGAGTATGGCATTATATTGACTGCCGCTCCGGTGTCAACCAACATCTTGCGGACAGGCTGCCCATTGATATAACCTCTCAGGTACAGGGCTTTCAGATGTTTGTAGCCCTTCTCCCGTGGCTTTTCAAAGATAACCGGTCGTGGGCCGCAGTCAAACTGTGCCACTGGTAGTTCTTCGGTTCTTGGAGCGCAAAACTCTGACGGAAGTATGAACACCATGTTTGTGCCAGCCGATGTCTTCGCATCGGCTTTTACTGGTTTGGGGCGCCACTCTTTCTTTTTTGGACGGGCCTCCGTCTCCAAGGTTTGCTGAATTTTTACGGCCAGATCAGGCCGGGCTTTCCTTAAAGTGTGGAGGTACTGCGCTTCGGCTTCCTCCAAGCTACGTAGCCACTGAACTCTACGCTTTTGGGTGTGTCTGGGTCCATCGGGACACCACCTTGGCCGGTGATATCTATCTTCTTCTTCATCCTCTGACTCCTCGAGATCTTTTGCTCGAGATGACTCCTCTTGTCTGTTCTGAGGCCGGAGAGGCCCTAGACGCTTGAACACTGAAACTGGACCTGTGTCATCCTTCTGCTGTCCACATTCCGGGCAGTTGTCGACTGTAGGCAATCGGCTCATTCCCGCATCCCAACAGTACTTGACGAAAGGACAATCCCAATGTTTATCCACGCCTTCCTTTTCCTTTGACCTTCCCCTAGCGCGGTGCTCATATCCTTCATCATCTCTATCATGCCGACGGTATCTCCCATCGTATGCGTCGGTCCGACGGTCTCTTTCATCATCTCTGTCGTACTGCCGACGTCGGTCATACTGACGCTCATACTTGTTAAGGAGATGCGTGGAGTGTGGCTTCTGATATCGCACGCTTCTCACTTGTTCCTCGGTTATATACCGCCTATCATCATAACGGGGCCAGTCGCGTGGACCGGCCTCTTCCTTTTCTTTGCCCCGGGAGTGGCCGCTTTCCTCCTTATACTTGCCATGGTGGTACACAGGCCCTGCCATGTTAATATCGAACGAGAAATCTAGCTGACGCCTCGTGGAGTGGCTGTGCTCTACCATGTTGATGCCAGGAAACGGGTTTGTGTCCACTTTCATGGCGAACTGCCCAAGGATCAGACGGCCCTGTTCTATCGCCGTTTGGATCTGCCGACGTAGCTCTTTGCAATCATTGGTGGTGTGGGTGAACGAGTGATGCCACTTGCAGTATGATCTCCCGTTCATCTCTTGCGCCGTAGGGATTTTATGGCCTTCGGGTAACTTCAGCTGCTTTTCCTTCAGCAGTAAATCGAATATCTGCTCAGCTTTGCTTACATCGAAGTCGAACCCTTTTGCAGGCCCTTGCTGTTTCACCCATTTGCAGGACACAGGATCTGCTCCCCGAGCCCATTCAGCCACGGCTATCTCCTGGTCTTCTACAAGATCCTCTTCTTCTGTATCGACCAGGCCTATCGGACGTTTGAACTTGTCTTGGTACAACTCAGGGTGGCGCTGCTCATACATTGTCAGTTTCTAGACCATGTGCGCCAGTGAATTGTATTCTACTTGGAAAGCCAGATCCTTGATCGGTGCTGAGAGACCCAACACGGCCAGCTCGACTGCTTCTTTCTCAGTTAAACGAGCCGAATAACATCGGTTCTTGACAGTCCTGAAACGCTGAATATACTCGGCTACCGTTTCTCCCCGCTTCTGCCGCACCTGCGCCAGATCGGCAATGCCAGCCTCGGTAGCTTCTGAATGATACTGAATATGGAACTGTTCTTCCAGCTGCTTCCAGGTCCGGATCGAATCTGGTGGCAACGAGGTGTACCACCCAAAAGCTGGTCCTGTCAGAGATTGCGCAAAGAACCTTACGCGTAACTGATCCGATGCTGAAATCATGCCTAACTGTGCCAAATATCGGCTCACGTGCTCGATCGAGCTAGACCCTTCTGAACCATTAAATTTTGAGAACTCAGGGAGCTGATACTTGGGTGGAAGCGGAATCAGATCATACTCGTTGGGGTACGGCTTGGAATAGCCGATTGTTCTCCTCTTCGGCACGAAGCCGAACTGGTCTCTCAAGATGGTACTGATTTGCTCCACCGTTTGAGCTGCAGGGGCTAAATTCTCATGACTCGTTCCGGTGGCATACTTAGCTAGCCACGCCTGTTTATCAGCGTCCATCCCGGACATCCCTGCTCCCGAAATCCCTACTCCAGAAACACCTGCCCCAGAAATCCCTGCGGTTGCAATTTGGTTCGTGCGCGTCAGGCTGTTGCAGTCCGGCACGTATGTGCACACATATCCATGTGGGATTTCTTTAGGTGGTTCAAACAGGAATTGGTAATCGCCAGGATCACCTCCAATCTTGTAGACGACGTACGCCGGTGACCCCGGTGGCTCCGGAGTTGCAAGGGTGAATGGTAGCTGTGGCCTGGTCTGGAGCGGTCTTTCTCCCTGGTGAGTCCCTAGGGTAGGCCCCGACGGAGAGTACTGATGTTTCATGATCTCCTGAACCACGCGAACCGCGACGCGCTCGAAAGCGTTCACCAGGCTCTCAGAATGGCGGTGAAGAGAATGAGCCACCATGTAATTGACTTCCTGTCGCAGAGCTCTGGTGCGATCCTCTGAAGGAACAGACAGATCCACCTCATCGAGAGCGCCTTCGGGTGAGAACCCTTTCCACCTGATGCCATGCTTACGGGTCCTCTCAAAAGAGCCGATGAGATCGGCTTCGAAGAGAGCTTTGATATCATCATACCTCTTCTTGTGCTCATCAGGCAGATCGTCGTACGTGATTGGTCTGTCCCCCATCGCAGCGTCAGATGTTGATGCAGATGTTGTTGAGGGTCCCACCGGGCGTGCCAGAATGTGTTGCCTGTCAAAACCCACCGGCGAGCAGCGACGAGCAACACGAAGAGCCGGGAGGCTCCCAGAACTGCTGGTGGGCCCTGGTCCCTCGGGCAACGGCCCGCAAAACTCCGGCACACGTCCTGGCTGATGCAAGGGCGTGCCACCTGACCTATACCTGATCAGGAAGGTGATGGATTGCTTCGATTAGTTTCCTGCATGGCAGACACGTAAACATTAAATACGAGCCTCGATCGGCTCTCAGGTTTCCCTGTGAATCGGCTCATGTAGCCGATTGTCCCATGGATCTGCATTGGATCTACGATAACATGGGGTTTTGCTTTATCAATACAAGTCAAATCGATCTACGACAGTTTAACGCTTTCACCACATAATTGGAACATCCCACACGTAATTGAGCCTGGTAGATACGAAAGATAACAGAAAACTAACCCTAGAGGAGGCCAAAAAACCAACGTAGAGTCAATTCCCGGAACAACTCCTCTCGAATTGGCAAACCATATCCTTACGTACTACTGGATCGTTCAACCCGTTTGTGAGGCCTAACCATGCGGATATCAAACTAATCCTTGGAGAACAAGGAACAACTATGATAGATTGAATCGACTGAATAAAGATCAAGCAAGATGCTGCCCTTACACCCAAAATAGGTGCAAAGGCAGCGAGATCTCTAGGGGTAGCATGACTAAGCAAACATAACCAAAAGCACCGATGCTAGCCCAAACAGATCTATGATAACAGTATTACTCGCCATCAACAAGGCTTCAGTATAAGCAACACCAAATAACACATAAGCAGATGCTGCCTAGATCGCGAGATGCGATCTAGGCAGCACGACGCTTACCTGAAAGAAACCCTCGAAACAAGGGGTGGCGATGCGCCGAGATTGTGTTTGTTGTGAACGTGATCGTCCTCCTTTCTCAATAACCCTAGGTACACATTTATAGTCCGGAGACTTTCTATCTTTGGAATAAACCTAACAACTCTATCTCTTGTTTAAACCGAAACGTAATCTATCATAATATACAGATACACGGGCAATTAGCCCAAATCCACGCGCAAGGCCGATCCAGCCTCCAAGCCCATCTTGATTACGGCCCATCTCCTCATTTGGCCAAAATGTGGCGATAACATGTTAACACCCCATGTATGTGAAGAAGGCCTTGCCCGGGACCTATATATATTGCATGTACCAACCTTGTGTCACACCTATACACATATGTTAGGGACACATGCATGCAAGTTATCTAGGGTGGACGATGCTCCGGTGGTCTTTATCCGGTGAAACCCTAGACCGGGAGGGGTTCGGAGATATACCCCTATAGCTTCCTCCGTATGAGGCCTTACCGATGGATCTTTTGCTTTATTTTGGTTTGTTTAGGACATATATACATGGAAAGCAATGGTTGGGCCCACTTTACCATGAAATAGGCTCCGATAGACCCGTAGCGGGAGTTTCCACGTACAGATCCTGGATTTCAGCTATTGTTAACACCCCATGTATGTGAAGAAGGCCTTGCCCGGGACCTATATATATTGCATGTACCAACCTTGTGTCACACCTATAAACATATGTCAGGGACACATGCATGCAAGTTATCTAGGGTGGACGATGCTCCGGTGGTCTTTATCCGGCGAAACCCTAGACCGGGGGGGGGTTCGGAGATCTACCCCTATAGCTTTCTCCGTATGAGCCCTCACCGATGGATCTTTTGCTTTATTTTGGTTTGTTTAGGACATATATACATGGAAAGCAATGGTTGGGCCCACTTTACCATGAAATAGGCTCCGATAGACCCGTAGCGGGAGTTTCCACGTACAGATCCTGGATTTCTGCTATTGTTAACACCCCATGTATGTGAAGAAGGCCTTGCCCGGGACCTATATATATTGCAAGTACCAACCTTTTGTCACACCTATATACATATGTTAGGGACACATGCATGCAAGTTATCTAGGGTGGACGATGCTCCGGTGGTCTTTATCCAGCGAAATCCTAGACCGGGGGGGTTCAGAGATCTACCCCTATAGCTTTCTCCGTATGAGGCCTCACCGATGGATCTTTTACTTTATTTTGGTTTGTTTAGGACATATATACATGGAAAGCAATGGTTGGGCCCACTTTACCATGAAATAGGCTCCGATAGACCCGTAGCGGGAGTTTCCACATACAGATCCTGGATTTCAGCTATTGTTAACACCCCATGTATGTGAAGAAGGCCTTGCCCGGGACCTATATATATTGCATGTACCAACCTTGTGTCACACCTATACACATATGTTAGGGACACATGCATGCAAGTTATCTAGGGTGGACGATGCTCCGGTGGTCTTTATCTGGCGAAACCCTAGACCGGGGGGGTTCGGAGATCTACCCCTATAGCTTTCTCCGTATGAAGCCTCGCTGATGGATCTTTTGCTTTATTTTGGTTTCTTTAGGACATATATACATGGAAAGCAATGGTTGGGCCCACTTTACCATGAAATAGGCTCTGATAGACCCGTAGCGGGAGTTTCCACGTACAGATCCTGGATTTCAGCTATTGTTAACACCCCATGTATGTGAAGAAGGCCTTGCCCGGGACCTATATATATTGCATATACCAACCTTGTGTCACACCTATACACATATGTTAGGGACACATGCATGCAAGTTATCTAGGGTGGACGATGCTCCGGTGGTCTTTATCCGGCGAAACCCTAGACCGGGGAGGGTGTTCGGAGATCTACCCCTATAGCTTTCTCCATATGAGGCCTCACCGGTGGATCTTTTGCTTTATTTTGGTTTGTTTAGGACATATATACATGGAAAGCAATGGTTGGGCCCACTTTACCATGAAATAGGCTCCGATAGACCCGTAGCAGGAGTTTTCATGTACAGATCCTAGATTTCAGCTAGTGTTAACACCCCATGTATGTGAAGAAGGCCTTGCCCGGGACCTATATATATTGCATGTACCAACCTTGTGTCACACCTATACACATATGTTTGGGACACATGCATGCAAGTTATCTAGGGTGGACGATGCTCCGGTGGTCTTTATCCGGCGAAACCCTAGACCGGGGGGTTCGGAGATCTACCCCTATAGCTTTCTCTGTATGAGGCCTCACCGATGGATCTTTTGCTTTATTTTGGTTTGTTTAGGACATATATACATGGAAAGCAATGGTTGGGCGCACTTTACCATGAAATAGGCTCCGATAGACCTATAGCGGGAGTTTCCACGTACAGATCCTGGATTTCAGCTATTGTTAACACCCCATGTATGTGAAGAAGGCCTTGCCCAGGACCTATATATATTGCATGTACCAACCTTGTGTCACACCTATACACATATGTTAGGGACACATGCATGCAAGTTATCTAGGGTGGACGATGCTCCGGTGGTCTTTATCCGGCGAAACCCTAGACCGGGAGGGGTTCGGAGAGCTACCCCTATAGCTTTCTCCGTATGAGGCCTCCCGATGGATCTTTTGCTTTATTTTGGTTTGTTTAGGACATATATACATGGAAAGCAATGGTTGGGCCCACTTTACCATGAAGTAGGCTCCGATAGACCCGTAGCGAGAGTTTCGACGTACAGATCCTGGATTTCAGCTATTGTTAACACCCCATGTATGTGAAGAAGGCCTTGCCCGGGACCTATATATATTGCATGTACCAACCTTGTGTCACACCTATACACATATGTTAGGGACACATGCATGCAAGTTATCTAGGGTGGACGATGCTCCGGTGGTCTTTATCCAGCGAAACCCTAGACCGGGGGGGTTCGGAGATCTACCCCTATAGCTTTCTCCGTATGAGGCCTCACCGATGGATCTTTTGCTTTATTTTGGTTTGTTTAGGACATATATACATGGAAAGCAATGGTTGGGCCCACTTTACCATGAAATAGGCTCCGATAGACCCGTAGCAGGAGTTTCCATGTACAGATCCTAGAGTTCAGCTAGTGTTAACACCCCATGTATGTGAAGAAGGCCTTGCCCGGGACCTATATATATTGCATGTACCAACCTTGTGTCACACCTATACACATATGTTAGGGACACATGCATGCAAGTTATCTAGGGTGGACGATGCTCCGGTGGTCTTTATCCGGCGAAACCCTAGACCGGGGGGTTCGGAGATCTACCCCTATAGCTTTCTCCATATGAGGCCTCACCGATGGATCTTTTGCTTTATTTTGGTTTGTTTAGGACATATAAGCAATGGTTGGGCCCACTTTACAATGAAATAGGCTCCGATAGACCCGTAGCGGGAGTTTTCACGTACAGATCCTGGATTTCAGCTATTGTTAACACCCCATGTATGTGAAGAAGGCCTTGCCCGGGACCTATATATATTGCATATACCAACCTTGTGTCACACCTATACACATATGTTAGGGACACATGGATGCAAGTTATCTAGGGTGGACGATGCTCCGGTGGTCTTATCCAGCGAAACCCTAGACCGGGGGGGTTCGGAGATCTACCCCTATAGCTTTCTCCGTATGAGGTCTCACTGATGGATCTTTTGCTTTATTTTGGTTTGTTTAGGACATATATACATGGAAAGCAATGGTTGGGCCCACTTTACCATGAAATAGGCTCTGATAGACCCGTAGCGGGAGTTTCGACGTACAGAACCTGGATTTCAGCTATTGTTAACACCCCATGTATGTGAAGAAGGCCTTGCCCGGGACCTATATATATTGCATGTACCAACCTTGTGTCATACCTATACAATATGTTTGGGACACATGCATGCAAGTTATCTAGGGTGGACGATGCTCCGGTGGTCTTTATCCGGCGAAACCCTAGACCGGGGGGTTCAGAAATCTACCCCTATAGCTTTCTCCGTATGAGGCCTCACCGATGGATCTTTTGCTTTATTTTTGTTTGTATAGGACATATATACATGGAAAGCAATGGTTGGGCCCACTTTACCATGAAATAGGCTCCGATAGACCTGTAGCGGGAGTTTCCACGTACAGATCCTAGATTTCAGCTAGTGTTAACACCCCATGTATTTGAAGAAGGCCTTACCCGGGACCTATATATATTGCATGTACCAACCTTGTGTCACACATATACACATATGTTAGGGACACATGCATGCAAGTTATCTAGGGTGGACGATGCTCCGGTTGTCTTTATCCGGCGAAACCCTAGACCGGGGTGGTTCGGAGATCTACCCCTATAGCTTTCTCCGTATGAGGCCTCACCGATGGATCTTTTGCTTTATTTTGGTTTGTTTAGGACATATATACATGGAAAGCAATGGTTGGGCCCACTTTACCATGAAATAGGCTCCGATAGACCCGTAGCGGGAGTTTCCACGTACAGATCCTGGATTTCAGCTACTGTTAACACCCCATGTATGTGAAGAAGGCCTTGCGCGGGACCTATATATATTGCATGTACCAACCTTGTGTCACACCTATAAACATATGTTAGGGACACATGCATGCAAGTTATCTAGGGTGGACGATGCTCCGGTGGTCTTTATCCGGCGAAACCCTTGACCGGGGGGGTTCGGAGATCTACCCCTATAGTTTTCTCCGTATGAGGCCTCACCGATGGATCTTTTGCTTTATTTTGGTTTGTTTATCACATATATACATGGAAAGCAACGGTTGGGCCCACTTTACCATGAAATAGGCTCCGATAGACCCGTAGCGGGAGTTTCCACATACAGATCCTGGATTTCAGCTATTGTTAACACCCCATGTATGTGAAGAAGGCCTTACCCGGGACCTATATATATTGCATGTACCAACCTTTCGTCACACCTATACACATATGTTAGGGACACATGCATGCAAGTTATCTAGGGTGGACGATGCTCCGGTGGTCTTTATCCAGCGAAACCCTAGACCGGGGGGGTTCGGAGATCTACCCCTATAGCTTTCTCCGTATGAGGCCGCACCGATGGATCTTTTGCTTTATTTTGGTTTGTTTAGGACATATATACATGGAAAGCAATGGTTGGGACCACTTTACCATGAAATAGGCTCTGATAGACCCGTAGCGGGAGTTTCCACATACAGATCCTCGATTTCAGCTATTGTTAACACCCCATGTATGTGAAGAAGGCCTTGCCCGGGACCTATATATTTTGCATGTACCAACCTTGTGTCACACCTATACACATATTTTAGGGACACATGCATGCAAGTTATCTAGGATGGACGATGCTCCGGTGGTCTTTATCTGGCGAAACCCTAGACCGGGGGGGTTCAGAGATCTACCCCTATAGCTTTCTCCGTATGAGGCCTCACCGATGGATCTTTTGCTTTATTTTGGTTTGTTTAGGACATATATACATGGAAAGCAATGGTTGGGCCCACTTTACCACGAAATAGGCTCCGATAGACCCGTAGGGGAAGTTTCCACGTACAGATCCTGGATTTCTGCCATCGTTAACACCCCATGTATGTGAAGAAGGCCTTGCCCGGTACCTATATATATTGCATATACCAACCTTGTGTCACACCTATACACATATGTTAGGGACACATGCATGCTAGTTATCTAGGGTGGACGATGCTCCGGTGGTCTTTATCCGGCGAAACCCTAGACCAGGGGGGTTCGGAGATCTACCCCTATAGCTTTCTCCGTATGAGGCCTCACCGATGGATCTTTTGTTTTATTTTGGTTTGTTTAGGACATATATACATGGAAAGCAATGGTTGGGCCCACTTTACCATGAAATAGGCTCTGATAGACCCATAGCAGGAGTTTCCATGTACAGATCCTAGATTTCAGCTAGTGTTAACACCCCATGTATGTGAAGAAGGCCTTGCCCGGGACCTATATATATTGGATGTACCAACCTTGTGTCACACCTATACACATATGTTTGGGACACATGCATGCAAGTTATCTAGGGTGGACGATGCTCCGGTGGTCTTTATCCGGTGAAACCCTAGACCGGGGGGGTTCGGAGATCTACCCCTATAGCTTTCTCTGTATGAGGCCTCACCGATGGATCTTTTGCTTTATTTTGGTTTGTTTAGGACATATATGCATGGAAAGCAATGGTTGGGCCCACTTTACAATGAAATAGGCTCCAATAGACCTGTAGCGGGAGTTTCCACGTATAGATCCTGGATTTCAGCTATTGTTAACACCCCATGTTTGTGAAGAAGGCCTTGCCCGGGACCTATATATATTGCATGTACCAACCTTGTGTCACACCTGTACACATATGTTAGGGACACATGCATGCAAGTTATCTAGGGTGGACGATGCTCCGGTGGTCTTTATCCGGCGAAACCCTAGACCAGGAGGGGTTCGGAGATCTGCCCGTATAGCTTTCTCCATATGAGGCCTCACCGATGGATCTTTTGCTTTATTTTGGTTTGTTTAGGACATATATACATGGAAAGCAATGGTTGGGCCCACTTTACCATGAAATAGGCTTCGATAGACCCGTAGCGGGAGTTTCCACGTACAGATCCTGGATTTCAGCTATTGTTAACACCCCATGTATGTGAAGAAGGCCTTGCCCGGGACCTATATATATTGCATGCACCAACCTTGTGTCACACCTATACACATATGTTAGGGACACATGCATGCAAGTTATCTAGGGTGGACGATGCTCCGGTGGTCTTTATCCAGCGAAACCCTAGACCGGGCGGGGGGGGTTCGGAGATCTACCCCTATAGCTTTCTCCGTATGAGGCCTCACCGATGGATCTTTTGCTTTATTTTGGTTTCTTTAGGACATATATACATGGAAAGCAATGGTTGGGCCCACTTTACCATGAAATAGGCTCCGATAGACCCGTAGCAGGAGTTTCCATGTACAGATCCTAGATTTCAGCTAGTGTTAACACCCCATGTATGTGAAGAAGGCCTTGCCCGGGACCTATATATATTGCATGTACCAACCTTGTGTCACACCTATACACATATGTTAGGGACACATGCATGCAAGTTATCTAGGTTGGACGATGCACCGGTGGTCTTTATCCGGCGAAACCCTAGACCGGGGGGTTCGGAGATCTACCCCCATAGCTTTCTCCGTATGAGGCCTCACCGATGGATCTTTTGCTTTATTTTGGTTTGTTTAGGACATATATACATGGAAAGCAATGGTTGGGCCCACTTTACCATGAAATAGGCTCCGATGGACCCGTAGCGGGAGTTTCCACATACAGATCCTGGATTTCAGCTATTGTTAACACCCCATGTATGTGAAGAAGGCCTTACCCGGGACCTATATATATTGCATGTACCAACCTTTTGTCACACCTATACACATATGTTAGGGACACATGCATGCAAATTATCTAGGGTGGACGATGCTCCGGTGGTCTTTATCCAACGAAACCCTAGACCGGGGGGGGGGGTTCGGAGATCTACCCCTATAGCTTTCTCCGTATGAGGCCTCACCGACGGATCTTTTGCTTTATTTTGGTTTGTTTAGGACATATATACATGGAAAGCAATGGTTGGGACCACTTTACCATGAAATAGGCTCTGATAGACCCGTAGCGGGAGTTTCCACATACCGATCCTGGATTTCAGCTATTGTTAACACCCCATGTATGTGAAGAAGGCCTTGCCCGGGACCTATAAATATTGCATGTACCAACCTTGTGTCACACCTATACACATATTTTAGGGACACATGCATGCAAGTTATCTAGGGTGGACGATGCTCCGGTGGTCTTTATCTGGCGAAACCCTAGACCCGGGGGGTTCAGAGATCTACCCCTATAGCTTTCTCCGTATGAGGCCTCACCGATGGATCTTTTGCTTTATTTTGGTTTGTTTAGGACATATATACATGGAAAGCAATGGTTGGGCCCACTTTACCATGAAATAGGCTCCGATAGACCCGTAGGGGGAGTTTCCACGTACAGATCCTGGATTTCAGCTATTGTTAACACCCCATGTATGTGAAGAAGGCCTTGCCCAGGACCTATATATATTGCATATACCAACCGTGTGTCACACCTATACACATATGTTAGGGACACATGCATGCTAGTTATCTAGGGTGGGCGATGCTCCGGTGGTCTTTATCCGGCGAAACCCTTGACCGGGGGGGTTCGGAGATCTACCCCTATAGCTTTCTCCGTATGAGGCCTCACCGATGGATCTTTTGTTTTATTTTGGTTTGTTTAGGACATATATACATGGAAAGCAATGGTTGGGCCCACTTTACCATGAAATAGGCTCCGATAGACCCGTAGCAGGAGTTTCCATGTACAGATCCTAGATTTCAGCTAGTGTTAACACCCCATGTATGTGAAGAAGGCCTTGCCCGGGACCTATATATATTGCATGTACCAACCTTGTGTCACACCTATACACATATGTTTGGGACACATGCATGCAAGTTATCTAGGGTGGACGATGCTCCGGTGGTCTTTATCCGGCGAAACCCTAGACCGGGGGTTTCGGAGATCTACCCCTATAGCTTTCTCTGTATGAGGCCTCACCGATGGATCTTTTGCTTTATTTTGGTTTGTTTAGGACATATATGCATGGAAAGCAATGGTTGGGCCCACTTTACAATGAAATAGGCTCCGATAGACCTGTAGCGGGAGTTTCCACGTACAGATCCTGGATTTCAGCTATTGTTAACACCCCATGTATGTGAAGAAGGCCTTGCCCGGGACCTATATATATTGCATGTACCAACCTTGTGTCACACCTATACACATATGTTAGGGACACATGCATGCAAGTTATCTAGGGTGGACGATGCTCCGGTGGTCTTTATCCGGCGAAACCCTAGACCGGGAGGGGTTCGGAGATCTACCCGTATAGCTTTCTCCGTATGAGGCCTCACCGATGGATCTTTTGCTTTATTTTGGTTTGTTTAGGACATATATACATGGAAAGCAATGGTTGGGCCCACTTTACCATGAAATAGGCTTCGATAGACCCGTAGCGGGAGTTTCCACGTACAGATCCTGGATTTCAGCTATTGTTAACACCCCATGTATGTGAAGAAGGCCTTGCCCGTGTCCTATATATATTGCATGCACCAACCTTGTGTCACACCTATACACATATGTTAGGGACACATGCATGCAAGTTATCTAGGGTGGACGATGCTCCGGTGGTCTTTATCCAGCGAAACCCTAGACCGGGGGGGTTCGGAGATCTACCCCTATAGCTTTCTCCGTATGAGGCCTCACCGATGGATCTTTTGCTTTATTTTGGTTTGTTTAGGACATATATACATGGAAAGCAATGGTTGGGCCCACTTTACCATGAAATAGGCTCCGATAGACCCGTAGCAGGAGTTTCCATGTACAGATCCTAGATTTCAGCTAGTGTTAACACCCCATGTATGTGAAGAAGGCCTTGCCCGGGACCTATATATATTGCATGTACCAACCTTGTGTCACACCTATACACATATGTTAGGGACACATGCATGCAAGTTATCTAGGGTGGACGATGCTCCGGTGGTCTTTATCCGACGAAACCCTAGACCGGGGGGGGTTCGGAGATCTACCCCTATAGCTTTCTCCGTATGAGGCCTCACTGATGGATCTTTTGCTTTATTTTGGTTTGTTTAGGACATATATACATGGAAAGCAATGGTTGGGCCCACTTTACCATGAAATAGGCTCCGATAGATCCGTAGCGGGAGTTTCCACGTACAGATCCTGGATTTCAGCTAGTGTTAACACCCTATGTATGTGAAGAAGGCCTTGCCCGGGACCTATATATATTGCATGTACCAACCTTGTATCACACCTATACACATATGTTAGGGACACATGCATGCAAGTTTTCTAGGGTGGACGATGCTCCGGTGGTCTTTATCTAGCGAAACCCTAGACCAGCAGGTGAGAGCGGCCTGGGAGCTATAGCTATTGGATCCCATCAACCCACCAACACACATGCACACACATGTTAGGTCCGCATGCATGCTTTGGGTTGAATGCGGGCCCCCGAAGCCCATTCTGGGGCGAAACCCTAGCCAGCAGCACCCGCGCGGTCTACCCCCTAGATTTTTCCGGAGGGCGACACTAAAGTCATATGCACATGGGAATAAAAATATTAACCTAATTATCAATTTAAAGAAATGTAATAAATAAATAAAAATTAAAAAATTAAAAAATTAAAACCCTAAGCCGACGGCATGCCGTCGGCATAGGTATGGCCGTCGGCTTAGGGGGAACCCTAATAAGCCGCGGGCCGGGCCCTTTTCTTTCTCTTCCTTTCTTTCTTCTCCTCTCCCGAGCCCGAGCCACCCGCCGCCGCCTGCCCGACCCCCGCCGCCGCCCGCCCGACCCCCGCCGCCGCCCGCCCGACTCCCGTCGCCGCTCGCCCGAGCCCCCCCCCCCCCCCCCGCCGCCCGCCCGTCCCCCGCCGCCGCCTGCCCGAACCTCCGCGCCGGCCGCCCTCCCCCGCCCCTGCGCCGGCCACCCGGCCCAGCCCCCCGCACCGGCGGCCGCCCCTGCCCAGGAGCCCTCCACCGCCGCCCGAGCTTGCAGGTATGGATGTTTTTCTTGTTTTTTTTGTTTTTTCTTTAATTGTTGTAATTAGAATAGAATAGGTGAATATAAATAGAAAAAAGAAATAGAAATAGATTGGATAATAAAAATAAAAAATAGATGGAAATAGAAATAAAATAGAAAATGAATATTAATAGAAATGAATTTGATTATTAATGGAAACCAAAATGCATATGTGAATTTGCTTAATAATTTGAATTTGTTTTAATTGAAATGAAAATAGGCCCTATCATGACCGCCCGTCGTGACCGTCCGTTGCGACCGCCCCGTCGTGACCGCCCCGTCGTGAGCACCCCCCCCTTGACGACTTCGACACTCGGTTGTTCGACTACTTCCTCTACAGCCGAGGGTGAGCTACATTGTCAACTTGAACTCCGCATTTTTTATGTCACTAGATTCCATTTCTCGTCGAGTCGCGTAACCTAGGTGTCACTTCCCGTCCGCAAGCGTTACGCAGATAAATATGCATTAGAGGTCGACATATTTTGAACCGTAATGCTTGCGGCATTTACGGGACAGTCGGCGGATGCGTAGTTGGGTACATTCTCCATGCCCTACCCCGTTCCGAGTCAGAGTTTCGGCAGCGCCTCCCCCTTTGTTCTCCGGGTACACATCCTCTCGGCTTTTTGTTGAGACGTGTATCGGGAGAGCAGCGGGGAGGCGCTGCCGAAATTCTGTCTCGGACCGAGGTAGAGCATGGAGAATATACTCAATCTACGGATCCGACGGCTGCTAGGAGCCCACCTAGTAGAGATGTTGGTTGATGCATGCGTTCTACCCGGTAGTAAATAAAAATAAGATGCATTTAATTTCAAGCTATTATTTGATATGAAATGCTATATTTGTTGTTTGGCTACCTACAAAACAGAGGATGGCTGATAATGGGTGGATGTATAGTGGCCGTATTAGTGCGACTGAAAAAACAGCTGAGTGGGTATCGAAGACAGATTTATTAGTGAAGGAGTTGGCACGTGGTTCAAAGTCAGGTGTTCGTCCAAGTTGTCCTTGCACTCGGTGCAACAGGCGTCATTGTCAGGGAAAGGATGACATGACCAAGCACCTTTGGTTGCATGGGTATATGCCTAACTATGTTACCTCGGTCGACTTTTCTAAGTACGACTGTGACAGAGGTGAGGTGATGCGACAGCGAATCGATGGCAATGAGGATGATGGGATTAGATACTTGCTAGATGATCTCCATGATGCGTACATGCCAGATTCACCACCTACACAGGAGGAACCGCCAGAACCAGAGGAACCGCCAGAACCGAAGGAACCAGAGCCAACCGCAAAGGCCTTCTATGATATGATGGCCGCGGCTAAGAGGCCTCTGTATGAGGGTGCAAAAATTTCTCAGCTCGATGCCATCTCGCAAGCTCTAGCCAACAAGGTCCAGTACGGCAACACCCGAGCAAGTGATGTCTACACACGCTTCTGTTCTTGTAGACAGTGTTGGGCCTCCAAGTACAGAGGTTTGTAGAGCAACAGCAAGTTTCCCTTAAGTGGATCACCCAAGGTTTATCGAACTCAGGGAGGAAGAGGTCAAAGCTATCCCTCTCAAACAACCCTGCAATTACGATACAGAAAGTCTCTTGTGTCCCCAACACACCCAATACACTTGTCAGATGTATAGGTGCACTAGTTCGGCGAAGAGATAGTGAAATACAAGTAGTAGTGATGATTATAAGTAGCAAATGTGACTTGAAGTAAATATCGCTGTGAGCAAACATGTAACAAAACAGGAATTAAACGGTGTGCAATGCTTGGAAACAAAGCCTAGGGATCATACTTTCACTAGTGGACACACTCCCAACAAATATAAGATAATTGAACCAATAGATAACTTCTCTTCACTATGGTACTCTGAATTACTCTCCTATTAAATAACACTAATCATTGCGTAGGGCTACGAAGCACTCCTCAAAGTTCATCAAGTACTTGACAAACACCACTCATAGAGATATCCAAATCAAATCACAACTCAAGATAGATATTATTGCAACTTAGACCAAGTACTAACACGGTGCACACACTGTCAACATTACACCATGAAAAGAGGAATAGATCACTTCAATACTATCATAGTGATAATTATTCTCATAATCCAAAAAAAAATCACAATCGTAGCCTAGACCAAGTACCACCATGATGCACGCACTGTCACCGCTACACCATGGCAGGAGGAATAGATTACTTTAATAACACACTAGAGTACACATAATGAAGAAGAGTAACATCTACTTATTCAACATGATACAAAGCTCACGATCACATAAAGATCACATCATGGGAGAGAGAGGTGAACCACATAGCTACCGGTAGAGCCCTCAGCTCCGGGGATGAACTACTCCCTCCTCATCATAGGAGACAGCAAGGTTGATGGAGATGGCGGTGAGGTCGATGGAGACGGCAAAGACGGCGATGGAGACCGATGGAGATGGCTTCGGGGGCACTTCCCCGTCCCGGCAGGGTGCCGGAACAGAGACTTATGTCCCCCGAAATTTGTCGACGGTGGCGGCGGAGCTACGGAACTGTTTCTGGAAATTTGCCGACTCATTTAGGGTTTTCCGTCCCGAGGCTTCTTATAGGCGAAGGGGCGTCGTCAGGGGGCAGCCAGGGGCTCCTCACACCAGGGTGGCGCGGCCAGGGCCTGGGCCGCGCCACCTATGTGTGAGGGCGGCTTCTGGCCCCCCTCCGACTCTCTTTCGGTCTTCGGGAAGCTTCCGGGAAAAATAAGACTTCTGGAACTTGTTTCGTCTAATTCCGAGAATATTTCCTGTGTAGCTTTTCTGAAACACAAAAACAGCAGAAAACAGGGAACTGGCACTGTGGCATCTTGTCAATAGGTTAGTTCCGGAAATCGCATAAAAACGCCACGAAGTGTAACAAAACACAAGGCAAATGGTGTAAAAACAAGCATGGAGCATCAAAAATTATAGATACGTTTGAGATGCATCAGCATCCCCAAGCTTAACTCCTGCTCGTCCTCGAGTAGGTAAGTGATAACAAAAGAAATAATTTTTGAGGTGTCATGCACCTACACAATCTTGATCATATATGTAAGCGTTGTGAGCTGGGATCATAAGAACTTAAAACATGGGCATGAAAGATATAATCTTGACAATAGAAACTGAGCAACCATGTTGTAAACATGAAAATGAACACAAACAAAAGGTCATGAAAATGAAACAATGAAAGTCAAACGTGTGTTCAAATCATAAGGAAAAACATACAAATGGTTTTCAGCTTGTCCTTAATGAGAGAGAGCAAAACATAAATGCATAGGACACCTTCAAGTTTAAGAGGGCGACTAGATACAAATAATTTAGGAACAAGTGAAACCATAGTCATGAATCAATCAATGATAAACTTTGGGACAATGCACATTATACTCAGAATGACAACTATGCTCTCGTAGAAGGTGCATAATGGTAGAAGGTGGAGACTCAACATAAAAGTAAAAGAAAGGCCCTTCACAGAGGGAAGCAGTGATTAAACATGTGCTAGAGCTTTTCATTTGTAAAACGGAGAGATAAAAATTGGTTTTGAGAGGTGGTTGCTTTTGTCAACGACTGGCAATGGGGTTCTTACTATCTTCCATACAAAAATGAAGCAAGTTTTTGAGAGAGAGATTGGCACTTTTGTGCTCTTTTATAAAGCTTGGCACTCCTCCCCACCTTTTTTTCCTTTCTCAAACCATGGCTAACCGATTCCATCGGGTGCCCACCAACATTCACATACCATGGAGGAGTGCCTTTTTTCTTACTTTTTTTCTTTTTTTTCTTTTTGGAATAAGACAATATGGAAGATAGCAAATCCGACCACTACGTCCCCATGAGCTGAAAACAGTGTCACAAAACGAGAAGTATTTTGAAGGTTTTTGAAAGGTAGCATATGAAATTTACTTGGAATGGCTTACAAATACCATGCATAGGAATTTATAGTGGACACAATGGCAAACTTGGTTTTTAGGAGTTGGATGCACGAGTAGAGCTCAAACTCAGTACAAGGCGAGGGCTAGCAAAAGACTGGGAGCGACCAACTAAGAGAGTAATAATGGCCATAATCATGCAAAGCGACAAAGCGACATTAAAAGAAGCATAAGATGGCATCAAAAGTCAAAAACTAAATGATCATAGAGGCTATTGGCGACTTTGTATGAGTCTAACATGTGTGAGCATGTGCCAAGTCAACCCAAATAAAGCATCAAGGAGAAAACCAAAATAATGCTTCCAAATGATGAAAACAACGCATGATTTTTTTTTCAAAGGCTCATTAAGCAATCTCAGTTATTTGAGACAAGTCATGCTACAGCAAAACCACTAAGCATACTATCAAAAAGACATCAAGCACGACTGACGAGGGGTTAACTCGACAAATGTCCTAGATGAAGGACTTAGGATCGGGGAGACAGGGCGTCGGATGAACTCGAAGGTAGAGTTAGTCGAAATAGGTGTGTATCGAAAGTAAACTTGGGTGTTCAACCTGGCTTGCTTTCAATCTACCCTACACCGCCCCTCCTGGCCCCTATATATAGGTGGCCAGGTCTCGAGGATCGGGTAGGGTCCGATACAGATTACAATATCGACATACGGTAAAGACTCGTATTCGACTATCATTACAATTGGGCCTAGCTTAACGGGCCTCAGGTGTACTCAACTAACGGGCTCTATTAACTATACCCTTGTCAGTAGCCCCTGAGATTCTACCAGAATTGTAGATTCAGGTTGAATCTCTAATCTTCAAATCTTCGACTTGATCAATTCTTCGACTTCTTCTTATCTTCAAATCTTCGACTTAGTCTTTTTGACTTATTTTCATGATATTCTTTCGCAAGGGGTTTTGATGAACAAGCCTGACAACTCTGATGGATCAAGAGGTCAGTTAACTGCCGGAACAGATACTTGTCACCTACTTCAAATTCAATCCCCTTGGACTTGAATTCGGGATACCGGTCAAATCCATTCTTTTGCCGCATTTAGGACTTATAAAGAATGAATCCCAGTGGTTCTCAGGGTACCCAGTGCGTCCACCAGGATTTTCTTCGCGTCGTAGACACAGATACATGCCAGCAGAGCGCATCCATGTGCGTATATCGGGCCACACAGGACGGATCCCGGGGTCTTACCTTCGTGACAAGTCACGGCATTCGAGTCGTGTTGCGATAACACAACTCGAGAATCTTATGTCGTAGTCAAATTTTGACTGAAAATATTCGGATTTCTACAACCATAAAACTCGCTCCCGATAGGAGTAACACTCCTACACTTCTCCAATCTCTAATGCTTTATCAATAAATATCGTCGGGTGCGCGCTCAGCGCTCCCGATAGGAGTAGCCCCCGAGGCTATAGTCGAAAAAAGAGTTTTTCGAGTATAGGCTCAAGAGATAATGTAGCTCTTCATACTTCAACTCGAAATACTTCAACTTCGAGGTTCTTCAACTCGAGATACTTTAACTTTCGAAAATAACAGTCCGCAAGGCTATAATCAAAAAATTCTTCACATATGATCCTTTTTATCAATTCTGCATTTGTCGGCGCCATCCTGTTTCCTTTTATGACGTCAATGAAGACGTAGCTCTTCATCAGTGCGAACCGTTTTATGGGTAACACTGTAACTTTCACAATTTTTTGACCGTTTAGTGGGCTGCATGATTTTTGACCGTTGGTGGGCTGCCGTTTCCGATCTTTGCGCCACGTCCCAGCCCACGATCCTTCTCCCAGAAGATATATAAATGGCATAGTGGGGAATCGTACTGTTTACCAGCTCGTTCCATCCGCCGCCTCCATTGCTAATCTCTTCTGTCTCTTCCTCTCTTGCGGAGCCCCCTAGCGTGCTTTGTGCTGGATGCGCGTGAAGCATCTGGCCACTAAGAGCACCATGGCCAAAACTTCTGCCACCAACTGGGTGCGCTCCACCATCACCAAGAAGGAGGTGGAGAAGGCCACGGCGGACGGCCTCATCACCGCCCAAGATTCCATCCAATTTCCCAGTACTGAGCGGATCCCGAAGCCCCCGAGCGGTTACCGGGTAATGTTCCTTGCTTTCCTCCTCCGCGGCTTGTCCCTTCCTGCCCATGAGTTTCTCCGTGGGCTGTTATTTGTCTACGGTGTGCAGCTCCATCAGCTCACACCAAATTCCCTTCTTCACATTGCTTGTTTCGTGACTCTCTGCGAGTCATTCTTGGGTATTGAACCCCACTTCCTTCTGTGGAGGTCAATCTTTCGACTCCGCCCCAACGTTTCTTTGGCTAGGAAACCCGAACTGGGCGGAGCCGTCGTTTCTGTGGGCCCTGAGGCGCAATACTTTGAATTTTCCATGGCCGCGTCTGTCCAGGGATGGAGGACAAAGTGGTTCTATATCAAGGACCGCAAATCCTCTCCTGAAGATAAATTCGGCCTGCCTCCTTTTGATGCTTCTCAGGAGGTTAAGAAATTGGCATCATGGGATACACTCCCCTCAGATGCAGAAGCACAAGAAATTCTTCCTCTTCTTTCCTGCATCAAGGCTTTGAAAGGAGGTCAAGGAGGTGCTCTGTCGGGTATGCAACTCATGGCGTTTTTCATTCAACGTCAAGTTCAACCCCTACAACACCGCCTTACCAGACTTTGGAATTACTCCGGTTTGGAAGATCCTACTCGCATATCTGAAGATCTGATATCGAAAGAAGAGGTCGACAAGCGAGTCAGGAATCTTACCAAACTCACCAAGGAACACGCAGTTGCGGATTTAACCGATGACTTTTTCGACTCCGTGCACCCTCTGCCTGAGGTATGTATCTTCGTGTTTACTTATTGTCGAACTTTGCTTGGTTCGATTTGTGTTTACTCTGTGCCACTGCACTCTGCTAATTTATTCATATGCAGGGTCATCAATTCCTTGTCTCTCGTCCTCCTCTTCCAGAGGCAGGGCCCCTACCAGCTGATCTTGCCTCTACTGCATCTGAAGCCCCCGAGGCTGACGAAAGTCAGGATGGAGATGATGTCGAAGAATCAGAAGAGGAAACTAGCTCGTCGACATCGCCTCCTCCTGTACTAGCTGAAGATGTTGGTGTCGACAAGAAAAGGAAGCGTGTCGACGAAATTGCTTCATCGAGTTCTGCAGCGGCTGGTAAAGCCACCGTTCTTGCAGAAGATATGGAGTACTTCGACATGCTTGCATCGTAAGTATTGTAGTCGAGTTCTTCAATTGCATTGTTCTTGCCTTGTTGTCATAACTTATATTTTTTATGCAGTGATGATGAAGAACCACCAACATATGCGACAGCTGCTCCACCACCTTCTCCTGTGGCGGTTGATGAGCCTATCGAACCAGATGTTGCACCGAGGGCTACCAGGTCTGGTGTGAAGAAGGTTCCTCATGCTCGATACCCTAAACGCTCAAAGAGGGCCAAAGAAGTCGAAGTTTCTCTGGAAGCCCATGCACCTACGGTTTCCTCTGATGACGTGAGCAATTCTTCTTTACTTTCTTTCCTTTCAAGCACTTCTACTCTTACACACTTCTTTTCTCAGGCTTTAGTGAAGAGATTTATTGCCTTGGGCACGGAGTGTGCAGGGTATCTAAAGGTTGCGAAAGCTTCCGAAGGTACAATCTTGATGTCCAGTCATTACTTTTCTTCCGTGCTTTTTCTTTTCCCACTTATCTGACTCCCTTTCGTCTTCTTTTGTAGCTGCCTTAGCAACAGCCAATGCTCGAATCGCGTCGCTGGAAGCGGAGCTCAATGCTTCGTGAAAAGCTTATGATGTGGCGGCCGCTGCTAAAGCGGATGCTGAGAAGTCGCAGAAGGCTGCGCTTGGCAAGGCGAAGAAAGCTGAAAAAGCTTTAGCTGAAGCCAACAAGGAGCATGCTCAACGAGAGCAAGCCGTGGCGGAGCGTCTTCACACCATGTCTACTGCCGCTGAAAGTAAGTGCTTTGCCTTGTCTTCTGTTTTCGTCCTCTGTTGCACTGGTGTATTTGTTGACACTTGTCTCTTCTTTTCTTTTCTATTGCTTAGAATTCACCGGGGTATCTCCGTCGTCCTTGCAAACGGACGATGATCCTCTTATGGATGTAGTTAACCTACTCGAAGAAAACTGGATATCTATCCAGGAGACTTTTGAGTTGGTTAGCCGCGTCCTATCTCGGCTATTTGCCGGGTTGTGGCCGAAGAAAAAGGCGGCAATCCCGAAGGACAACCTGACTGAACTTGCCAAGTCCTTCGATACCACTGAAGACCCCACTCTCCAGCTGAAAGGGCTGTCCATTAAGCGCGGCGCCGAGGGTGCTATTGCACTTTCTCTTGCGCACGGTACAGACTTCGACTGGGAGAGGGTTAGCTCCCCCCATGGTCATACCCGTGACGAGATGAAGGTGTTTTTCGAGAGGGCGAAGAAGTTGGCACCTACATTGTTGACAACGATTTCTCCTTCGGCAGCCTCTGCTGTGCCTGCTGCGCCACCTCCAGCGGCGAAAGATCCAGTGCCACCGTCGACTTCTAGCGAGGAACTGGCCACTCCCCCTACTTCCACGGAGCACAATGCTGAGGTGGCGTAGATTCAGCTTCTTTGTAGCTTTTTTAGTTTTCTCCTTTTGAATGTAAAGACTTCAATTAAGTGCAACCCGAGAACCTTAGCCATAGGGTTGTGCTCTTATGTAAATATATCCTCTTCGTATGAAGTTTTATGCTGCCTCTCTGAAATTGTTTCTCCTTTCTTTTCCTTTTGGCTTGCAGTCGACGCGCGTCAATGATCCTTTGGCTCATGCTACTGCTCCTTCCTCTGCCCGTGGATTCGATCCTCAGATTTCATCGACTCCTAGTCGATGCTGTCAATGCGCAGAGTACTTTTCCAGGATATCTGACCTTGAGGCTCGCCTAACTTTGGCCAAATGTCAGGCACAGATGGCTATTTAAAAGGCTAGCCAAGCCGGTAGCTATATGAAGAAAATATCTTCCCTTGATGAAAAGGTCTCCAGTCTGATGGCGAAGGTTATTCATAATGAATAATGCGAATCTTTCATCCTTGGCATTGTCGAGTCTGCCTGCGAGATGTTGCGATGTGAGTTTTCTTTCAACTCTTCCTTTCCTTGCTTGTGCACTGCTGTTTTTGTGACATCTTTTGCCATTTGTAGGTACTTGTTTAGATTTTGCTGCTGAAGAACGTCGAGTTGCTGAGCGAAATGCGGCTTTGGAGAAAATGTCGACTGGCTGTGAGACTTTGTGGTCTGATCCTCGACGCCGAAGCGCCATTGTATTGCTTCAAGACCGTGCCCAGCATATTGGCGAATCAGTTGATGGTTGCCGGCGAGCTCTTACAACTATGCACTCCATTATGCTTCCCTGTAATCCTTTGCCTGCGACTTTCCCACTTCTTCTTGATACTTTCAGATCCAGCCATCGTATTCATAGGTTAATAGAACTGAACTTAGTGGCTGGTGCCAATTTTGCTCTCGGGTGGATACGCAAGTGGCACCCCAGATTGAATTATAGCACGATGTCCCTGAGTTTAGCTCCAGGTGGAGCTAGTCTTCGGGTTCATATGGAGAACACGCTGCAACCTGCTCGAAGACTCGTAGCTAGGCTTCTAGAGGCGGATGCTGCGTTTTTCCGCAAGTATCATTATCTAGATCCTTTAGGCGTAGATGATTCTGACAACCCGATGTTGTAGGATGTATGTGGAACGCGAGAGTTTATTTATTTCGCGACTATATGTCTGAAATTTATTCTCAAGGCGTATTTGTATGGTTCGCGCATTTGCCGCATCTTCTCTTTGAAAGACTCGTAAACTCGAATATGAGGAACGCTTTGTCTTTATTTATACTTGTAATGTAAGATACATGGGGTGACCCAAGAGATCCGGCCTGTGACCTGTGTTTTTGGATCTAGAGGGCATTGCCCCTGGTATAACTCGTGGCTTTTACAGCCTTTATTGTTCTACTCTATTGTCTTATGATGCTTATGTCGTCGTGGCTTTCCCTTTTTCCTCTGCGCCTGTGTCTTCTCCTGATGCTCCTACTCGTGGTTTCTTCATTTCGGGCTCCACGACGCATCCTTCGAGTAGCTTGACGCCTTATGTAGTCGCGCTTTTTGCCTTTTCTGCATGGTTGGCTATTACGCCAAAATTTTGCGCCATCTTGTGGAATTCCCTGTCGCAAAGATCTGAAACTTCAAAACTTCCTTTCACTGTAATTATTCCTCTTGGTCCTGGCATTTTAAGTACCAAATATGTGTAGTGAGGCACTGCCATGAATCGCGAAAATGCGGGTCGTCCGAGGATCGCGTGATATTGCGATGGCCAGTCCATGACTTCGAAGTCTAGCTTTTCTCTTCTATAGTTTTGCCAGTTGCCGAAGCAAACATTGAGTGCTATTCGACCCAGCGGGTAATTGGCACTTCCTGGTACGATTCCATGGAAGGAACAATCTGTTGGCTTCAGGAACTCTAGTGATATATGCATTGCTCGGAGTGGTTTCGCGTATATCAAGTTAATTCCACTCCCTGCATCCATGAATATTCTGTCGACATCATACGCGCCGATTTGAGCTTTGAGTACCAAAGGCGCGTTTCCCGGCCGAGGTACTGTTATAGGGTGATCTTCTCTATTGAACTCTATTGGTTGCTCTGACCAGTGCAGATACTCCGTTGCAGCTGGAGGTGATATGACTGCTAAGTTGACTTGTCGAGTTATGCTCTTCTCTTCTTTGTTCGACTTGGGTACAGGTTGTATCATTGATATGATGTGTCCTTTTGATGGTACATACCCTTCGTCGTCGTCCTGTCCCTGGTTTTGCTGGTCTTGTCCTTGAGGCGCTCCATTGTTTCCTTGCTGCTTTGTCGGAGGATTGTTACTTCCTTCGAATCCTTGTCGCCTTGCTTCGGTTTGCTTATTTATTGCTGCTTCTTGCAGTTTTAAGAATGTTGTGCAGTCTTTCATTGCGTGCCTTGATACTCGTTTCCCGTCGACGAACGCTGAGTGTATATGACAAGGCCCGTTGAGCATATCTTCTGGTGATGGGTTGTACTCTCTGGATTCCCTTATAGGGAACTTCTTATAGTCCTCCTTTCCGTAGCTTCTATATCCTGAACTTCTGCGATCATTTCCTTGATAGCTGTTGTCTTTATATCCTGCGGCGACTTGGCTATGCGAGCCATAGGTGTCGTAGTTTTGGGATCGTCTCCTTTGACTTCCATATCTGTTTCTTCTGTCGTCCTCTGGAGATCGCGTCCGCTTGTTGTTGCACGCATCTTCTCCGTCTGCGAACCTGTTTGTTGTTTCCATGAGGTCTGACACTGTTTTCGGCTTGATTCTGCCCATCTCTTCGACTAGGTCTCTTCGCCTTAATCCGATGATGAACGCGTCTATTGCTCTTTCGTCTGAAACTTCGACTGCTAAGTTTTTGATGAGGCTCCATCTTTAGATGTATGCCCGTAGTGTTTCGTCGCGTTGCTGTACGCACGCTTTGACTTCTTCTATTGATGCTGGTCGTTTGTATGTCGACCCGAAGTTGCTTGTAAATTGCTTTGTGAGGTCTTCCCAGCTTCCAACAGATTCTTTCTCTAGTTTGCTCAACCATGACCTTGCTGCACCGGTGAGGTGTAGTTGCAAACTTTGCATTGCTGTTTCCTTGGTTCCTCCTAATATTTGAACTGCTTGCAAGTAATCTGCAAGCCATGATTGTGGTTCCTGTGATCCATCGTATTTTTGCTGATCATGAGGTAGCTTGAATCCCTTGGGAACTGGAGTGGTGCGAACCCTGCGGGTAAAGCATGATGCCCCCATCTCTTTTTCGTCGTCTTCATAGTCGCGCTTTTCATTTGGGGATCGTGATCTTCGGGTTCCACTGTGCTGCTTTGGTGATGGCGATCGAGATCGGTGTTTGCTGCTTCTGCGCCGAGGACTATTGTGACGGCGAGGTGACCTTGCTTTGTGCACTTCCTTGTGGTGATATGCTTCTTCTCCTTTTGTTGATAGCTTGTGGCCCACCATGTTGAGTCCGTTCAGTGCTGCTCTATGCATATGTTCTCTAGGATCTCCTGGACTTGGTCGAGTTGTAAGTAGATATGCTTGTGCTGCCACTAATGCTGCTTCAGGAGTTTTTGGTAGGATGTTTCCTGCTCGTCGACCGATAGGAAGGACGAGTCGAGGTTTTTGGAAATACTTTGCCTGTCAGAATACTCGAGGTTATCGTACCTTGAACCGTGTCGACGATTTTTCCTTGCGTTGCTGTATGATGCGTCGCTCCGTGCTTTTCAAGCAGCCTCACTAGCTGCAATGGCTGAATCTTTTCTTCTTTGTATCTCTGTTTTCTCCTTTGCTAATTGCTTGGCCTGCTGCCTTAGGGCGTAGTGATACCCCAAAAGCATGTCTTTGCTAGAATTTGATGGTATTGGCGTGCCGTGTTCTACGGCTTCTCTTATTATCCTCCATTCGTCGACTGATAGTCGAATTTTTTCCCTGCTTGCGAGGGATTCTGGTGTTTGCCCTTCTGCTAGGTGATTTGCTCCTCTGTCGATATTTGCTGGGTTTAATACTGGATTGTCGTTTTCGTCGAATTCTTCTGAATTATCTCCTATAATGGTGAGCACCTGGCATTGTTTGCCGATGTTACCCTTAAAGCTTGAGAAGATCGAGTTACTATCCTCAGAAAGCTCTAATCCTGTCTTCCATGTATCTGTTGACTTGTCTGCGGTATCGTCGAGGCAGATCGTGAGATCTTCGAGTTGGACTTCCACGTCAAAATTTTCCTTTTCTTCGTTGTCTTCTGCGATCTTTTCTTTTTGCACTTCCTCTGGGCTGACCAGCGAGTTTACTTCGCTGGAAGAGCCTTCAGAATATTCCATCATTGCTGTTGTTTCGGGCTCCCTTGCCGACGGATCTTGTTTCGTCGGATCTGAAAGTCGAGATGAACCCGACGGTTCGATGAGGATGTTTAAGCTTCCGATTGTCAACTCCATCTCTTGATTTTTGTCGACTTCTGTACTGCTATTGGCTAAAAGTGAAAAAGCCGTCGAATTCATGATTCCAACGCCCAAGTTCCCCACGGTCGGCGCCAATTGACGAGGGGTTAACTCGACAAATGTCCTAGATGAAGGACTTAGGATCGGGGAGACAGGGCGTCGGATGAACTCGAAGGTAGAGTTAGTCGAAATAGGTGTGTATCGAAAGTAAACTTGGGTGTTCAACCTGGCTTGCTTTCAATCTGCCCTACACCGCCCCCTCCTGGCCCCTATATATAGGTGGTCAGGTCTCGAGGATCGGGTAGGGTCCGATACAGATTACAATATCGACATACGGTAAAGACTCGTATTCGACTATCATTACAATTGGGCCTAGCTTAATGGGCCTCAGGGGTACTCAACTAACGGGCTCTATTAACTATACCCTTGTCAACGACATGCAAAAGCCTAGGCCGCAGTCTACACAAGCTCCTTCTTGTACCACTTTTTTTTGCATAAAGCTTTTTCTCTTTTCCAACACCATTTGAAATTTTTAAAGACACCTATTTTGATGAAAACCAATAGAGATCAGAGGCAAAAATGCACCTTGATGAAAAGATATGACAAGGTCTGAACGCAAATCAAGGCAAAAATGAAAACCAAAAGCAGTAGCAGAAAAAGAAGAACACTCGGTGAAATTGTAAGAATGAAAAACGGAGTGTTCTTTGCAAATGAAAACGAGTACATCTCCTCCAAAAAACATGATGTGATCTAACCATTTATTGCAGCAAACTAAACTAAACTAATACTGAAAACTAAAACAACTGACGCTCCAAGAAAAACGCATAATGCATGAAGCAATAAAAATATAGTGTCTTGAAAGGTGACCTGATTTCTGCCGATGAAGAAGGGGTGCCTCGGGGGCATCCCCAAGCTTTGACGTTTGTACTTCTTGGATATTTATTGGGGTGATGCATGAGCATCCCCAAGCTTGAGCTTTTGTCCATTCTTCAACTCATCTCATCACTCTCCGATCCCTACAATTGAAAACTTCCTTCATACAAAACTAAACACAAATCTATTAGCAACATTAGTGTAAGCATAACATATAATCAACCTCTTTTGCTTCAGGTTTCAACCCAAAACCACCACATATAAAGTATATACTACTGTAGCAACTTCCTGAAAAGTTCCGTGATCAAAAGAACTAAAAAAGAAAGCGATAAAGTGGCAAACACAAATATTGGCAGAAATCTGTCAAAACAGAACAGCTGACAAAGGTCGAATTTTTTAGGAGTTTTATGTTGCTCAAATCAAAAAGTGTTCAACTAATGAAAGTTTGGATATAACCTGGGGCATATGCAAAAGAAATCGCAGGTCCAAAAGATATACAGAGAATTTTCACGAATTTTTACGGTGCAGCACCAAAAACTATTTCATTACAGCAACATCCCCAAATCTTACCTCACTCAAATTAGAGGCTTCTCTTGGCACAAAAACAAAATAAAAAGGATAAGGAGTGGTTATTACAGTAGTATTAACTTCCAAGACTCAAATAAAAGATAAAGTACTGAAAATAAAACAATGGGTTATCTCCCAAGAGTGCTTTTCTTTAACGCCTTTGAGCTAGGCACAGTAATTTGCAAAGATGCTCATGTGGGCGCCATAAAAGAGCTTGAGGCAAAGGCGCCATATAGGAACTTAAAGCAATAGAGAGCATCAAAAAGTAGATATGAAACACATTTAAATCTAAACCACTTCCTATGAAAAATAGTCTTGTAAAGAGACAAGTCATAAAAGCGCAAAGCAAAAAGCATAGGAAGGCAAAACAAGTACAACTTCAAGAATTGCAACATAAAGAGGGGAAACTCAATATTGTTGAGATTCATCAAACCATGTTTCCCTCTCTCATAATAACTTTCAGTAGCATCATGAATAGAACTAATAATATAACTATCACATAAAGCATCTCTATCATGAGCCACATGCATAAAAGAATTAATACTCACCACAGGAACAATAGTAGTAGGAGCAGATTTAACAGAATAATTATTCTCACCACCATAATCATCATAAATAGGAGGCATATTGTAATCATAACTAATTTTCTCCTCAAAAGTAGGTGAACTGAAAATATTATACTCATCATCATAACCATCATAGACTAGAGGTTTAGTATCATTACAAGCTAGAGAACAGCTATTTCGCAAAGCATATTCTTCAAACATATCATCATAAGAAGGAACATCACATATGGGAGATAAAATATCATCAGAGCAAAAAAATTTCCACTAAAGCTGGGGAACTAAAAATATCATGTTTAACAAAACCAGCTTCCCCAAGCTTAGACTTTTCTATAGCATTAGCAATAACGATGTTCAAAGCATTCATACTAACAACACTATTAGCATGCAAATTAAGCTCCAAAGGTTTTTTAATTTTCTCTTCAAACACTTCATATCTAAACTCAGGAAAAAGACTAAAGAACTCTTTGTTTTCCATTAAGCCTAACTAGTGAAAATAAAAACAAGAAACAAAAAGATGTAATTGTAGAATCTAAAGGAAATAACTCCGAGCACTCACACAGGAGGATGCGAGTACCTTTGACCTTACCTCCCCGGCAACGGCGCCAGAAAAGAGCTTGATGTCTACACACGCTTCTGTTCTTGTAGACAGTGTTGGGCCTCCAAGTGCAGAGGTTTGTAGAGCAGCAGCAAGTTTCCCTTAAGTGGATCACCCAAGGTTTATCGAACTCAGGGAGGAAGAGGTCAAAGCTATCCCTCTCAAACAACCCTGCAATTACGATACAGAAAGTCTCTTGTGTCCCCAACACACCCAATACACTTGTCAGATGTATAGGTGCAATAGTTCGGTGAAGAGATTGTGAAATACAAGTAGTAGTGGTGATTATAAGTAGAAAATGTGACTTGAAGTAAATATTGCTGCGAGCAAACATGTAACAAAACAAGAAGTAAACGGTGTGCAATGCTTGGAAACAAGGCCTAGGGATCAAACTTTCACTAGTGGACACACTCCCAACAAATATAACATAATTGAACCAATAGATAACTTCTCTTCACTATGGTACTCTGAATTACTCTCCTATTAAATAACACTAATCATTGCATAGGGCTACGAAGCACTCCTCAAAGTTCATCAAGTACTTGACAAACACCACTCATAGAGATATCCAAATCAAATCACAACTCAAGATAGATATTATTGCAACTTAGACCAAGTACTAACACGGTGCACACACTGTCAACATTACACCATGAAAGGAGGAATAGATCACTTCAATACTATCATAGTGATAATTATTCTCATAATCCAAAAAAATCACAATCGTAGCCTAGACCAAGTACCACCATGATGCACGCACTGTCACCGTTACACCATGGAAGGAGGAATAGATTACTTTAAGAACACACTAGAGTACACATAATGAAGAAGAGTAACATCTACTTATTCAACATGATACAAAGCTCACGATCACATAACACTAGTAGGAAAACCCTTATAGGTGGGATGTCTTTTTGTGGCGCACTAGCCAGCAGTGCGCCATAGAAAATAATTCTGTGGCGCACCTGTCGTGGTGCGCCACAAAAATACAACATTTCTGTGGCGCACCAGAAGGACATGCGCCACAGAATTTTGGTGGGGCCCACTCCCTGCCAGCCCCAATCATTGGTTCCACTAATTCTGTGGCGCACCAGACCAGATGCGCCACAGAATTTGTACATTCTGTGGCGCATCTGGTCTGGTGCGCCACAGAATTAGCACATTCTGTGGCGCATCTTGTCTGGTGCGCCACAGAATTAGTGTAATTCTGTGGAGCACTTCACTAGATGCGCCACAGAATTAGCTCGTCCCACACCTTTAAAGTACCAACCTCCCACACCTCCCACACTCCCAAGCCATTCATCTTCCTCTCCTCCATCTAGATCCAGCTCTAGGTCCCTTCTCTCTCATCCCATTTTAGCCATAGTTTTCACTTTCTTTGGTACTTATTGTACTTACTTTGGTTGATACATAATTGGCGGTGAGGAGAAGCCTCTCCATACTCTCTCCTCCTCTCCAACTCATCGATCGCGGTCTCATCTCGGTATCGAATCTACAAGGTGAGTATTTGGAGGGGACATGCATGCGCATGTCGATCTTGTGTATGGATGATTGTTGCACGTACGTGAAGCGCTTGTGTGTGTGTGTGTGCCGGTGTGGTGCATGGATGTTTGTCGAGACGTTGATTCATTTTCGTTTCGGCAAATTTTTGCACTACCCATACGTCCTACCTTTAGGAGAGGTCATGCCGAATTTTTCCGCTCTATGTATACCTTTAGGAGAGGTCCATGCATGTGTGTGCATGTGATGCGGTTCTAATTTTCTGCTCTATGTATACCATTTGCAGACAACCATGGTCCTCTCGATGAGTTCCGCTCGAATTAGTAGATACAAGAAAGACGCGAAGGAGGACATGATTCGGAACAATAGGCGCCAGATAAGATGTCTGTGTCGATCATGCAAACTCGAGCGCTGGATCAACCCTGATTCCGGACAACTGGAGGAGCACCTGCTGAGGCGCGGTTTCATGCAGGACAACCAGGCGCGGCCGGGCCCAACAAATGGTGCGCATGAAGACCATGGTGGCGAGCGAGATGACGAAGCACCACATGTCGGTGGAGAATATCATCATGAAGAAGCAGTCGGCGGAGAAGATCATCATGAAGTAGAAGTTGCCGGCGGAGAAGATCATGATGAAGAAGAAGATTCTGGCGCGACTCCGCTAATTTCGGCCTTGCGGGACTCTCATGTTCAAGATCTGCTCCTCCATGAGACGAGCAACGACAGAGCTGCAGCCAGAGAGAGAGCCAAGACGGGATGACTCCAATATTTCCTGGGTGCCGTCCGCAGGATACGCGCTTGCATGTAACGCTTGATTGTCTGCAGATGAAGACGCAGAACAAATGGACCGATTCCAGCTTCAGCATGAACATGAAATTCTGGCACGATCGTCTCCCAGAGGGGAACACATTGCCAAGTAGTATCGAGGAGGCCAAGAAAGTTGTGTGCCCTCTTGACCTACCGCACGAAAGATACCACGCCTGCATCAATGATTGCGTGATTTATCGGGGGGAGTACAAGGACATGACCACATGTCCGGTATGCGGCCACGGACGATACAAGGTTGGGAGCAAGAAGGTACCTCAAAAAGTGGTATGGTACTTTCCTATCACTCCCCGTCTGCAGCGGTATTTCGTGGACCCTAAGGAAGCAAAGCTCATGCAATGGCACGTGGAAAGGGAGAAGCCCGAAAAAGATCCGGAGATGGGCTATATGCTGACACACCCATCAGACGCTGGCCAGTGGGAAGCATTGGACATCGCCTTCCCTAGGTTCGGGGGCGACAGAAGGAACATCAGGCTGGGTATGAGCACCGATGGACTCAATCCGTTCGGCAACCAGAGTAGCACGCATAGCACCTGGCCTGTGTTTGTATGGCCTTACAACCTACCCCCATGGCTGTGCACCAAGCAAAGGTACATACACCTGAGTATTCTCATTCAGGGGCCGAAACAACCAGGTGTCGACATGCATTTGTATCTCGGGCTGCTGAAAGAGGAGTTAGACACGTTGTGGAAGACGCCACCCCGTACGTGGGATGCCTACAGTAGAACTTATTTTGATATGAGAGCCGCGTTGATCACGACGGTCACGGACTATCCTGGTTGTGCATATGTATCTGCCCAGGTCAGCCACGGATTCTGCGGCTGTGTGAAGTGCATGATCACGACGGTCACGGACTATCCGCAACGACCGTCGACCAAATGCAAGGTACGCCAAGCGGCGGCATCGCAACCGCCACCACCTAACTTCCAGGACATGGCGCCGCTTGATGGCAACGATGATGATGATGACGTCGATGCCTACGTCAACACTGGTGCCTGCAGCCAAGATATGTACATGCCTCATATGGATGAAGAAGCCTTCCGCACTCACGGCGATCAACTTGGTCGTCCCACTACAGTCACGCAGCGCTTGACCTTCACGGGTCTTTCTCTGCAAGACACTCCTCCGGAGGCTGCCAATCCAGCTCAAGTCAAGCCGGCTACCATTTTCAGCCCTAACACGCTGTATAAGACGATCGTCGGGGAGCCACGCGAATCAACCCCAGCACCCCAAGCTCCACCATCAGCACCACCAGCACCCCAAGCAACCCAAGCACCCGTTGCACCACCATCATCACCACCAGCACCCCAAGCAACCCCACCATCAGCACCACCAGCACCCGAAGCACCCCCAGCAGGTCAGGTGAAGAAGCCAAGGAAGAGAGGAAATAAGAAGGGCGCATCTTCGAGCCAGACTCTTCCTAAGAAGATGCGGGCCGACGACATGGTACCACGGACACCGGGTGGCTTGTCCCGGCTTCATGAAGCTGGTAAACTGATACTGCCTGAGGACCTCGAACACCTTGCAAGTGGACCAATGATCAGTTTGCAGCAAAATATTCAGTTTCTAGAGAGCCTCCTTCTTAAAGACAAGGATCCAAATTACCCGGTGTTCACGGTCAGGGTGCCAGCAGCAGACCCGAACTTCGTCCAAGCATACCCCGCGGATATCTTCTTCATAGCGTTCGAGGACGTCTTCAATCTATTTCACTGGAAACGGCTCGACTATAACTTGGTTCGCCTATACGCGATCAATCTTCAGATGAAGATCAAGAGAGAGAGACCCCCCAATGTCGCGGTAGCGGATCCCTACTACATGCGCGATAGCCAGCTGGTGGATGGCTCAAGCACACGGACCGCGGCGGTGCGGTACCTCCAGAGCTTCATGCTCATGAACAAAGAGAAGAACACCATTCTTCTGCCTGTCTTTCCCGAGTAAGTACACATTCACTCTCGGCCGTCGTAACTTATGCTTTCTTATATATTTCTTCCATTGCCGATCATTTCCAACATTCCATTTAAATTGCATGTGTTGAGCAGGGACACATACTGCACACTCGTCGTTCTTTGCCCAAAGTGGTCCCTAGCCCAGTACTTCGACTCGTCGAGTACGACGACGAAGAAAGACTACAACAGAATAAGGAGTGTTCTCGATGAGGCTATCCTTTTCTACTCCAAAAATGGAGGCATCTTCCACGAGAAGGGGAAATTTATCAGGCCGGACACTAAAGAGCAGGGGTTCAAGCACGTGATCAACTTCCCTTGCATCAAGCAGCCAGATGACAGCATGAAGGAGGCCTTCTATGTCCTCCATCACCTTAAAGGGTTTGTCGCGGATGCAGAGATGATGCATCTGCCACCTAGTAAGCGAGACCCCAAAAAAATGGCGGGGGAGATCAGCGATGCTGATCTTAGAGAAGACTTCCATCGCATCCAAGTAAAGCTATCAGAAATTATCGTAGAAGATGTATGCAACAGATCAGGGCTCTTACACCAACTCAGAGGGTTGTGTAAGAGGGATATAGAAGAACGCCTACATAGGCAGGGTGATGGAAGGACGTGGACGACGAAGGACATGTACAAACCGTTTCCGGAGCCCATGAACAAGACGTCTCGTTGATCGAGAGGCCGGTGTGCCTACTGTGTTGTAAATAAACTTGCTTAGTGTCGTTGTTGGACTTCAATTACTATTGTAGTCGATGTAGTTGAACTTGATTACTTATGTGATACCGATGCTATATGAATTTTAGGTTTATTATTATTTCCTTGCTTTAATTCTTGTGAATATGTATGCATGTGAACCCTCTAATTCTTTCCATTGCATTATATACTAATATGCCTTGTGTCCATAGAGATGACGTGGTACGTCGTGTTCGAGGGGCGGGTTCCAGGAGTCTACGAGGAGTGGACGGACTGCAAGGAACAGGTGCACAAGTTCAGCGGCAACTGCTACAAAGGCTACCCGACTCAACAAGAGGCGGTTGCCAAGTGGAGGAAGCACCAGTCGAACAAGAGCAAGATGAAGACCTTCATTGTGCTCTCGCTCTTGCTCACCATCGTCGGAGCGGTACTCTATTTCATCCTAGTGTAGGCGGCGGCCGGTGTCACTTCATTTGTATCTTGAGATGATGCACTTAATTTGCATGGATTATGAGTTGTATGGAGATCTATATGTATGATGAGTTGTATATGCATGGAGCTATATGAAATCTGTTAATATTCTATATGAAATGAGTTGTATATGGAGATATATAATTGTGCTATATGAAATCTGTTGATATATCTGTATACTGCTATATTATATATATTAATACCTGTATATATACACCAGATAGAATAAGTTCTGTATAAAACCTGTAATATTTCTGTGGCGCACTAACTTGTAATTCTGTGGCGCACCTAATTCTGTGGCGCACCAAGCCAAAATGTGCCACAGAATTCCTTAATTCTGTGGCGCATTAGGGCTTGGTGCACCACAGAATTTCTTAATTCTGTGGCGCATGTGCTGGTGCGCCACAGAAAGCTTATTTTTGTGGAGAAGATTCTGTGGAGCACCACCCATGCGCCACAGAATGCATATTTTGGTGCGCCACAGAAGAGGTTTTCCCTACTAGTGTAAAGATCACATCATGGGAGAGAGAGGTGAACCACATAGCTACCGGTAGAGCCCTCAGCCCCGGGGATGAACTACTCCCTCCTCATCATAGGAGACAGCAAGGTTGATGGAGATGGCAGTGAGGTCGATGGAGACGGCGAAGATGGCGATGGAGACCGATGGAGATGGCTCCGGGGGCACTTCCCCGTCCCGGCAGGGTGCCGGAACAGAGACTTCTATCCCCCGAAATTTGTCGACGGCGGCGGCGGAGCTACGGAACTGTTTCTGGAAATTTGCCGACTCCTTTAGGGTTTTCCGTCCCGAGGCTTCTTATAGGCGAAGGGGCGTCATCAGGGGGCAGCCAGGGGCTCCTCACACCAGGGTGGCGCGGCCAGGGCCTGGGCCACGCCACCTATGTGTGAGGGCGGCCTCTGGGCCCCTCTGACTCTCTTTCGGTCTTCGGGAAGCTTCCGGGAAAAATAAGACTTCTGGAACTTGTTTCATGCAATTCCGAGAATATTTCCTGTGTAGCATTTCTGAAACACAAAAATAGCAGAAAACTGGGAACTGGCACTGTGGCATCTTGTCAATAGGTTAGTTCCGGAAATCGCATAAAAACGCCACGAAGTGTAACGAAACACAAGGCAAATGGTGTAAAAACAAGCATGGAGCATCAAAAATTATAGATACGTTTGAGACGTATCAGCAAGCTATGAAGCGGGTTTGAGAACTACTGGTAACCTGTTGCCCGAAGGACATTGCATGCCTAAAACCATGTATGAAACAAAGAAAATTCTGATAGCGCTCAGCATGGATTATGAAAAGATAGATTGCTGTCTTAAAGGTTGCCTTCTGTTTCGAAAAAAGTTTGCGGATGACAAGTACTATAAAAAAGTGTGGGGCCTCTAGGTATCATGAGGTAAAGGGACCTGATGGTCAGAAGAAGCAGACAAAAGTCGCCGTGAAGATTCTTTGTTATCTCCCATTCATAAAAAGAATCCAGCGGCTTTACATGTCGGAGGAGTCTGCCACACAGATGATGTGGCATAAGAAGGGGAAGAGATACCCGGACAAGCACGGAAAGATAAAGATGGGTCATCCATCTGATGGTAAGGCATGGAAGAACTTTGATGACAAACACCCCAATGAGGCAGCAGATGCTCGGAATGTCAGGATTGCGATAGCAACCGATGGATTCAATCCATATGGTATGTCAGCTTCATTGTACAGCTGCTGGCCCGTGTTTGTTATTCCGCTCAATCTCCCTCCCGGAGTCCTAATGCAAAGGAAGACCATATTCCTGTCGCTGGTCATTCCAGGGGCGCCCGACTACCCGGGGAAGAATCTGAGTGTCTATATGCAGCCGCTTGTTGATGATTTGAACCACTCTTGGCACCACGGGATGTTAACATATGACCGAGCATCGAAAACAAACTTCCTCATGAAAGTTTGGTTCCACTATTCCATGCACGACCTACCCGGGTATGCCCTATTCTGCGGTTGGTGTACAGCTGGTAAGTTCCCATGCCCAGTGTGTAGGCACTGACTTGAGTTCTTTTGGCTAAATGCGGGTCACAAATGTACCTCCTTTGACATGCATCGATAGTTTCTTAAAAGAGGGCATCGGTTCAGAGAAGACAAAAAGAACTTCATGAAGGGCAAAGTTGTGCTTGAAGAAAAGGAGATACCTACGTTCGATGGTACAGCTGTTGATGCCGAGCTATGGGCTCTCCTGCCTAAAGAGGGAGGTGGCCCGCAATTTGAGGGATATGGTCAAACGCATAACTGGACTCACGTGGCAGGCTTAACTCAGCTCGAGTATTACAAGGACCTCGAACTTCCCCATAACATCGATGTGATGCACACCAAAAAGAATGTCGCAGAGTCCATCTTTCACACAGTCTTGAACATTGCTGGCAAGTCAAAGGATAATGTCAAGGCTAGAGTCAATGTTGAGCAGCTATGTGATAGGACAAAATTACACATGCAGCCTCCTGACCGCAATCGAACAAATTGGTTCAAGCCGCATTCCAACTTCTGTCTTGATAACATCCAAAAGAAGGAGGCTTTCAAGTGGCTCAAATACGCCGTGATGTTCCCTGATGGTTATTGTTTGAATATGAGTAAGGGAATCAATCTTGTAACAGGAAAAGTCACCGGGATCAAGAGTCACGACTATCATATATGGATTGAGCGGCTGATGCCGGTGATGGTTCGAGGGTATCTCCCCGAGCATGTCTGGCGAGTTCTTGCGGAGTTGAGTCATTTTTTCTGCACGCTCTGTGCTAAGCAGATATGTCCCCTGATGATTGAGAAGCTGCATGATCTAGTGCCGGAGTTGCTATGCAAGTTAGAGATGATCTTTCCGTCAGGCTTCTTTACTCCGATGGCACATCTCGTTGTTCATCTCGCGAACGAGGCACTCTTGGGTGGACCGGTGCAGTTTCGTTGGCAGTTCTGTATTGAGAGAGAGTTCAAGTATATTCTATACAAATGTGGAAACAAAGCTAAGATGGAAGCATGCATAGTTGAGGCAACTCAGCTTGAGGAGATGGCAAATGCCTCGACAACTTACTATGCCGATGATATTCCCACTCTACATAACCAGGTCTCTCGGTACAATGTCGATGAGCCCAAGCATAGTCCCAAGCTCCTCCTCTTCCAATGTCCCGGTGGCTCAAAAAATTATATCATCACCAATGAAGAGAAGGATTGCATAATGCTATATGTGCTTATGAACATGAATGAAGTTGTCGATTTCGCCAGGTAAAATGGTGAACATATTACTTTGCAACTAGTAACTTGGTTTCGGTCTAATACTTATTTTCTCCTTTTAGCCAATTTATTGATGAACACTGGTCGGGAACGACGGGTCCCGATGCCATGGAGGTGGACACTCTTCTAAAAGAGGGTGCCCCTGGAAAGAAAAAATTCTCGGCTTGGTTCAGGGACAAAGTAATTTCTAACCTGTCCTTCTTACTTTGCAATCCGTGACTTGTCCCTTTTACACGTAATTAATGCACAAAAACAATTTGAACTGAACTTGTAGGGAGCGGATCCCAAAATTGAGATGATGGATGAGTTGAGATGTGTTTCCCAAGGTTTTAGCCGTAAAGTCAAGAAGTATGAGAAGTATGATGTCAATGGGTATCACTTTCATACAGAATTTCACCAGAAGAGTCGACCTAATGCAAAAACTGTTAATACCGGGGTGTTCACCAAAGGGGCCAATGTATTCGATTATTACGGAAGGTTAGAGAACGTATACGAGCTGACGTTCGATCAAACGAACATAGAGCTCAACCTCATTGTGTTCAAATGCCACTGGTTTGACCCACACAGTAGACAAAGAATTACCCCTTCCATTGGGTTAGTTGAGGTTAGGCCTTCAACCAACTATAGCGGAGCGGATGTGTTTGTTGTGGCTCACCAAGCCAAGCAAGTTTACTATTTGCCCTACCCATGCCATAAAGTGGAACTCAACAGCTGTGAAGTCGTGTTCCAAGTATCTCCACATGGTAAGCTACCCATGCCCTCCGTCGAAGATTACAACAACATTGACCCTGTAACATATGAGGGAATTTTCTATCAAGAGCAAGAGACCTTCGGGGACTTTGACTTACAAATGGGTGGTCTTGAGGACCTTGAGAATGATGCACAACCTCGTGGTGAGACAGTGGTAGATCTAAAGGACATTGACATGCTCTCCAAGTTACATGCGAACAATGGCATCGTTCATGAGCCTCCACCATGCGATGAGCTTCCAAGATACTCACGTGATAGTGATAATGATAATGAAAACCCTGATTATGAGAGCGATGATTCGAGGTGAGGGTCTTTTTATGTCTTAGTGTCATTTTATCTTGCATGCTTAGTATTTATCTTCATATCTTGCCATGCTTAGTATTTATCTTCATATCTTGCCATGCTTTGTATTTATCTTCATATCTTGCCATGCTTTGTATTTATCTTCATATCTTGCCATGCTTTGTATTTATCTTCATATCTTGCCATGCTTTGTACTTATCTTAATTGTTTATTGTTTTTTAATGCAGGTGATTGATCAATATGAGCAAGCAATCGCTGTCCTCCCTGCTTAATATGATGCAGCAACAGAAGATAACCAGAAGTAGAAGAGAACCTCATCTGCCGCCGCGTCTTAGAGATGGAGGAGACGCGGGACGAGGGCGAGGACGAGGCCGAGGACGAGGAGACGGAGGAGACGGAGGAGGAGGAGGAGACGCGGGAGGAGGAGATGGAGGGGGGGGACGAGGACGAGGTGGTGGAGTGGGAGGACGAGGACGAGGACGAGTTGGTGGAGAGTCACCTCTGTCTGACCTACCCTCCACTTCTGGCGATGTGGCTTCCCACTCGCGGTCTATGGAGGTGGAGGAGACAGAGGATACACTGGAGGGGATGGAGAGGGAGGGGATGGAGCAGGAGGGGATGGAGGGGAGGGGGCGGTGGGGGTTCCGCAGCCCAAGAAGCACAAGGTTCGTGGGGGAAGCGACTGTTCCACATCCGAGCAAGGAACCTACCACCGAGGAGGGCAAGCTCCTCATTGAGCCTAACAGCGTTGAGTAAGTGTCTATAGTAATTTTGAACATGTAATTTCATTCTTGGCATGTACTAATGTTTGATTATTATGCAGCAATTGGATCGTTCCGCAGGGGGGCCGACTTCCTAATGGCTTGCTTGGAGCTGCCATTAGGATGTATTGGCCGAGCTTGTACACAGTGGTCCCCGGCGGCGTGCCTAAGCTTGCCCTCCATTGGGCGGACTATGAGGCCGCAGATTGTGTTGGCTTTGGGAAGGCTTCTGATGCTGTGATCGCCAAGTTTTGGGTAAGTGCATATACTTTATGAATTCCATTCATAGTTCATGACCTCACCATGCTAGCCCATGACCCTCACAAATTTTTATGCATGATGTGCAGAAGTGGCACAGGGTGCTTCCAGAGCATCAGGAGTTGGCGAACACGACTTTGCGGAGGGCGTGTCAGAAGCTGACACGCCAGCAGTTCTACAATCAGAAGCACACATCCATGAACCACTTCTTGGCTGAGAAGCTGGGCAGGACGATGATGAAGCATGAGCTTATCAATGATCCGCCTCCGATGACGCTAGATGATTATGTATCGATAAGTAAATTGGCAATGTGCTTCCAAGTTGTAATTGCATTATCTGCTCCTCAACTGACTCCGTATGTTCATTTTTCAGGTTCGCCCCTTGTGGACCGATGAGAAAGTGGAGGCGTGGAAGGAGCTTGCCCTAAGGTGGATGGGGAAGAACGAGGCCTTCAACGATGTGAGCTCGCGGAACAAGGCAAACCGCGGCACCGAGGGAACACACAATGCGGGCAACAGGAACCATGATCGCTTCAAGGCAAAGATGGTATTTATTTACCCTCAAACAACTTGTATTTATTTCCTCTCATTTACCTACTTGATAACCATTACATCTCTTTCGCGATGCAGTTTCGTGAGACCGGCATGATGCCCACCGACATGCAAGTGTGGCTGGCGATGAGGCTTGCGCCTCCCGACCTCCGTGAGCCTCAGCCTGCGCTCCCTCTGTTCTACGGCAACACCACGGAGGACTTCTCTTCGTACTCGAGTACTTTGTAGGGTTTCCATCCAGAGGTGGATGACCCCGCGGTGGTCGAGGTTAACGAGACTTCGGTGACCGTCTCGGGGCGTGGCCGGCAGCATGGCCGTTACCGCGTTCTTAATGCGGTGATCCAGCCTACCACGACCCTCACGCGTGTGAAAGCTACCCTCACCGCCGACTGCCCCTCTGTCCCGCCACCGCCACCTCGCAGGACTACTACACGGGTCGATGTAAGTTCTCATTTTCATCATCTTTCCGACATTCGTCCCTAAAATGGCTAAGTTGACAAGAATTCATGAATTTTGACATTGTAGCATGAGTTCGAGGCGGCATACGATGCCTACTATGCGGCATATTGGGCCGAACTAGACGCGTGGGAGCAGAAGAGACGTGTCTTCGATACGTACCTCCTAGAGTCCACCGACGTAAGTTTCAAACCTTTGCAAAAGATGAGCCATCTTGTTTTTATCCTAGCTACTTTGAACCTTTATCTTTGCATTATCTGACATCCAAACTATCTTACAGGCGGTGAAGATGTTCCTTAGAACTGGAGAGCGGAGCGCGGCGCTAGACTCAGAGCGGCCACCTGAGCAGGGGCCTAACCCAGTGTGCCTACACAAGGAAGCCTTCGCTGCCCAGTACTACGCACAGACCCCGGTAAGTTCTTCTCCAACGTGCATACTTGCTCCTTCTCTATGCCAAGGTGTCGCAAGTTGCTAACTCTTGTTCAAAACATGTAGAGAACGGGCCGTTCTCGGAACGCCGAGTTTGGTGGTGACGGGGCCACGCCGAGTACGTCGCGAGAGATCACGCCGATTCATCCAAGTGCTCGTCGTACTCCTTCGGCTTCTCCTGGGTCTTCCGTTGGAGATACGGCGACCGCGGCCGACGAGCGCTTTCCAAATTTCACTAGGTCAGAAATGAGGTCATCACCGAGTAGATAGTGTGAGCGTGTGTGGGCGGTACTATGTATGCACGATGTTGGATATGTGATACTATGTATGCATGATACTATGTGTGTGATATGTGATACTATGTGTGTGATACTATGTGATACTATGCATATGAATGTGTGATAACATGATGCATTTGTACATTTTGTTTTATTATATTGCCTGCCTGCGAAATAGCCTGCTAAATATCCTGCTGAAAACCTAAATTTTTTTAAAAAAATGCCAGGAGCTATGCCGACAGCATTGCCGTCGGGTTAGCCCCTGCCATTTGGTCATATTGGCAGGGCTAACCCGACGGCAATGCCGTCGGCATTGCCCCTGGCTGCAATCTCGGGCCGAATCTGTGCCATGGTGGGCCGGCCGGCCTGCTAACCTGAGCCGACGGCATTGCCGTCGGCATAGCCCCTGGACGCCGTTAGCCGGCGGTGGGACCCTCCGAGAGCTGAGCCGACGGCAAAAGTCGACCGACGGCATCCGGCCGACCGTCGGCGCGAGGCTGACCCGACGGCTCAGAGCTGACCCGACGGCCTCGTTACCTGGCCCGACGATGGATTACGCCGACGGCGCTACGCCGACGGCTCCCGTCGGGTCAGCCTGGCCCGACGGCCTTCTGCAGCTGACCCGACGGCCGTCGGCCGTCGGCATAGCGGTAGTGTGCTGTAGTGTATAGCTTCTCAGATTTAAAACGATCCAAAGCATTGTGGTATAAAATCTTCAAAAACCTGAATATACAGCATCCAGTTGCATGCCTTTCGTGTGCCAGAACCACTGCTTCTAAGATTCTGAGATAGTAACTAAAAAAACAAGAAATGATTCCTACTGAGATAAGTGCACGTAGTGATGGAGCAGGAAAACATATTTTCTTGCCTTTAGCCCTCTGCACAAACTCATCCGCATAGAAATATACTGAATCCAATGATGAGTATCAGAACAATCCTGCGGTTCTCCTCAACATAAATATTTCTGAAAATTTAATCAACAAATCCTATTAATTGGGGATAAGTAGACAAAGTAACGAAATATATCACTAGTGGGGACAGGGCCTCCAGTCCCGGCCCGTAAAGGCCTTTAGTCCCGGTTTGCAAACCGGGACTCCAGAGGCGGGACTAAAGGCTAAACCTTTAGTCCCGGCCCGGTTACCAGCCGGGACTGGAGGGTGTCCACGTGGGCGCCTCCGAGCGCATCCAGGGCCGGGACCTTTAGTCCCGGTTTGTAACACAGACTGGGACTAAAGGCATCTACAGATTTTGTTTTTTGATTTAGGGTTTTAGGGTTTTAGGGTTTACGTGTTCGGGGGATTAACGTGATGCCTCGTTTGGTGCCTGGTTTGGTGTTCGGGAATTAGTTTATGCATATATATAAGATTAATTTATCTTACAAGCGAGCATATATATACAATTATATGGAGATCAGAATTATTGGGACTAGAGCCCGTCTATTCGATTACATGGACCAACATCAGTAATGGCCCCTAGCTACACTAAATCGTCCTTTGTCATCTATAGCTTCCGTCCTTAGAAAGGTCGCTAGCTCCTCTGCAACAGCAATCGCGCGTTGCTCTGGTAGGTACTTCTCCCTCATGGTCGTGTACTATATAAGAAGAGGAGATGAATATGAATATCAATCATGATAACAAAGAATGACGGGTAAAAATAGAGGTGTGAATGTTCATTGCTTACGTCGTATCTGTAATCCTTGTGCTCAGAGGTAAACGTGCGAATGGTCTCGCAAACATAGTATCCACATAGATGCGTCCCCCGTGGCTGCTGGTCGCACTTTACGAGAATAGAATATATATAATCAAAATAATAATCTAGCATCATAAATGTATTGAAAATAGAAGTATATCATACTACTACTTACCTGAGCCGCTCTAAAGGTCAGCTTCTCATGCTCGATACCGTCAGTCACGCACTTGAACCGCTTCCAAACCCTGCCCGACAAGGAAAATGATTTGCTAAGTTTTTCATTAATTGATATATCAGAAAATCATCGAAAGAGACCGATAGAGCGCAAGAATGATTGAAATTACCCTTGGAGCATGTCCTGCAGGCTTTGGAACTGTTCCAAGGGTCTCGATAATGGGTCGAAGGCATCAACTCTTCCCTTATCAATTTGAATGTCCAACAGAATCCAGTGGTAGCTGCACATGTATATATATATGTGTGTCAGTAACTTATCAATTACACTTATAAGTGAATGGACACAACAGAGTAAGACCCTCACCTGAAGTTGTATGGAAACAGTATGTGGTCACAGAAATTTTGATCTGTTAGAAACCTTAGAAGGTTTTCCTCCGTCTCCTTGGGGTTATCAGTTAGCGTCGTTATATGTATTTTATCTGGGTCAATAAACCCAATATTTAGGATGTTCCTACTTTTACATTCCAGAATCTTCATTCTGCATAATAGAGTACAAGTCAGAACGGAACAAGTTATATGTAGACAATGAATTGAATTAACTGAACAAGTTATATGTAGACAACGAATTGAAAAACATACAGACAATAGCAACTCATAAGCGATTTGTCGAGGGCGTCGGCATTGTACATCTGGAAGAGTTCATCAAAGTCGATATGGATGTCTTCGGGATGGCCGTAGTACTCCCGTGGGACACGCGCCACGATCATCGTTCTCCCATTCTTTGCTTCACTTAAGTACCATGTATGCAAGTAACGCATATTTGTTGGGAGATCATCAAACTTATCTTTGCTGACCAAAGGCGCTCCCATGACAAACTGTGGCTTAGGGGCTACCACAGCCTTGGGTAACCTATCGTCTTGGGAAGCCAGAACGTCTTCAACCGGGATACCCCATTCAGCCGCCCACTTCTTTGCTAATTCCAAATCTTGCCCCTGCACCAGAGAGGGAACATTCTCGGGTAACACCCTGAGGGGTGGGATCGACTGTTTGGCCTGTTGTCCAAGCTGAGGAACGTCTGATCTTTTTTTGCTTGTAGTTGAACTTGATTTGCTCCCACTTGCACTTGCACATGATCTGCTCTTTTTCCCTTCCTTCTGCAATGTGCGTGTATAGTCGTCAGGCTTATGGTGTAAGTCATACTGTGATGGAAGGGTCATGAAGTATTTTGCATATGCTATTTGCTTCTCGGTGTATTCCGGGCGGGGCTCGGGTTCCTTCTTTTTCATCTGTGCATCGTAATGTTCCTTTGCTATCCTGGCATTTTCCTCGTCGGTACGATCATAAGGTCTGATAGGAAGATTAGCATGAGGTACCTTTGGGAGGGGCGACAGTTTGCGCTTTGGGGAGCTCCGTCGCTTAGAACTCATCGACGGAGCGTTCTTGCTGGCACGCTTCCGCTTAGTATCCTTAGCGGGCGGTGGCGGAGACGGCCGACCCAAGTTCGGCGGCGGTGATCGAGATGGACTCGTGTTGTGGTGGTCGTCGTCATGTGGAGGGCTTGGAGGTGATGGAGGTGTAGGTGACCTGCGACGACTCGGAGGCGGTGTTGTCCTTGGGGCCGAGCCTGGAAGCTTGATGTAGTTCTTGTCCCATAGGATGACTCCACCCAGTACTTCTCCGAGTGTCCTCTCATCTTTGGGTCCAGCTATGTCGAGCTCCATATCATGAAACCCCCGCCATGATTTCATCCACCCCGACTTTAGCAAAGCCAGCTGGAATCTCACGGCCATGCCAGCGTGCATCAGGGCCAGAAGGTAAAGCTTGTCCGACGGCCACCTTCATGGATATGTTCTTGAATTTCTGATGGAGTTCACATGATGTTGACTCCTTGATTCCATCCACGGGGTAGCCGGGACCGCCCTCTATCATTCTTCGTGCATCGTCGGGCGGGGCCTCAGATTCAGCCACGCTGCTTTTCTGCTTAGATGGGGCACCGGTAATATCGAGTGCAGGATCTTCCTGGCGCGCTACTCCTCTAAGCTCATCAATCTGCTTCTGTTGCTCGTTAAGCCTGGCAAGCAACTGGTTGAACTTGTCATTCTCCTCATCCTGCTGTCGCTTCTTTGCTCTCGCTCGGCTTCTGTAAGTGTCTTGGTCTCTGGCAAACCCAAGCCACCACAGGTAAGAAGGACCGAAGCCTCGCGTTCGTCCTCCATGTTCGTCATTGTCAAGGACCAGTGTGAGCAAATCTTTCTCTCTATCTGCAGTGAACTGTCTTTTTCCCTCTTTAATTTCTTTCACAATCTTTTTCCAATTCTCCCTGGGTATCCTAAGACCGTCACTGCAGATGAGGTCCCCTGTTTCTTTGTCGTACAAACCACCATGCGCAAGGAACCAATTTCTTGCTCTCAATTCCCACTCATCACGGATGGGTTCAGGTACGATGCCTTTAGCTAGCATATCTTGCTCTTTCTTATCCCACTTTGGGATGGCAGTCTCATAGCCCCCTGGCCCCAGCGTGTGTTGATATTTCTTCTTGTCGGCATTTTTCTTGTTCTTTTCTGATAATGCCTTGGCATCTTCTGACTCCTTGTACTATTGAAATGCCTTCCAGTGATTCGCCTGCTTGGCTAGATACCCCTCGAATACTGGCACTTTCTTTGTCTTCAGATAGTTTTTCCATAGCTTCTTCTTCCAGCTACGGAACAGTTCGGCCATCTTCTTTAGAGTCCACTGCTTGACTTTGGCCCTCAGTTTTTTTGCGGCGTCTTCATTCTCACATTCTGCCAGGTTGAAATGTGACATGAGATCATTCCAAAGATTATCTTTGTACCTTTCGGCGACATAGTCACTATCGGCTACCCCTTTGCGCTTGTTCCACTCCCGAACGCTGATCGGGACGTGATCCCTAACGAGAACTCCGCATTGCTTCTTGAATGTGTCAGCAGCATTCTTAGGAAGCTTGGGTTCGCCCGTAGGCAATATCACCTCAAAGGTGTAATGCGTCCGTGCATCCAACTTTTTAGTCGGGCCTCGTTTCGTAGCTTTGCTCGATGTGGAGGCCTAAGAGGGAGAAACATTCGTCAAATGAATGTATATGTATACAATATAGAGCTATCTCCAATATTTTTCACATATTACAAGTGATTGTCAAACTTCATATGTATACCTCGCCGGACTTTATTATTTCTCCACCGGCTTCTCCACCGGCTTCTCCATCAGTGGAGCTATCACCTTCTCCGTCATTGGAGCTATCTCCTGCCCCATCGGCTTCATCTTCGTGTCGGTCGACCTCCATTCCATCTCCGGAGGGGTTTAGATATGACGACGGAGATTCAGCTGGTTCAACGTCGGGAGCGTCTTTGATTATATCTTCGAGAAGTTCTTCCTCTTCGAGGTTCCTGCTATGTGGATCCATAGTTCTGCAAAAAACGGACATTTGATTAACTAATAAACTAACAAACTATCTATGATGCAAATAAATTCTATTTCTATTTGTATTAACTAAATAATTCTAACTAAAATAATTCTATTTCTATTTGCAAATAAATTCTAACTAAATAATTCTATTTCTATTTGCAAATAAATTCTAACTAAATAATTCTATTTCTATTTGCAAATAAATTCTAACTAAATAATTCTAACTAAATAATTCTATCTCTATTTGCAAATAAATTCTAACTAAATAATTCTAACTAAAATAATTCTATTTCTATTTGCAAATAAATTCTAACTAAATAATTCTAACTAAAATAATTATATCTCTATTTGCAAATAAATTCTAACTAAATAATTCTAACTAAATAATTCTATTTCTATTTGCAAATAAATTCTAACTAAATAATTCTAACTAAAATAATTCTATCTCTATTTGCAAATAAATTCTAACTAAATAATTCTAACTAAATAATTCTATTTCTATTTGCAAATAAATTCTAACTAAATAATTCTAACTAAAATAATTCTAACTCTATTTGCAAATAAATTCTAACTAAATAATTCTAACTAAAATAATTCTAACTAAAATAATTCTATTTCTATTTGCAAATAAATTCTAACTAAATAATTCTAACTAAATAATTCTAACTAAAATAATTCTATCTCTAAAATAATTCTATCTCTAAAATATTTCTATATCTAACTAAATTCTAATCCTAATATTTAACCCTAACCCTAACACTAACTAATTAACACATTAACTAATTAACACATTAACCCTAACCCTAACCCTAACAAAAACCTTGCAGATATATGGCGGGCGGCGCGGCTGAACGGCGGCACTGCAGCGGCGGCGGCTGGACGGCGGGCTGGACGGCGGGCACTGCGCGCGGCGGCGGCGCGGTGGGCTGGCGGCGCGCGGTGGGCTGGCGGCGCGCGGTGGGCTGACGGCGGCGCGGTGGGCTGGCGGCGCGGCAGCCTGACGACGTCCTCGGAGACTCCTCGCGCGCGAAACTGCTAAGTGCGAAGCGGCGGGGAAGAAGGGACAGCTTTTATACCCCGGGACCTTTAGTCCCGGGCGGTGGCTCAGGCCGGGACTAAAGGGGTCCCGGTTTGAGCCACCGCCCGGGACTAAAGGCCTCGGCGTGGGGTTTTCAGCCCCAGGGCCTTTAGTCCCGGGCGGTGGCTCAAACCGGGACTAAAGGCCTATTTTCTGTTTTCTTGTTTTATTTGTTTTTGCATATTTGAGAATATAAATAGTTATCTGTTTGCATATTTGAGAATTTGACAAAACTAAGAAAATGAAAAGTGTTTGAAATTGAATAAATAATTCAAAACTATTTTCTATTTTCAAAATTAATTATTTTAACTATCCAAACTATTAACTATTTTGCCATTTTCAATTAAGAACTATGTTTATTAAAATTCTTTTTGCATATTTGAGAATTTGACAAAACTATGAAAATGAAAAGTGTTTGAAATTGAATAAATAAATCAAAACTATTTTCTATTTTCAAAATTAATTATTTTAACTATCCAAACTATTAACTATTTTGCTATTTTCAATTAAAATTCTTTTTGCATATTTGAGAATTTGACAAAACTATGAAAATGAAAAGTGTTTGAAATTGAATAAATAAATTAAAACTATTTTCTATTTTCAAAATTAATTATTTTAACTATCCAGGACCGAGAATTCTAATCTCTTCGACTAGGTGAACTAGGAGGTGTGTCATTATATTGAAGAAGGATGGCGGGAACAACAACTCAAAGCTGACCAGACATTGGACCACATCAATCTGTAACCCTGATAGACTTTCTCGATCGATTACCTTCTGAGAAATTGCATTGAGGAATGCACATACCTTCACAATTGCCAGGCGAACATTTTCCGGTAGAATTCCCCTCAATGCAACCGGAAGCAATTGCGTCATAAGCACGTGGCAGTCATGAGACTTTAGGTTTTGGATTTTTTTGTCTTTCATATTTACGATTCCCTTTATATTCGACGAGAAGCCAGTCGGGACCTTGATACTGAAAAGGACTTCAAAGAAGATTTCCTTCTCTTCCCTAGTAAGAGCGTAGCTGGCACGCCCTTGAAACTGCCCTGGATGCATGCCATCACTTCCTTTATGACGTTCCTGGTCCTCCCGTGCTTCCGGTGTATCTTTTGACTTCTCATACAAGCCCAGGAAGCCTAGAATATTCACGCAGAGATTCTTCGTCAGGTGCATCACGTCGATTGCGGAGCGGACCTCATGGACTTCCCAATAGGGTAGCTCCCAAAATATAGATTTCTTCTTCCACATGGGTACGCGCTTATCAGGGCCGTTAGGAACAGGTTGGCTGCCAGGACCCTTTCCAAAGATTACTTTTAAATCTTTGACCATATCAAATACTTCAGCACCAGTACGGATGACAGGCTTCCCCCGGGGTTCTGCCTTGCCATTGAAATGCTTGCCTTTTTTCTTTAAGGGATGCTTGGGCGGAAGAAAACGACGATTGTACGGGTACACATTCTTCCTACATTTGTTTAGATATATACTTTCTGCCTGATCCAAACAGTGCGTGCATGCATTGTATCCCTTGTTTGACTGTCCTGAAATGTTACTAAGAGCAGGCCAATCATTGATGGTTACGAAAAGCAACGCTCGAAGGTCAAATTCCTCTTGTTTGTGCTCGTCCCACACACGTACACCTGGTTCGGCCCACAGCTGTAAAAGTTCATCAACTAATGGCTTTAGGTACACATCAATATCGTTGCCGGGTTGCTTTGGACCTTGGATAAGCACTGGCATCATAATGAACTTCCGCTTCATGCACAACCAAGGAGGAAGGTTGTAGATACATAGAGTAACGGGTCAGGTGCTGTGACTGCAACTCTGCTCCCCAAAAGGATTCATGCCATCTGTACTCAGACCAAACCATAAGTTCCTTGCGTCACCTGCAAATCTCGGGAACTCTCTCTCGATTTTTCTCCACTGCCGACCATCAGCGGGGTGCCTCAACTTATCGTCTTTCATACGATCTTCCATGTGCCATCGCAACAACTTCGCATGATCTTTATTTCTGAACAGACGTTTCAACCGTGGTATTATAGGAGCATACCACATCACCTTGGCAGGAACCCTCTTCCTGGGTGGCTCGCCCTCAATATCACCAGGGTTATCTTTTCTGATCTTATACCGCAATGCAGTGCATACCGGGCATTTATCCATATTCTCGTACTTCTCACCGCGGTAGAGGATGCAGTCATTAGGGCATGCATGTATCTTCTGCATGTCTAATCCTAGAGGGCAGACAAGCTTCTTTGCTTCGTACGTGCTGCCGGGCAATTCGTTCTTTCTTGGAAGCATCTTCTTCATCAGTACCAGCAACTTTTCAAATGACGAGTCAGTCACACCGGTCTCTGCCTTCCACTTCAGCAATTCCAGTGTGCTACCCAGCTTCTTCTGGCCATCTTCACAAGTTGGGTACAACAATTTGTTGTGGTCCTGTAACATCTGCTCGAACTGCAACCTCTCCTTTTCTGTGTCGCAGCCTCGCCGTGCATCAGAAATGACCCGGCCAAGATCATCAGCGGGCTCATCTGGTTCCCGTTCTTCACCCTGATCTTCTTCTTCATTGTCTTCCATTGCGGTATCAGCATACTCAGGGAACATAGATCGGTAGTTGTCATCATCGTTCTCTTCTTCTTCATCGTCGTCTTCCATCATAACCCCTCTTTCTCCGTGCTTGGTCCAAACATTATAGCCCGACATAAAACCGGACCGAAGCAGGTGGCTCTGAATGACTCTTGAGGAAGTGTAATCCTTCTCGTTCCGACATTCAACACATGGACAAAACATATAGCCACCACCATGCTTGTTCGCATCGGTGGCATCTCGAAAAGAATGCACGCCTTCTCTGTAAGCGGCTGTGCGTCGATCACCGTACATCCATGGATGGCTCATCTGCGTTATACGACAGTATATCAAATACAATCACGATCCTAAAAATTAGTACCGCACGGTCTAAACGAGGAAATATAGTTGCTAACCTTTTAGAATATGTAGAAATAAAGAGGAAGAGGTTTAAGCGTGGCTCGGGCATCTCATATCGTAGTTGTGTTCGGTGAACTGAAGCGGCATTGCTCTAACACACATTTCAACAAACACCTCTAGTGCATCCAAGAAAAATAGAGAGCTAGCACACACCCACACTCTTCCATCCAAGAAAAATGCAAGGAAGAGGGGAGAGGGGGGCTGTGGCCAATATATATAGGCAGGGGCCTTTAGTCCCGGTTTGAGACAGAAACCGGGACTAAAGGTGGCGCACATGCGGGCTGCACACCGCATAGCCCTTTAGTCCCGGTTTGTGTCTCAAACCGGGACTAAAGGCTCGTTACGGGCCGGGACCAAAGCCTCGTGGGCGGCTTGGCGATTTTGGGGCGACGTGGCCGGGCCTTTAGTCCCGGCCCAGATGGAGGCCGGGACTAAAGGGTCCAGGCCAAAGGCCCGTTTTCCACTAGTGTATACAAATGAACATAAAGTGTAATGATGGACTAATCCATGATAGAGTATGATCAATGGTTTTTAAAGTACCTTCACAAAATAATGGTACAACACTGCTAGCACCTCTGTGTGCTACACTCTAAACCATCTAGTACTTCAAAACCGAGGAATTGGTGAATAGTAATTCATTATCAGTTCTCACACACTGATTTCAAAGCAGATCCAAATAAACAGATATGATTAAACAGAATAGCAGTCCAACAAATTATCTAAGGCGACAACTTATAGGTCAAATAACCCACATAGGTACTTGAATGGAAAGATGGGACTGGAGTTAACAATTGGTAAGAGAATATACCACATCAGAAATAATAAGTAGATTGTTCTTGAGCTAAATGAGATTTACAAGTAACGGGCAAACCCACATGATGTATTAAAACGATGGGAAGAAGATAACTCGCTAAATGGTTCATCTAACAATTTATCTTCAACAAGACCTTATTTAGGTACTTATCACTAATCAGTGTCATTTTGTGACAACACTAAATCAGAAAACACTTCATTTTCTGATGTCGTGACTGAAGCAATGTATACATATGCCATGCACCAATACCAAATTCTGCAAGATACTTCCTTTTTCAAATATCACACAAGAAACATGCTGTTGTATACGAATGATAGCTCCTAGATAAAGACACATCAGGCAAACGGCTGCAAAATCTGCTGAAAGCATCTCCCCTTATGGACAACCATAGAGAAAATTACTATTTCAATAACCTCAAACTAAAAGAAGCCACTCCTCAACTAACGGTATGTGTTGTCTGATGTGTCCTTGGCATCCGCAGCATCGTTGGGGACACGGTCTCTGGGAAGAAAGGGCGTCGGTGTTGGCGGCAGCTGTCACCTGTGTGGATGTCGTCAGGCGAATCGGTCAACTGGCAAACAATTGGATCATGCTCCAAGCGCCTCAAGATCCTAAGAGCAAGAGCAGTAGGTAGTTACGGAGGACAGTGGGAAGGACGCAACGCCAATGACAACCTTCAGGTCTAGGAACTCACTTTGGTCGGTTAGAGATATGTATAGGCGCGTCTCCTCTCGGGAGAAGACGCAGCGAGTTTGTTGGCGGCGGCATGTATGCTCCTCTCAGGGGTAGGACGGCGGCGTGTTGCACAGGCTTGGAGGGGCTGGCCGGCGGGCAAGAGGAGGTGAGGAGGGTGGCGTGACCATGCTGGCGACGCCTTCGTCGGTGGATGGTCGAGCACACGGGTCGTCGTGCGTGCACGAACGGATCTGGCTCGTGGCATCGGCGGCTGGTGCGCATGCATGTGGCAGGGCATCTGGCGCGTTGCGGAAGCGATGATTGCGGAGGTGCGGACCGGCGGCGGTGGTGGTTGCAGAGGCGCGGTGACAAGGGTGTAGCTAATAGAGCCCGTCAGTTAAAGTACCCCTGTGGCCCGTTAAGTTAGGTCCAATTGTAATACTAGCCGATATATGAGTTCATGTCGTATGTCGATACTGTAATCTGTATCGGACCCCTCCCGATCCTTGAGACCTGGCCACCTATATATAGGGGCCAGGAGATGACGGTAAGGGGGAGATTGAGAGCAAGCCAAGTTTATTCTTACGTTTACTTTCAATACGCACATTGTTTGACTGATCTTACCTTCGAGTTCATCCGACACCCTACTCCCCCGATCCTAAGTCCTTCATCTAGGACATTTGTCGAGTTAACCCTCGTCAATTGGCTCCGATCATGGGGACTCTGGACGTTGGAATCATGAATTCGACGACTTTTTCACTTTTAGCCAACAGCAGTTCGGAAGTCGACAAAAATTAAGAGATGGAGTTGACAATCGGAAGTCTGAGCTTCTACGTTGGACCTTCGGGTTCAACTTGTCTTTCGGATCTGGCGAAATCGGGTCCATCGACAAACAAAACCAAGACAATCGCCAAGTCTGGATCATCTGTGGGCTCTTCTAGCGAGGTAAACTCGCCGATCAGTCCAGCAGCAACAGGAATTCTACAAAATAAACTCGAGGAATTCGACGAAACTCAGGAAAAGCCCGACGTGGAAGTAACAGTGGATAAGCCACACGACAGTTTAAGAGATTTCGCCAGCAGAAGCAGCGGCGTCTTCAGAAGCATACACCAGTTATGTGTCATTATTACTAAAGCAGCAGAAGAAAATAATCACGCAGACAATAAAGAGGTCGACATGCAAGTCGAAAAACTAAGGAGCAACGGCAAGAAGGAGAAGGAGAAAGTCCACGTCTCCGCCGGAGAGTGGAGAATGATCATGTCAGCCATTAACCACGAGACGGATGTACCCGCAGATTCGAGAAAAGAAGTTCTGATGTGTAACATCCCAGCGTTTAGGACCAAATGGGGGTAGAATCAGGGTTTGTGCATTACATTCATGCATCTGAAAACCTGGAAATTTTTCACGCAAACTAGTTAAAACACAAAGAGATCGGAGTTTCTCTCATTCTGATGTTTAGTTTAGCACATCGGAGTGAGTGCGATGAATTTCGGCATGACCTTTGTTGAACTGTTGTTTGGGTGGAAGAATTTGAATTTGATATTCAAATTCAAATTGTTAATGATTTAAATAAAATATGAATTATAGTTTAATGATTGTAGAACATTAAAGAAATTGTAATATTTAGCAAGTTGGAAAATTTATAAAAGAAAACATTACACTTCTTTATTGATATTAACACAATAATACAAAGTCTTTACAATAAGGAATAAAAAAATATACAATTACAATTATAAGAGGAGGTTGTAAAAGATAAATATTTGTATTTTAGACAATAGATGTAAATGGTAAAAATATTATTTGCTTGTTTCTATTTGTCAAGTTTGTATTTACAAAGGGGTGAATAGTCAATAGTTTTAGGTGAGCATCCAATCGAATCCATCGAAGGAAGCAAGCTGCCCAGATTTATTGTTGTACCGGTAGATTATCTAGCAGCCTTGGTTGATAAGGATAAGTTACAGTTCACTAAAAAAATATCAAAGCAAGAGGTGACCAAATAGTACTGTTGTACCTCACTCCACTAGCCGACCGCACCCTCATCCATTTCTCATCCCCATCGCCTCACTCTTAAAGGATAAGAACCGAACCCAAACCTGAGCCATGGCTGTGACCTAGTTGGTGGGAAGACCAAGCACCAAGGAGCATCGGCGTTGGGGAGAAGGAGCCAGAGAGGAGAACGTCGGGCTGTCGCCAAAGCAGAGGAGCAGTCCATGATTTTTGTTGGAACAGAGCAGCGAGAGCACCAGAGAGATTAGGACGCCGAACCCCATCAAGAACTTGTCTCGGGCGCTCTTTAGTACAGGTAGAGCTTGCTCTGGTGACACCATATTTAGTATTTCCTCTTTCACCAACTAAATCCTTTGAGTGCTGGGCTGTTTCGGTACTTGTTCAGTATTAGATAGATTTATGGCTTGATATGTATAAATCTGATGCTTTGGTGGGAGGATAGCAATCGTGAGAAATAGAGAATTCAGTTTTAATATTCAGTGTATTCTATCCGGTTATAGCAGCAGCTTAGTACGTACACATAGGAGCAGGTTAAGAGATTCATGTTGACAGCTAGAATGAGTTTTTGGTAGAAGTTCAGACTTTAACTAATACCTGTGCATGCGAGTCATGTTTTAGCAATTTAGGAACTACACGTTCATCTCTGGAAAGGCATTCAGCTTTTATTCTGAAGCTAGAACTAGTGTTGTTTGGTCTGTGTGATTATTTGATTGCTTGCTTATTTGAATTGGAGCACACCCTATTAGTGAAACTGAATCTACTAGTTCTAAAATGTTTATCAGCTTAGTTTGTATTTGGCAACAAAGTATTCAGAGAAGTAAATACCTTGCTGTAGTTGGCTTTGGTGTAGTTTCTGCCTGTACTTACATGTATGGCCTTCTTGTAGCGTTAACTAAAGGTTACTGCTGTACAATCTAATTGAATCATGCTAATATACTTCTGAGAACTAGCCACCGTGGTATATTTGAATGCTAGTATTGTTTTAGATGGAAGTCTACTGTTAGATCAAGTTCACGCTTAAAATTCGATCTGGTAATGAGGAGCTTATATTCCTGAAGAATTTGGAACAGGCCTGGTACTTTATGTACGTTGCCTGATTATTCAGTTGAGTGTTTGAGCTGGGCAAATTCAAGGAATCAAATAGAATCCTTTTTATTCTGAAATCTGACATTTCTTGACATGATAGTTGAGGTTGAACATGATCTAAGACTGCTTTATGTGAAGAAAATAATATTGATAACTGGAGACCATCAACATGTAAATGCTTAACCTGCAGATTATTTAAAATCGAGTTATTCTCTGTTATTTGAATCTGTATACTCAAAACTCACTAAAGAATGCATCTGAATGCACATAACCATCTCATAACTTTGAATTTCCGTATTCCAAGTTTATTTGAAACAAATGTAGGCTATTTGAATTTCTCACTAATCATTCTATATTGAGTAAAACACACGTGGGGGTTAAACCACTTAAATTCTTAATGCATATCATCCTTATGCATAAGCATGATTTGCTTCTTTAAACATTGTCTTATACGACGATGATGCTATTTTTCAGAACCCGGGGTTCAGGGTTCAATCGAAGCTTTCGATTGCAGTACCTTGCAGTCTCAAGGCAAGTTCACTCTTGCTCATGCCTTTTGATTATTTTTATCAAATTACTTACAAATCTATACCTGTGGTATTACTACTGCATCAAAAATCAAAAGGCTCTCTTTTATAAGAAATATGACTAATGGTTATCGACACGAGTGGTGATAACCTAGGAGGGCTGGCAAATGGAACCATGGTATGATTGTTGTGGTGGAGATTCCATTTGCACGGGAAGGTAAAACCTAGGATTAATAAAAAATGTCGCCAGTGATTCTTGTGACGTAAATTACGCGTTAACCATAAGACTTGGAATGGGACGGGAAAGTCAGCTAGTTCTTCTTCCTTTCGCATGTCAACGGACGTACCTTACCGGAGAGTTAGGATGTAACTCGGACTTGGTCGTGGCCTGACGACAATGGGTGGGAACCCCAAGTTCCCCCGGTACCTGGTGTCTATGATGGATTGTGGGGTTCGGGCGGTAATTCGGGGCTCGCCGTGGGCTATGCCGTAATTTGGGGCTTACCGTGGTCTGAGCGAAGCAAAAGGGTGGGCATGCGAGGTCGCGGAGAAGGGTAGTGATTGGCTTGGATCAATGACTGGGCCCCATACCAAAGTGTATGGACGGGAAACATCGCCTGGTTGTGCAACAAGGCTTTGATCTCTTATGGGTAAAGCAACGCACCTCTGCAGAGTGTATGAATTGTGGCTTGTCACTCCTTGTTCCGGGAAGGAACTGCGAACACGGTAGGAAAGGGACTCCATGAAGTTCTAGTCAACCTGTGAAGGCTGTCGGGCATAGTTTTTCAAAATAAAAGCAATCTCTTGAAGAAATGTTTATGAAAACTTGCATGACCTGTGATCATTGATCTATGGTCGTAGCTAGTGCATCAAACACTTATCACTTTTAAATGAACTTGCTGGGTAACGCTCGTTACTCATCCCACTCCCTCTTAACCCTTGCTTAGACTCTGAAGACCAGGAGGAGGAGGCTCTCTACGCGAATGCAACCCAGAAGGAGATCTTCTATGAGGAGCCAGATCTGTCCGGTGGTGTAGAAGGTGAAGATTACAAGATCGTCTACGGTGCAGAAGAGGAAGCCGAGCAGTAGACGAGATAGTACCGTTAGTTTAGCCGAGCAACCTAAAACACTACTAAATAAGTTGCTGAGCTACCTTAGTTCTTAGTTGTACTTTCAGTTATTCCAGAACATGTATTGTAAGTTGTGAGTCAATGGGTATCCTCGATGAACCTAAGAGGACCTCGAAGTTGTTGTATATTTGGGCTTGTAATAATAAAAGTTTGTATGTGGACCCGCAATGTTTCTATTGTACCACTCTGAGGGATGTAATATTTGTGGAATGGAGTTTCATAAGTGTTATATCAACGACTTGCGTACTACAACATGCAGTGGTATGCTGGGTCACCGCATGATGGGATACCAATACGCACTGCACCAGCGCAGAAGGAAGTTGAGGGAGGAAAAAGACATGTTTATGAGAAGCCAAGACAACAACAACAGCGCATCAAGTGGAGGATATTGGGATGAATATAACGATGTATCAGAGTCCAGCATAGAAAGGCGCAGATACCTGAAGCACAGCAGGAGGACAACAGCACGGACAAGAGAGGAAAGCCATACGAAAAGTGAAAGCGCACACCCATCAGATAAGGAAGAGGACTTTGTGCAAGAAACACAAGAAGCGGCGCTGGTAGCAGCACTGGCTTATCTACTAACTACACAACCAAAGCCCGGAGATCCACGGGAGAACATGCGTCAAGACGCAATACGAAGCCTCGGGTTGGTAGAAGACAGGCTAAGGAAACATCTTCCAGAGAAAAAGGCGACATATCATAAGGAGAAGCAAAAAGAAGGACTCATGCGCCAAGCTTTGCAAAACGAAACAAGCGAGTTGTCAGGCGACGAAAAGCATCGAAAACGGAGAGAAGATGCAAGGAGTATAATAGCACAAGCAAGAGTAAACAAAGCACGCCATGCGTGGAAAGAAGAAAACTACGAAGACGACAAAAAAGAGATGGGTGCGCTATGCTTTACCCGCAGGGTTCGCAGAACGCGAGTACCCAAAGGATTTAAGTTACCACACGATCAGGAAAAATATGATGGCTCGCAAGAACCCACGCTATGGTTGTCAGATTATCTGCAAGTAGTACAAATACTAGGAGGAACAAGAGCAACGGCGATGCAAAGTTTGCAGTTACACCTCACCGGCGCAGCACGGTCCTGGTTGAATACTCTACCCAACGATTCCATCGGAAGTTGGGGAGAACTAGAGAACCAATTCGCAAGAAATTTTCGCTCAACATACAAATGACCAGCGTCATTGGAAGAAGTTAAGTCATGCGTGCAGAGGAAAGATGAAACTCTGCGCTCTTACATACAACGCTGGAGTGTCATCAAAAATTCTGCAGAAGACGTCTCCGACGAAAGAGCAATAGACGTCTTTTCGGCCGGACTTCATCATTCGGACCTCGTGGAAGAGGTAGGGAGAACAAAGCCAAGGACAGTGTCGGAATTAATGGAAGTAGCCAACAGATTTGCCGACGGAGAGGATGCGTATAACAACAAAAGGGGACGTTCACCAGAAGTCGACAGAACAAGCAAGCAAAGGCGAAGATACCGCAATGGAGACAGCCACGGAAGACGAAATCAGATAGCCGCGGGATATGACAGAAGGAACGAGGAAGGCTATGAAAACAAGGAGTTTCAGACAAGAGATAGTGTCATGGTTTCGTCAACAGATCTGCCATAGGGGTAGGTGTATGGTGGTTTGTGGAAGGGGGTGAACACGGCGGAGCGATCCGGGACGGTGGTAGCACGAGTTTACCCAGCTTCAGATCCCGCAACGGTGGCGAGACCCTACGTGCTGCTATAATTCACTATATGGCAACAAGTGCTCGATTACAATGATGAGGTTGGCTGTTTCGCTATGCGATTGGCCATAAGTCTGAGCTGTTGAGTTGTGCCCCAAGGGCTTCTCCACACCGGGCTTATAAAGGCGCCTGGCGTGGGCTACACGGTGGTACCGGAGCGGATATAACTTGGAGTCCTAGACTAAGTCCTATGCGTGTACTACAAGGCAACCCGCCATGGGCCTGTCTTCGGATCCGCCATAGGCGCATGCGTCCAGTACCGCCATGGTCTCTCCAGCAACTGGGCCGCCCGGTAGGCAATCCGCCATACCACCCTGATGGGCCACCCTGGCTTGCTGGTTTAGGACTATGTCGCTGGTATACCCATTTGGTATATCCCCAACAGTAGCCCCCAGGGAACTTCAAGATCGCCATCTCCTTCCGCCATGCCACGTCTTTGGCGAAGTTTATCCGCCATAGCTCATCTTCTGTTCTGCGTGTGGATGGCGGTTTCTTGATGTTCCTCTTTTCTCCATCTATCAATCCGCCGTAAATAGCGGATCAGGCGACGTAGTTTTAACTTTAGCGAGATTTCCGGGATCCGTTGGATCATACTATAGAAATCCGCCGTAAATTTCGACACGTAGTTCCTTCTAGGGCAAGATTCATAGTGCATGCACTGTTTTTACTGAAGTAACTTTTTTACCCCCGGACACGTGTCGCTCGATTAGGGTTTCTACGATCAGGACGAGCGGCTGTGATGGCGGGCACTGATATGTCTCAAACGTATCTATAATTTTTGATGCTCCATGCTTGTTTTTACACCATTTGCCTATTGTTTCGTTACACTTAGTGGCACTTTTATGCATTTTCCGGAACTAACCTATTAACGAAGTGCCACAGTGCAAGTTCCCCGTTTTCTGCTGTTTTTATGTTTCAGAGTGATACACAGGAAATATTCTCGGAATTGGACGAAACCACATCCTGAAGTCTTATTTTACCCGGAAGCTTCCAGAGATCCGAAGAGGAGTAGGAGGGGGGCCACCAGGGCCCCACATGCATGGGTGGCGCGGCCAGCCCCCTGGCCGCGCCGGGCCCGCGTGAGGGCACCTGGCCCCTCCTCTGACGACGCCCCTTCGCCTATAAAGACCCCCCGACGGAAAAAACCTAAGTACCCGATCAGATTTCCAGAACACATCGCGATCCGCCGCCGCCGTCGACCCGAAGATCGGGAGGGTCCAGAAGCTCTTCCCGGCACCCTGCCAGAGAGGGGAATCGCCACCGGAGGTATTCTTCATCGCCATGCTTGCCTCCGGAGCGATGAGTGAGTAGTCTACCTTGGACTATGGGTCCATAGCAGTAGCTAGATGGTTGTCTTCTCCACCATGTGCTTCATGTTTAGATCTCATGAGCTGCCCTACATGATTGAGATCACCGTTATGTAATTCTACATGTTTGGTTTGTTGGGATCCGATGAATATTGGTGTTTATGATTAAGTTGCTGTACTGAATTATATCTTTTGTTATCTCTATGTTGTTTATGATCTTGCATGCTCTCCGTTGTTAGTAGCTATCTTGGTCGAGTAGTTGCTAGTGACTGCAAGAGGGGGTATTTATGCTCGATAGTGGGTTCATGCCTCTATTTCACCTGGGGGAGTGACAGAAACCTCTAAGGTGGTAGATGTGCTGTTGCTACTAGGGAGAAAACAACATTCATATGCTCAAGGGCATATGCTTTGTTTACATTACACACTTTGCTTAATGCAATTATCTGTTGTTCGCAACTTAATACTTTTGGGGTGTTCGGATTGATATCCCCGGGGGTGGATTATTAGTCATAGATGCAGTTGGATGGCGGTCTATGTATTTTGTTGTAATGCCCAGAGTAAATCGCATAGTGATCTTCTTGACATATCACGTTATCTTTATTCTATCAATTGCCCAACTGTAATTTGTTTACCCAGCATGTGTTATTTTATCTATGGAGAGACACCACTAGTGAACTGTGGACCCCGGTCCTATTTCCATCATATTGCTATCACCTGTTTACTTTACTCGTACTGTTTACTTTATTCGCATACTTTTATTGTTTTCCACTCGATACACTCATAACCTTTGTTTCAAGCAAACCGGTGAGATTGACAACCTCATCGTAAGTTGGGAGCAAAGTATTTGTTTGTGTGTGTGCAGGTTCCGCGTTGCAGCTAGCAAGCAAAGCTTGGACGAGGCGCCATATATAAATTGTCCGCAGCTGTCGCAAACTAGCAAGCATCACCTTCAGTCGTCATTGTCTCTCCTCTCCTGACCGATATTAAACCTTGGTTTCATAACTGAGGAAAAACCAGCTGCTATACTCATCATACCTTCCTCTTGGGGTTCCCAACGGGCTGGTCATTCACCACGCACAAGGATTGCTGCTGGGGGACGAGGAAGAATAATCTCCTTCATCAACTAGCCATCAGCTGTTTTTCTGGCGCCGTTGCCGGGGAGGAAGAGAAGACTTCTGCGAGGGGAGTTTTTCGCACACACATCCTTTACTTTGTTATTGTTTTGCTTTACTTTATTTATTTTACCTACATCGTTTTATATCAAAAACCCAAAAAAATTAGAATCCTTGGTAGTTGTTATCTCTTTACTTTTAGTTTATTATGTCTAGTTCAGTTGCTACTACTATGTCGCCCGAGGACATGATTTTTACTTTTAAGCAGAAAGATGAGGAAAGCTTTAAAGAAGCTTGGTCTAGAATTTATGATTGACATGGAAAAACTGAACTAAAATGACTTTGAGTTTGCTTCTTAGTAGCTTTTACTTTGGACTTTCTCTTCGTTATAGATATGCTTTGGATGCTACTGCAGAAGGAGATTTCCTTCATTGTGATGGAGATCAAGCCTTCAATATTATTAAAAAGTTGATTACAATTTATAGCATGCCAACCTATTTTGATTCCTCTCTGGTGTGCATTTTTAATAGACTTAATACTCTTGAGACTCAGACTGCTAGTTTGAATTCTTGCTACAATACTTTGCGCCAGCATTTTGATTATGTGCCAACAAATAATGAACCTTCGAGTTGGAATCCTACGATTAAAATCACCATTAGTGGTGAAACTTTTCATGCTCGTTGTGATATTATGTCTGAATTTTGTCTCATGCCAAAGGATGTTTATGAATCTTTGAGCCTTTGGAAGCTTTCTGAGGGAGGAGAAGAAATTTCTCTTACTAACAATGCCACTATATTTCCCCTTGGAATAGCTGAAGGAATTTTTACAAAAGTCCTAGGAAGAATGATATCTACTGATTATCTTGTTATTGAATGCGTAGGAAAAGGACAAATCACACTTGGAAGATCCATTCTGAAGCTCCTGGGCGCTGTCATCGATGTGGGAAAAGGCAATATAACATTTACCTCTCCACCTTGCAATAACCATGTCTTTCCTAGAGTCAAGAGCAAAGGTAAGAAAGGGAGACGTAAGGCACGTGCTGATCCTAATGCTTCATCACTTGATATTACTTGATTCGCAATTTTCTGCGCCTAGCTCAAAGGCGTTAAAGAAAAGCACTCTTGGGAGATAAACCAATGTTTTCTTTTCAGTACTTTTTCTTTTATTTGAGTCTTGGAAGTCATTACTACTGTAATGACCGCTCCTTATCTTGTTTATTTCGTTTTTGTGCCAAGAGAAGCCTCTAATTTGAGTGAGGTAAAGATTTGGGGATGTTGCTGTCCTGAAACTGTTTTCGGTGCTGCACCATAAAAATTCGTGAAAATTCTCTGTTTATCTTTTGGACCTGTGATTTCTTGTGCATATGCCCCAGGTTATATCCAAACTTTTCTTAGTTGAACACTTTTTGATTTGAGCAACAGAAAATCCCTCAAAAATTCGACCTTTGTCAGCTGTTCAGTTTTGACAGATTTCTGCCAATATTTGTGTTTGCCACTTTATCGCTTTCTTTTGAGTTCTTTTGATCATGGAACTTGTGGGGAGGTTGCTACAGTAGTATTTGCTATATATGTGGTAGTTTTGAGTTGAAACCTGAAGCAAATAGAGGATTGATTATATGTTATGTCTACACTAATGTTGCTAATAGAATTGTGTTTAGTTTTCTATGAAGGAAGTTTTCAAGTGTAGGGATTGGAGAATGATGAGATGAGTTGAAGAATGGACAAAAGCTCAAGCTTGGGGATGCCCATGCATCACCCCAAGAAATATCCAAGAAGTACAAGCGTCAAAGCTTGGGGATGCCCCCGAGGCACCCCTTCTTCATCGGCAAAAATCAGGTCACCTCTCAAAACACTATATTTTTATTGCTTCATGCACTATGTGTTTTTCTTGGAGCGTCAGTTGTTTTAGTTTTCTTAGTTGGTTTAGTTTGTTTGTTTGCTGCAATAAATGGTTGGACCCTAACAAAATTTCTTTTGGAGAAGTTGGCTTGCTTTTCATTTGCAAAGAACGCTCAGTTTTTCACTCTTATCGTTCATCGATGCGTTCTTCTTTTTCTGCTACTGCTTTTGGTTTTCGTTTTCGCCTTGATTTGCGTTCAGACCTTGTCATATCTTTTCATCAAGGTGTATTTTTGCCTGTGATCTTTATTGGTTTTCATCAAAAGAGGTGTTTATAAAAGTTTCAAATGGTGTTGGAAAAGAGAAAAAGCTTTGTGCAAAATAGTGGTACAAGAAGGTGCTTGTGTAGACTGCGGCTTAGGCTTTTTCATGTCATGCTTGATGTCTTTTTGATAGTATGCTTAGTGGTTTTGCTGTAGCATGACTTGTCTCAAATAACTGAGATTGCTTAATGAGCCTTTGAAAAAATCATGCGTTCTTTTTATTGTATGGAAGCATTATTTTGGTTTTCTCCTTGATGCTTTATTTGGGTTGACTTGGCGCATGCTCACACATGTTAGACTCTTACAAAGTCGCCAATAGCCTTCATGATCATTTAGTTTTTGACTTTTGATGCCATCTTATGGTTCTTATAATGTTGCTTTGTCGCTTTGCATGATTATGGCCATTACTGCTCTCTTAGTTGGTCGCTCCCAGTCTTTTGCTAGCCCTCACCTTATACTGAGTATGAGCTCTACTCGTGCATCCAACTCCTAAAAGCCAAAGTTTTCCAAAGTGTCTACCATACATACCTACTAGCAATTTGCTATTCCAAGTAAATTTGACTTGCTTTTATTTTCTCTTCAAATTAAACTCTTACCAGTGTTATGCGAAATTCGGTCAGTAAAGCTCTCACGAACCGGAAGGCACACTTTACTTTTTCCTATTCTTAAAAATTTGACATTGTGGTCTCTTATGTTGAGTTGTTATGCTTGCAAGTTGTAAGTTGGATTCTAGCCCATCCATGCTGTCATGGGCAAGCTTTCAACATTGCACTTCTTATTTGAGTTGATATCGTGATCTTTTGTTTATGGATTCCCGCGGTGTGAAATGAATTGGGAATCTTGTGGGGATCATGGAGTTTGTATATGTGTTAGGGAAACGCCGGGCCGCCAATCTAAGCCATGCATAATTCATGGTGGAAATTTGCAGCATACCCATGGTGAACATTCGACGACGCATCTCATAATAAAAAGCTAAAAAAGGCAAATAAAAGAGATGTCGAGGTGTTCATTGTCTGCTTGTCCTGTCATTTTGGTGTGGGCTTGTTCCATGTCATCGGGCACGGAGGTACCCCATTGGCGGTTCTCAATGATATGCATATACTTACAATGACAAGAGCCTTGCTTGGGACTCTAAGTAAAGTAGCATGAGGTTTGGGTACTCGTATTCGCGGGGCACGAGGTTTTCAACTTATGATTTGTCAGGCATATGCATCATAATTGTTCTCGCATTAACTTTAACCATTCAAGATGCTTATGAAGGGTGCAATGAGAGCTCAAAGCCGGTAAGTACCATAATTTTTGAAGGTTATAAAACTTGCAATCACTGCTTCCCTCTGCGAAGGGCCTTTCTTTTACTTTTATGTTGAGTCACCACCTTCTTTCTTTATGCACCATTAAGAGAGCATAGTTGTCATTCTTAGTGTGATATGCATTGTCCCAAAGTTCATTGATTGATTCATATTGTTGGTTTCACTTGTTCTTAAATTATTTGTATCTAGTCGCCCTTTTAAACTTGAAGGTGTCCTATGCATTTATGTTTTGCTCTCTTTGAAGGACAAGCTGAAAACCATTTGTATGTTTTTCCTTATGATTTTAACACACGTTTGACTTTCATTGTTTCATTTTCATGATCGTTTGTTTGTGTTCATTTACATGTTTACAACATGGTTGCTAAGTTCTTATTGTCATGATTATATCTTCATGCCCATGTTTTAAGTTCTTATGATCCCAGCTCACAAATGCTTACATATATGATCAAGATTGTGTAGGTGCATGTCACCTCAAAAATTATTCTTCTGTTATCACTTACCTACTCGAGGACGAGCAGGAGTTAAGCTTGGGGATGCTTGATACGTCTCAAACGTATCTATAATTTTTGATGCTCCATGCTTATTTTTACACCATTTGCCTATTGTTTCGTTACACTTAGTGGCACTTTTATGCATTTTCCGGAACTAACCTATTAACGAAGTGCCACAGTGCCAGTTCCCTGTTTTCTGCTGTTTTTGTGTTTCAGAGTGATACACAGGAAATATTCTCGGAATTGGACGAAACCACATCCTGAAGTCTTATTTTACCCGGAAGCTTCCAGAGATCCGAATAGGAGTAGGAGGGGGGCCACCAGGGCCCCACACGCATGGGTGGCGCGGCCAGCCCCTGGCCGCGCCGGGCCCGCGTGAGGGCACCTGGCCCCTCCTCTGACGACGCCCCTTCGCCTATAAAGACCCCCCGATGGAAAAAACCTAAGTACCCGATCAGATTTCCAGAACACATCGCGATCCGCCGCCACCGTCGACCCAAAGATCGGGAGGGTCCAGAAGCTCTTCCCGGCACCCTGCCGGAGAGGGGAATCGCCACCGGAGGTCTTCTTCATCGCCATGCTTGCCTCCGGAGCGATGAGCGAGTAGTCTACCTTGGACTATGGGTCCATAGCAGTAGCTAGATGGTTGTCTTCTCCACCATGTGCTTCATGTTTAGATCTCATGAGCTGCCCTACATGATTGAGATCACCGTTATGTAATTCTACATGTTTGGTTTGTTGGGATCCGATGAATATTGGTGTTTATGATTAAGTTGTTGTACTGAATTATATCTTTTGTTATCTCTATGTTGTTTATGATCTTGCATGCTCTCCGTTGTTAGTAGCTATCTTGGCCGAGTAGTTGCTAGTGACTCCAAGAGAGGGTATTTATGCTCGATAGTGGGTTCATGCCTCTATTTCACCTGGGGGAGTGACAGAAACCTCTAAGGTGGTAGATGTGCTGTTGCTACTAGGGAGAAAACAACATTCATATGCTCAAGGGCATATGCTTTGTTTACATTACACACTTTGCTTAATGCAATTATCTGTTATTCGCAACTTAATACTTTTGGGGTGTTCGGATTGATATCCCCGGGGGTGGATTATTAGTCATAGATGTAGTTGGATGGCGGTCTATGTATTTTGTTGTAATGCCCAGAGTAAATCTCATAGTGATCTTCTTGACATATCACGTTATCTTTATTCTATCAATTGCCCAACTGTAATTTGTTTACCCAGCATGTGTTATTTTATCTATGGAGAGACACCACTAGTGAACTGTGGACCCCGGTCCTATTTCCATCATATTGCTATCACCTGTTTACTTTACTCGTACTGTTTACTTTATTCGCATACTTTTATTGTTTTCCACTCGATACACTCATAACTTTTGTTTCAAGCAAACCGGTGAGATTGACAACCTCATCGTAAGTTGGGAGCAAAGTATTTGTTTGTGTGTGTGTAGGTTCTGCGTTGCAGCTAGCAAGCAAAGCTTGGACGAGGCGCCATATATAAATTGTCCGCAGCTGTCGCAAACTAGCAAGCATCACCTTCAGTCGTCATTGTCTCTCCTCTCCTGACCGATATTAAACCTTGGTTTCATAACTGAGGGAAAACTAGCTGCTATACTCATCATACCTTCCTCTTGGGGTTCCCAACGGGCTGGTCATTCACCACGCACAAGGATTGCTGCTGGGGGACGAGGAAGAATAATCTCCTTCATCAACTAGCTATCAGGCACAAATCTTGAGGTCCGGGGCCTATATATACCCCGGCCTCTCACCCCCGGCCGGCCACACCTTATTCACCCCCGACGCTCTCTCTCTCCTCAGCGCCTCCACGAGAGCTTCGTCATCTCCGATGAGCCGCCGCAGGAATTCCTCGCCGCCGGTGGCCTTTTCCGCCACAAGCTGCCATCGTCTTCCTCTTCCTCGCTCGAGATATTGGAGGTCATTTCTGCCACTCCTCTAGCCGCCATGGAACCAGAGTCACCACGTCAAGCCTCAAAGTCTGAAGCTGCAGAAAGCTCAGCGCGATCATCTGACACAGAGTCCGCCATGCCCGAGACCTCGGGAGGTAGCTGGGATCCCTGCAATCTAGACGAGGGACCTCTATCTTCACTGGAGCAGGAAGGACGGATAGCAGCCAAGGAGATTTCCAGATGGCGGGTCAATCCCGGTGCAGCAATGCCAGCCCCTTCCGATGGAGAGATCGTTATGCTGAAGTCTCACATCGATCGAGGCTTCAGCCTTCCGCCATCCTACTTCCTGAAGGGCGTACTCCGGCATTACAGGTTACAGCTACACCATATCGCACCAAATAGCTTCACAGTGATAGCGGGATTCGTCGTGCTATGCGAGGGATATCTGGGTATCAACCCACGCGGAGACTTATTCCACTTGTATTTTAACATCCGCCACAATCGGGATGCGAACGGAGATCCTCGCAATTGCGGATCGGTCTCCTTTGTTCCCCGGAGTGGGAAATCATACCCCTATACTATCCCGCATGATTCTGCAAAGGGATGGCGGGGATCTTTCTTCTATCAGGCTGACCAGGCCCCTCCTGAAAGGAAGTATGGCCTGCGGTCTTTTGTTGATGGCCCCGCCGAGGAGCAGGATAGCTGGGGCGTCATGGACGATTTTACAATGGACGATGAATGCCAACTATGCTCATGACGGATTTTGAAACTTGTCTTTTCTGTACTGACAGGTGCTGACACCATCCACTGCTGGATCTCACGGCGGATTCAGCATCTCCAATATCGCCCAGCTCTAATGTGCGAGTATAGCGGGATTGACGATCCTCAACGCTACTCCCAGGAGGAATTATCTGCTGAGGAGATCGAGAACCGAATCCGCAACATCATCAAGGTGGGACGAGATGAGCCACTGAAGCTAAAGATTCCCATATATGAGAACGGCAACTGTCCAGAGGTGAGTGCCTCCCTGTTCCGCCATAACCGTTATTTTCCTTGAATAACTTTGCACCTTTCTGCAGCTTTCTTCCCTTCCGCCTTCCGCCTTCCGAGCTGAGCCGTCTAGTCCGTTATCCCCGGACGAAGGAGCTCACCGATGATGAGGACGAAACATCCTCATCTCCAAAAAGACAGAGGATGGCGGAAGAGAAGACTGTGGCGGATGAGCCCTCAGCAATGGTACCCCGTGGTGTTCGCGGCGCGGGCGGGTGCATACGTGGATTAGGCAAGAGAGTTATCTCCCGCCATCTGTCCCCCGCTCTGTGTGGTCACTTGGACACCGTGCCTGAGCACTCCGCCACTATCAACTTGCCAGAGCGGAAGTAAGGAAGATATCCTTTTTTGCTTTCATACCACCTATAACTTGGCTTGCTCTGATCTGTGACTGACTTTGCGCATAGGAGAAGGAAAGTTGCTGGCCAAAAGCCTCCAAGGACCAAACCATCCCCTGCTGCCGTTCTACCTACAGCCGATGCTCCTGTCCGCCCAACTGGGCCTTCCACTTCTGCCCAAAGGGTTAGCAAGATGGCGGGTGCCTCGGCGAAGGATGCTGGGCCCTCGACCCACCCTGCTAAAAGCACAAAGAAGGTGAGCTTCAGCGGGAAAGCAGTCGAGGTGAGCGCAGGAGGTGGGGAGGCCCCAAAGTGGAAAAAGAAAGCAGAAGCTCTTTTCCGTCTTGACCACTTGCAGGAGGAGGCCAGTACCCATGTGTCAACCGCCATGTCATCATTTGTGCAGAGAACCAGCATTGTGAAAGAGGTATGTACTCCCAGTAGCCCCCGAGCGCCATGGCGGATTTTCATAGATGATCCGCTATGGATCTCTAAGAGAAACTACTTTAAACTTTTGCGTAGTATAGCCCCCAAGCGCTGTCATATTATATAGTGCTCTGTAGAGAACTTTAAATTTCGCACTGAGTAGCCCCCGAGCGTTATGGCGGATAACTATCCAGCATAAAGCTCTTAAGAAGACAAAAATCAGTATGAGTAGCCCCCGAGCGTTATGGCGGATGGCTATCCGGCATAAAGCTCTAAGAGTGACTAACACTTCATATCATTTTGCCAGAATTACAAGAAAGTTGTGGAGGACCTGGTCCAGGTCGTCAGCTCGCAGGAGAAGGAGCTGGCGGAAAGAAGCGCTCTAGTGGCGGACTTGCACCAGCAGCTTCAGAACAGCGGTAATTCTCTTTTGTCTTGGACAAGTTTAAGTACCTTTATGCTATCCGATCAATACTGTGTTGATACTTCCGCCATGCAGATGTTGCCAAGCTTAAGCCCACACTCGAGGGGGTGGAAAAGGGTCACGCTATTGCGATGGAGGGGCAGCAGCAGCAGCTCCAGAAATCATTGGCCGCGAATACCCTCCTCGAAGAGCAGCTGAAGGACCAGGAACACCAGAACCTGAAGAAGGACAAGGAGATAGAGGATCTCCGCAAATCCGCTGCCGAATTTGAATAGCGGCGAGATGGCTTTAACGAGCTCCTCGATCACCTCCAGAAGACCTTGCTAGGTATCAATGGTTCTCCATATTGCGTAGTTTGTAATAAAGTGGTTTATGCCGAATGTGACATCTTTCTTGTTTCCGCTATGCAGCGACCCTGGATCAAGGCGGAGCGGATTCCGCCGCAGGCTTGCGCATGGCCACTGACGCAGTGAAGAAGGAGCTTGGTGGCCTTCTCAATGCTGGATGTCAGGCGTGCGGTTGTCTGCAGATAGCGGGCTCCGCTAGCCTTTCTGCCATAGGGCTCACCAAGAAGCTGCTGCTCGTGCCTGGGCTAGTAGCGGACTGGAAGCAGTCCTCCGCTCGGGGTGGTGCCAGAACTGCCTTAACCTTGGTGAAGGCCCACTACCCCGAGCTGGATCTGGACTTGATCACCTCCGGTATCCCAGAGAGTGGCGAGGACAGAGCGTCGATGGATGAGGCTGCCATCTGGCAGAGTGTGCTGGGATACGATCAGCTGTGTGCCCTGGGCACTCAGCTGAACGTATACTATGAGGCATACGATCTGCCGGGGTCTCCAAGCCAAGCTTCAGCATCGGTCTCTGCAGCCACCGCTGGTGCTGATGGCGGTGATGAAGTGTCTTCTGGAGTTCCGCCAGCCGTTTAAACTATGCCCTGCAATGTGGCAGGAGAAAAACAATTACATCAATTTGGCCCCTGAGTGGGTCTGTAAGTTAAACTTATTTAAACCGCGTGTATGCTCTACACTGTGACTGATCTGCTTGTGGCGGATCAGTGAAATGCTGTTGAACTTTGCAGCTCAATTTTTATTAAGTGGTTTTGTTGTGCGAAAAAACTGCCAGGCCTAGTTTTATGCAACTTGCAGTTGTTTGACATGCTCAAAAAACAACACTTTGAATTTTTTTTCACGCGTAGGATTATGCGATCCGCCATCCGGCTCTTTGTGCTTGACTTTTCATGAGATGGCGAAATCTTCGCACGAACAATCCGCTAGGGCGACGATACTTAATAGCAACCGTCCAAAACCCTTAGCAGATGGCGGCTCAGATCATCAAAAAGTCACTACTCAGGAATCCACACAAAGAACATCAGATGGAGATCAAAACATAAATATGCTACGTGGACCGTTATGGCGGATTTAAAAAAAATGCAAGTGCAAAGCACAATTGCGCAAAGGTTCCACACGATCTAAATAAACAATAAAGGAGGTAAAAGACTCAGAAAAAATCAAGAGTGAACCAAATGCTTTATTTCATTGATTATATAGAGTTGCCTATTACATAGCTAGGTAAGTGCTAAGTGTAGAAAGGACGTAGCTGTGCGATGTTCCATGGATGATCTGTTTCGTCGTAGATATCGTTAGGGTCTCTTCGTTTGCGCTTCTTACTGGGTCGCTTATCTAGCTCGCGAATATCAACGAGGTAGTAGGAACCATTCAGTAGAGCTTTGCTGATGACGAAGGGTCCTTCCCAAGGCGGGGATAGCTTGTGGGACTTCTGCTGTTTGAGGCGTAGCACCAGGTCCCCCTCTTTGAACGAGCGTTTGCGAACTCGTCGGCTGTGATAGCGGCGGAGATTCTGCTGGCAGATGGTGGATCTCTGGGCTGCTAGGTCTCATTCTTCTTCTAGCAGGTCCACAGATAGTTGTCTGGACGCTTCTGCATCTTCCTCCTCATAGGCCTCGACTCTTGGGGAATCGTACTGGACATCACTTGGCAAGATTGCCTCTGATCCATAGACTAAGAAGAAAGGGGTGAGGCCAGTTGATCTGTTTGGCGTGGTCCGTAGACTCCATAGCACAGATGGCAACTCTTCTGCCCAGGCTCTAGCTGCTCTGAGTAGCGGTGCTTCTAGGCGTGGCTTAATTACTGACATGATTAGTCTGTTGGTCCGCTCAACTTGGCCATTGGACTGTGGATGCGCCACAGATGCCAGGTCAAGGCGGATTCCGTTGTGATGGCAGTACTCTTCGACTTCTCCCTGAGACAAGTTAGTGCCGTTGTCGGTGATGATGCTATGTGGGATGCCGAATCTGACCATAATGTCCTTGACAAATTTTAGGGCGGTTTTGCCATCAAGTTTTCTGATGGGCTTAGCTTCCACCCACTTCGTGAATTTGTCTACCGCTACCAGGAGGTGCGTAAATCCCGAAGGTGCTATTTTTAGCGGACCCACCATATCCAGCCCCCAGACCACAAAAGGTCAGGTTATAGGGATCGTATGCAGCGCTGTGTCGGGCATGTGGGTTTGCTTGGAGTACATCTGGCAACCTTGGCAAAGCTCCACGATACGGTCTGCATCTGCCTTGGCTGTTGGCCAGTAAAATCCATGGCGTAATGCCTTAGCTACTAGGGATCTGGCGGCGGCGTGATGCCCACATTCGCCTTCGTGGATTTCCCTTAGTATTTTGATTCCGTCGACTTGGGATATGTACTTCATGAAGACTCCCGAGGTGCTTTGCTTATAGAGCTATCCATCTATGATGGTGTACGCTTTTGCTCTACGCTCGATTTGTCTCTTTTGGACTTCGTCTTCGGGTAGCTTCTTGTTCGTCAGATATTCCAGGTAGGGCTCTGCCCATGGCGGATTGCTGGGCAAAACCGCCATAACAGGGGAGCTTGCTAGTTCCGGATTTTCTGGAACCACCATCTTGATTGATGGTACATGCAGATGCTCGAGGAATACGCCTGGCGGAACTGCCTTGCGGCTAGATCCTAACTTGGACAAGGTGTCGGCTGCCATGTTATCTTCTCGTCGTACGTGCTTTATATCGTAGCCGAGGAAACTTTTGGCCATCTCATCCACTTCGTCTCTGTAAGCCGCCATAACTTCGTTCCGAGCTTTATATGTGCCAGCCACCAGCTGAGCGACAAGGTCAGAATCTCCACAACACATAATGTGTTGTACGCCGATCTCCTTTGCGACGCGTAGCCCGTGCAGTAGCGCTTCATACTCCGTGATGTTGTTGGTGGTGGGGAAGTGGATCTGGAGAACGTAGCTGAGCTCATCTCCCTTAGGAGATTTGAGTGTCACTCCAGCCCCCGAGCTGTGTAGTAGCTTTGAACCATCAAAGTGCATCACCCAATGCTCTGGTTCTGGGACGGGCATAGTCTCCTGCGCTTCCTTCCAATCCACCATAAATTCCGCCAAAGCATGAGACTTGATGGCGGTGCGAGGCTTGTAGTCGATGTCGAAAGAGGCCAATTCAATGCCCCACTTTGCAACTCGTCCTGTTGCATCGCTGTTGTTGATGATGTCCTTCAGTGGAGCCTTGCTCACCACTGTGATCTTATGGTCATAGAAGTAATGCCTTAACTTACGAGAAGCTAGGAAAACTTCATATGCAACTTTTGGTAGTGAGGGTAGCGCTGCTTGGATTCCGTCAGGACCTCGCTGATATAGTAGACTGGTCGTTGTACGCCATACTTCTGCACTTCTTCCTTATGTTCTACCACGATGACGATGCTGACGACCCTGTTGGTTGCCGCCATGTATAGTAACATGGGTTCCTGGTCTTCGGAAGCTGCTAGGACTGGTGCAGTGGATAGCACTCTCTTCAGATCCTTAAGCATTGCGTCTACTTCGTCGGTCCAGACGAATTCTTCTGATTTCTTCATCAGCTTGTAGAGTGGCAAAGCCTTCTCGCCAAGACGACTGATGAACCTGATCACTGCTGCCACGTAGCCTGTGAGTCTCTGTACGTCCTTTAAGTCATTAGGCCGGGAGATGTCGAGGATTGCCCTGATCTTTTCTGGGTTGACCTCGATTCCGCGGTGGGAGACAATGAATCCCAGGAGTTGTCCAGCTGGTACCCCGAAGACGCACTTCGTGGGGTTGAGCATCATGTTGTACTTCCTTAGATTGTCGAAGGTCGCTTACAAATCCTCTATAAGGCCATCTTGCTTCTTGGACATGACGGCGATGTCGTCCACATATGCGTGGATATTGCGTTCGATTTGATCCGCCAGGCACTTTTGCATGGTGCGCTGGTATGTTGCTCCCGCGTTTTTCAGACCGAAAGGCATTATGACATAGCAATATGTGCCATAAGGTGTTACGAACGACGTAGCGAGCTGATCGGACTCCTTCATCTTGATCTGGTGGTATCCTGAGTAGGCAACTAAGAAACATAGCAATTCTGATCCCGCCGTCGAGTCAATGACTTGGTCAATGCGAGGCAAGGGAAAAGGATCTTTTGGACACGCTTTGTTCAGGCCAGTGTAATCTACACACATGCGCAGAACCTTTGTGTTTTTCTTAGGAACTAACACAGGATTTTCCACCCACTTCGTATGGATCACTTCTTTGATGAAGCCTGCTTTCAGTAGCTTGGAAATTTCCTTTGCTATCGCATGGCATTTTTCATCTCCGAAGCGTCTCGTGGCTTGTCTTACTGGTTTGGAGCCAGGGATTATCTGTAGGGCGTGCTCGGCAAGTTCCCTAGGTACACCTGTCATGTCAGATGGCTGCCATGCGAAGATGTCCCGGTTCTCACGGAGGAACTCGACGAGCGCGCTTTCCTATTTGGGGGACAGATTTGTCCCAATGGAGGTGGTCTTGGCGGCATCGCCAGCGACAAGTTTCACCTATTTTGTATCAACTGTAGGTTTGAAGGTGGGCGGGGAGGCGGAAACTTCTTGCTTGGATGCCGGCATCTCTGCGGGGTCCGTGGCGGCGTGAATTTCTTTGAACTCCTCGCCGAAGAACACTGCTTCCGCGAAAGCCGCTTCTCCATCCTCGCACTCCTTTGCCTTTCTGAAGCTGCCATAAACGGTGATTATGCCATCCGATCCTGGCATCTTCAGCTGGTTGTAGATGTAGCACGGCCTGGCGTGGAAACTATGGAAGGCAGGGCGGCCGAAGATCACGTGGTATGTACTTTTGAACGGGACTACCTCAAAGGTTATGGGCTCTTCTCGGTAATTTTCTTCACTACCGAAGGCAACCTTGAGGGTGATAGACCCGAGGGACTTAGCTTGGCGGCCAGGAACCACTCCATAAAAAGTGTCGTGGTTCTTACGACATGTATGCCATGAGGGGTACCTCAAGGCGATAGAAAGAGGGGATAGGCGATCTGCTGTCCGGGACGGTGATAGACAGGGATTACCCAGGTTCACGTCCCCGCGGTGGAGGATCGCTACATCCTACTACAACTCACTATAATGGCACAATGTGTACAAGTTACAATGGTTGTGTTGGTTGCTATGCGATCTGCTATGTCTTCTACCCTTATGGCTAAGTCGTGCCTCAAGGGCTCCTTCACGCCGGCTTATAAAGGCGCCTGGCGTGGGCATCACGGCGGTTCCGGGGCGGATACTACATAGAGTCCTAGACTAAGTCCTATACAATATCTTGTACTACAAGGCAAATCTGCCATAGGCACGTCTTGAGGAATCTGCCATAAGCTCCTGCTATCCGGGAATCCCCCATGGTATGATAGCCTTGAATCTGCCATAAGCTCCTGCTATCCGGGAATCCGCCATGGCACGGGTGCGTCTAGGAATCTGTCATGGCATGGCAGCATGGAATCTGCCATGACATGGCAGCCTTCAATCCGCCATACCACCAACAACTAGGCCGCCCGGTTGGCTATCCGCCATACCACCTCCATGGACTACCCTGGTTTGCCGGTATGAGACTACGTCACTGGTACACCCGTTTGGTATATCCACAACAGTAGCCCCCGGAGTTCTTTGAGATCTTCTCTTCTGTCTTCATTGCTTGATGGGATTTTTATCTTCGTCTTCATCTTCATCTTCAAGATAGTCACGTGAAAAGATCTCGTAGAGCTCCCAAATAATAAATTTTATCCGCCTAGAACTTAGGCGGACCAGTGACGTCTCATACTTGCAGTGTAATTTTCCAGATACATGCTGGTATGCTACTGCAAACGAATCCAAGGTGGATATCTAGTGTTTCTTCCAAGCTCAAGGAACGTTCCTTCCAGTATAAGATGTTGCCTCGAAGCTTACCAAATAGTGAGCGCAAAATTATCGCACTGCTTCTGTTTTCGAACTTTGATGCTTTTACACCATGTGTAGCCCCCGAGCGCCATGGCGGGTTCTCATAGAGAATCCATCAGGGTGCTCTTAGAGAAACTACTTAGAATTTTTAGCCTGTACCCCCGAGCACCGCTACGCAATTTTTCCTAGCGATGCTCTCAGAAGACTTAGGATTTTTTGCTAGCTGTAGCCCCCGAGCGTTATGGCGGATTTCTATCCGGCATTGGGCTCTAAGAGAACTACATAGTTAAAATGCAATGAGTAGCTCCCGAGCGTTATGGCGGATTTCTATCCGGTGCAATGCTCTAAGAGAACTTCACAAAACTTAGCATCGGTGTAGCCCCCGAGTGTCAAGGTGGAATTTACTTAAAAATCCGGCTTGATGCTCTTAGAGAACTTTACCAGTTATTAGATCAACATATTATGGTCGCAGCCCCCGGGTGGCCAGCTCCATGGCGGCTCCAAGGTGACCTCAGGGCATCCTGCTCCATGGCGGTCCCAAGGCATCCTTCTCCATGGCGGACTGCTCCGAGGTGGCCTCTCCATGGCGGACTCAAGGCGGTCTGCTCCATGGCGGGCTGCTCCAAGGCGTCCGCTCCATGGTAGATTTCAGCTGCCATCGAAGGTAGCCGCTCCATGGCAGATTTGGGCTGCCAACGACAGTGGCTGCTCCATGGCAGATTTGGGTTGCCATCGATGGTGACCTCTTCATGGCAGATTTGGGCTGTTGTCGATGGTGAACGCTGAGTATTTGAGCTATTTGGCTTGAAAATACCTAAGATCGGGCACCAGCAAAGCGTCCAAGCGTCATATGTACCTGTGACATAAAAATGAAACACAATTGTATTAAATCGTTCTTGTGTTCAACGAACAAATGCAAGGCGGATAAAACACGGCCATTGAACAAATGTTTTAAAGCTGAAACTATGCAGCTGTTGAACAACATAAAACTGTCAAGGCGGAAAAAAACTCGACTATCTTGAACAGTTCATGTGCATTTAATATATTTTAAGCAAGTGCTGGTTTATCCATTCTTCCGGTTTATATGCTTGACTTTTCGTGAGATGGCAAACTTTTGCGCGAACAATCCGCCAAGGCGATAGCGCTTAATAGCAGCCGTCCAAAACCTTGGAAACGGATGGCGGCTTTAAAGTGCCAAAATGTCACTACTCGGGAATCCACATATAAAACATCAGAAAACGTGTAGGCCAGAAAACTTAAGCTAACGCCGGATGGCGGATTTTTGCATGATACCGGCGCCTTTTAGAGGCAAGCCAGTCAAAATTTACTCACGAGCGCAAGGCAAATCATGGAAAAGTTATGATCAAAACGAAAGCGGTAAAAGACTCAGAATATGAGTGAACCAATCTTTATCTCATGATCATAAAACATAAAGTATCATTATAAATAGAGACTTAGCTATTTGAGCGGAGTCGATGTGGGTCGCGACGAAGTAGTCCGCGATTGCGGAAAAGCCGGCTATGGCGGAGAGCAATCCGTAGCAGCGACGAAGTTGACGATGGCGAAAGCAAAATTATTTATACAGAAGGTGAAGCCATCCATGACAAAGTAGGAATAATCCACGCGGCGGCGAAGCCAGCGACACCGAGGAGACAGCGGACTAGAAGTAGTCCGCGGTAGCCAAATTGCATCCGCCATAGGCAGGATACATCCGCCAATAATTAGCCTCGTATGATTATGCATGCGATCAACGTCTTGGCCGGGAATCCCATGCACGCAAAGTGCTTCTCCACGTTGGACTCTAGCCTGGCCTATGCACGTTGCCTGATTTTTTTACTTTGAAAGTACATGCTTCCGCCTAGAGCTGTCGTGATGCGTACATACAGGATTCCGCATGGCGGGAGAGCTAGCTCGATCCATAGCCATCAGATCAACTGCAGTAGCACCTCGTCAAATTATTTCTTCCCGACAAGGACTTGGCGTGCTGCCATGACGACAATTTTTATCCGCCTTGTCTTCTTATTCCCTCTATGCGGAACGGACGATTCCGCTGGCGCTGATTCCGCCGGTGTAGCCTTTGTATGACAACGTTGAAAACCAGCCACGACATCGGTATAGTCTGTGATGGCGGATCCAACAGCCAGAGCGGAGAGGAAGGCCGTCGCGACGGAGTCAAAATTGGCCGCCATGCAATATATTTTGCCGCCTCGGAGATGAAGACGTCCGCATCAGAGATGAAGCCGTAATAAACCGCAGCGATGCCGGAGCGAACCGTAGCGGGGAGTACATGGCGGCGACGGCGGGACAGAGTCATAGCTGGCTGCCAGATCAACCGCAATGGCCACAAAGTTGACAATGATGGAAGCGGTATGGCAGAAATCAGCTTTGCATGATGCTCGATCAGATGATAAGCTAGCGTCCCTGCAGAAAAACATATGCATGATTCACGTCACCATGGGCAGCAGCATAGCTTCGGTCATGTAGATTAGCACCCTGGCCGTTTAATCCATGCATGATTTGCATGAGATAACTAGGATCATCAATCGATCGCAACATGCCTGATTGAATCTTTGCATAGATGGCAGCATTGTTCATGGCGGACTTAAAGCTGTAGCCAGCGACGATGAAATATTCTGCCATAGCGGCGAAGTGGTCCGCGATGGCGGCAAAGCTGTCCGTGGCGGAGTCGAAGATGAACTTATCGGCGGCAAAGTTATACGAGCCAACGACGATGAACTTATCAGCGGCAAAGTTACACTAGCCAGCGTGGATATAAGGTGACGCAGTCCGGGACAGCGACAATGTCGGCTGTCACAGAGCTATAACCGGCTACGACAACAAAAGTAGTCTGTGATGGCGGCAAAGCCAGCCATGACGAAGTAGGGGTTATCCGCGGCGGCGGCGAAGCCAGCGACGCCAAGAAGATGTAGAGACATGGCAGATCGAAAATCAGATCAGATCGGCGCCGCCTCGAACACAGGGGATACAATTCGCCAGTGTGAGGGTTGTTACGTCGAGACCCTGATTGCCTAGCCTTGGCGGCATTGAACTTTCCGCCGGTGTTGCAGATGAAAGCGATCGCCATCGTCGAAGGTGGTGAGAAATCCGCCCGGATCGATTCCAGATGCCCTCGCCCCATGGTGGGCGGCAACTGTCGTGGTTTCGTCAACAGATCTGCCATAGGGGTAGGTGTATGGCGGTTTGTGGAAGGGGGTGAACACGGCGGAGCGATCCGGGACGGTGGTAGCACGAGTTTACCCAGCTTCAGATCCCGCAACGGTGGCGAGACCCTACGTGCTGCTATAATTCACTATATGGCAACAAGTGCTCGATTACAATGATGAGGTTGGCTGTTTCGCTATGCGATTGGCCGTAAGTCTGAGCTGTTGAGTTGTGCCCCAAGGGCTTCTCCACGCCAGGCTTATAAAGGTGCCTGGTGTGGGCTACACGGTGGTACCAGAGTGGATACAACTTGGAGTCCTAGACTAAGTCCTATGCGTGTACTACAAGGCAACCCGCCATGGGCCTATCTTCGGATCCGCCATAAGCGCCTGCGTCCAGTACCGCCATGATCTCTCCAGAACTGGGCCGCCCGGTAGGCAATCCGCCATACCACCCTGATGGGCCATCCTGGCTTGCTGGTTTAGGACTACGTCGCTGGTATACCCATTTGGTATATCCCCAACAGATAGTCGGGGAACAGAAAAACCAAAGTACTCCGGCCCGTCGGCAGAAGACATGCTATATGGACCTTATCGCATCCATTATGCGTACCTAGATGGGAAGAGAGTTTCCAACCACCAGATAAAGGATTGCAGAACCTTCCTAAGGTTGCAAAATGCCATGGATTCAAGCCAAAGAGCACGACAGGGAGGAAAAAGCATGAGTCAGGGATACCAAATGCAACGACTCACAAAACAGCTGGAGTCAAAAGTATATATATCAGCAATGATCCAACCAGTGCCAAAGTCCAAGAAAGAGCAGAAGAGCATATCCAGACAGGTAAACCTGGCAATATCGTCACCACCAGCTACTACAGAGTACCTGCAATGGTCCGATCAACCAGTCAGATTTTCGCTTTGGAGTACCGCATAGCATCATCACGGACAATGGGACAAACTTCATGTCAAAAGAGTTCAAGAGCTACTGTGAAAGCATGGGAATCAAACTGAAATTTGCGTCCGTAGCGCATCCAAAGACAAATGGACAAGTCGAAAAAGCTAATGGCTTAATATGCAACGGGATAAAAAAGAGGCTGTTAGCACCTCTCGAAAAAGTCAAACACGCTTGGGTAGACGAACTACCCTCCGTGCTTTGGAGTCTCAGAACTACACCCAACGTGGCTACTCAAGAAATCCCCTTCTTTCTGGTCCACGGCGCAGAAGCTGTGCTTCCAGTCGAGATCACCCATGAAGCCCTAAGAATCACGGCTTACGATGAGACAACTGCCACAGAAGTACTTCAAGATGACGTCGACGCACTTGATGAAGCAAGAGACGTAGCACTTGCCAGAGCAACGCAGTACCAGCAAAATCTACGAAACTACCATAGTAGTCGAGTTCGTCCACGATCTTTCATGGTGGGAGATTTAGTCTTGCGATTAAAGCAAGACGGTCATGGCAAATTAGAGTCCCCATAGGTGGGACCATATATCGTGACAGAGGTAATACCAGGAGGAGCTTATCGACTACAAGATAAGAAATCGGGGAAAGACGAGAGCAACCCGTGTGAACGGATCGTATGGGCACCTAGAGGGGGGGGTGAATAGGTGCTACTCAAATTTTAGTTCTTTTTCAATTTAGGCTTGACACAAAGGTAAATTCTCTAGATATGCAACTAAGATGAATTTACCTATATGTCAACTAGCAAGCTAAACAAGATACAATATATAAAGGCAATAAAGGATAGAGGTAACCGAGAGTGGAGCACGCGGAGACACGGATGTAATTCCCGTAGTTCCTTCCTTTTTAGGGGAAGTACGTCTACGTTGGAGGGGTGTGGTTGCCACAAAGGCCTAACCAACGCCACAAAGGCTCACCCTATTCTCCGGTGCAAGCTTCCGCCACAAAGGCCTAGCTCACTTTCCACTAAGGGATTCCTCAAGGCGGAACCGGCCTTTACAATCTTGGGGCACGCATCCACAACCGAATTGGAGGCTCCCAAGTACAACACAATGCTGTCAAACAACAAGTAGCAATATATCAAATACACAAACAAGGTCTTGGGACACAAGGGAACCCAAGACACAAGGGCCCTCAAGCAAATGAGAGGGGAAATCAAATCGCTTTGGTGAGGATGTAGAGGATGGTCTTCTCCTTCGATTCTCCAAAGATCAAGAGCTTTGGTGGGTTGAGGGAGGAGATCTAGTTGAATTGGTGAGCTCAACAATGGTGGTCTTCTTCTATTTCACGAGCTAGCTGTTGGAGAAGAAGAGGGGGGGTATTTATACCCCCCCCCCCAAATATCTGACCGTTGCCAGCCAGAAAGTCTGGCTATAGCCGGAGTTAAGTCCGGCTAAAGCCGGCCACACCGGCTAAAGCCGGCCTCACACCGGCTATAGCCGGCCTGAAATATCCGGCCCAGCCGGAAATAGCCGGACAAATAGCCGGTTGAGTCCAGAGGCGCAGGACCCCTCTCGAAAACGAGCAGTCCGGCTATAGCCGGTCTGGGACCGGCTAAAGCCGGCCTTCCTGGCCAACAATTATCTGAAACTTCTCCCTGAGCTGATTTTCACCATTTCCTCGATAATTTCCTTTGGGCAATATTAATTATCAAGTATAACATATAAAACCCAATATCTTGTGCAAGAATATTATAAAATCCCGCAAAGCATAATCACACATTAATAGATAATGTATTGTTAACAAACGCCAAAATCAATTAGGCGGGAAATGCTCTTTCAATCTCCCCCTTTTTGGTGTTTGATGACAATACATAATTTTGCATGTTTCAAACGATATAAAATATAGACGGAGCTCCCCCTTGCTATGTGTCTTAATTTAAATTTGTATCCGAATACAAAGACACATCAACAATAAGAACTCCCCCTAGATTTTATAATGTGATCCATATGTGCACAAGATATATATCATAATACAATAGCACATAATCAACAAACATATAATATGACAAGATATAGCAAGTAGTAGATAACAAGATAATCATAAGGTCTACTACACATATGCATATGGTCATATAGTTCAACACATAATAGAGACGATAAGTTCAACCATGGGACACAAGCGAGCAAGCACACGAGATAAAAGCTTGTGACCCAACCAAATGCAAATGGAAAACCAAATCCAAATAGAAACACATGCAAATGGGACTTTCTCCCCCTTTGGCATCAAGATGCCAAAAAGGGAGACCACAACAAGAGATCACTCATCAACATCATCAAAGTCCTCATCATCTTCATCATCTTCTTGATCATCGTCTTCTTCCTCTTCATCATCATCAACGTCTTCTTCCTCATCTTCATCATCAACGGCTTCCTTGCCCTTGGAGGTGACTTCGGCTAACTCCTTCCAATCAAAAGTTGATCCTTCATTCCACTTGCCAAAAGAAAAAGTGTCCTCGGATTGATCTTGCTCTTGGGACTCTTCTTCATGGCTAGCACCTTTGCCCTTCTCCACAGCCCTCAAACGTGCATCCAAATCCTTTTGCTTCTTGTGGATGTGCTTGCGGTCCACATAGTCCTTGTATTGAGTGTGACGCACATCATTGTTCATGCAAAACAAAGCTCTTTGCCACCACTTGAGCTTCTTCATCTCTTGAGCCATTCCACCACTTGGTGGATCCGCATTCTTCCTCCTAGAACCGGTAGCATAGATGTTGCCACCCAACACATCACTCGAAGAGGGATAAGCACTTGAGGTGCTAGACACTAAATGAGCAGTCTTCTTGTAGAGCTTGTTGGGCTTGTGCACTTCCAACTCTTCATCAAGCAAATCTTCTTCAATCTCAAAGTCTCCTTCAATGCCTCTGTCAATGATAAGCCTCATGATGAATGGAGCATAAGGAGGAATCTTCCTATCAAGCATAGCAATCTTCATCTCCATGAAGATGAAGTACATCACATCGAGCTCCATCCCTTCACAATCTCTTCCGGCCTCGAAGACAAGACGGGCATGGTGGAGCAAATGCACAAGACCACCTCTGATAGAATCATTGTTGCCCCCACTTGGAGCAATGTTGGCACGGAACATCCGGAGCAAAATATCATAGAGGGGAAGGAGATTTGCAGTCTCTCCCGCTTTGCCCCCTGGACCATACAAGCACTGAATCTTCCCTTTGTTGTACTCAGTGGTATCAAGATGCAAGCGGGCACCTCTAGGTCGATGAATGCCATCGAATCTATAGCCCAAAAGCTTCCCAAAATGAGACATGGTCGAGTACTTCCTCACTTCACCTGTAATCCAAGTGAAACCAACCTCATCCTGAGTATCAAACTCTAATGTGGCAAAGAACTGCAGAATCAGATGAGGGTTGTAGTCTTGCTTGAAGACCATCAACTTGTGCAACCCTAGCTTCTCGGTGACCCAAAGAGCATCGGCAAAGTACTCATCCCTGGACAAAGCTGCAATGTTGGTGACCTTCATGGGGCACACCTTTGTGCTCATGGTCGCATAAATCTGCTCATATATCCGCTGATGCTCTGACCGGTAGAAGGACCCACTGTCAATGTCCCTAGGCATGGTGTAGAATTTCTGCCCACGGAACTCCCGGTACTCTTGCTTGGATAGCTTCTTGAGATCACTAACATTGGCAAACAGAGATTTCTTCTTCCGTTCTTCCAACCGTTTCTTCTTCATAGCTGCTGTCACACGGGCATCTTGATGCTCTTGACGGCGAGCAAGCGAGGGATCAACATATCGTGACCGCTTGGGACGAGAGCCACCTGCACACAACACATATGTAGAAAGCATAGAGAATGAGCATGCATGCCTGAGGATCAAGGAGCAATAGCATAAAAAGAAAAAGCATGACAGTAGTAGGTGATCTACACCGGCTATAGCCGGCCTCAGGCCGGCTTTAGCCGGTCAGGCCGGCAATAGCCGGTCTGACACCGGCTTTAGCCGGACTAGATGGATGAATTCGAGATCTCAGCCGTAGGCCACCAAAACTTGTCAAACCTTTTCAATGTATGCAATGTAGAAGGAATCACAAGACCACACAATCCCAGATGAACACAAGGTACCAAAGAATCACCTAACCCTAACCCTAGAGAGACCTAGGGAGAGAGAGAGAGGAGAGAGAGTAGGGGGTACCCTGGTCCATGGGGAGGGCGCCGGAGAGAGGGCCGGCCGAGGAGGAGAAGCACCGGCGGCCGGAGGAGAGGATCGTCGGCGGCGGCGGCTTCCAAGGGAGGGGCTCGAGCGAGGAAGATAGGCGTGGGGGGGTAACTGAGGAAACCCTCACCCCCACGGCCTAAAGAGTGGGGCTCGAAATCCCCCGGCCGGCTATAGCCGGGTGGGCCGGCTAAAGCCGCACCCCGGCTATTTCCGGTGGAGGACCGGCTATAGCCGGTCTAGATGGCACAAACCTGATGAATGTGAATTCTGGGATTTCTGGGCATGCAAGAGAGGATGATTTGGCTTTAGATAAGTGGGCTTAGGACAGAAAACATGCATGGAGTGGTTCTCGGCACTTGGCATTGCAAAACACAAGAAATCTTTGGAAAAACCAATGCTAGTGCCTTCCCATTTCAAAGATAGAGATAATGACGAAAAAGCTCAATAAAACTCAAATAAGATATGCAAGGAATCAACTCTTCGAAAAGAAGAGGTCGGTGGCCGAGGCCACCATGTATGAGTGTCATGGCATTGGACCGCGAAGATATATCTTGGGTCCATAACCAATACTCGTCATTGAAGCTCATATATCACAAAAATGATAGAAAGAGAACAATTTTATCACTATTGGCATTATGGGGGGAGGGATAGCCCAATTAATTAGGACCGCACTCCCCCTATCTCCATGCCCACACCTAAACCAAACAAGCATTGAAAATAGGTGTAATTGCAAGATGCTCAAGCCACACTCCTTGAATCAATGATATTTAGCTCATTCCTCAAATATCCAAATCTTGCTTCATCAAGGGGCTTCGTGAATATGTCGGCAAGTTGATCCTTGGTGCTTACATATGCAAGCTCAATATCACCACGGGCAACATGATCTCTAATAAAATGATTCCGGATCTCAATATGCTTGGTTCTTGAATGTTGCACCGGATTATAGGCTATCTTGATAGCACTCTCATTGTCACATAAAAGAGGCACTTTGTCACAATTGACACCATATTCCTTTAAAGTTTGCCTCATCCATAACAATTGAGTGCATCCACTTGCGGCGGCAATATATTCGGCTTCGGCGGTGGAGAGAGATATACAATTTTGCTTCTTAGAAGACCAACACACCAAAGACCTACCAAGAAATTGGCAAGCTCCGGAGGTTGATTTCCTATCATCCTTGTCACCGGCCCAATCTGAATCCGTGAAGCCACAAAGAGAGAAATCCGAGCCTTTGGGATACCAAAGCCCATAAGTTGGGGTATGAACCAAATATCGAAAGATTCTCTTAACCGCCATAAGGTGGCTTTCTTTAGGAGCGGCTTGATACCTTGCACACACACCTATACTCAACACAATATCGGGTCTAGATGCGCAAAGGTAAAGCAAAGAACCGATCATAGAACGGTATACCTTTTGATCCACATCTTTACCATTGGGATCAAGCTCAAGATGACATTTTGTGGCCATTGGTGTGGCGGCCCCATTTAGTTCCTTCATCTTGAACCTCTTGAGCATGTCTTGGACATATTTGGCTTGGTAAATAAAAGTCCCTTCTTTCAATTGCTTGATTTCAAAACCAAGAAAGAACTTCATTTCGCCCATCATAGACATCTCGAACCTATCGGTCATAAGCTTTGAAAATTCATCATTAAAAGCTTTGTTAGTAGAGCCAAAGATAATATCATCAACATATAGTTGGCATACGAAAAGCTCCCCATTGACCCTCTTAGTAAAAAGAGTAGGATCGATTTGCCCAACTTCAAACCCACGGTCTACCAACAACTCCCTAAGGTGCTCATACCACGCACGTGGGGCTTGTTTAAGGCCATAGAGTGCCTTATGGAGTTTGTAGACATGGTTAGGAAAGTTGAGATCCTCAAACCCCGGGGGTTGCTTAACATACACTTCCTCTTTCAATGGACCATTAAGAAATGCACTCTTAACATCCATTTGTTGCAACTTAAAATTATGATGAGTGGCATATGCAAGAAGGATACGGATGGACTCAAGGCGAGCCACGGGAGCATAAGTTTCTCCAAAGTCAATTCCTTCAACTTGAGAGAAACCTTGAGCAACCAATCTTGCCTTGTTCCTCACAACAATTCCATGCTCATCTTGCTTGTTCTTGAATATCCACTTTGTGCCAATCACATTGCGGCACTCCTTTGGCTTCTCTACTAACACCCAAACATTATTGCGCTTGAAGTTGTTGAGTTCTTCATGCATAGCATCCAACCAGTCCGGATCTTCAAGTGCTTCAAATACTTTCTTGGGTTCAACCATGGAGATATAAGCATGATGAGAGCTAAATTGTGCCAATTGACGCCGAGTTGACACTTTGCTTCTTAAATCTCCAATAACCCTCTCAAGGGTATGACCTTTAAGTTCCAAGTCCCTTTCAACTCTTTTCTTACGACGGGCTTCGAACTCCTCATTAGACCTTGGAGGAGTCACTTGATCATCTTGATCATTTTGGTCCCCGTCTTGACCATTTAATTGACCTTGATCATCAATATCTTCATGAGTAGGTTGATCTTGGTCTTGTGAAGAATTGGGGGCGGTTGAGATAACCGGAGAGGATGGTTGTGCCCCTTCTTCTTCATGAAGGTCCTTGTCTTGTTCTTCGGTTGGTGCATTAGTTGCTTCCTTGGGAGAGGCTTGTTGAGCTTGTGAAGATGAAGGCTCCACTTGAGTAGAGCATAGTCCTTCCCGGTCGGCCACAAGGTGTCCCTCAATGGGGCGGAAAAATCCCACGCCCATTCTTCCTATGGCTTCTCGAGGTATTTCATCATCTACATCACAAGAAACAACATCTCGCCCCCCTTGGGAGCCGTCATTCTCTTCGAATACCACACTACAAGATTCTTCAACACGACCGGTGGACTTGTTGAAGACTCTATAAGTGTGGGATTCGGCACCATAACCAACAAAAATACCTTCTATTGCTTTTGGATCAAATTTACCTAAACGAACTCCTTTTCTTTTAAAGAAACACTTACACCCGAAAACCCGGTAGTAGGAGATGTTGGGCTTGCTTCCGGTGAGTATTTCATATGGAGTCTTGTTTAGGCCTTTGCGGAGGAAGAGCCGGTTTGATGAGTGACAAGCCGTAGAGATAGCTTCGGCCCAAAAGTTGTATGGAGACTTAAACTCCGCCAACATGGACCTAGCCATATCCATAAGAGTCCGGTTCTTCCTTTCGGCTACACCATTTTGTTGAGGGGTATATGCAGCGGAATATTGATGACGAATCCCCTCATCACTAAGAAATCCATTTAAGGTGTAGTTCTTGAACTCCGAGCCATTGTCACTTCTAATTGCCAAAATAGTTTGCCCATGTTGACGTTCAACTTCCTTGGCAAAGTCGATGACGGTTTGTTGAGTCTCACTCTTATGCTTGAAGAAATAGACCCAAGTATATCTTGAATAGTCATCAACAATCACCAAACAATATTTCTTCCCACCAAGACTTGCATGAGAGGGAGGACCAAAAAGATCCACATGAAGGAGCTCCAAGATCCTCTTGGAAGAAATGATAGTCTTGCTTGGGTGGGGAGAATCATGCATTTTTCCTAGAACGCAAGCCCTGCAAACACGATCTTTGGCAAAAGAAACATTCTCTTTTAGTCCGAGTATGTGGCCACCCTTGTGAAGGCTTTGCAAAGTTCTCATGTTGACATGGGATAAACGGCGATGCCAAAGCCAACCCACATCGGCCTTTCCAAATAAACACATTGCACTTGTAGTGGTTTTCCCCGAAAAGTCCACCACATACAAGTTATTTTCAATGTGTCCAACGAAAGCGACCTTTAGAGACTTGCTCCACAAGAGTACCACAATGTCATTATCAATGAAGATGGCAAAGCCCATCTTACCAAGTGCACGAACTGAAAGTAAATTGTAACCTAGGGTCTCAACAAGCATGACGTCCACAAGGGAAATATCCGGTGCGACCACCACCTTGCCAAGACCCAATACCTCGGATTGTGACATATCTCCATAAGTGACGGTTATATGATTGTCATTTGGTCTCATCTCCGTCATAATCTTCTTGCTTCCGGTCATATGACTTGTGCATCCACTATCAAGCACCCATTTTGATCCACCGGAAGCATAGTCCTACAAGAGATCATTGCTTGGTTTTAGGTCCCCATTTTTCAATGGGTCCTCTTTTGTTAGCTACAAGGGTCTTTGGAACCCAAATAGACCAAGCAACATAACCATCATTTGGACCAACATATTTTGCATAAACATCACCATAATAATCACGAAATAAAACATAGTGAGGGTTAGCAATTCCCGCATGATCATCATGAGTGGCTTTGCCACCCACAATAGGATCCTTCTTTGCTTGAGCGGGCTTGGCCTTCTTTTTCTTGTTGTTCTTCTTCTTGTTCTTTGAGACATAGCCAATCCCCGTTTTATCACCGAATGCCTTTTGCTTACTCAAAAGGTCATTCAAGTTTTTCTCACCTATGGGAATGGAGGACTTGGCAAGCTCATCTTTCAACCTAGCATATTCTTCAATAACATTTGCATGATCACAAGTAGAAGTAGAAGAACTAGGCACATTATTCTTAGTCAATTGAATTTGAAGTTGTTCATGTGACTTGGTAAGAATAGAGTGTTCACTTTTCAAGGCCTTGTGAGCCTTGTCAAGATCTTCTAAATCCTTAACAAGTATATCATGACCAACACCAAATTCAACCTTTTCCTTTTTAAGCATTTTTACTTTAGCACGAGCATGATCTCGCTCTTTAGTGAGTTTGGAAATAACTTCATTATTAGATTCCTCAATGGAATCGAGCTTCTCTTCAAGAGTTGCTCGTTCCTCTTGCTCTTCTTCAAGAGACTCGGTTAGTGAGGCAATATCTTGAGCATATTCTCTTTCAAGCCTCATTTGTTCATCTAATTTTTCAAGAGTTTTACCATATTGGCTCAATAGACATTCAAAGTGAATCTTATGAACACCATCTACACTAGACACATAATCATCAAAAGCAACAATTTCTTCCTTTACTCTAAGACTAGCAAGATCATTCAAGGAAGCATCATTTGTCTTAGAGGAAGAGAAAGATGTGGGTGATACCTCGGAAGACTTGGCCATAAGGCACTTGACGTTCTTGACAAGAGAGTCCTCATTGGGGGATTCAAAGAGTGATGTGGAGGAAGTTGAGGTGGTTGCCATTGCGGCCATCTCACTAGTTGTAGTTTCTTCTTCCTCCTTCTCACTTGCGGAGTACTCTTCTTGAGTCAAGAACACAAACTTTGGTTGTTTCTTCTTTGGTCCACCCTTCTTCACAAATGGCTTCTTGGATGGTGACTTGGTCTTGCTTTTGAAGATGAGCTTTCCACCATGGTCTTCTCTCTTCTCATAAGGGCACTCGGCAACAAAGTGAAATCTATCATTGCAATTGTAGCAAGTCCTCACCCTTTGACCATTGTTGTCATTCCTTTGATAGCCACTTGACTTGCTTCTTCTTTGATTGTCTTCTTTAGCCTTGTGTGGATCAACCCAAAAGGTTTTTCCATAGAAGGCCATGTGCTCATTGTACTCATGCCTTATGTCCTCGGGACACATCTCTAGTCTTGCTTCAATATTTGCTTGAAGAGGAACCTCTTTCTCAACCACACTTGCTTTCAATGCAAGATTAGAGCTTCTTTGCATTCCTATGGCACGGGCACGGGCATCTTCCGCATTTTGTGCGGAAACCTTGTAGGCTTGAATCTCTTGCATCACTTGATTGGAGGTCATCTCATTGAAGTTGTGCTTTCCTTGAACACTCTTCACATCCGCGGGCTCATATGGAGTGAGAGCAAGAATGTACTTCATCTTGATCCACTCATCATCAATATGGTGAGCACCGAGGTTCTTGAAGGTGGTAGCAATAGCCTTGAGTCTTCTATACATCTCTTGATGATCCTCACCATCCATCATGAAGAAACCCTCCGCTTGATTTGAGAAGGCAATATATCTTGTTTTCTTCATGCTCTCGTTGCCAACAAAGACGTCGGAGAGTCCTTGCCAAGCTTCTTTGGAGGTGGAGAAGTGTTGGATGTGAGGCAAGTCCTTGGATCCCACGGCGACTTGAATCATGTGAAGAGCGGTAGCATTGAGTTGGCTATCGACCGTCTCTCTTCTTGTCATGTTGTGGGGATCCACGGCCTTGAATCCTTCCTCAACGATCCTCCAAAGCTCGATGCAAGAACTGCGCATATGAGAGATCATTTGATATTGCCATTGACCAAAGTTTAATGCATCAAGCTTAGGCGGATCACCTCTATGGTTAATATGAGGGTGAGGAACCGGCGGGTCGGGTGAATACCAATGCGGGTATTCACCTTTCCCGTCGGCCTTGGTGGAAGACTTAGCATCGCCATTTTTGTCGGCACCCTCCTCATCTATCCCCACATTCTCCACTTGTGGAGTAGCGGGTTTTTCCGGAGGTGGAGAAGCATTAGCAGTTTTAGCTTGCATGAGTTGCGCCATCATTTCACGCAACTCACTTATTTGAGATGTCATGGAAGCCATGGATGATTCCAAAGATTTGAACTCACGCATGGAAACTTGACCCGAGCCCTCACTAGGTGAAGTTTCCATACTCTTAGGCGGTTAAGCCCGAAATAAGAGCCGATGCTCTGATACCAATTGAACGGATCGTATGGGCACCTAGAGGGGGGTGGGTGAATAGGTGCTACTCAAATTTTAGTTCTTTTTCAATTTAGGCTTGACACAAAGGTAAATTCTCTAGATATGCAACTAAGGTGAATTTACCTATATGTCAACTAGCAAGCTAAACAAGATACAATATATAAAGGCAATAAAGGATAGAGGTAACCGAGAGTGGAGCACGCGGAGACACGGATGTAATTCCCGTAGTTCCTTCCTTTTTAGGGAAAGTACGTCTACGTTGGAGGGGTGTGGTTGCCACAAAGGCCTAACGAACGCCACAAAGGCTCACCCTATTCTCCGGTGCAAGCTTCCGCCACAAAGGCCTAGCTCACTTTCCACTAAGGGATTCCTCAAGGCGGAACCGGCCTTTACAATCTTGGGGCACGCATCCACAACCGAATTGGAGGCTCCCAAGTACAACACAATGCTGTCAAACAACAAGTAGCAATATATCAAATACACAAACAAGGTCTTGGGACACAAGGGAACCCAAGACACAAGGGCCCTCAAGCAAATGAGAGGGGAAATCAAATCGCTTCGGTGAGGATGTAGAGGATGGTCTTCTCCTTCGATTCTCCAAAGATCAAGAGCTTTGGTGGGTTGAGGGAGGAGATCTAGTTGAATTGGTGAGCTCAACAATGGTGGTCTTCTTCTATTTCACGAGCTAGCTGTTGGAGAAGAAGAGGGGGGGTATTTATACCCCCCCAAAATATCTGACCGTTGCCAGCCAGAAAGTCCGGCTATAGCCGGAGTTAAGTCCGGCTAAAGCCGGCCACACCGGCTAAAGCCGGCCTCACACCGGCTATAGCCGGCCTGAAATATCCGGCCCAGCCGGAAATAGCCGGACAAATAGCCGGTTGAGTCCAGAGGCGCAGGACCCCTCTCGAAAACGAGCAGTCCGGCTATAGCCGGTCTGGGACCGGCTAAAGCCGGCCTTCCTGGCCAACAATTATCTGAAACTTCTCCCTGAGCTGATTTTCACCATTTCCTCGATAATTTCCTTTGGGCAATATTAATTATCAAGTATAACATATAAAACCCAATATCTTGTGCAAGAATATTATAAAATCCTGCAAAGCATAATCACACATTAATAGATAATGTATTGTTAACAAACGCCAAAATCAATTAGGCGGGAAATGCTCTTTCACCGTGGAATGCAGAGCAATTACGGCGGTTCTATGCATAGAAGAAGTATAGCAATGAGAAACTTTCGAGATATGACCCTCTGAAACCAGAATATGAGGCCACAGGTAGGGTTCTTTGGGTCAACTCGACAATATGTATGAATATTTTTCCTTCCACTTGGGGGCTCAGACCCTCGAGTCGTATGAAATAAAATAAATAAAGTTATTGAGATTTGGTATCTGCGATTATTCAAGACATATTGCTAGGTTGTTCGCAACCCGATATTCGACAAAAAACAAGCATGGTCCAAGGTAAACTCAATAATATATCAAAAGCACACCTCGGAACGACGATTCGTTCCCACGGTCTATTAATAAAGACGGCACAAAGATAAAGTTCATCGCGACTACTTATTACAGAAGATAACCAGAACACGAAGATTACATAAGGAGATGACTAATGAAAATGAATTTCAGCTTCGTACTCCTTCTGGCATTGAGTACAGTCGTAGATCTTCACGTCAAACTTCGACGTACCAACATGGTAGTCGAAAGTCATAAAGAAACCTTGATGGAGGTGGTGATCTTCTGCAAATTGCGACCAGCCGCCTTTAAAGTACATCTCGCCAGCCCCGTCGTACCAGACCTCCACTTCATAGGGAGTTCCTTCCCTAGAGTGCTCACGAAGAATCACTTCCCGCAGCTCTCGCCCGTCCATGAACTTGGTAAACTTCAGTGGCACCCGCTGAATCTCGCGGCATTGAGCGCCGGCGATGCAGAAGAAGGAGTACACTTTGGACGGAGGAGGAGGAGAAGCATTATGAGGAGGGGCGCTCGGACCTGGCGCAGCAGACGAAGCCTTGGGCTTATTCTTACTCCCCGCGGGACGGCCAGGGCGCCGCTTTGGAGGAGCAGACGACGAGGCTACCACAGCTGGGCCTGTGGACTTGTTCTTACTGTCGCGCGGATGGCCACGACCTCGCTTCTCCACCGGAGCGCCGATATTCAGACGAGATCCACCTGCATTGGCCATGAAGACAAGTGCGGGGAGGAAAAACCCTAGATGAGATGACGAGAAGGAAGATGATGCAGCGGAGGAAGATAATAATGAGAGAATTAGGGTTTTTACCTTCCCCAAACATGCTTTATTTATAAGTACATTTTAATGGGCCTCCACAGAGACACGGTCCCAATTACATTTAATGGGCTTTTATATTCTGCCCAGAGCAGGCGATAAGGAGGCGACAACATGTCACAAGCAAAAGATACATATATAAGGTGAAAAGTATATATCAAGGAGCACAATGCACCTCGTCATGGACTCGGGGGCTCGCATCATAAGAAGAGAAGAGATGACTAATTAAGCACAAAATTGTGCCGAAAAAATATCATATGAAGACAATATTTCAGATAGACATGTTTATATGTTTGAGCCTATATCCGAAAAATTTTGGCTATAGCCTCGGGGGCTACTCCCATCGGGAGCGCTAGTCGTGCACCCGATAAAAAGAAGTCGACAGAAAGAGGACAAAGATATTGAAACCTATGATCGGTTAAATAACCGCCCATAGCTTCGGAAGTTCTTACATCAGGAGCACTGGTGGTGCACTCAATAATAAAGGACAAGCTGGTTATCGACCGATAAAGGCGCAATCGACTACTTTTCGTCGGCAACGAACTTCGACTTCATTGTCGACAAAATAAAGATCGATTACTCCCATCTGGAGTTATTTATGAGAAGTCTACAAAAAATAAGAAAGTTACAACTTGAATATTTTGTGCATTCTAACAGTCAAACAAGGCTGCGACATATGATTCTCGAGTTGCATCATCGCGACAAGATTCGAATGCCGTGATTGAAATATATCGTGAAGGTAAGACCCCAGGATCCGTCCTGTGTGGCCTGGTATACGCACATGAATGCGCTCTGCTAGTACTTATCCGTGTCAACGACGCAAAGAAAATCCTGGTGGACGCACTGGGTACCCTGAGAACCACTGGGATTCATTCTTTGTAAGTCCGAAATGCGGCAAAAGAATGGGTTTGACCGGTTTCCCGAATTCAAGTCCAAGGGGATTGAATTTGAAGTAGGTGACAAGTATCTGTTCCGGCAGTTAACTGGCCTCTTGATCCGTCAGAGTTGTCAGGCTTGTTCATCAAAACCCCTTGCGAGACAGTATAATGAAAGATATTCGAAGTCGAAGATTTGAAGATATGAAGAAGTCGAAGATTGATCAAGTTGAAGAAATAAAGATTTGAGATTCAACCCGAATCTGCAATTCTGATAGAATCTCGGGGGCTACTGACAAGGGTGTAGGTAATAGAGCCCGTCAGTTAAAGTACCCCCGAGGCCCGTTAAGCTAGGCCCAATTGTAATACTAGCCGATATACAAGTTCATGTCGTATGTCGATACTGTAATCTGTATCGGACCCCTCCCGATCCTTGAGACCTGGCCACCTATATATAGGGGCCAGGAGAGGATGGTAAGGGGGAGATTGAGAGCAAGCCAAGTTTATTCTTATGTTTCCTTTCAATACACATATTATTTAACTGATCTTACCTTCGAGTTCATCCGACGCCCTACTCCCCCGATCCTAAGTCCTTCATCTAGGACATTTGTCGAGTTAACCCTCGTCACGCGGGGTAGAGGCAAGCGCCTTGTTTCCTCTTCTGATTATGGAACTATTTGCGAGATTATTATCGTGGGATGTGATTAGGAAACAATTTGCTCGATGGTCGTCATACAACATTTAGTCGTGTTTATCGTTCGATTAAGAGGAAGGTATGGTGCAGATCCTTTCGGATCTTCCACACTGCGTCTTTTTAGATTAGTTTAAATGCCAGAATTTGTTATTTTTGCACAGCTTAAAATATATAGTATTTTTATTTGAAAATTTGCGCGATTGTAGATTACAACATTGTCTACATGTAGATTTAATTTAAGATTTTTTAAAACTTCAAAATAATATTTTCAATTTTTAAAAAAACAAACTACATGTAACTGGACTTACATTTGTGGTTTCAAGTACAAAAAGTTATACTAAGTCACCTGTTTTCCGATCGAGGTTGATGGGCCTCATTTGCTAGTGGAGTACTAGATATTACAGTACTTGCATTGGATGGGCCTCCATTGAAATCCAGATTCTCTCTGCAACTCTCGTCCTTCCTTCCTGAGCAAGCCCTAGGAGCGCCGCACTGACGACAGTTTCGCCGGCAACCCAAGCGCTTCCACCTTCGGCGGCCGGTGCTTCTCCCCCGCCGCTTCCAGCTTCCCTCAGTCCCGCTCTGAGGTGAGTGCCGTCCTCTCGGCATCTCCCCCAGTTTCTCACAAAAAACCCTAGCTTTTCCTTGCTGAACCTTACCATTATTGTTGCGGGGCAGCGGCCAGCCACCAGCGGCGGGAACACGAGCAGAAGCTGAGGCGCAGATGGACCCTCCTGCCAAGAAGATTGCCCAAGTGTAAGATTCGGTTCATCTCACGCAAATTTTGGATGTTATTCTCGTTCCTCACAACATCTCCGACCCCAAATATCCACACAGAGATCGGCTCGAAATGGACTCCTTGCCCTTGGCCGTATCCAAGGTGCTCGACATCGACTACCTCCTGCGCGAGATCATGGTCCGCGTCGCCTTCCCCACCAACCTCGTTCGCGCCGCCCTCGTCTGCAGGCGCTGGTTGAGCCACGCCTCCGACCCGGCCTTCCTCCGCCGTTTCCGCGACCTCAACAACCCGCCAGTGCTCCTTGGATTTTACGCAAGCAAAAGGTTGTCCACCGGCGGTATCAGTGCACAGTTCGTCCCCATGCCGCCTCAGCCCCAAGACCCGGTGCTCGCGGATCTCCTCCATCGCATGGCGAGCTTCAGCCTCAATGCCTACGACTATAGATACATATATAAAACTGATGGGCTTTCTCGCGCTGTCAATTTTTTGGTTATTTTTTGCTTTGGTTTGGGTCACTCTTGATGTCTCTTTTTAACCAATCGCACGTTGCCACGTTCTGTTTCACTTTTAAGCCTCCAAAACCTACAGTCGGTTGGTCTGTGCGCTTGCCGCTTTTGTTGACCGTTGTAGGAGAAAGGATAAGACACCCTGTGCCCCCACTCCACGCGTGTCCTTCCTCTAGATATTTCGCCCGTTCTCTCTCCTCTCCCCATTTCACATCTTCTTGGCCGAACGGCGAACCAGCGGTGGGCGTAGGAGACCGGCGTCGTGACGTGCCGGCAAGCGACAGTGTGAGACGAATTTGGAGTTCGTCGGAGTCATGGTGACGGCGGCAGCATTGATGGGAAATCAGCGGGAAGCCCAACGCGGTGATGGCCAGACAGCAACTCGGCCGCTGCCCACTGTTGCGTCTGCCATGCCCCGTCTGTTTGCGACGCCGCGCGGGGCGTCGCCGCCGCCTACATCTTCCACATCGAAGGCCGCCCTCCTCACTCATGGTCGTCGTTCTGCGTCCCATCAGGATCAACTGGCTAGAGCGTGGTTCTCTCCTTCCTGAGACCGGTCGTGGCGCAGAGGACGGCTTCAGCGCCCTCTTCTTTCTAGGGTGGCTTACGGCGCGGCCGAGGACACCGGCGCTCTCCTATCCCTTCCGGGCAGCGCGCCCTCTTCTCCTGATGAGTTTGAAGCGGCACCGGGCAAGCTCGCGGCGGGCTCACATCGCGGGAGCCGGATGTGGGCGTCGCTGGAGGCAGCGGCCAGCTGGAGACATCGGGCGAGTAGGCGAGCTCAGGCCAAGTATTCGATCTCCCTCCCCATCTGCGGATGGGTCGACGGCCGCGCCGGAGTGGAGGACACAACCATCAAGGGCGACGCTGGCCACGGGAGGCGTCCTCTACGAAGGGCGTTTGATGTGCGTCGGTCTGGCGCTGGGAGGAGAAGCCACCTGCTGCTCCATAACGATGAAGACAGCGGCGGGTCCAGACAACAAAGGGACTAGGCGATGGTGTGCTCAACCGCATGCTCTTCATCCCCATCTCCAGGAAAGGTTGGACTCCAATTCTTCCTCCCGTCCTCTTCCATCTCTCCCTCTCTCTGATCTTTTATTTGTTGCTTTAGAGAATGTGCGTGTACTGTCTCATAGCGATGGATTTGCAATGGAAATTTCCATCTATAATCTCCTCCGTACAAACGGATCATGTTTTGTCAAACTGCTTTGTTTCCATGTATTACTATTGTCAAATTGGTCAGATATTTCTTTGGGGCAATTACGTATGATGTTCTTGTGATTGATTTGGGCGATGGTCTGGAACATGCTCTATTGGTAATATCGTTGACCTGATTTGGTGGTATCTAATTGGTCGGAGCGATTAGGAAATGGATTCGTGCTGCTTAAATAGGGGACTCTTATTGTAACTGAAAGTCAGACTTCACTATCTACTTCAGAATAAGGAAAAGAATCTCATATATGTTCAGATTTTCAAATTGTAAAATTTATTTTCATGTTGCATGTGATGGATCAGGTTTAGTTGAAGAGATTGTTCAATTTTCGTGTGAGAAGCATCAAATCAGAAATAAGTATCACTGTATTGTTCCTTTTTGCTGTTGTTTGATAAATCCATTAACACGACCAGATTGTGCTATGCTCTTCTCAGGTGGAGCGTGGCGTCGCCTGAAATCTCCCTCACTGCTACCCAGACCACGACCTACCTGATCAACGTTTTCGTCCAATGTCTCCAGCATCAAACAGTCACTGTACCTCACAGTTTTTCAATGACGCTACATACACCGATAGAGTGAAGAAAGTCATGTACACCCAGAAAGTGAAGAATTCTGAGGTAAAACAGGACACTTTAAGAATGTATATGCTGATATAATTCAAATAAGCATGGGTAGACCTGACGTTAGATTTCCAGGAAAACCTGACATGGAAACGGCAAACACTCATGGCCCAGTAGATGACCATCAGAACTTGAATCAGGGCATGCGAGTTTGACTGCTGTAAGTAACACGATGCATTGATCCCTATCATTTTCTGAATCCTATTAATTGCAGGTTCTGTGATGTACATGATTTGCAGTACTGTATATTCAATAGACCATGCTATTCTGCATTAATTGATTTAAAGTATTAGAAAACCCATTCCAAATGATTTTGACTGGGAACAGATGGCCTATTTCACAAGTAGCAAAGAATGTTCTTTCAATTTTCACTATTAAAATGAAGAAGGTGCATGCTTCAGTAGGTCGAACTAATTTTCTAAAACTCAAAGCTCAATCACATATAAGATCACCAATTCGTGTTTTTTTTTTAACTCAGACAGTTTAATCATCGTATTTCTTTTTGCAGATTTTGCTCTTTTCTCAGTTTGATGTGCTGTTAGGTTATTTGGCTGATCAAAGTCAACAACTTAATATCTCCTAATACTTGATACTGTCGGTTCTGAAATGGAATGTTTGCATGCCAATGGAATAATACACAGAGATCTAAAACCAGGTATGATGCTTGGACTGTTTGAGTTTGGTTATGCACCTCAGTTTTTTCCCTTTACCATGTATTACAAACTTAAATTTTATGCTCAGCTGTATAATCTATTGAAAATTGGTACATAATGCATTGTTTCAAGCTTAAAGATCTGATATTATTTCAGAATTTATAATTTTATGCCAGCCTCACTTACTGCTTTTTTAAGTAGGTATTCTTCTCAATAATCTCTGATAGAAAGATCGATTGCATCTGAGAATATAATTGATAAATATTATTTATGACTTTTTCCTAGATGTTACTGCTCTATTCCGTTCACCTCTTCTGTACATCTCATGATACAGATGACGTCGCAGATTCTCGATCAAGTAGCTCTAATTACTTAAATTTATCACGCATGGATGGAGGTTGGAACAAGAGGGAGCTTAAGCATTTTTTTCTGGATTTATTTGCGTGGCAGCTATTCAGAGCAGAAATTGATCAGTTCTTTTGTTATCTAAAAGAAATTATTTGAAAATTGGCATTCTAAAAAAAATCGAAATTTTGATGATGCCTGAGCGTCCATCCTTCCATGCTTTGCTCTGTGGTGGATCCAAGTTGTGTAGTGACATTGGCCTTATCAAGCAACATGTTTCTTCAGCAACGGACATGAATTTATTAAATCAGTAACAAAGACCCCTAGATTGGTAAAACTGAACTGACACATAAGATGAACTCTTCATGAAACTAAACGTTGCATTAGAGTTCATCAAAGTCATCGCTGAATCAGCTCCACTTTTTAGATTAATCACCCGAGTAATTTACTATCTCTTCTTTCTGACTTTACTATTTGTATGTACAGATACTAAGTTTGTATGTTCAGGAAGGGCGGCCTCCGATTTACCAGTTACCTGAGCTAAAGCAAAACTTAAGAGACATCTGAGGACTGAGGGGAAGTAAAAAGATGCACCTGATGGAGACGGTGACATGGTACAGCAGCACGCCGACAACACTTTAAGCCCTCATCATCAGCCTCTCCAGCTTAACATGTCAAGCCTCGATGCAGCATCCGTAGCGACCCAGTGCGCTGTTGTCAAGGCGCTATGTGTAGGCAGGGAGGAAATTGTTGCAGCCTGCATGAAGACCGCACAACAGGATGACCGGCCATGGCCTTGTGACGCATGCGCTCTTGCCTGAAACAAGCCCGGTGCAGACTCTGTACCACTGTTCTGCTGGCACCTCAACCAGCACAACAGTCGCCTTTGGTCATGCAGGGAGCCACCACCGGCGGCAGCCGCAACGCCATGACTCTGGGCCGCACCGCCTTTGATTCACCATGGTGATGGACGATTCGGTTGGGTGAAAGGACAAGCAAGTAAGTACATGGCAATAACTCTGTGAGGGAGATGGTGAAGAATCGGCAGACCTCTGGCCATCGATGGAGTGTGGCAAAAGGGGATCGGGAGGAGAAAGAAAGAGACAAGCCAAAGTCACGGGATAAGCTTCAGTGTGTGTGCAGTATGCACGTGTCGGTGGACTGAGCTTAGGCCCAACGGTGTATTTCTTTTTTAAACAAACAATGCAATTCTCCTGAAGTAGTTTACATAGACATAAATTGTTGCGTATATTTCGGCAAGAAAATTTGTTGTCATTGGCATTATGTTCCATCCTCGAAGCTACAGATTTCATTACATAAGAATGGAGCCAATTTCTCTTACACACTATGACTGATCGTCCTATGGGTTTATGATGGATTTGTGTTCAAAGTTGTGTTGTTTAGCTAAGTTTTATTTTGGAATCAGAACACTATTACTAATAAGTCTCACACCACGGGCGCGGCGTGCCGCCGCGCCTAAGTTCCTAGTATGGGAATAAAGGACCTGGGAAACGGCTGCGTCCTATTCAGCGGCCAACAGTACGGCAAACGCACATACCAAGTGCACACTCCAATTGGCCCTGATAGAGGTGTAGTCGTCTTACCAATGCCACCTCAACGTGAAGACACCTATTATATCATTGCGACTTCCTTGTTCACTAGAAAAGACGGCAATGGCTTGTCCTACTTGTGGTTCTCAATGGAGGTCTCTAGGGGGGACGATTGGTTTGAGGGATATTTTGTGGCGAGGGTATATAAGTTGCAAAATGGTGTCTGGCGCAAGTATATTAATGGCAAGACGCAACTCCCTCGTCCAAAACCATGGTTAGCACCTATGCTTGTCCATGATAAGATCTATATGGCAGGGGCCGACTTGAAAAGCTTCCTTGTGTTTGATTTGAATACCAGAAGATTCTGCAACATTCAGCTACCAAAAGGGGTAGAGTGTACAGGCACGGTGCTGTCACCGGCAGATGATTCTGGGCTTTATCTTCTCGAAATTAGCCATGAGCTTCAACTTCGTATCTGGTTCTGCCGGGACAATTGGTCGCTGGTGGATACCATTCCTTTGCTTGAGATAATTTTGAGGGTACCAGATTTCCCATTTAAGGACAACATTTCTCATGTTCCTCGCATAAAACTGGTGGGGGATAGTGCGGAGTTCATGTTCTTGGAGATTGATAAGTGTGCACTCTTCTTGGATATCAAGTCCAGGACGCTGCGTAAAGTGTACCAGGGGACAAAAGGTCATCTGCATTCAATGTGTCCTTTTATGATGATCTGGCCTCCCACATTCCCTGCACTTAGGGATGATTCTGCAAGGTTTGCAATTCGACTTTGGTAAATTTCATATTATTTTTGTTAAGATTAGAGAGTTTTTCAATTTGCATTGTGTTAATTCGGGTTTTAGTACCAAACCTTAATGCCAGCATTATTGGTTTGAGCAATGCTAGTTATGTTTCTATCAACACGAGATTATATGTAGAATTATATTCTTATTGTAAATGGCTGGCGTTGTCATTTGTTAGACATCCACTCTAGTATCAAATAATGTCAGAGCTTCTCTTGGAACTAGGTTTTTCCCTCACACAATCATGTAATACCCCAATTCTAAGTGGTCAATGACTGATTTGGTGTTTTGCATGGATGTTCCATTCTTTTGTGTCACATTTTTCTGATCTAGATGGGTGTGTTAAATGAAATGCTGGAAACTGGCCTATAAAATAATAATCATCATGTATAAGAGCTTAGAGATGTGTTGACCACTTTATTTTCTTGTCCCGAAACATACGACAAACCCATCAAGCCTAATATTAGAAATTTGTAGTGGTAAATGACTGATTTGTTATTTTGCATTGATCCTCCATTTCCTTGTGTACAATTTACTGACCGAGCAGGTGCTTTTAGGTGAAACATTAGAAACTAGGCCTATTAAAGTACCAATTATCTTGTACGAGAGCTGAAGGATGCCTTATTTTCTTGTTCTGATATGTTATCACAAACTTATCAAGCCCAATGTATAAGCTTGCTATTCTTAACTAGTAATCATTATGTAATCTTTGTGTTGGAATCATCAGTTAGCTGCCATTGAACTGTGAACCTCCTGTGTTACTCTATCCTAAGGTTGTCAAATCCATTTATATTAGTGTTCTCCATTTATTTTTGTTAAAGTGTGCTATTGCAGTATTGCTTATGTAGATTTGAGTTCTGGATGGTATATTTTATGACTGTGTGGTTTTGTTTATGATTGATTTCTGATTCACTTGTAGTATAACAAAGATCTATCTTTTATGCTTGTATAGCAAGTGCTTTATCTAATTTAACAACGCGGCCGGTATCACAATGGATATTTTTTATTTGTGTAGCATCTGTCTGACCTATCGTTTCTTTTACTCGACAATCTCTAAATGGAAAATATACCCATCTAGGATATTAGGCATTTAATCATTTTTTGCTGGAAGAAATGCAATTTTTAATTTTTTTAATACCAGAAGGTATTCAAGTATCGCTGTACTAGGCATTTGTCTTCTTAGTACATTCAATATACCGCGATGCTTAATTATCTTATCTGCATCCTGACCCTTTTTCTGTTTTCTTGGAACAGAAGTTCCAGTGACAACTGACAATTGAACATGCAATGAGGAGCAGTAGCTGCATCTCCTTTCCGAGTAGCTGGTGCTTCTTTTTTAATTGGGAATACGGAACCAATTTCTTCTGAAGTTAATCGTAAGTTTAACTTGTACTAGGTTAGCATGTTTGATATAGATGAACCAGGCGCTCCTATGCATTTGTACCTGTCCTGTAAAAACATCGTCTTATCCTTCCTTCAGATTCTTCATGTATGCTTGAGCCACTACCGGAAATCAATCCTATGCCGTGTGCAGTGGACACACGGCGAAATAGCAAAAGCACACGGCAAATATTTCGCCGTGTGTTTGCTCTCGGCAAACAACCCACGGCAACGAACGCCACGGCGAATTGCCTATGCCGTGCGCATCCACCAAACCCCACGGCGAAACTTTTGCTGTGTGCTGCCGCTGCACACACGGGAAAGAAAAGCGCCTAACAGCTACCCAACGTCGACGGAGGCCGGGGTGGGGTAGGAATACAGTTTGCCGTGGGTTTAGGGTTTGCCGTGCGCCTTCTCCTCGCAGTTTGCCGTGTGCTTTGCTACGCCGTGTGCCTTCGCTTAGCAGCTTGCCGTGTGCCTTCTTGTAGCAGATTGCCGTGTGCTTAGTTTGCCGTGTGCCTTCTTCCCAGTTTGCCGTGTGCCAAGCTATGCCGTGTGCCACACTTCCCAGGTTGGCAGCAGGTCAGCAGCCAGAAGATCACAGGTGGTCGACGCGTGGCAGGTTTGCCGTGTGCAAGCACACGGCATAGGACATATGGTTTCATTGCCGTGTGCTAGCACACGGCAAAGGCCCAGTTTTTTCACACTTTTATCTGCATTTACAGGAATCCCTGCACATAAAATACAATACCAATATATATGCAACAAAGCCAACAGCAGTGGCATCACAATAACATATTTGCATCATAAAACAAATAAATACACAATATATCACAAATTTAGCATAATAGATCACAAATACATGCATAATAGATCACAATAGGTGCATAATTCAAACTCCATGACCACAAATAGTGCATAACAAGTTCATATGTTCATAATACAACAACACATGGCAACCCAATGCCGGAAGATCAACGAGTTCATCTTGGCGTGCACATCCTACAAGTTCAAATGCAAAAAAATTAGATTCACAAGTATTTTTTGACCGAATGGGCATAACAACTCATGGCAACCCAATGGGCATAACAACAACAACACATGGCAACCCAATGGGCATAACAACTCAAAGTGACCGAATCTCTACCCTTAGCAAGTTTTTTTGACAAGTTATATGTAAGAATGGACATAGCAACTCAAAGTGCTCAAAGTGACCGAATCTCTACCATTAGCAAGTATTTTTGACAAGTACTATGTAAGCATGGACATGACAACTACAAGTCACTAAATGGACATTGAAACTACAAGTCACTAAACCAACACGGCAACTAAGAGAAGATAGCAGTAAGTGTAGAAATATGACAACTAAGGGAAGATTGCGCTAAGTGTAGAAATTTGACAACTAAGTAGAATTTGAGATCTAACCGGGAGTCAAAGCCGGCGGACGACGTGCGGGTTGTTGAAGCTAGCCAGTCCTCCCGTAGGAGGCGTCATCATGTCATTTTCATTCTGACCCGATGACCCACCGACCTCCGCGTTGTTGGATCCACCCGAGGCATGTAGCTACAAGATAGAAAATTGTGAGCCTAAGTCAATATGCACTAGACATGTGGTATTTTGAGATTGGCACATAATACAAGCGAGAACTTACCCATGTGTTGAAGTCGAAGGGAGGTGGATCAAATGTAGGAAGAGTGGTGCCAGCCGGCAGAGAGGCCTGCAAATCAAGCATGCGCGGGTAAGGTGTATGGAATTATGATTCATCTAACGTTGTATGAGCGAGAACTCACCGCTAAGTGGGCATCGTGGGCACTGATCCTCTGGTTCATCCACATCATCATCTGCTGCTGCTGCATCATCATCTGCTGCTGATGAGCAAGGAGGGCTTGGGCCTGTTCCCTCTGTGCCTTCTCAGCCTCCAATTGAGCCTACGTTGTGTCATCCGAAGGTCATGGAAATTGCAATGTAAAACATGGAATGAAGTATAGATGACTAAGGAAGGAGAACATACCCGTATCCCGTCAATGGCTATAGACGACGGCGTCGGGCGGGGCTCTACGGCAGGCGAGGAGCTTGTCTTGCCACGGTTGATCTGTCTCAACGATGGGATGGTCTTAGGATCTACCGCCCCATCACAGACAAACAAGCGGCCATGCTTCTTGCCTTCTCCCGCACGCATGGCAACCTCGGGGTCAAATGGCTCGATGTCGGGGTTCGCCTCGGGGCCGTGAATCTGCGCATACTTGGCCCGGTACGCCTTGTCCTTGGCTTCGGCGATCTCGCTCACCCACTTCATCGTCCCGTCTTTCTTGTCCTTCTTCTTGCGGTTGTCGCCCCATATCTTGAACAGCGATGCAGTCGAGCCTATCGCCTTGTCCTGCAAAAGATAGCACAAAGATATATGAACGCATTTGCGGAATAAGGAAGAACATGATGATCAAGGTTAAGGCTATGCATTTTCTCACCTTCTTGTCCTGGACGATGCCAAGGGCGACGCTGCCTTGCGTGTGTGATCCACCTTTCATCTCGGCTCTCCTCAGCTTTTGTTCTGCGTGCTTCCTCTTGTATGCGGCGCTTGTGTAGTGACGAACCATCGCGCGCCAAACTTGAGGTCTGGTGTGACCTACGTACGGAGGAGGGGACTGCATATGCACAAAATACACATATTAATGAAAAACATCCGGCGGTCACCAATTCCATAATACAGGAAATGGAAGTACCTGCAAGTACTGCCATGGCTGGAAGTCCACGATCTCTCGGGCTTGCTCCTTCTTCATCGGGAGCTTGCGTTTCTCGGCGTACCAATTGCGGATGGACAAAATACGCCCCTCGTAGTGCATATCGGTCACTTTCTTCCGCGCTATCCTGCCGGCCAGCTGAATGCAGTCTTCCCTGTCAACATCAGGATCCATACGAAAGTAGGCCTACAAGGATACAAAAAAGTGAGAAAAAAGGCATTAGTGCAAGAAAGTGACAAAATGTAGGCTCTTGAAGTAGAATTACAGAATGACGAGAAGTAAAGTTAACTTACCCAGAAATCACGAAGCACCCTAGATCCACAGTTCCTGAGCCTCCTCCCGTATTCGCCATCCGGATCAGGTGCGTAAGCGAAGTGGTCCCAAGTCCAAGCTATCTCGGTGCGACCATTAAGCATGGTCACAAACCCAGGCCAGTGCTTCCTAACAAGGCATCCAAGGATGCTCGAGTAGGTACGCAGTTTGTAGCCTTCCTTGTACACGAAGGACCTGCACAATGAACAACCCAAAACGATATGAGCAAATAGTGATGATAAGTTGTGAAAACATATGATTGTGAAAGTAGGTACCTCTCCCCTCTCGGGGTAAGCGTAACAACCCCGCTGGCTGCCCTCCACTCGTCCAAGGTAGGCAGCTCGGAGACCCCACGCTGGTAAGGAGCACGTGTCCCAGATCCTGTCGGCGTCCTCCTCCTCCTCCTCCTCCTCCACCAGCTCCTCCTCCTCCTCGTCCTCGTCAACGTCCTCCTCCTCCTCCTCCACCTGCTCCTCGTCCTCCTCCTCCTCGTCCTCGTCAACGTCCATGTCCTCCACCACCTCCTCGACTGGGGGGGGGGGACTAGGTGCCCGTCTACCCCTCCGACGCCTCGAAGGGGCTGGAGGAGTAGCTGCCCGTGGGGGTGAAGTGGAGCCCGTCGGGCCAGACTGCGCAAGAATAGTCGTCAAGCCCCTAACTTTCTTCACGGCCTTCTTTAGTAGTCCCCCTCCTCCTTTGCGCCCCCCTCCTGGCATGTTGGAAACACCTGCATTCACAAAAATAGTATCTTCATTAGTACACATGAGTAAATCAAATGATATAGATAAAGGAGAAAATAAGTAAAGCACATAATTAAAAATACAACATGGCATAGATTTCTTACAAAACCATTGAATGCAAATAATTAACACACAAATAGAGTTCTTACAATCATTATTATTACAAAGAGTTCTCACAAATAATAGGCTACTTTTACAAATCACTATTACATAAGGTCGCTAAGAACTTCAGAAGCCCGTTTCGAGATCAGCGGGAACAACCGACGGGCCACTTGCTTCGTCATCGCTATCACCCCCCCCCCACCAATAATCAGGCAAGAAATCTGGAGGTGGTATCGTTGGCTCATCTTCGTCAAGGCCTGCATGGAACCGTTCAAGCAAAGTCAAGTCTTGTGCGTTCTGAACCTCCTCAACTACATCATCCACAATGTCTTCTGCCTCAACCTCGTCATGTTCTTCACCGTCTACTACCATGTCATCATCAGTCGCCAAGTTGATAGTGAATTTCCCTGGAAGCCCTTCCTCCTGAAAGAACTCGCCATCATATGTCGAGGGGTCAAGGCGACGGTAATCGTCTTGGTCTGGCTTAGGCGGCCTATTGTGCGTCGGCACTGTGATCACGACATCCCAACCCTGAAGTCGTTTTTTGGGGTTCTTGCACGGGTACGGGAGATAGAATACTTGGAAAGCCTGGGTAGCCAAAATATATACATCATCTCCCTCATAAACGGAGCTTCGCTCAACTTCGACCAAGCCAATTTCAGGTTTCCGTTTCACCCGCCGTGGGTCCAACCACTGACACTTGAATACAACGGGGTTAAGCCCTTTGCCGAAACCATAATTCAGCTCGTATATACCCTCGACTCTACCATAGTAATGGAGCCCATCCGAGCCTTCACACAAAACCCCGCTATTTGTTGTCTTCCGGTTGGCCTGGCGTTCTGTGTACTCATGGGTATGAAAGCGATACCCATTGACGTCATAAGCATCAAATGCATTGACGGGTGAGGTAAAGCCCCTGGCAATTTGTCTCAACTCGAGTCTCATCTCTTGGTCATTTTTTGCCTACATGTTCAGCAGGGAAAGTTTAGTAGGAGGAGTGGTCGAGTAATGTAAGCACTACGAGAAAGTTATATAGAAAGGTACCAATGTTGAGAACCAGCTAATGAAACCGTAACCACCACCGTTTACAAAAAGATCATTATCTTCTTCTTCCGTTGGATCCCTCCTTAGCTTCCAATATTTCTGGGTGAATTGTCTATGGCAATGAAAAAGAGGAAGTGTAAGCCACGGACTAACGAGTGAATGTGTGTGAAAAACTAAGTACTGAGCACTTACTTGTAGTACGGCTTCACTTCTTCCATGCTTTTCAAGACATACGAGTGGATTAAGCCCCATTCGGGATTCGTTATCTTGCGCCTCTTCGAGCCTCTAGATGTGCCACCTAGCCCTATGAAGATGCCAAGCTTGGGTACATCATCAGGGTTGGCGGCATTGTAATGAAGGATTGGATTGTGCTGAGTGGGAATGTTTTCATCATAGTACTTTGTCGTGAAGTTTGACACCTCCTTGTTAAGTGTTGCCTCGGCTATGCATGGCTCGATCTTGCATTTGTTGCCTGTTTGCTCACGAAGCTTCTTTGTTTCTCTCTCAGGGCCATACTGCCAACGGGTCTGCATAGTGGACCCCAGTAACGCCTCCTTCGGGAGATGCAAGATCATATGTTGCATCGGATTAAAGAACCCTGGCGGAAGGAGCATCTCTAGCTTGCAAAGCAGCTCAGGTGCCTGTTTATCTAGCTTCTTGACCACTTCACGGTCCAACTCCTTAGCACAAAGCTGGCGGAAGAAATAGCTCAACTCCGCGAGCACTAGCCAAGTCTGCTCGTCGACATAGCCTCGAATCATGATGGGCATTATCCGCTCAAGCCACACGTGATAGTCATGACTCTTGAGCCCATGCACTCGCAACGTCTCCAGGTTTGCTCCTCTCATCCAGTTAGCTGCATACCCATCAGGGAAGAACAAGCAGTCGACGATCCACTGGAATATTTCCCTCCTTTCTGTCCTTGAAGGGCAGAACGGGGCCTTTCGCTTGGTCCACCTGGGTCCTTTGACACCGGGAGGCTGTGGATCCAAATTTGGCCTATCGCACCATTCTTGTTGATCGATTCTAGCCTTAATGTTATCCTTCGACTTCTCGGTGTCCATAATTGTGCTCCAAAGGGCCTCACTGATATTCTTTTCGGTGTGCATTACATCAATATTGTGCGGAAGCTCGAGATCTTCGAAGTAAGGAAGCTTCCACAAGCATGGAATGTGGGTCCACTGGTGTGTCTCCCCGTATCCCACGAAACCTTTCCCATCGGTGTTCGGCACGAGAGCTTCTAACTCAGCCTTGGTATCTTTTCCGGTCGGCAGATGTGGACATGGAGTATGGACAACAACACCTTTCTTGAAGTTCTTTGTGTCACTCCTATATTTATGATTCGTCTCAAGGAATTTTCGGTGTTCATCAAAACAAGAATACTTGCCACCCTTCTTCAGCCAAAAGAAAGTCACAGCCTGCCTACACACCGGGCAAGGCCACTTCCCATGTGTACACCAACCGCAGAACAATGCACGTGCCGGTAGGTCATGCAGGGATGTGTGGTACCAGACAAACATATCAAAGTGCTCCTTTGTTGCGGCGTCGTATGTTCGCACCCCACGATCTTCCCACCCAACAAGCAAGTCATCCACTAGCGGCTCAAGGTACACGCTCATGTTCTTTCCCGGGTACTTCGGCCCCGGGATTATCATCGACACAAACATGTTCTCAGATCTCATGACGACGCCAGGAGGGAGGTTCAGGGGAATAACAAACACGGGCCAACAACTGTATGTTGCAGCTGACATGCCATATGGATTGAACCCATCGGTTGATATCGCAACTGCTACGCTTCTCGGGTTGCCCGCTTTCAAAGGATATTTTTTGACAAAGTTCTGCCATGCTTGACCATCTGACGGATGTATCATCTTGTCTTTGTATCGTTTCCCCTCAAGGGGCCATCGCATCTGTTGGGCAGTTTCCTCCGTCATGAAAAGCCGTTGGAGCCTCGGCAAGAATGGAAGATAACGGAGGATCTTTTGGGGAATCTCAGTCTGCCTCTTCGTGCCATCACCAGATTTGACCTCAAAGTACCTAGAGGATTTGCAATGGATGCAATAGCTGTCATTAGCATGTTCTTTTCGAAATAGCATGCATCCCTTTGGACAAGCGTCTATCTTCTCATATGTCATCTTCAGTGATTTGAGGATTTTAGTCGACTCATAAAAGCTCTTGGTCAAGATGTGCCCTTTCGGTAGAATGCTGCCGATGACAACCAGAAGATCATCAAACTTGTCTCTGGATAAGTTACTCTGACACTTGAAGGCCATTAGGCGAGCCACGGCATCCAACTGAGTAACCTCTGTATGTGGATGAAGAGGTTTCTGTGCAGCAAACACAGCCTCGTAGAACTTCTTTGTGCTCTGTTCCGGCTCCTCACTTGTCTCCGCCTCCTGTGGTGTCTCCCCCTCCTCTGCATTTGGGCTTTCAGGCGCATTTGCATCAAGGAACGCATCTAAGCACGCATCAAACCCATCATCAAATCCACCCGCTGGCTGACTCTGCTGCGACTCCTTTCTTACACGTTTTGCTGGTTGCTCGCCATGGCAAATCCAACGATCGTATTTCGGTGTGAACCCAAATTTTAGCCGGTGTTTACTCATTTCATCCTTCGTCATCCGTTTTATGTTACGGCATTTCATGCAGGGGCACAACACTTTTGCGGGTCTAGCAGGTATGGCAAACGCATTGTCCACGAACTGCTCAGTCTTATCTCTCCATTCATCAGTAAAATCCCACTGACTAGTTCTGCCCTCGTACATCCATAAACGACTCGAATCCATCATCTATCTAGCATAAACACATAATTACAATGCTTTCAATTTAACATGTCATTACATCCAACATTAGTTCGATTAATTTTAATGAATATAGGTTTTACGCCATGCAAAACCCTATCTCTCTAATAGGTGAGCTCTAATCCCACCCGAGGATGTGCAGATTGGGTACGTTCTCCATGCTCTACCCCGCCTCGAGACAAAATTTCGGCAGCACCTCCCCGCTGTTCTCCCGATACACGTCTCGGGCCAAAAGCCGAGAGGATGTGCATCCGGAGAACAACAGGGAGGCGCCGTCGAAATTCTGTCTCGAGCTAAGGGCAAAGCATGGAGAACATACCCAATCTGCACATCCTCCGGCTGTCCAAAATACGTGGACAATCCGGAAGAGTTACGGTTAAAATATGCAACTAAATACATATTTATCCGCGTAACCCTTCCGAACGGGAGACCCCTAGGTTTCGCGACTGACTTGGTTATCTAGACACAAAAAAAAACCTATGCACGAGAGATGATGAATTCTTACCCTCGAAGCGTGACCGGTCGAGGAAGGTGAAGACGATCTCTGCGACGATGACCCCACCCTCAACCTGTCGCCATATCCTGCAAAATGAAAAATGTGCACATTACTAAACTATTTATTACAAAGTTTTAGTATTCAAATAGCAAACAAAAAGGGATCACATAGGGTTGATAAAAATATCAACCAGCAAAAAAGGAGCAAGACAACTAAGCTAGGCATCGATCAATTTCCTATAAAGCCGCTAACTAGCTTGGTTGTGAAAATCCCGAGAAATCCCGCTAACTAAGCAAGACAACCTGCATAAAATTTGAGACACTTTGCATTGTTCAAACCAACATTGTTTATACATAAAATTTGAGACACTTTGCATTGTTCAAACCAACATTGTTTAATAGTGAGCTTTTTAATAGTGCATAGCCATCTTATATTTACTAATTGGAGGCACCAAACGAAGCACCACGTTAATCCTAGAAAATAAACAAAACTGTCCGTCGGATACACAAATTAAGTATCTACCACCGTTGGATGGTTTCCATCATAAGAGTCCTGGCGAACTATGCCACACGCCCGCACGCATGCCCTTCGACTGAAAAAAAACATCTCCCTCGGACCTCCCACGGCCGTCATATAGCGACTCCTGTCGCGCGTATGCCGTCGCCCGTGAGATCTCCCATGGCCGCCAGCGCTATGCCTCCAGGGCAACGACACAGACAACATCCGCCACTTCTCGACGCCGCGCATGGACACCTACCGCAAGCAGGCAGAAGATTTCGAGAAGAACTCCACTGTGTCGCTTCCCTCGGCCGATGAAGACGTCAAAGAAGAGACCACCGCCAACCGCGCGTCTTGCCGGCATAGCTGCCGAGCTCACCGTCACCTCCAAAACGCTATCCAGGCGCTGCCAGCACCTAGAAGACTATCTTCTTTTTTTCCATCCATGCCACAATCCATGTGGATCCAGAAGAGCATGACCAAATCCAGTGTCTCCTACTATACAATCCTGGATGATTGATGCATTGGATCAGGACATGTTTCCATGAGAATTTGAAGATAGGTGGGTGCTCGATTCTGCTATCAACGCCGATCCATTGATGCTGCAGATCGATCTAAGGAGGTCACGAGCAATTCCAGGGTCGCGATCAACCTGCTCCCATGCCAACTTTTAAACTCCTGTAGGTTTCAAATTTTGCGGATGATGTAATCCAGCTTCTCTTTTTAGTCCAGTCAATTTCCGTGATGATTGATGCAGATGATGAGCTGATAAACCTATGTCAGTTTAAAACAGATAGGAGGGGTGTTTTCATTAGGAAATTGCAAAGTATAAATTAAACATTACGGCCAGAAGGATTCCAGCAGCCAGCGAAGAATCATCTGGCGTTGGGGAAGGGCAAGTGCTGAACTATCTATATTTTTCTCATTGTTGATTCTTATGTAGAAACGTTTTAGTAATCAACCACTCCTCACGTCCTAATAGTAACGTATTCCTTGATGTTGGTTTGCAGATGTATAGCTGAATAGCAATAATCTACCTGCTGTAATTTGTGAAACATGACCGGAAGGGTGAAGCCATGATATTGGTGTTCATATTATTTACTCTCTTTGGACGTACAGAACTTGGTTTGTGTTATTCTACGCCTCTCTCCATGTTCTTTCTAGGCAAAGCATCTGTGGCGATGATTCCTTAACTGCTTTGAGTCATAGCTGAAAATTAGTAGAAAATGGCAATTGCAAGCATGATATTTGCAGGTCGTATTTACTGAAGCATACTCTCTCTGTATTTTCTCATTTCTTACTCGAGATACAATGCATACTTCCTATTATTCCGCAGGATAGCCCTGCATTGCTTTGTCGCCAGATGATCCTTTGTGATGAATCCTTTATTCCATTGTGTAATGACTGAAAATTTATTGGCAATGTCGTTTTAACATGATGTTTGCAGGTCAATTTTTACTCAAATTTTTTTGCGAGGATTTTTTACTCAAACATTAACGTTTTTTGTGCTTTCTTATTCTTTTCTACTATATTTTTATGGATTTGATTCATGCCCCATTGTTACTTATGCTGTGCAGAGTTCTTGGAATGGACATAGAAAACATGATAGTGTACTTCTAAATTTTCATTGAGCCCCGGCGATGAACTCTCCAATCTATTTAGAGATGGTTATAAATGGTCCAACAGAGTCTATCATGGATACTCTATAACGTATCTGCATCAAACATTCAGATTCATGTAACTTGCACTTGATACCTCCTCTCTTTCATGCACTTCCCTTGATATTTGAGATCTAGACTAAACAATTTATAGGTTCAGATTTTACTCACATTTGACTCAAGTAACAACATATATAGGTGGAGATTAACTTGGTAATATCTTCTCCAATTTTGTATTGAGCTGAAATTGAGGCGTTGCTTCAGCACCTTATTGCCCTTTCTAATAATTAGTAAAGAACGCTTTTGAGATAGCTAACATTGTATGCTTCAATTTTCTTTCACCATTGTATTTTCAGAATCCATGAATGTGTGTATTCTCTGTTGCATTGCCGGTTAATATTTGCACACTTTCCCCCTTTCTCAGTCATACCAGGTTAGTGACTTCAGAACTGGATACTTCACACATGGACTTTTTCTTTCTCACTTCACTCTAGCAACAAAATGTGTTCCGATTTCCTTCAACTGTTTACCCATAACTCACATGGAGAAACTTATTTTAAATGAACAAATTAATGTAATATAAAAATATATCAGGTTATTAAGTAACCTGATGTCATTCTCCTATTTAATAGTAAAGATGATCTCGGCGTAAAGTTAAGAGATTTTTCAAACAGCTCACCTTTGCATATTTATAATAGTTATTATTTTGATATTTTCCCTATTAGAACTTGGTACTCCATCCGTCTTAAAACAAATGACTCAGCTTTATATCCATCAATAGTTCAAAACCTAATATTTAGAGTATGACCATCAATTTGAAGTTAGAATACAACATCACAACAGTAAAAAAAATTAATAGCATCTAAGTCTATTAGAAAACACAAATACAAGTATTCTAATAAAAACCAACCGAAGAAGTAGATCACAGGGTAGGCTCTTAGATATGATGATAGTCAAATATGTCGATAGATGTCGTGATACTTAAATTTTGAAAAATATTTCGTGAACATATGAGTGACACTAATTTATAGATAATAAATATTATTGATAGTTTAATATACCCATGTGTTCATACGAATAACTAGCCCGTGCAGGTGCACGGGTTAGTGACTAGTATAAATAACCAACATTGTTCAAATCCAGAACTACCTAACACTAACTAGCTAATAATAAACTAACCTAACTAACTAACAATAAACTAACTAACTAACTTACCTTTACCTTGCTGCAGGGGTGGCCGAGGAGGTGCTGCGGGTGGCTGCCGGGGAGGTGCTGCAGGGGTGCTGCCGGGAGGTGCTGCAGGGTGGCCGGCCGGCGGGGAGGGTGCTGCAGGGGTGGCGGCCGACGAGGTGCTCGCGGGGCGGGGGCGGCCAGGGAGGTGCTGCAGGGGGGTGGGGGCGGCCGGGGAGGTGCTGCAGGGGGGCGGGGGCGGCCGGCGGGGAGGTGCTGCAGGGCTTGCCGGCCGAGGAGGAGCTCCGGGGGAGAGAGAGGCGGCGATGGCGGCGGCGGATCGAGCGGAACAGAGGAGTGGCGGCGCGGGGAAGAGAGTGGAGGAAAAAACTGTTCGGACCGTGCTGTCGGAATCATTCAATTCGTTATCATTGCCGTGCGCCCGACATTTGCCGTGTGCTGCACGGAAAGACACACGGCAAACTACAGGGTTAGGGTTTGCACGTTGTTATTCTTTGCCGTGTGCTAGCACACGGCTTTGTGCACAAAATGTGCACTTTGCCGTGTGCTAGCACACGGCAAAGATCTGCTAGATTTGGTTCTTCCAAAAACAGTACTCCCTCTAGGTGCGCGTGGAGCCGCCGCGCCACCACCGCCGTCGTCATATTGACAAAGGCATAGCCTTTGTTGAACTTTGTCCTGGGCACAAGACAAACAAACGCATCAATCAAACAAGGCGCACACACATAAGATCAACAAATCAGATCGGAGGAAAAGCAAGAACCCTAGTGAAAAGTAGCATTTGATTGTATGGAAAGTGAACTCTCGGGATGGGGGAAGGAAGAGGAGCCGTACTGGAAGTCGATCGGGAGGTAAAGGAAGTCGTACTCCGACTTGACGCATTCGCTGTCGCCGGCGAGCTTGGCGTTCTCCACAGCGCAGTGCTGGTTTTGCAGTTTTTCTGATTCTATGTCACATAAAATGACGCCACGCGAAGGTTTGATTTTTTTTGTCTTCTAGGTCACATAAAATGATGCCACGCGAAGGTTTTGCATTTTTTTGATTTTTTTAAAATTAGTTATGTCCGATTCGGGACCCACATGAAATGACGGTGCACGAAAACTCCCGCTCGCGGCCAGACGGTGCGCAGCCCCCTTTCTTCACCTACTTTTTAGTGAAGAAATAACATGTTGCGGATCCAGAAATGATTTTTGCAAAAAATCAGAAGGTTTACTTTTTACCTCTAAAGTGTAAAACCACCCTGCTTCCAGCGAAATCGGCGGGAACTTCCGCAAAAATCAGAATATACCTCCAAAGGCTACCGCAACAAAACGAGAGTTGATATGCGTATTCCAGATGGTCTACTATTAATGTGGGGTGTTGTTCCCACCTTTCGATTTCGCGTTTCGGTAGCTGCTTCACAAAAAAATCCTTTTTCGGCACTCCAAAAATGGAAAAGGCACTTTCGTGAGACAAAACGAGAATCGACCTTCGTGGCGTTCCTCGACATCCCAATGGCCACGCGCGTGTCCGATATGGCCTCGTTCCGACAAACTATGACATGCTCATGGCCGAATCTAGCGCATTTAACCTAAAAGGCATGCAACCTCGAACGTGATAGGTCATTTATGTGAAGCAACTTTCTGGTAAACATTTTTTCTCAACGTTTGAATTTTCTTCCCACATCTAGGTCACATAAAATGATGCCACGCGAAGGTTTTGCATTTTTTTGATTTTTTTAAAATTAGTTATGTCCGATTCGGGACCCACATGAAATGACGGTGCACGAAAACTCCCACCGCGACGCGCGGCATCATCACGCAGATATCCGACGACGGCAGCAACGAGTCGCCGAAGGCGGAGATGGAAGGGGAAGCCTCCCCTCGTTTAGTGCTCACGTCACGGCCGTGCTTCCGCGGCCAAAGCCGACGGCAGCGCTCCCGCGGCCTCCACACCCGTCTCGCGTGGGCGTCAGCAGCAAACCGGCCTTCGATCCGCGGTTAGATTGCCATTAGATTTTAATGCTGAGAAACATCAAACATAGCAACAGTTATACTCGTACATACGGTAAACACAGGAGATCCTGCTCAAACATTCAGATTGTAGACGAGCCTATCAATCCGCCCCACCAAATACTGCTTGTTCTAAAGTTCAGATCAGACTACCTAAATCTTATGACTACAGATACTTTAACATGGAGTATTACTGAGCGGGCCTCTATCTCCCGTTCTATCCATCCATGGCATGGCATGGATAGAATGCAAGATAGAGGTCTGCCCCACGGCGATGGGTGTTACGCGACCAAACGATGCCAGCGGCGATGGACCATCGCGTAGCCGATGACGCGCTCCGCCGTTGGCCGGAGGCCGTCCCGCGGCGGGCCAAAGCGCACGGGCAAGAACTCCATGTTGCCGCCGCAGGGGAACATCGAGTGGGAGAAGTGCGCCGCCAACGCGTCCACGCCCTACAATGCAAATTCCGAACGGAGCATCCAAACAGCTTGCTTCATTAGCATGTCAAGGTACCGGAGGAAAGACTAGTACTCCTAAACAAGGCAGGCGTTCATGCCGGAGGAGAAGATGGGTACCTGGATGTGCGCGTGCACGATCTCGCAGACCTTGCCGGAGCACGGCCAGCGACGGCCATGGAGGAACGCGTGCAGCCGGCGCGCCGCTGTCGGCGTCGTCATGTTGACGAACGCGTAGCCTTTGTTGCACTTTGTCCTGCCCGGCGCAAACACAAACAGGTTCTCGTGGTCAGCTGGCTGAGCTCAGACAAAGCAAATGCCTTCGTTGCACTTTGTACAAAGGTGGGGAAATGTTCTACCCGAAGTCGATTGGGACGTAGAGGAAGTCGAACTCCGACCTCACGCCCTCCTCGCCGGCGCCGCCGCCAGACATCGAATCTTGTTCTCCTCGGCGCAGTGCTTGTCCAGTATTGCCATCAGCCTCCGCTTCCTGTGAGAAGCAAGCGTCCCAACTTTTAAGCAACGCGCAGGTACACATAAGCTCTCGTAAAGAATGTGGCACAACATAAGCTCTCTATGGCAAGTTACAGCCCGTGCAAGTTTTATGTTGTCTTTTGATATAATTTCATGTTCTAATTAGTTCTTTGCCGTGTGCTGGAAAAGTGCACACGGCAAAGTTCTTTGCCGTGTGCTGGCACACGGCTGTGTGCACAAAATTGGCACTTTGCCGTGTGTTAGTACTGCAGCACACGGCAAAGACACCAACATGTGAAGTATTTTTTTTTTCATATTCTATGTCACATAAAATGACGCCACGCCAAGGTTTGATTTCTTCCCACATCTAGGTCACATAAAATGATGCCACGTGAAGGTTTCGCATTTTTTTGATTTTTTTTAAATTACTTATGTCCGATTCAGGACCCGCATGAAATGACGGTGCACGAAAACTCCCGCTCGCGGCCAGACGGTGCGCAGCCCCCTTTCTTCACCTACTTTTTAATGAAGAAATAACATGTTACGGATCCAGAAATGATTTTTGCAAAAAAATCAGGAGGTTTACTTTTTACCTCTAAAGTGCAAAACCACCCCGCTTCCAGCGAAATCGGCGGGAACTTCCACAAAAATCAGAATATACCTCCAAAGGCTACCGCAACAAAACGAGAGCTGATATGCGTATCCCAGATGGTCTACTATTAATGTGGGGTGTTGTTCCCACCTTTCGATTTCGCGTTTCGGTAGCTGCTTCACAAAAAACCCTTTTTCGGCACTCCAAAAATGAAAAAGGCATATTTTCGTGAGACAAAACGAGAATCAACCTTCGTAGCATTCCTCGACATCCCAAGGGCCACGCGCGTGTCCGATATGGCCTCGTTCCGACAAACTATGACATGCTCATGGCCGAATCTAGCTCATTTAACCTAAAAGGCATGCAACCTCGAACGTGGTAGGTCATTTATGTGAAGGAACTTTCTGGTAAACATGTTTTCTCAAGGTTTGCATGTTCTTCCCACATCTAGGTCACATAAAATGACGCCACGCGAAGATTTCGCATTTTTTTGATTTTTTTAAAATTAGTTATGTCCGATTCGGGACCCGCATGAAATGACGGTGCACGAAAACTCCCGCTCGCGGCCAGACGGTGCGCAGCCCCCTTTCTTCACCTACTTCGATCCGCGGAGCGGCAAGACATCTCTGATGATCTGCAACATTCCCAACAGCTTCTCGTAAGTAGTACACCTTTAATTTCTTGCTTCATTCGTGTTTATGTGTACCTGCGCGTTGCTTAAAAGCTGGGCCACTTTGTTTCTCACAGGAAGAGGAGAATGATGGCCATCCTCGACAAACACTGCGCTGTGGAGAACGGCAAGCTGGTCCGCGGCGGGCCAAAGGAGGATTTTCCGGTAGTGAACTGATGCCCTCGCATTTGCGAGGGCCGCCTTGCTAGTTTATTTTAACAAGATTCACAATGAAACAAAAAAAAAGGTATTTTCCAGAATCAGCTAAAATCAGGAACTGATGATACCTTTAACCATCTCACACATATTGATGTCTAGTACACACAGGCCTATTGCCATTAGATTTTAATGCTGAGAAACATCAAACATAGCAATAGTTATACTCGTACATACGGTAAACACAGGAGATCCTGCTAAAACATTCAGATTGTAGACGAGCCTATCAATCCGCCCCACCAGATACTGCTTGTTCTAAAGTTCAGATCAGACTACCTAAATCTTATGACTACAGATACTTTAACATGGAGTATTACTGAGCGGGCCTCTATCTCCCGTTCTATCCATCCATGGCATGGCATGGATAGAATGCAAGATAGAGGTCTGCCCCACGGCGATGGGTGTTACGCCACCAAACGACGCCAGCGGCGATGGACCATCGCGTAGCCGATGACGCGCTCCGCCGTTGGCCGGAGGCCGTCCCGCGGCGGGCCAAAGCGCACGGGCAAGAACTCCATGTTGCCGCCGCAGGGGAACATCGAGTGGGAGAAGTGCGCCGCCAACGCGTCCACGCCCTACAATGCAAATTCCGAACGGAGCATCCAAACAGCTTGCTTCATTAGCATGTCAAGGTACCGGAGGAAGGACTAGTACTCCTAAACAAGGCAGGCGTTCATGCCGGAGGAGAAGATGGGTACCTGGATGTGCGCGTGCACGATCTCGCAGACCTTGCCGGAGCACGGCCAGCGGCGGCCATGGAGGAATGCGTGCAGCCGGCGCGCCGCTGTCGGCGTCGTCATGTTGACGAACGCGTAGCCTTTGTTGCACTTTGTCCTGCCCGGCGCAAACACAAACAGGTTCTCGTGGTCAGCTGGCTGAGCTCAGACAAAGCAAATGCCTTCGTTGCACTTTGTACAAAGGTGGGGAAATGTTCTACCCGAAGTCGATTGGGACGTAGAGAAAGTCGAACTCCGACCTCACGCCCTCCTCGCCGGCGCCGCCGCCAGACATCGAATCTTGTTCTCCTCGGCGCAGTGCTTGTCCAGTATTGCCATCAGCCTCCGCTTCCTGTGAGAAGCAAGCGTCCCAACTTTTAAGCAACGCGCAGGTACACATAAGCTCTCGTATATATATGGGTGAAATATACGTGTACATGGATACTCGGTGCAATAAATGTGAAGAAAGAACAAAGATACTCAATAAATATGCAGAACAAAATAAGAAAACCAAAAAATAAAGGTTTTGCCGTGTGCCTCGACCAAAGCACACGGCAAAGGTTTTCCTATGCCGTGTGCCCTCCTGGAAAGCTCACGGCAAATGGCGTCCGTTAGATCGCCCCGTCAAAACCCACAGTTTGCCGTGGGCTAGGGTTTGCCGTGCGCTTTCAGCGTATTTCACCGTGTGCCTTGTTTTGCCGTGAGCCGCCGCTGCAGTCTGCCGTGGGCTTTTTCTTCGCCGTGTGCTGTGATGAGCTGTGCCGTGTCGTCGAGGTTTGCCGTGGGCTGGCAAACTCTGCTCACGGCAAAAGATTCTTTGCCGTGCGTCTGCTCACGGCATAGGGGAAACGCACGGAAGAGGCAGATTTTCCGGTAGTGAGCCACCCTCTGTTATGCATGTATTGCAGTCTGATGCTGCACTGCGTGCGTGGATGTTGTTGTGCACGTGTCCCGTTTGTCTCAGTTTAGTAATGTGCACTGATAGCTAATGTACGCCAGAATCTATTAACAGTGGAGCTTCATACATTATTATTTTTTAAATGAAGGCAAAATAAATTTAATTAAGAAGAAGAGAATTGTCCATTTAATTAACGGAAAACTAGGCAAAAACTGTTACAACAAGGGCACATGCCGACTACTCCCAACGCATAAAATTCCATGATCGTCTCTCTACACAAACAAACACACCTCTCAACACGCTACACCCAAAAATCTCTGACACACGGAACAACTTGCAAAAGCACCCCACTAAAAATACGGTCACACGGAATTCAAACCTATCAACAAAGCCCCTGGACACGGCGACTCGAAAAGAAGATATATTCATCAAGCTATCACAGATGCCTTCTTTAAGGCATCACTCTTCTTGATTTTGCTCTTGAAAGATTTCTCCTTCACAATGCCGGATCCCACCTTGTTATTTTTGTTCTTCATTTCCCTCTCCTTTAGAAGTCACCCAATCGTCTTACCAGATCCAGGGTCATCGGCCTCTAAGCAAACGAGAAAGTCGATAAGCTTTTTTGGCAAAAAGAGCTCCAGAATAGGTGCCACAATATTGGACGTAACAACATAGTCATCCACATGAACCACCTGCCCAATGGACTCCTTTGAAGGAACGACAATATCATCCACACCTTCCCGCTCCACAAAAGCAAGCGTTTGGCTAGGCTCTAACAATGGTGGTGTAGGTGGCAAAGACACAACTGATGCCTCAGCTGAATGCACCATCTGATGCACCATCGACATAGGCAAAGTCGGCTCCTCACACAACACATGTAGCTCTGGCAAGATCTGTAGCATCGGAGCCACCTCAGCCACGACTCCGATGATGCCCTCGCTCACAACGGCAGGCAGCGGCGATGTGCTTACCACGAGGGGAGAGCCAACCATAGAGGTGTGCATCCTCCGTGCTCTCGGATCCAACATGGGGTTCAGCCATAGGAGTGAGAATGGCATGGAGCTTGCCAAGAGCAGCCTCCGCTGTCACCAAAAAACTCCTAACCCACTCCATGAAGCATTGTAGCTCGTAAACGAATCAACTCAGCCTCTTCTGCAAGGATAGACTGTGACGACACATTCGTTAGGGCAGGCGAAGGTGAAGGAGCGACACGTCGAAGAGCCTCCTCATGCTGCAGTTTTGGGGCAGCCGTGATGGCAACATGGACATCAAACGTCTTGGACGCAGCGTGAGTGATGGCTGCGGCAGCCTGATGTTGTGGTGGTGGCTCTGGCGCTACTTGGGGACATGCTCGTCAACAAGGCGGCGAAGGCTGACGATGACGACAAGGTCAAATAGGAGGCTGTCGGGGAGCAATCGAAGCAGTACACCCTCTTGCTTTGTGACCAAAGATGCGATAGTTGTTGCAACTCAAGGGGTCTCTGCAGATGGACGCCCAATGCCCCTCCTCATGGCAGCGATGGCACCTGCCTTTAAGCCACTCGGGAGGAGGTGGACGAGCTTTGGATGTTGAAGGAGCAGAATCCGTACGACACAGAGTGCGTCGCAGTTGAACGAGTTGCCATGGCGCCCTCCCACCACCTGACGCGTCAGCCGCAGGAGGGTCGGGGGTGAAGCACGCAAGACAATTGCCCACAAGAGGTAGGGATGACAACCCATGAAAGCTTGAAGCGATGTCACGGGAGCAATGGAGGCGCTGCTCACCAGCCCTTAACTGTCGGAGCTGAGACCTGGGACCAGCATGCCGCGGTAGGTCGGGCACGGGGTCTCAACCAGAGCAGGCGATGAGGCAGCCCGCACCAGCCGACCACGGACGATGGCCTCCGACCTGTGGAGGTCAAGGGCAGCCGTGGCGAGCACCTCACAAGTATGGCCTTGGATCTTGATCGGCGGACCTGAAGAGTTCTTGGAGGAGAGGGAGGCCTCGGCGGAGACGGGACCAGCGAATTTGGGAGGCAGCGGCACGGCCCGGTCGTCTGAGCATGGCGGCACAAGACGAGGGGCCCTGCAGGGGCACATGCCGGTAGACCCTTGAGCTCACCTGGGGCTGCCTATGGTGGAGGAGAAACCGGCGCCGGGAGCCTGGGACGGGGGCTACGGACTCACGGGGCAGAATCGAGGGGTAGAGTCGGAGGAGAATCTTGGCACGGCGGAGAGAAGATGACGAGGGGATAATGGATCTGGAGTCGGTGGCGTGAGACGAGGCCGGTGGATGGAGATTAGGTCGTCGGCAGCCGATGTCCGCCCCACGAGATTTGAATACGACATCATTTTTCAACACCTTGCTGGGTATACCATAGAACCTCAGTGGGTACATGAAAATGAGACAATTTGCTGAAACAATCTATCACACGTTTGTAGTTCGAATTTAACATGCTAAATTTGGAGAATCGGTTAAAATTCATATAAATACAAAAATAGGAAACAATAGATAATTAAAACTATCTGGAAAGTAGCCATTAAATATAGTCTGCTTGGTGAGAAAATTTGGGAGGTGCTATTTTGCACCATATTTCCGTACTTACTTTTTTTCAAGTAAAATGCACTGGATATCCTTTCGAGCCGGTTATCCCCATATTACTTTTGAAATTCCACTCTCCCTTGTCTCTCCTTAAGGAACAATCAGGACATGTCATTTATGATTTATCACATCAATACAATCAAGTATTTGCTTATCATGTTTGGACGATTTCTTATGCGGGTGCTAATTGTTTCTTGTATAGTGGTAGTCCTAATTCTTAATAAGTTGTTCATAGCAGGTCCTAAACTTGCCACCTAGGCATTGTTTTACAAAACCCCCCAGATAATTTTTTTATTCTCGTGGTCCCTAACTCTCAGTTTGCATAGTTTGGGCCTCTGAGCAAGTCCGACGCCACCGGTGTGGTTCCTAGCGAGGAGCTCTCACCGATGTGCCTCTGCCAACAAAACCCTTCATCATCCCGTTAAGGCATCTTCAGCGGGCCGATGCATTGTGTCCGCGCGCGTTCGAACTGGTCCGACCGGATCGGCGCGTCGTTAGCATCCTCTCCAGCGGTATGATGCATCCGGACCGACGTGTTCGGACGCGGGCGGACGACACGCGTGTCCTCCCGCTTACGCTGCGGGGCCACATGGCAGCGACCTAGATATGACTTGGCGCTGCTGGCGGGCTGCCGCCTGCACTGGGCTCGACACTGAAACACGCAACGACATCAATGTCGGCATAGAAGCTCAGGTGCTAGCCGCTGACCGACGCGACGACGCCTGAGCTTCTGCGCCGGCATTGATGGCGAAGCCTCTAGGTGCTGCGCGGGTGGTGGCCGCCCAGCACTTTATAAGCTGGCGTGCATGGACACCGCTCGTGTCACACTCCCCGCAACCTCCTCCGACAGAGCCAGAGCCAGCGCCAACGCCATGAAGATGTCGTCCTGGCTGAAGAAGAAGAACAACGACCACGAGGCATCGTTGAGCCGCGACACACGCCGGAGCAGCAGGCCTCCGTCCCTACCACCGTCGGCGGCTCGCCCACCTCCAGCTTTTCTGCGGCAACTGCCTCCTGCGCCCCGGCCGGAGGATTACGTGGGGCGGGGGCGCCCGTTGACGCATCATCCCCTCTCTCGCGGCAGCGTGATCGGCGCTACGTGCCGCTCGAGGAGTGCGAGGCGCTCTGGGCGGACAACCAGAGCGTCGACCACCATGACGTCTTCCTCCTCCACGGCTAGCACCTCAACCGTGCCAGGGTGCCGGTTCCGCTGCCGCGACCGGCGGGGCCGAAGTTGGATGCGGAGATACGCTGGCACATCTGGAATCTCCCTGATGCGTCGTGGCTCGACCGCAAGTACCGGAACCGCCAGTTCTGGTATGATTTCCTTGCCTGGGAGTACACCGCGCGCCACCGCATCACCCGCCACCATGACTACTAGCAGTAGGAGTCCTACAACGTCGCCGAGTTCCCCCCGACAAGGAAGACAAGGACAACAAGGACTACCACGTCGTCCAGGAGGAGGCCGATGTGGCCATGGAGGACGCCGCCCCGCCACCGGGTGCCAGGGATCTACCCCCGGAGTACCAGGCAGACGTGGCCGACGTCTACGATGAGGAGGCCCTCCTCCAACAGGTCTTGGCAGCGTCCAAGTCCGACGAGGACGCGTGCTTCCCCGACCTCCAGGAGGCCCTCACCCTATCGGGCATGGTGGCGTAGCACATGGCATCGCAGCCACCTTGTCTACCACTGCCGCCGCATGCGCGGCTCCTAGCAGCGTGCGAGGGGTAGGAGGTGCCGCCGCTGCCTGGCGTTCCGGCCGGCGGCGTGACCACCCGCACGGAGTGGTCATCAACCCTCCGCCTTAGCCCAAGCCGAAGGTCATCATCGACCTCGTCTCCGATGATGACGAGTAGCTGGCGGCGGCATAGCCGCTGGCGTAGTATTAGGTTCTTCTAATTTTTCATTGTAAATTCTGTTTGAATTAATGCAAATTTAGTTCAGTTCATGCCTAATTTTATTTGGTTTGAATTTGAAACAACTAAAAAAACAACGCGGACATGATGCATCGGCCCGCTGGATGTGCTGGCCAGGCGGGCCGGACCGCGACCAATTTTCTGTTTGGGACCCGACTCAAATAGACCAGGACGAACGGTTCGGTCACCGGTTTGTGTCGGTCCGCTGGAGATGTCCTTAGTTCTTGCCCTACCCCCACCTCATAGTGCTCGAAATTGAGCTCCAAAGCTCCTCCACCGCCTAGCGCCAACGAGGAAGTCCCACAGAAGTGAGCCCGATCACCACGCCCTCGATCTAAGCGAGCTCCGAAGCAATGTCCTAAATTGAGGCCGAGCTGAGTGTCGTCGTCTTTGTAAATTCCAACGAGCTTCATCGTCATGGAGTGCCGATAACAGTCGCATCGGCTTCGCCTTGACTATGTGTAGTTCTTAGACCCCTCTATCGACAGATTCGACTGACATAGTGTCGTTCCCATCGACGACCGGCATATAGATGCATCTCGTGCCCCCTCCTCCGTTCTCCTCTTGGCAACGCCGGTTGTGCCACTGACCATTGCCTAGCAAGGTCGGGGAGGCGATGGTGAGAAGCAGCAGCAGCTTAACAGCTTCAACAGAGCACCTTGGATATGAGGAAGATGAGGGTGCGATGATGAGGGGCACGGGGAGGCCATGAGATGCATCTAATTTGAGAGAGGGTGACGAGATAAAAATAGATAATTATCTGGGGGTCGGGGTTTAAGAAATGCCTGGATGGCACCGGTAAACAAGCGGCCAGACCAGTTTAGGAATTGCTATGAACAACTTATTGAGAATCAGGACTACCGCTACACAAGTTCAAGCAAATAGAACACGCATAAGGAATTAGATCTCCACATCTAGCAAACCAGTAAGCTATTCACAAATAACCGCACAACAAATCCTAAGCGCATGCAACCTTACGTACTGTAATTAAACTGCTAAATATGAGTAGACGAAGGAACCACTAAACATTATCACAAATCGAAAGAGTAAAAACCCTAACCCTACCAAATCTTTCATACATGTCATTTGCCAGGTATCTTGAGACCAGTAGAGTTAGATCTATGGTACGAAAAATGTGCTGAAGGTGTTTGTAGGCCTTATTACCTCCATTGCCTAGTCGAGGAAGGTCGAAGACCGCAGGAGCGCGTATGTTCTTGCTTGCAGACGAACCCGCGAGGTCCATATCGACGCAGCGAAGATGGAGGAAAGGCAAAAATGGGGAAGAACCACTGCCGTTGGTCTACGCGCCGCATCCGGCAGGGGAACCGCCGACGAGATTGGGGGTATGGAGTGAGGAGAGGGAGAGTGAGATGAAATAGTGGGCGGTGGGGGGATTTTATGGCGCCAGTTGCCGAAACGATGCGGCGTCTCTTACGGCCCTTCCCGATACGTGTAGGGGGAGGCTCCTTTTCCACTTCACGAGGCCTCACTGTGGGAAACATGGGCGGTCTCTCTAGGCCTGGTTGTGGACTACTTTGACGAGCATGCAGATCATAATGCAAAAGTAGCCTAGGTATCCAATCAGCCAGTTCTTGGCTCCTCAAGGGGCAGATTGGACAAAAATAACCTAAAAGCGACACTAATTTTAAAAATAAACTCTGGGCAAAAATATTTCACAGCCCTAACCCTTTTTTGCCGCGCCGTAGAGCATGGCGCGGCACACCAACGTGCGGCGCAGTGGATAGTGGCGCGGCGGGTGTGTCCACGCTGGCAGGTTAGGGCCCACACTGATAGTGCGGCGTGTCGTGACCCAGCATACCACTGCATGTGTAGTATGCAAGTCGTTGACATAACACCAATAAAACACCGTCTCACTAGTACTACATCGATCAGAGTGGTACAACATAAATATCGCAGGTCCAAGGTAGGTGCATAGGATTACGATTTCATCATACAGAAGAGCTTCAGAACTTCCTCAACAGGTAGAGGTTTAGTCCTGGCGACTACAAACGAGAATAATACAGTGACGATTAAGCTAGAGAACTACTAATGCAGTTGGCTTGCTACAGAACTACTCTAGCTACTTAGGTTCTAGGATTAGGGAATTGGGTCCCTTCTATTTTTATTCTAGTTTTTCACCAAGCTTGGCGTAGTTGTTGACTCCATTGATAGTTCTGACATTGGTCGGGGACTTCATCTTCATCTTTAGCGTCTCAAGGTTTCCTCATGTGTTGCCTCCAACCTAAGCAAGGGTTGCAAGGGAGTGGGGTTAGTAACGAGCGTTACCCAGCAAGTTCATATAAGGATTAAGGTGTTTGATGCACTATCTATAGCCTTAGACCCAAGAGTCGTTGGCAATGCAAGTTTTCGTAAATATTTCTTTAAGGGGTTGCATTTATTCAGAAGAACTATGTCCGTCAGCCTTCACAGGTTGATTAGAGCTTTGATGGGCTCCTTTCCTACCGTGTTCGCAGCTCCTTCCCGGTGGTCTCAAGATACCTGGCAGATACTTTCTTGGTGTATCCAGATACTTTCTTACACTCTGCAGAGGTGGTCACTTGTACCCATAAGAGATCAACGCCTTGTTGCACAACCGAGCTACAGGCTTCGTCCACACTTCCTTGGTGTGGGGCCCAGTCGATGATCTGAGCCAATCACTGTTCCTTCCCGTGACCGTGCATACCCACCCTTTTGCGGCTCCAACTTCGGTTCGCTACCCTCGCCGGTCTACACTTTGGTAGTTGCCGACCTCGGCATACTTGTCCTTCCGGACAATGAGTTACCCCCACAAGTTTGGTTACACGCTTTGGGTAACACCGGCCTCGGCACTCTACCCCCGTCGTTGCCGCAATCCATCATAGACCGCCAGAATCGTGAAATCATTAGGGGGATTCCACCCATCCCGAAGCTCCTCGCAGGGAGACAACTGCTCTGAAACGGCGCGTCTGTTGATATGCATGAGGGAAAAGATACAGCTGACTCTTCCATCCCATTCCAGACCTTATGGTTGACCGTATTTTACGGCACAAGAATCACTGGCGACATTGGTTATTAATCCTAGGTGAACATTCCAGTTACAGTGGGACCTCCACCATACTCTTACCATGGTCCCACTGCCCACCATCCTAGGGCAACAACCATTCTGGTCGAAACCACTACTTCATATTAATTATGAAAAGAGAACCTTTTGCTTTTCAATGCAGTTTTAATACCACAGGTATATATTTGCAAGTACTTTGATAAAAATACACAAGAGATATGAGCAAGAGTGAACTTGCCTTTCTGACTGCAAGATTATGCAAGTCAGGGTCTTCGATACGACAGAAATCCCAATTCTGAAATAGCAATCATCATCCGGTAGGGATGATGTTGGAAATTTGCAGCATTATATGCATAATACATGATATGCATTGATCTAAGCATAATCTAACCCCGATGATTTGTTATCATTGAGTTATGGTGATTTATTTATGATGTGTTGCACTTTCTAAATCACACCATAACATGGTTGTTAAGCATTTTAGGTTAGATCACTATCAGGTGCTATTAAAAGAATAAGACTTTAACAAGAGCTATTGTTTTAGGGCTTTATACTCATTCCTTGCTACAAGGGAATGATGTTTAACGGTGAAGACATGACGGTAATACTTTTAAGTTGCATCTTATAATAGCAAGCACTTGGTTGATCACGGAAATGCAAAGTCAAAGTAAAGTATACACATAGTAATATCTAAATAGTTCTAGGGTTGACAACAATCTTAATATAACTTAGGGTTTTAATTTATAACTAAAAGGAAATGGTTTGATGCTATTCTCTAGGTATCTCAAAAGAATAACTTTTGAAGAACATACTACTAGGTGAATTTAAGTACTATAGATAAGGTTTAGTGTTCTAGGGTTTGCCATTGTTTTATAGTAATCTAGGAATAGTTAGTAAGTGGAACACATCAAGAAAACAAATTAAGGTTTATACAATATTGGAAAAGTTTAGTAAAGCATGTTGTGATTAGTACTAAATTAGTTGGTTAGGGTTTGAAGCATAGCTTCAAATGGTTACCACTTGGAATTAAGTACTACTCATAATGTAATATGTATCTTAAGTGAATAATGTGCAATTTGTGGATTATAGTTGAAAATAGAGTCTAAACTCAAGTTGATGCTCACTTAAGAGTTATCCTAATTTCTTATCATTTAAGAAAATAGTTTTAGGATTTAAGTCAAATTTTAATGATTTAAAATTGACTTAGAAGTTTTATATTTAATTTTTTTTTTGAAACAGTAGTTGAAATAACAATATTAGAGTTAAGAAATAACTCTGATACAACTTTATGATCTTTCCCAAATTTTACTATATTAAACTTGTTTTAGAAAAATCATTTTAGGGATTAAAATCGTAATAGTAAAGTTTTAGGATTAATATTTAATAATAACAAAATATTAATTGGAACAACAATATTGAAGTAGTCAAATTTTTATTTGGTATTTGAAAATTTGGTTTGAATCATTATAATTGGATTTGAATTCAAAATTCAAATACTACTTAAACAAGTTTTCAAATTTAGTTCAAAATTATTTCACACAAGCATGCAAGATTATAATCTAAATAGATAGATAATATTTTTAGGATCATTTTGATATATCATTTGTATTTTTTTGATTTAAAATGAATTAGATATGAATTTGTAAAGTTTCAGCAATTTTCTGAAATTTGAATTTAACAAAGAATAACTTTTCTAACCGAGGGGGGTATCTAGCCACAGAGACAGACATGTGGGGTCACACGCCAGGTCACCTGCCACGCAGGCATTGACCCAGTCGAACGTTGACTGACCACAGGCTCACCGTCGGCGATCGCCGGAGACGGCGATGTAGGCGCTCCGGGGATGATTCGGTTAGGAGGTTTGAACGAGGATTTGACGGGGAACCTATCGGTGGCTGTGCCACCAAGATATGGTCACCGGAGTTGCTCCGGTGAGCACCCACTGCGGCAGCGCTCGTCGGCCGAACTCGTTCTATGCTACCGACTACCAAAGGATGCGGTAAGGGGCTCTATAGAAGCGTAGACTCACCCTGAAGATGATAGGATGCTCTCAGTGTTGATTGCCGATGGATACGAGCGCAGCTTCGCGGATTCCGGTGAACTTCTGCGGAGAGGAACAGTAAAATACTCTCGGCTCCGACCTCCTCTTGATGCAAACTCCTCCCAGACGATGAAGAAGGCGAGGCGCTCCTTCCAGACCTACTCCTGGGGCTCGAGGTGGTCTAAAACGACGGCGGCCTTGCAGAACTCCGGCGAGGTCATTCGGGATGGTGACCAGGACAGAGAGAATGGAAGACGGATTGAGAGGTCGGTGATGGATTAGGGTTTCACGGCGGAGCTCCTAGCGACTTTATAGGACGAGGCATGGGCGAAATCATCCACTCATCGCCGGCGATGGCCAAGATGCGTCGGGACAGAGGACTTTGATTCGGGCGCGAATCACCTCAAAAACTTGCCAGTAGGCGCAATGAGGATAAGAACATCGTCTTGGCGGTCAACCGAGCAAGGCGGTGGTCTCTGAAGGCGGCTGGCGATGTGGAGCTCGATCTCCGTCGCGGTGTCGACCTCCTGCGGTATCACGGGCTGGGCTGGCTCCTAGGCCGAGCTGCTGGGCCGGATCGGTGGTCTTCGGCCAGGTAAATCCTCTCCCCTTTTTTCTGTTTTGTTTCTTTTTCTATTTTCAGTTTTTCATATTTGAATTCTATTTGAATTTGTATTCTGTTTTTGCATATTTAATACTTGGAAGTTCTTCTAAAATATGTTTAAGTACTCACCAGCAACACATAGAGTATCAAGAAAAGTTTTATTAGCACATGAGATATTGTAGATATTACTAGGGTTTAAATAGGAATCTTTATAAAGATTAATTCAATCATGATTACTTGAGGATGTAAATTATTTTGTGAATAACTTCAATGGATTGGTAAGGCTTGCTTTGAATATCAATTATGTAAGAATCAAACTTCAATTTAGTATCTATTTTTCTAGTACAGGATTTATTAAAATACATCACTTCATATATACCCCATTTGTTAATAATATGGAACTGCCTCAAAGAACTACTTTAAGTTGATATTAATGTATTGATCCATTGTTTGAAAGGGATTTACTACAGGGAATGTTTATTCAGCTAAGGTCAAGGTACATAACAAGAGGCGAGCTGGTTACCAGATAAAGATCTTGGTTAGTTTGGAAGGATTATGGTTTGGACACACTTATTGGCTTAGAGATAAAATATGATTTTAGGGTTTTACTCAGGATCACAAAGTGATGCACAAGTTGAAATATGAATAGGAGAATAGGGTCCAATGGGATAGATAAAGATATGGTGTGTGATGGAATTATGTCATCATTAACAGAGGATAGGGATCACACCCAACATATGGTTAGTGTGATATAGACTCTACCTAAATAGGAATTTAGGATTTAGGTTTATTTTACCACTTCTTATATTATGTTTCTTTTCCTAAGTGAAATATATACTTAGACAAGGGCCTCGATTGGGTCTCCATAAGAATGTTTCCCTCCTGAACAAGGATAGGCTTTCTTAACTCTTCTACCCCCTCCTAATGATGGATGATATCTGTTTATCAAACTTATTTCTCACACCTCTCACTATTTTCTTCCTACAAATCTGGTTAGAGTAAATACTATTGCTTGCTCCTATTTTTAGCCATTGATGATTTTGAATCAGAGGTATGTTTCTCTTGCCTATGGTGAGTGATTCTCTTATCCCCATTAACTACACTTCTCCCCTCTCCTACTAGACCAACCTGGTGGTCTTATGAAGCTTGTTCTTTGGGAATTCTGATAAACTTGCGTCTTGTGGCATGCCTGCACCTCCTAGCTGCTTGACCTAGTTCCTAATTGATCTAAGTAACCATTTGGTCTTGGTCTTACTGGTTTGGTTCTTGTGGTTGTGCTGGTGGTGGTGAATCCTGCCATGTTGCTCAACTCATGAGCAGGGTGGATTGTGTGGTTGTGTTACTGGTGTGATGGTGGTGTTGTTGGTGTGATGGTGGTGTTTCTTGGCCCTATCTAATGTATGAAATGGCCCAAATTCGTTGGTGCCCTCATACCATGATTTTATGGTGTCAAAATGGATGCCAAGGGGTTCCTTTTATAGTGTTTTGATGTCCACCACAAATTGACATCTCAAGTGGTGACTCTTGTTTTAATTTGGTGAGTAAGCTACTTGTTGTCAAGCTCTCATGCATGAGCATTACTTGGGGTTCAAGTAAAGGAAGATATTTTCAAGTGGATAACTATGAACATTACTTGGGGTTCAAGTATAGGAAGATATTTTGAAGTGGGTAACTATCCTAGGTGGCATGATGATTATCCTCTAATAATCTTTATTTTGGACAGCCAAGTGGCATTTGGCACTAACTGGATTTGTGGCTGAATCAATTTATATTCGTATACATATTTGTAATTCATAATTGAATTGTTACCAATGGATATTATATTAATTGTTTGGAAGTTTAACTTCCAAAGTTCATATTTGAAATGATCCTGTTATTTTGAATTATGCACATTGTCATATCTTATTTGTTCCTATTATAAGTTGTGCTCAAAATATCCAAAGTTAGCAAAGGTCATGTTCAAATTTTAAGTGATTTGATTTGATTTCACCAAGGCATGATCATAAGAGTTTCAAAATGATCATAGTTATTTTTATTCAAATAGTTTGAACTATTTAAGGTAATGTAAATGAGTTCTATTTTGTTATATCTCATATAGTTAATAAGTTATGATTTAAATAAGAATGTGTGGCTTTTATGCACTTTAGACCTTGTGGTTTACCAATTTTGGTAACAAGTTTAGAAATGAATTATATAATACCTAGAAGTACTGGATAAGTATTTAAGTGGTTAAACTTTATTGTAAAGTCCTCTTTCAACTTGGTACTAGGTTAGTCTATCCCTCTTCTGAATTTGTGGATTAGATCCTAAAGTATCATCTTAAGAGATGAGAATGATACTTGATTTGATATAGACTCTCTCCTATTGTCTTGGAGGTAAATAGACTTAGATGGAAAAGATTATGTTAATCAAGATATGAAAACAATGTAGATTAAGAGTCAAGGTAAGACTTGTGTTGTCTTCCTTTAACCTAGGAATGGCTTCAATGATTTAGGTTTAAGAAATACCATGTGATCATGGTAGGATTGGACATAGACTCTAAGATGATGTGTTAACATATTAATTCTACCTCACAATCATCTCTTTTAGTTGGTGTGTTTATCTCTACCCAAAACAAGGTTGTTAACAAAGGTCATGTTGAAGTTTATCGCACTTCAGTTGATGAGCTACTTCAATTCCATCAACTCAAGAGAAGCTTCAATCACTTTGACAAGTTTTATTTAAAAGCGTGAAAATTTCCCAGATTTTCTATGCATGAATGCAATGCACACTTCTGTGTTCTCTCTATTTCTAGCCTCACATCCTGGGATGTTACAGACTCTCCCCCTTAAAATCAACTTCGTCCTCGATGTTCGAACTCTCTTACATTTGGGCTAAGCTTATCCTTGACATCACCTAGCTCACAACTCCCTCTCCAATTGATTGAATATAGATCATATCCCTTCGTTCAGAGTGCCCCTTGAATCCTCTTTGTCTAACTCTGATCAATTGTCACTTGAATCAATCCTATGTTGTCTTCCGACACTCTTGGAGAATCCAATAGTCTTCGGTTCCTTAGTTTACTTAGTTTTACAAGCTGTTTAGGTGAGGTCTCCATACTAGGGTATCAACTTTCTATGTATGGCCTAGTTATGGTCTATAAAATAAGGTTTCACGGAGCTCAAGATAATACTTAGGAGGTTCGTTAAGGTATAGGCATACCTAAAGATTCGGTTCCAAGGAATGGATTAGACTCATTTAGCCTATCCAATCTAGGGTTTTGGTTCACCTCCATAAATTTGATCTTGGTCCTCTATGCTTGAAAAGTTACCAATTGTGGTTCATACTAGCGATGGTTCATGGTCCACAATCGTCTAACTCCTTCACTGCCCTTCTAATAGAGCTACAGTGAATCTTAGGGAAGTGTCGTTCAAATATACTTCATCCAACTTCCAACACCTTTGGTTTCTGAATTACTCCTTCTTCATCCAGGTTTTTCTTCTTACTCCAACTTATTTGGTCTACTTCTTCCAACTTGTGGCATACTCTCCCCCTTAGGCTTTCCTAAAGGTCTCTCGAGGAAATCTGCGGTGTACCCACACAATTGTGGATATCCGGTGTGAATCCTTCGGGTATGTGTTTATGTAGGGCTTCTATTCCACTTTTGGAGGTATGACTTACCCAAAGGTTCTAAAGGTTGGTGAGAATTGGGTTTTCCCATTGTTAACTCTCCATATTTGGATGGTAGGGTATATACAAAGCCACGGGAGAAATCCGGCAGAGTTTCTCTTGTACCGGAGGACATCCACGACAGACAGTTGTATATAATGAACAAGATATGAACTAATAGGGAATTAGGGATATAAACGAATCAATGGCCTCAACGGATCATTGCTAACACGAAAACCTACGAAAATCTCACAAGTCTTGGCCCATAGACAAAGACTACAACTCGAGGATAAGAAAAGATATTACTAACGTCTTAACCACCAATCTACAATTCAAGATTTTGGGGCTAGGGATCAAAGTTATACAAAAATGTTATGTGTCTTAGTCACGCTAGCAACGAGGGTTACTGGGGTTACCACTCCCAGGCTGAGTAAAGCAGCAGGCAATACCAGAATGGATCATCGGTACTACAACACCTCAATCGACCCGTGATGTACTAAGCATAACCAAGGCTGCATAACAACGAGCTCAAATACCTCAAACTCAATTGTAGCTAACCTAATTAGTGGTTCTACTCCATGATCTGGGGTTAGGATCTAGTATTTATGAACTTAGTGTTCCACTAAATTCCCAGACTTCATACTTTTACCACTTCATGATACTTCCATGAATGGGTCTTACTACTTTTCTCCACCCTTTTTGCTACCTACTGTGGTATCTCTTAATCAATTTTTCTTCTTCTACGGTTTGTATTGCAAGAAATACACCATCTACAGGTGTCTTCTCATACATTCCCTTTTGTTTGGCCTCCTTCTTGTGATCTCTTCATCTTTGTCTAGACTGCCTTAGAAATTTGTCTCTCCCTCACATGAATCCCTTAACCCTCTAGATCAATACCATGAAGTAAGAACTTGATAAAGCAACATGCATTTGCATATCAGAGTTAAACTTCATGTATGGATCTAGTCAATCAATAAAAATCCAAGAAAAGTCCAAATGTGTGCTGGCAACATACATCATCATAAGCCCATTGAGTAAAACAACTCTATAATCAGGCTTAGATGTGTACTTTATAGCACCAAGTAATATAGATTTATATCGTGCTATATTGCACATGTTGGTGGACTACTACTCTTTGTCTCAATATTTACTCTAATTGCTCAATTGCAATCAAATAAATTTGAACAAAGGGGATTGGGAGTTTTTATGACTGATCTAAACATGTCTTCATATTACTCTATAGCTTACCTTCCGTTCTAATGAAGACTATCCTCACATGATCTCTTGAAACTTCTAGCATGGCTGCTCTAAACACCTACTTCGCTAAGTATGGTCCACACAACTACATGATGTTCATGGGGTTCTCCGTTGTGCTTTGATCAACCTACTCCAACTAGGGCTACAGTTCTTTCATATTTAGCCTAGTTACCATAGTTTGGAATAGTTCATTCATCCTTCTTCTTAAGCATCTTCCTCCTCAGCAGAGAATTGTTGGTTTACTACAAAGTTCTTCTCCATTATGTAAAGATTCTCATGTGAATCTCACATACACCCATATTTTACACCATGGGGAATTCTTACTTGTATATGGAATGCTTGAGTATCCACATACATGACTTAACATGGGGTCCTACTATCTCATATAGCTTCACTTTATCACTCAATATCATCCTACTACAGTTTCAGATGACTCAAGTTTAACACGATGGCCTTGGTATACTTCTTCCAATAGGATAGTTTCCATTCTGGTTGTATCCTCTCTTTGGACTACCATGTATTGTATACCAATTGTAATCTACTTCCATCCTTTGTGTAAGGTTATAATAATGTCATAACTACTTAGTATGGAACAAGATATCTAGCTTCACTTAAGAAGACAGGTAACAATTTGACTCAAGTGTGTCAGGAGTATCCTTTTATTGAATACCCATCTCAAGTCATAAGAAGAATTGGTTTAGATAAGAAGGCTGCATATAGTCACTACCAAACCTATAGGTCTCCTATTAAAGGGTTTTAATCCTATGGTCAAAGCGTTTGCTCTGATACGAACTTTGGTGACCCAGCATACCACTGCATGTGTAGTATGCAAGTCATTGACATAACACCAATGAAACACCGTCTCACTAGTATTACATCGATCAGAGTGGTACAACAGAAACATCGCAGGTCCAAGGTAGGTGCATAGGATTACAATTTCATCATACAGAAGAGCTTCAGAACTTCCTCAACAGGTAGAGGTTTAGTCCTGGTGGCTACAAACGAGAATAATACAGTGACGACTAAGCTAGAGCTACACTAATGCAGTTGGCTTGCTATAGAACTACTCTAGCTACTTAGGTTCCAGGATTAGGGAATTGGGTCCCTTCTATTTCTGTTCTAGTTTTCCACCAAGCTTGGCGTAGTTGTTGACTCCATTGATAGTTCTGACATTGGTCGGGGACTTTATCTTCATCTTTAGCGTCTCGAGGTTTCCTCCTGTGTTGCCTCCAACCTAAGCAAGGGTTATGAGGGAGTGGGGTGAGTAACGAGTGTTACCCAGCAAGTTCATATAAGGATTAAGGTGTTTGATGCACTATCTATAGCCTTAGTCCCAAGAGTCGTTGGCAATGCAAGTTTTTGTAAACATTTCTTCAAGAGGTTGCTTTTATTCAGAAGAACTATGTCCATCAGCCTTCACAGGTTGATTAGAGCTTCGATGGGCTCCTTTCTTGTCGTGTTTGCAGCTCCTTCCCGGAAGAGGGAGTATTGATACGTCTCAAACGTATCTATAATTTTTGATGCTCCATGCTTGTTTTTACACCATTTGCCTTGTGTTTCGTTACACTTCGTGGTGTGTTTATGCAATTTTCGGAACTAACCTACTAACAAGATGCCACAGTGCCAGTTCCCTATTTTCTGCTGTTTTTGTGTTTCAGAAACGCTACACAGGAAATATTCTCAGAATTGGACGAAACAAGTTTGAAACTCCTATTTTTCTCGGACGAAGGACGAGGACCAAACGGGAGCCGGAGAGGGGCCAGAGGCTGCCCACACCACAGGGGGGTGAGGCCCAGCCCCTGGCCGCGCCCACCCATGGTGAGGCCGCCCTGGTCTACCTCTGACGATGCCCCCTTACCTATAAGAAGCCTCCCGATGGAAAACCCTAAAACAATCAGCGTTTTTCCCAGAACAGTTCCACAGCTCCGCCACCGTCGAAGACAAATTACGGGGGACAGAAGTCTCTATTCCGGCACCTTGCTGGGATGGGGAAGTGCCCCTGGAGCCATCTCCATCGGTCTCCATCGCCGTCTCTGCCGTCTCCATCGACCTCACCGCCATCTCCATCAACCTTGCTGTCTCCTATGATGAGGAGGGAGTAGTTCTCCCCCGGGGCTGAGGGCTCTGCCGGTAGCTATGTGGTTCACCTCTCTCTCCCATAATGTGATCTTTATGTGATCGTGAGCTTTGTATCTAGTTGAATTGGTAGATGTTATTATTCAGATATTATGCTACTCCCGTGCTTTATTATTGTAAACTCCGGAGACACCTCGTATCGTAATGGGAAGGTGACTAGTGTGCTCATTATGTGTGTCTTTTTGGTTAATGTCTATGAATTGTTGGTGTTTGTTGGAACCATCTTTCACGGTGATAGTGTGGGACAATCTAATTTGGGTACATACGGACTTTGAGGAGTGCTTCGTAGCTCTACGCATGATTAGTGTTCATTTTCCATTGGAGAATTGTTTTGAGTTGCATATTGATGATAGTATCTATTGGTTCAATTATGTTACTTTGTTGGGAGTGTGTCCACTAGTGAAAGTATGATCCCTAGGCCTTGTTTCCAAGCATTGCACACCGTTTCCTTTCAGTTTTGTTACATGTTTGCTTGCAGCGATATTTATTTCAGATTACATTTACTACTTATAATCATCACTACTACTTGTATTTCACTATCTCTTCGCCGAACTAGTGCACCTATACATCTGACAAGTGTATTGGGTGTGTTGGGGACACAAGAGACTTTCTGTATCGTAATTGCAGGGTTGTTTGAGAGGGATAGCTTTGACCTCTTCCTCCCTGAGTTCGATAAACTTTGGGTGATCCACTTAAGGGAAACTTGCTGCTGTTCTACAAACCTCTGCACTTGGAGGCCCAAAACTGTCTACAAGAACAGACGCGTGCATAGACATCAAGATCTTTTCTGGCGCCGTTGCCGGGGCGGTAAGGTAAAATGTACTCGCATCCTCCTGTGTGAGTGCTCGGAGTTATTTCCTTTAGATTCTGCAATTATATCTTTTTGTTTCTTGTTTTTATTTTCACTAGTTTGGCTTAATGGAAAGTAAAGAGTTCTTTAGTATTTTTCTTGAGTTTAGATTTGAAGAGAAAATTGAAAAACCTTTGGAGCTTGTTTCGCATAGCAATGTTATTAGTACGAATGCTTTGAATAACGTTATTGCTAATGCTATAGAAAAGTCTAAGCTTGGGGAAGCTGGTTTTGTTAAGCATGATATTTTTAGTTCCCCAGCTTTACTGGAGAAAGTTTGCTCTGATAATATTTTATCTCCCATATGTGATGTTTCTAATGATGCTTGTGCTCCTCATCCTTTTAAAATACCTATGAAGATTGTTGAACGTGCTATGGATAACTGCTATTTAGGAGATGGAACTGTCCATCCTGGTGATCATTTGCTCTTTATACATGAATTATGCGAGTTGTTCCAGTGTGCAGGTATTTCAATGAACCAAGTTAAGAGGAAGCTATTCTCTTTATCACTGAAAGGCAGAGCTGAGGAATGGTATAAAACACTGAAGGATGGTCGATCTATTGACTGGGAGGAAATTGTACCTCTCTTTTATTCTAAATTTTATCCTTCTAGTGAGGTTTATAAAGATAGGAATTACATTTATAATTTTCATCCGCATGAGGGAGAAAGCATTGCCCAAGCGTGGGGAAGATTGAAGTTACTAATGCACAAATGTCCTATTCATGATCTTCTCCGTAATATTGTTATTAATAATTTTTATGCAAGGCTTTCAGGATATTACAAGGATTATCTAGATGCATGCTTTGATGGGTCTTTTACAAGCAAGGATGTTGACACCAAGTGGGATCTGTTTGAAACAATTCAAAACAATATTGAAGGTTGGGATAGCGACAAAGGTAAAGGATCAGGTATGAATTACGAGTTTGATTGCATTAAGTCTTTCGCTGAAACTGCTGATTTTCAAGAGCTTAGTGCTAAGTATGGTCTTGATCCTCAAATTATGATTGATTGCTTTAAAACCTTTGCTTCCCATATTAATGTTCCTAAAGGAAATGGGGACGTGTATCATGAACCTTTTAAGGACACTTGCGTAGAAAATGATATTGTTGTTGATGATTGCAATAAACATGCTCGAACCTCTGAAAGTCCTATTTCCTATAAGCATGTTAATTTTTGTGGAGTACATAGACCTTGTGAACAGAGTTACAACAAGGAAGATTATTGTGTCCACCACGCAAATGAAGAAACCCGAATGTGGCTCAGGGCTCTAGATGAGCTTGGTGAAAAGGTTTGTGAGCTTTATCCTTTTCTTTGTAAACTTTGCGATAAAACGGGTCACTTTAATTTTCAATGCTCTTTTAATCGAATGAGTACCGCAAATTTGTATTGTGATGACAAGATTACTCTCAATCAGCATGTAATATCCCAGCATCTAGGACCAAACGAAGGGTAGATCTAGGACTATTGTGCATTCATGCATCCTAAAACCTGGGTAAATTTTTCGCAAATTCTAAAACCTGAGAGAGCAAAGCTCCTTTCTAATCACCTATAGAGTTTAGGGGTTATTAGAATGCTAAGGGTTCTGCTATGATCTCTTGATATGGTTGTTTAATTGATTCAGGTAGTTTATTTTGATTGTTTAATTTATCTCAAAATTTGAATTCTTAAACATTAAAAAAAGAAATAACTCAATTATAAATTGAGTTGGATAAACAGGAATTGAATAAATAATAAAACAAGTTGAAATGTTACTTTATTGAAATCACACAATTATACAATGTCTTTACATTATTGATAATTTAAAAGAAGATTACAGAAGATAATAAAATAAAAAGAAACCTAAACCTAAACTATCTAAACTAATCTTCATGAAATCCATCTTCTAGATCTTCATAATCTGCAACCTGCAAAATAAAGTAAAATAAACAAAAGAAAATGATTAAGTGTTAGAGAATGTTACTCTCAGACTTTGGTAATTATATTACCATTTGCATCATTGAGTTTGAGTTTTGGACCAAGTTTAGTATCTGTTCTCATAACTTGGGTACAAAGCATCTGGGTACCAAGCAAATGCACATCACAGCCAGTAAAGGATCAGATCAAGCAGTGGTGACAAGCAGCACACAAGCAGCTCAGTCACAGAACTGAGAATGAGCTGCTGGCAGCACCTCAGCAGTTCAGCTGAGCCAGCAGCTGGGTAGATCAACACGGCCAAGAGCTAGCAGCTCTCATTCGTCAAACAGCACCAGCACGAAAAGAACACACAGTTCTTTCATAGCACACAAACACAGTACTAGTCATCCAGCAAAAGTCATGGAGTTGAACTGAAGCCCAAGATCAAGCTCAGGAGGAGAAGGACCAGCAACCAGCAGCATGTCCAGGAGGAGAAGGACAAGATCTAGGAGCTGAACCAGGAGCTGAACTAGGAGCTGAATCGGGAGGAGAAGGGCAAGCAAGAGCTAGCCACAACTCAACCAGTAGAAAGAGCAGATCAACCACAAGATCATAAACCACATCAGGTTGGCATTTTGCACCGGATATCAACGAATGTTTGATACACATGCAGCATCAAGCATGGTTATGTCATTGTAGATTTTCCTCAGACTGGCAAAGAAATGCTTTGCTCAGTTCATCATTGGAAATATGATTTCCAAAGCCAAAGTGAAATATTCATTTGAATAGCCTCAGCCATGGCTTCATAGGCAGATCACTGAAGCCATGAACACTCACAGGAGACTGGTGCTGGGCACATGACCTAAAGGCATGCACCTCAATCACACCAGTCAAGCCAGCAACAAATTTAAATCTAGCAGAGGACACTAAGATATGCAAAGCATCTCACTGCTAAACAAGTCTCAGACCAGCATCATTGACTCATCTATAAGAGGGGCAAGTTTCACCAATTCATCTTAGCAACAGCAAAGGGGGGTTGCTGGGCACATGTCCAAAGAGGACATGCACCTCAACACAACCCCATAGCATCCATTTAGTTCTCACAGAAACTAGCAAGTTTAAATCATTTTCCTTAGCTAGTCAGCTAGGAATCATTTTCAACAAAAGACTTGTTTCACTGAACTAAGAAATTCAGTTACACCATAGCTATTTCTGTCAGTTAAACATACTCTGACAGAGAACCTTGGTACAAACCATCATCACCTGATCAAGCAACTAGACAGCTAATTGAATCAGCATAGCAAGTCTACAACAAACACCAACTGAACCTTGCAATTGAGCAAAGTTCAGATTAACACTTCTGTCAGTAAGTGCACTGATAGAGAATTTGAGAGCAGCTAGGTATCACATGCTATAGCACAGCCACACTTAAACTGAACACAATCATCAAGCTAACAACATGCAGCAGCTAGAGCATCAGCATGGAGAGCTTGGCACTCGGCCAAGATGGCGAAGTACAGAGACCAGAGAAGAATAGGGTAGGTGGAGAAGGAGTCAAGCTCACCAGTCGCCCAGGTGCAGATCTGGTTAGCATGGCGAGGTAGGGCTCGCGCGGCCAACCAAGCGCGGCCTGGGGAAGACTTCACCGGAGCGGCAACGGCGTCACGAGGAGCAACCCCACCTGGGATACTTCGACTCGCGCATGCTCGGCCATCAACCAAATCAGCAGCACAGCTTCACCATGACCACCACAGAGAGGCGCAGCCAGCATCAGGAGAAGGCCGGTGACGAACCAAGTGCGGCGGCGTCAGCGGGTCGTTTTCCCGAGCGGGATCTCGCGTTCGATCTCCTCGGAGAGGGGGCGGTCGATGAATCTGCTTGGTGGAGACGAGAGAGGTAGGTGAGGGGAGTGTTTCGCCCAAGGTGGCGACGGTGGAGACCACCGAAGATGGCCGGAGAGGCCAGGCGATAGCGGCAGTGATCCAGTGTCGCCGGAGAGCTCGTGAGGAGCGAGAGGGGGAAATGAGGGGGCTGGGCTGGGTCGGTTGACCGACCCAGACCCGAGCCGGGTCGGCTTAACCGAGCCCAAGTGGGCCGGTTGGGCCAGTTGGACCAGTTGGGCCAAATCGGCCCTGGCCATTTGTTTAAATAAATTTCCAATTCAAATTTGAATGTTATTTCCTTTTTGAATTTAATTCAAACTCAAAACTCAAATAACATTGATAAAACAACTTCTTATTCTTTAATGAAATAAATATCAAAATAAATTCATATTTCGGAATTATTCTTTAAATCAAATTTTAAAAGCTTTGTAATTCTATTTTTCAAAAATCTTAATTATTATTTATATTAAAATTGAATTCCTTCTTTCAAAATTAAACCTTTTCCTTTTCAAATAATTTCAACAAAAGTTTATAAATTAAAAATCTGATTTCAAACCTTAATTAATTGTTTTAACACATAATTAGGGTAAAACACCCAAATAGTACTTTGTGTTTTGTTAAAACACTTAAACCCTAACAAGTCTTGGGTAAAACACACAAATAAGAAAACAAAGTTCATGAATCACCATGCATTGCATATCATTGCACATATCATCCATTTGCTCTTGAAACATTGTCCTTACCGGACAATGATTGAATTTTTGTAGAACAAGGAGATCAGGAGTATCACCAAGTATCTGACTCCATTACCTTTCAGTCACAAGGCAAGTTTATCTTGCTCATATCTCTTGATTGCACTGGTTTTGAAACTTCTTGCAAATTGTTAACTTCAAACTCTAACATTTCAAAAAGGGCTGGAAAACCTATTTTCATAAGTAATATGATTAGTGGTTATCGACCTGTGGTGATAACCTAGGAGGGCTGGCAGGTGGAACCATGGTAAGATGGTGGTGGTGGAGGTTCCACTTGCACAAGAAAGATAACCTAGGACTAATTACCAATGCCACAGTTATTCCGGTGCCGTAAAAACCGTGTCAACCAAAAGACTTGGAATGGGACGGGAAAGTCAGCTGTATCTTCTCTCGTTCGCATGTCAAAGGGCAGCCAGTTGCCGGTCGCGGTAGATCTTGTGGGACTACTTGCACATGGGTGGGACACCTCAGTTCTCACGGCACTGGTGTCTATGATGGTCTGCAAGAGGCGCCTAGGTACTTCATCGTTGGGGGTGAATATCAGGGGCATAACCTGCTATGCTTGAATTGGGTGGGCATGCGTTGTGCGGAGAAGGCAGTGATTGGCTTGGATCAATGACTGGGCCCCACACCATGGAAGTGTGGACGGGAATGTACACCCGGTTGTGCAGCAAGGCTTTGATCTCTTTTGGAAGGACACACCTCTGCAGAGTGTAAAAGGATGTGACATGTTACCCCTTGTTCTGGGAAGGAGCTGCGAACGCGGCAGGAAAGGTGCTCTCAAGGCACTACTACCTGTGTTGGCTGTTGGGCATAGCTTTCTAAAGTAAAAACAATCTTTCAAGAAACCCTTGATAAAACTCTGCATTTGCCTACGACTCTTTTGGGTCTGTGGCTGTAGCTAGTGCATATCACACAACTTCTTTCTAAAGAAACTTGCTGGGTAATGCTCGTTACTCACCCCAATCTCTTAAACCCTTGCTGGACTGTGAAGAGCTTGACGAAGCCACTCTGAACGCAATCGAAGGCCAGCAGGACATATTCTATGAGGAGCCAGATCTCTCTCGCGGCGTCGAAGGCGTGGATTACTTCATTCGCTACGGAGCATCCTCCGGCGAGGAGTCAGAGTGAAGGAGTACTAACTAGTATAGTAGTAGTGCAGCCGAGGAACCGAGCAACTATAGAATATGAATAAGTTGTTGAGTTCTTCTCTTGTTTAATTATTTGAAGCTTTCCAGTTGCTGTAAACACTAAGCACTTGAGGTGTTCTCTTTACGGGAGCATTTCGTTATCATCACGCTTTGGTTTGTAATAAAATGATGATTAGTTTGTATTTGGGCCCGCAATGTTTCTGCTGTACCATTCTGAGGGATGTAATATTTGTGGAGGCTTGTTCCACAAGTGTTATATCAACGACTTGCATACTACAACATGCAGTGGTATGCTAGGTCACTGATACGTCTCCAACGTATCTATAATTTTTGATGCTCCATGCTTGTTTTTACACCATTTGCCTATTGTTTTGTTACACTTAGTGGCACTTTTATGCATTTTCCGGAACTAACCTATTAACAAGTTGCCACAGTGTTAGTTCCCTGTTTTCTGCTATTTTTGTGTTTCAGAAGTGAAACACGGGAAATATTCTCGGAATTGGACGAAACAAGTTCCTGAAGTCTTATTTTACCTAGAAGCTTCCAGAGATCCGAAGAAGAGTAGGAGGGGGGCCACCAGGGCCCCACACACCAGGCTGGCGCGGCCAGGGGCCTGGCCGCGCCGCCATAGGGTGAGGGGGCCTGGCCCCTCCTCTGACATCGCCCCTTCGCCTATAAAGACCCCCCGACGGAAAAAACCTAAGGACCCGATCACTTTTCCAGAACACATCGCGATCCGCCGCCGCCGTCGACCCGAAGATTGGGAGGGTCCAGAAGCTCTTCCCGGCACCCTGCCGGAGAGGGGAATCGCCACCGGAGGTCTTCTTCATCGCCATGCTTGCCTCCGGAGCGATGAGTGAGTAGTCTACCTTGGACTATGGGTCCATAGCAGTAGCTAGATGGTTGTCTCCTCCACCATGTGCTTCATGTTTAGATCTCATGAGCTGCCCTACATGATTGAGATCACTGTTATGTAATTCTACATGTTTGGTTTGTTGGGATCCGATGAATATTGGTGTTTATGATTAAGTTGCTATACTGAATATTATCTTTTGTTATCTCTATGTTGTTTATGATCTTGCATGCTCTCCGTTGTTAGTAGCTATCTTGGCCGAGTAGTTGCTAGTGACTCCAAGAGGGGGTATTTATGCTCGATAGTGGGTTCATGCCTCTATTTAACCTGGGGGAGTGATAGAAACCTCTAAGGTTGTAGATGTGTTGTTGCTACTAGGGAGAAAACAACATTCATATGCTCAAGGGCATATGCTTTGTTTACATTACACACTTTGCTTAATGCAATTATCTGTTGTTCGCAACTTAATACTTGTGGAGTTCTTGGATTGATTCACCACAAGTGGATTATTAGTCATAGATGCAGTTGGATGGCGGTCTATGTATTTTGTTGTAATGCCCAGAGTAAATCTCATAGTGATCTTCTTGACATATCACATTTATCTTTATTCTATCAATTGCCCAACTGTAATTTGTTTACCCAGCATGTGTTATTTATCTTATGGAGAGACACCACTAGTGAACTGTGGATCCCGGTCCTATTTCCATCATATTGCTATCACCTATTTACTTTACTCGCACTGTTTACTTTACTCGCATACTCTATTGTTTTCCACTCGATACGCTCATAACCTTTGTTTCAAGCAAACCGGTGAGATTGACAACCTCATCGCAAGTTGGGAACGAAGTACTTGGTTGTGTTGTGTGCAGGTTCCGCGTTGCAGCTAGCAAGCAAAGCTTGGACGAGGCGCCATATATAAATTGTCCGGAGCTGCCGCAAGCTAGCAAGCATCACCTTCAGTCGTTTGTCTCTCCTCTCCAAGAACGATAAACCTTGGTTTCTTAACTGAGGGAAAACTAGCTGCTATACTCATCACACCTTACTCTTGGGGTTCCCAACGGGCTGGTTATTCACCACGCACAAGGATCGTCTGCTACACGCCAGCAGCTTCTTTTCTGGCGCCGTTGCCGGGGAGGAAGTAGAAGACTTCTGCGAGGGGAGTTTTCGCACGCACATCCTTTACTTTGTTATTGTTTTGCTTTACTTTATTTATTTTACCTGCATCATTTTATATCAAAAACCCAAAAAAATTAGAATCCTTGGTAGTTGTTATTTCTTTACTTTTAGTTTATCATGTTGATCCCTAAGTATGTTCTGGAGGACCTCTCAGTAGGTAGTGGTTCAATTATTGGAAAAAGTAACATTGAGGAGTTCTTTAATCACATTAGTATGCATGAGGAAGTTGAGGAGAAATATTTGGTTGAGCTAGCTCCTAGTATTGAAGTTGCTTCTGCTTATTTGATTCACATGTTAGAAACTAGGTTTGCTAGTCTTAATCCTTTTATGCAATACATGTTCCTTAAGCTTCATGAAATTGTGGATCCCGAAAAGAAAGCTTTTATCTTGGAAGCTTTGCGCTTAGAATTTAAAGATGTCGTTATTGAAGCTAGAAAGGTTCTTAAACGTTTTAATAAACTCGGTTCGCCTATAAATGTTATTGGTACTAACAATGAAGGAGCCGAAATACCTATACCTTGCAAGCTCTTGGGATTGTGTGAAGCTTTCGAAAATAATTTTGACTGGATCTGTCCTGAAAATCATTTTGATGAAAATAGTGTACCAAAGCATGATCACAAAGGGTCTTCTAAAACTTATGTGGATGAAATACAATGCCTTATTGACAAGACCTCTTCAGTTGATCTTGATGCTTCATCACTTGATGTTACTTGATTCGCAATTTTCTGCGCCTAGCTCAAAGGCGTTAAAGAAAAGCACTCTTGGGAGATAACCCAATGTTTTTACTTTCAGTACTTTTTCTTTTATTTGAGTCTTGGAAGTCATTAATACTGTAATGACCACTCCTTATCTTGTTTATTTCGTTTTTGTACCAAGAGAAGCCTCTCATTCGAGTGAGGTAAAGATTTGGGGATGTTGCTGTCCAGAAACTGTTTTTGGTGCTGCACCGTAAAAATTCGTATAAATTCTCTGAATATCTTTTGGACCTGCCATTTCTTGTGCATATGACCCAGGTTATATCCAAACTTTTTTTAGTTGAACACTTTTTTATTTGAGCAACAGAAAACCCCTCAAAAATTCGTCCTTTGTTAGCTGTTCAGTTTTGACAGATTTCTGCCAATATTTGTGTTTGCCACTTTATCGCTTTCTTTTGAGTTCTTTTGATCACGGAACTTTTAGAGAAGTTGCTACAGTAGTATTTACTATATATGTGGTGGTTTTGAGTTGAAACCTGAAGCAAAAAGAGGTTGATTATATGTTATGCCTGCACTAATGTTGCTAATAGAATTGTGTTTAGTTTTATATGAAGGAAGTTTTCAAGTGTAGGGATTGGAGAATGATGAGATGAGTTGAAGAATGGAAAAAAGCTCAAGCTTGGGGATGCCCATGCATCACCCCAAGAAATATCCAAGAAGTACAAGCGTCAAAGCTTGGGGATGCCCCCGAGGCACCCCTTCTTCGTCGGCAAAAATCAGGTCACCTTTCAAGACGCTATATTTTTATTGCTTCATGCACTATATGTTTTTCTTGGAGCGTCAGTTGTTTTAGTTTTCTTATTTAGTTTAGTTTGTTTGTTTGCTGCAATAAATGGTTGGACCCCAACAAATTTCTTTTGGATAAGTTGAACTCGTTTTCATTTGCCAAGAACACTCCGTTTTTCATTCTTACAATTTCATCGATTGTTCTTCTTTTTCCGCTACTGCTTTTGGTTTTCGTTTTTGCCTTGATTTGCGTTCAGACCTTGTCATATATTTTCATCAAGGTGGATTTTTGCCTCTGATCTTTATTGGTTTTCATCAAAAGAGGTGTCTTAAAAAATTTCAAATGGTGTTGGAAAAGAGAAAAAAGCTTTGTGCAAAATAGTGGTACAAGAAGGAGCTTGTGTAGACTGCGGCTTATGCTTTTTCATGTCATGCTTGATGTATTTTTGATAGTATGCTTAGTGGTTTTGCTGTAGCATGACTTGTATCAAATAACTGAGATTGCTTAATGAGCCTTTGAAAAAAAATCATGCGTTGTTTTTATTGTATGGAAGCATTATTTTGGTTTTCTCCTTGATGCTTTATTTGGGTTGACTTGGCGCATGCTCACACATGTTAGACTCTTACAAAGTCGCCAATAGCCTTCATGATCATTTAGTTTTTGAATTTTGATGCCATCTTATGATTCTTTTAATGTCGCTTTGTCGCTTTGCATGATTATGGCCATTATTGCTCTCTTAGTTGGTCGCTCCCAGTCTTTTGCTAGCCCTCGCCTTGTACTGAGTATGCGCTCTACTCATGCATCCAACTCCTAAAACCCAAAGTTTTCCAAAGTGTCAACCATACATACCTACTAGCAATTTGCTATTCCAAGTAAATTTGACTTGCTTTTATTTTCTCTTCAAATTAAACTCTTACCAGTGTTATGCGAAATTCGGTCAGTAAAGCTCTCACGAACCGGAAGGCACACTTTACTTTTTCCTGTTCTTAAAAATTTGACATTGTGGTCTTTTATGTTGAGTTGTTATGCTTGCAAGTTGTAAGTTGGATTCTAGCCCAGCCATGCTGTCATGGGGCAAGCTTTCAACATTGCACTTCTTATTTGAGTTGATATCGTGATCTTTTGTTTATGGATGCCCACGGTGTGAAATGAATTGGAAATCTTGTGGGGATCATGGAGTTTGTATATGTGTTAGGGAAACGCCGGGCCGCTAATCTAAGCCATGCATAATTCATGGTGGAAATTTGCAGCATACCCATGGTGAACATTCGACGACGCATCTCACAATAAAAAGCTAAACAAAAGGCATATAAAAGAGATGTCGAGGTGTTCATTGTCTGCTTGTCCTGTCATTTTGGTGTGGGCTTGTTCCATGTCATCGGGCACGGAGGTACCCCATTGGCGGTTCTCAATGATATGCATATACTTACAATGACAAGAGCCTTGCTTGGGACTCTAAGTAAAGTAGCATGAGGTTTGGGTACTCGTATTCATGGGACACGAGGTTTTCAACCTATGATTTGTCAAGCATATGCATCATAATTGTTCTCGCATTAACTTTAACCATTCAAGATGCTTATAATGGGGGCAATGAGAGCTCAAAGCCGGTAAGTACCATAATTTTTGAAGGTTATAAAACTTGCAATCACTGCTTCCCTCTGCGAAGGGCTTTTCTTCTACTTTTATGTTGTGTCACCACCTTCTACCTTTATGCACCGTCTAAGAGAGCATAGTTGTCATTCTTAGTGTGATATGCATTGTCCCAAAGTTCATTGATTGATTCATATTGTTGGTTTCACTTGTTCTCAAATTATTTGTATCTAGTCGCCCTCTTAAACTTGAAGGTGTCCTATGCATTTATGTTTTGTCTCTTTGAAGGACAAGCTGAAAACCATTTGTATGTTTTTCCTTATGATTTGAACACATGTTTGACTTTCATTGTTTCATTTTCATGATCTTTTGTTTGTGTTCATTTGCATGTTTACAACATGGTTGCTAAGTTCTTATTGTCGAGATTATATCTTCATGCCCATGTTTTAAGTTCTTTGGATCCCAGCTCACAAATGCTTACATATGTGATCAAGATTGTGTAGATGCATGTCACCTCAAAAATTATTTTTTTGTTATCACTTACCTACTCAAGAACGAGCAGGAGTTAAGCTTGGGGATGCTTGATACATCTCCAACGTATCTATAATTTTTGATGCTCCATGCTTGTTTTTACACCATTTGCCTATTGTTTCGTTACACTTAGTGGCACTTTTATGCATTTTCCGGAACTAACCTATTAACAAGTTGCCACAGTGCCAGTTCCCTGTTTTCTGCTGTTTTTGTGTTTCAGAAGTGATACACAGGAAATATTCTCGGAATTGGGCGAAACAAGTTCCTGAAGTCTTATTTTACCCGGAAGCTTCCAGAGATCCGAAGAAGAGTAGGAGGGGGGCCACCAGGGCCCCACATGCCAGGCTGGCGCGGCCAGGGGCCTGGCCGCGTCGTCATAGGGTGAGGGGGCCTGGCCCCTCCTCTGACATCGCCCCTTCGCCTATAAAGACCCCCCGATGGAAAAAACCTAAGGACCCGATCAATTTTCCAGAACACATCGCGATCCGCCGCCGCCGTCGACCCGAAGATCGGGAGGGTCCAGAGGCTCTTCCCGGCACCCTGCCGGAGAGGGGAATCGCCACCGGAGGTCTTCTTCATCGCCATGCTTGCCTCTGGAGCGATGAGTGAGTAGTCTACCTTGGACTATGGGTCCATAGCAGTAGCTAGATGGTTGTCTTCTCCACCATGTGCTTCATGTTTAGATCTCATGAGCTGCCCTACATGATTGAGATCACCGTTATGTAATTCTACATGTTTGGTTTGTTGGGATCCGATGAATATTGGTGTTTATGATTAAGTTGTTGTACTGAATATTATCTTTTGTTATCTCTATGTTGTTTATGATCTTGCATGCTCTCTGTTGTTAGTAGCTATCTTGGCCGAGTAGTTGCTAGTGACTCCAAGAGGGGGTATTTATGCTCGATAGTGGGTTCATGCCTCTATTTAACCTGGGGGAGTGACAGAAACCTCTAAGGTTGTAGATGTGCTGTTGCTACTAGGGAGAAAACAACATTCATATGCTCAAGGGCATATGCTTTGTTTACATTACACACTTTGCTTAATGCAATTATCTGTTGTTCGCAACTTAATACTTGTGGAGTTCTCGGATTGATTCACCACAAGTGGATTATTAGTCATGGATGCAGTTGGATGGCGGTCTATGTATTTTGTTGTAATGCCCAGAGTAAATCTCATAGTGATCTTCTTGACATATCACATTTATCTTTATTCTATCAATTGCCCAACTGTAATTTGTTTACCCAGCATGTGTTATTTATCTTATGGAGAGACACCACTAGTGAACTGTGGATCCCGGTCCTATTTCCATCATATTGCTATCACCTGTTTACTTTACTCGCACTGTTTACTTTACTCGCATACTCTATTGTTTTCCACTCGATACGCTCATAACCTTTGTTTCAAGCAAACCGGTGAGATTGACAACCTCATCGCAAGTTGGGAACGAAGTACTTGGTTGTGTTGTGTGCAGGTTCCGCGTTGCAGCTAGCAAGCAAAGCTTGGATGAGGCGCCATATATAAATTGTCCGGAGCTGCCGCAAGCTAGCAAGCATCACCTTCAGTCGTTTGTCTCTCCTCTCCAAGAACGATAAACCTTGGTTTCTTAACTGAGGGAAAACAAGCTGCTATAATCATCACACCTTCCTCTTGGGGTTCCCAACGGGCTGGTTATTCACCACGCACAAGGATCGTCTGCTACACGCCAGCAGTCACCGCACAGCATGATGAGCTTACTTTGTTTTTGGAGTGTGAAGAGATATCTAGAAAGATTTCTTTGGTTGATATGAGAGATGTTGATATTAATAGCACCCTTCGTGGTTGTCATCTCTATTGTGCTAAATATTGCCTCACAAATTCTTACATACAAAATCTAATAAAGCATGATGTTTTGCCAAGCTATGACAGGACTAATAGATGTTTCTATCTTATTAATAGAGAGGAGGAATCCTCCAAAGTTTCTTCTGTTGTTCCTGTCAGTAAACCAGATTATGTGGAGAAGATGCCTTTCCCTCCTAAAGGATATGTGGAGAAGATGCTCTTCAAGTCTCTCCCTCCTAAAGGATAGAGTAAGAAGAGTATGAAGAAGAAGAGGAGTAAAAGGCGAGAGGACACGGTATTTTCCCCTAAGCATTATGATCCCGCTATAGATTATGATAATTCTGATTGGGATGATGTTCCTATGCCTGTTACCTATGTTAGTGATCATGATTGGGAAAAGCACTCTACTTTTGATATTGAAAATCTTTTTGGTACCAATTCTAAGGTTAATAATTGTTGTACCATTAGTACTATCCATGTTCCTTCTTATGATGATATGTTTGATGAATATGCTTTGCGAAATAGCTGTTCTCTAGCCTGTGATGATACTAAACCTCTAGTTTATGATGGTTATGATGATGGGTATAATATTTTCAGTTTACCTACTTTTGAGGAGAAAATTAGTTATGATTACAATATGCCTCCTGTTTTTGATGATTATGGTGATGAGAATAATTATTCTGTTGAATCTGCTCCTACTACGATTGTTCATGTGGGGAGTATTAATTCTTTTACGCATGTGACTCATGATAGGGATGCTTTATGTGATAGTTATATTGTTAGTTCTATTCATGATGCTACTGAAAGTTATTATGAGAGAGGGAAACATGGTTTGATGGATCTCAACAATATTGAGTTTCCCCTCTTTATGTTGCAACTCTTGAAGTTGTACTTGTTTTGCCTTTCTATGCTTTTTGCTTTGCGCTTTCATGACTTGTCTCTTTACAAGATTATTTTTCATAGGAAGTGGTTCAGATTTAAATGTCTTTCACATTTGCTTTTTGATGCTCTCTATTGCTTCAAGTTCTTATATGGCACCTTTGCCTTAAGCTCTTATATGACGCCCACATGAGCATCTTTGCAAATTACTGCGCCTAGCTCAAAGGCGTTAAAGAAAAGCACTTTTGGGAGATAACCCAATGTTTTTACTTTCAGTACTTTTTCTTTTATTTGAGTCTTGGAAGTTATTACTACTGTAATAACCGCTCCTTATCCTTTTTATTTCGTTTTTGTGCCAAGAGAAGCCTCTAATTTGAGTGAGGTAAGATTTGGGGATGTTGCTGTCCTAAAATAGTTTTCGGTGCTGCACCGTAAAAATTCGTGAAAATTCTCAGAATATCTTTTGGACTTGCGATTTCTTGTGCATATGCCCCAGGTTATATACAAACTTTCATTAGTTGAACACTTTTTTATTTGAGCAACATAAACCCCTCTAAAAATTCGAACTTTGACAGCTGTTCTGTTTTGACAGATTTCTGCCAATATTTGTGTTTGCCGCTTTATCGCTTTCTTTTTTAGTTCTTTTGATCACGGAACTTTTGGGGAAGTTGTTACAGTAGTATATGCTTTATACATGGTGGTTTTGAGTTGAAACCTGAAGCAAGAAGGGTTGATTCATTGATATGCTTATACTAATGTTGCTAATAGAATTATGTTTAGTTTTGTATGAAGGAAGTTTTCAAGTGTAGGGATTGGAGAATGATGAGATGAGATGAAGAATGGACAAAAGCTCAAGCTTGGGGATGCCCATGTCACCCCAAGAAACATCCAAGAAGTACAAGCATCAAAGCTTGGGGATGCCCCCGAGGCACCTCCTTCTTCATTGGCAAAAATCAGGTCACCTTTCAACACACTATATTTTTATTGCTTCATGCACTATGCGTTTTTCTTGGAGCGTCAGTTGTTTTTGCTTTCAGTTTTCTTTTGTTTTGTTTGCTCCAATAAATGGTTGGATCACATCATGTTCTTTTTGGAGGAGATGAACTTCGTTTTTCATTGCCAAGAACACTCTAGTTTTCACTCTTATCGTTCAACGAGTGTTCTCTTTTTCTGCTACTGCGTTTAGCCTTTGTTTTTCGTCTTGATTTTTGTTCAGATCTTGTTTTATCTTTGCATCAAGGTGTATTTTTACCTCTGGTCCGTGTTGGTTTTCATCAAAATAGTTGTTTATAAAAAAGTTTGAATGGTGTTGGAAAAGAGAAAAAGCTTTATGCAAAAAAGTGGTACAAGAAGGAGCTTGTGTAGACTGCGGCCTAGGCTTTTGCATGTCGTGCTTGATGTCTTTTTGATAGTATGCTTAGTGGTTTTGCTGTAGCATGACTTGTCTCAAATGACCGAGATTGCTTAATGAGCCTTTGAAAAAATCATGCGTTGTTTTAATTATTTGGAAGCATTATTTTGGTTTTCTCCTTTGATGCTTTATTTGGGTTGACTTGGCGCATGCTCACACATGTTTGACTCATACAAAATCTCCATTGCCTCTATGATCATTTAGTTTTTGACTTTTGATGCCATCTTATGCTTCTTTTAATGTCGCTTTGTCGCTATGCATGATTATGGCCGTTATTGCTCTCTTAGTTGGTCGCTCCCAGTCTTTTGCTAGCCCTCATTTTGTACTGAGTATGACCTCTACTCGTGCATCCAACTCCTAAAAACCAAATTGTTCCATTGTGTCCACCATACATACCTATTAGCAATTTGCTATTCCAAGTACATTTGACTTTCTTTTATCTATCCTTTAAATTAAACACTTTTTGGTGTTATGTGAAAATTGGTCAGTAACGCTCTCAGGAACCTGATGGCACACTTTACTTTTCTCGTTTTAAAATTTTGACATTGTGGATCTCTTATGTTGAGTTGTTATGCTTGTAAGTTGTAAGTTGGAAATTAGCCCAGCCATGCTGTCATGGGGCAAGCTTTCAACATTGCACTTTCTTTCATTTGAGTTGATATCGTGATCTTTTATTTATGGATACTCACGATGTGATATAAGTTGGGAATCTTGCGGGATCATGGAGTTTTTATATGTGTTAGGGAAACGCCTGGGCCGCTAATCTAAGCCATGCATAATTCATGGTGGAAATTTATAGCATGCCCATAGTGAACATTCGACGACGCATCTCACAATAAAAAGCTATACCAATGGTAAATAAAAGAGATGCCGAGGTGTTCATTGTCTGTTTGTCCTGTCATTTTGATGTGGGCTTGTTCCATGTCATCGGGTACGGAGGTACCCCATTGGCGGTTCTCGATGATACACATATATTTACAATGACAAGAGCTTGCTTGGGACTCTAAGTCGAGTAGCATGAGGTTTGGGTATTCGTATTTCACGGGACACGAGGTTTTCAACTTATGATTTGTCAAGCATATGCAACATAAGTGTATTCGCATTAACTTTAACCATTCAAGATGCCTATGATGGGTGCAATGAGAGCTCAAAACCGGTAAGTTCCATAATTTTTGAAGGTTTATAAAACTTGCAATCACTGCTTCCCTCTGCGAAGGGCCTTTCTTTTACTTTTATGTTGAGTCACCACCTTCTATCTTTATGCACCATCTAAGAGAGCATAGTTGTCATTCTGAGTATAATGTGTATTGTCCCAAAGTTTTCATTGATTGATTCATGATATTGGTTTCACTTGTTCTTAAATTACTTGTATCTAGTCGCCCTCTTAAACTTGAAGGTGTCCTATGCATTTATGTTTTGCTCTCTCATGAAGGACAAGCTGAAAACCATTGGTATGTTTTTCCTGATGATTTGAACACACGTTTGACTTTTATTGTTTCATTTTCATGATCTTTCGTTTGTGTTCTTTTTCATGTTATAACATGGTTGCTAAGTTTCTTCTATCAAGACAATATCTTTCATGCCCATGTTTTAAGTTCTTTTGATCCCAGCGTACAACGCTTACATAGTTGATCAAGATTGTGTAGGTGCATGCACCTCAAAAATTATTTCTTTTGTTATCACTTACCTACTCGAGGACGAGTAGGAGTTAAGCTTGGGGATGCTGATACGTCTCAAACATATCTATAATTTTTTATGCTCCATGCTTGCTTTTACACCATTTGCCTTGTGTTTCATTACACTTTGTGGCATTTTTATGCAATTTCCGGAACTAACCTACTAACAAGATGCCACAGTGCCAGTTCCCTGTTTTCTGCTATTTTTGTGTTTCAGAAATGCTACACAGGAAATATTCTCAGAATTGGACGAAACAAGTTCGGAAACTCCTATTTCTCTCGGACGAATGACGAGGACCAAACGGGAGCCGGAGAGGGGCCAGAGGCTACCCACACCATAGGGGGGCGCGGCCCAGCCCCTGGCCACGCCCACCCATGGTGAGGCCGCCCTGGTCCACCTCTGACGATGCCCCTTTCGCCTATAAGAAGCCTCCCAACAAAAAAACCCTAAAACAATCGGCGTTTTTCCCAGAACAGTTCCGCAGCTCCGCCGCCGTCGAAGACAAATTTCGGGGGACAGAAGTCTCTATTCCGGCACCCTGCCGGGACGGGGAAGTGCCCCCGGAGCTATCTCCATTGGTCTCCATCATCGTCTCTGCCGTCTCCATCGACCTCAACGCCATCTCCATCAATCTTGCTGTCTCCTATGATGAGGAGGGAGTAGTTCTCCCCCGGGGCTGAGGGCTCTGCCGGTAGCTATGTGGTTCACCTCTCTCTCCCATGATGTGATCTTTATGTGATCATGAGCTTTGTATCTAGTTGAATTGGTAGATGTTATTATTCAGATATTATGCTACTCCCGTGCTTTATTATTGTAAACTCCGGAGACACCTCGTATCGTAATGGGAAGGTGACTAGTGTGCTCATTATGTGTGTCTTTTTGGTTAATGTCTCTATGAATTGTTGGTGTTTGTTGGAACCATCGAGTGCGTTTACGGTGATAGTGTGGGACAATCTAGTTTGGGTACATACGGACTTTGAGGAGTGCTTCGTAGCCCTACGCATGATTAGTGTTCATTTTCCATTGGAGAATTGTTTTGAATTGCATATTAATGATAGTATCTATTGGTTCAATTATGTTACTTTGTTGGGAGTGTGTCCACTAGTGAAAGTATGATCCCTAGGCCTTGTTTCCAAGCATTGCACACCGTTTCCTTTCAGTTTTGTTGCATGTTTGCTTGCAGCGATATTTATTTCAGATTACATTTACTACTTATAATTATCACTACTACTTGTATTTCACTATCTCTTCGCCGAACTAGTGCACCTATACATCTGACAAGTGTATTGGGTGTGTTGGGGACACAAGAGACTTTCTGTATCATAATTGCGGGGTTGTTTGAGAGGGATAGCTTTGACCTTTTCCTCCCTGAGTTCGATAAACCTTGGGTGGTCCACTTAAGGGAAACTTGCTGCTGTTCTACAAACCTCTACACTTGGAGGCCCAACACTATCTACAAGAACAGATGCGTGCGTAGACATCAAGTATCCAGATACTTTCTTATACTCTACAGAGGTGGTCACTTGTACCCATAGGAGATCAACGCCTTGTTGCACAACCGAGCTGCAGGCTTCGTCCACACTTCCTTGGTGTGGGGCCCAGTCGATGATTCGAGCCGATTACTATTCCTTCTCGCGACCGTGCATACCCACCCTTTTGCGGCTCGAACTTCGGTTCGCTACCCTCACCGATCTACACTTTGGTAGTTGCCGACCTCGGCATACTTGTCCTTCCGGACAATGAGTTACCCCCACCGGTTTGGTTACTGTGACGCCCCACTTTGGATTGGTAACAGCTTGCACACTCACAACAGTCACAATAGTAGCCTTGCTCCTCCTCAAAATCTATTCAATTCAAACAATCAAGCAATCAATATTCTATTTCTAATGACAATCATAGACATGTATGCATGTATGCATGTATGCAAAGGTCATTTTATTTTCACACACTAAGTGAGTGTGTGAAATGTTGTATAGGATGGAACATGAGGCTTTTGAAAACAAGTGTGGTGTTAGAGAGGATTTTATTAAATAATTAACAAGGCATTAATAAAAGTTCATTTGATGCAAAAGGACAATACTTTGGAAAAAGGTTCAGGTTTGTACTGTACTGCAAAAATAAGTTTGAGCTACCACTGGTTAGGTGACAGTAACTTGAAGCCACTGCAAGTGGTTTCACTCAAAAATAGTTTTTAGAAAACAAATGGTAAAGAAAATAGTGATTTGAACACTTTTAACAGTAGCAAGTTTGTGCACGTATTAACTTTGAAAACTTTAGCTTCTGGGGTGTTCTAATTGTTCCAAGGATTCCATAGACTACAAATTTGTAGCATTTGGACTCACAGAACAAAAGTTATGAATTTATTATCAAACCGAAGGTTTGATTCAGATCTGACGATGGATTCAAAATGAACCCATAAAATAATAAGTTTTATTGCATTATTGGATTCTACACATCCTAAGGATTCCAACGAGGTATTATTTGTAATTTTTGGCCAAGTATTTTATTTTCTATCGATTTTACAAGATCTGCAACAAAACAGGGATTTGAATTCGAATTTGAAATCGATTTTGACTGGATTGACCGGGCGTGGGCTGACTGGTCGCGACGTGGCGCGACATCATTGGTCGATACCGTTTCGGGATTTTAGATATAATCTTGGCCGAGCGATGCAGATCCGATGGCTGGAGATGGAGAGGAACAGTGGAGGCTCACCGGCGAGACAAGGTCCGGCGAGGGGGTCCAGGTGGTATACGGCGAGCTTGCTCCGGTGACGAATGTCGGCGATGGAGTGGTGGACGGTGTTCTGCGGACGACGGCGAACTCGAATCCTTGGTCGTTGACGACTGGAGCTTCCCGAGGCGACGGTGATGCGCGGCTGGAGATGACGGCGGCCTCGGTGATCGTCGGGGAGCTCGAAATGCTGCAGAAAAAGGCGGGGTAATGGTGTCATTTGATGCGCCAGAGAGAGGGAAGGAGGATAGGGGAGTCGAGGAGCGAGGGGAGGCTTCACCGCGTGGATGCCGACGAAAATCGGCAGCGTGTCTGCACGGTCTCCGGCGAGGAATTTCACCAGCCTGGCGGCTTCGAATCGAGAGGGGAGGGGAGGAGAAGGGAGAGGGGGTGAGGGGCTTTATAGGCGAGGTCGTAATGGCCAATCAAGGCGCGAGTAACGCCGGGGAGAGTAACGCCGGCGAGGTTACTACAGAGTGAAGAGAGAGGGAGAGATTTCCGGGGGAGGGATGACAGGTGGGTCCCGCTTGGCGGTGAGAGAGGGGAGGGGTGAGCTGGGCTGGTTCGGCTCGGGGCGGTCTGGGCCGGCTGGCTTCCCGGGTGCGGCCCAGTTGGGCTCCTGGCCTCTTTCTTTTATTTTTTTCCTTCTGCTTTCTTTTTCTTTTGTTCTGAATTTCTGTTTTGAGTTTTGAAAAAGCTCTACTATTCAGATTTGAGTAAAAGCAAGGCTGACCACTTCTGGTCTTTAAAAAGTGTGTTCAGAACCCATAAACTAGAGGTTTTGTGATAAGATGGAAAAGAAATAATTTGTAAGAACTTTTAAATATAGGGTTCAAATAACTAGGAAGTTAAGATTTATAACTTCCCACTATTTGGTTTTCAAAAAGGAAATTACTAGTGGAAAAATAAAATAGCTCCATAACAATGGAACTTATTTTTAAATACTTTCTTTCTGGAACCTTTTTGTTTCAAAAAAAAATTGGGGCAAAAAGGTATTTGAAAACAATATTCTATGAAAGATTAAGATTCAAAACTTTGGAAAAGATCTTGAAATGCAATATGCCATGAATGCATGATGAAAATTTTATTTTTTTGAAATTTTGGGATGTTACAGACTAACCCCCTTAAGATGAAGCTCGCCCTCGAGCTTCGGAAAGGCTAGCAAATAGGTGTGGGTGTTCTTCTCGAAGGGTATCTTCATGCTCCCAAGTGGCTTCCTCTTCAGTGTGGTGACTCCACTGTATTTTGCAGAACTTGATGGTTTTGGTGCGTGTAGTTCTTTCTGCTATCTCGAGTATCTTGATGGGTTTCTCCTCATAAGTTAGATCACTTTCTAGTTGAACTTCCTCGAGGGGTACCGTATCGTTCAATGGTGTTTCTGACATCTCTGGATGACATTTCTTTAGCTGGCTTACGTGGAACACGTTGTGTACGGCCGAAAGAATTTCGGGTAGTTCCAATTCATAGGCTACTTCTCCTTTGCGGGATAGGACTTTGAATGGTCCTATAAATCGGGGCGCTAACTTACCCTTAATACCAAACCTCTTAACTCCACGAAGGGGTGACACTCTGAGATATGCTCTGTCTCCTACTTCATAGATGATTTCTCTACGCTTGCTATCCGCGTAGCTCTTCTGACGGGATTGAGCGATCTTCAGTCTATTCTTGATCAGTTTAACCTTTTCTTCAGCCTCTTGAATGATGTCGGGTCCGAAGATACTTCGTTCTCCTACACCACTCCATAGTAGGGGTGTAGTACATTTCTTGCCGTACAAGGCTTCAAAAGGTGCCATCTCAATACTGGCTTGATAGTTGTTGTTGTAGGAAAACTCTGCGTAAGGCAAGTTGTCATCCCAACTAGACCCATAGTCCAGAGCACACGCTCTCAGCATATCTTCCAAAATCTGGTTTACTCTTTCTGTTTGTCCATCTGTCTGTGGGTGGAATGCTGTGCTGAATTCCAGCCTAGTTCCAAGTGATTCATGAAGTTGTTTCCAGAAGTGAGAGGTAAATTGGGTTCCTCTATCAGACACGATGCTCTTGGGAACACCATGGAGGCTTACAATCCTCTTCATGTAGATATCAGCTAACTTTGCACTAGTGTAAGTGGTCTTTACTGGTATGAAATGAGCTACCTTGGTCAAACGATCAACTATAACCCAGATTGAGTCATATCCTGATTTTGTGCGGGGTAACCCAGTGATGAAGTCCATACCAATTTGATCCCATTTCCAATTCGGCACCTTCAGTGGTTGAAGTAGTCCGGCTGGCTTCTGATGTTCAGCTTTTACCTTACTGCACACATCACATTTGGCTATATACTCGGCAATGTCTCCTTTCATATTGCTCCACCAAAATCTTTCTTTCAAGTCTATGTACATCTTGGTATTACCAGGATGAATCGAGTATGGGGTTTCATGGGCTTCTTGGAATATCAATCTTCTAATATCAGGGTCATCAGGTACACAGATACGTTTTTCAAACCAGATAGTTCCTTGCTCATCTTCGCTAAAGCCTTTAGCTTTGTCTTTTCTCATGTTTCCTTTGATCCTCTCAATTTCTTTATCCCCTTTCTGTGCTTGGCGTATTCTGTCCATCAGGGTTGGTTGCACTACTAGCGATGCTACGTGACCTTGTGGCACTACCTCCAGGCTGAGGTCTCTTAGATCCTTACATAGATCTTCTGGCAGCACTTCTGTAGATAGACAGTTCACATAGGCCTTACGGCTCAAGGCATCAGCTACTACATTTGCTTTACCAGGATGGTATTGCAAACTCAAGTCGTAATCTTTGATGAGTTCTAACCATCTTCTTTGTCTCATGTTGAGGTCCTTCTGAGTAAAGATGTACTTCAAGGTTTTGTGGTCGGTGAAGACTTCACATCTCTTTCCCAGCAAATAATGTCTCCAAATCTTCAAGGCGTGGACAACGGAAGCTAACTCAAGGTCATGAGTTGGATAGTTGAGCTCATGTTTCTTGAGTTGTCTAGAAGCATAGGCTGCTACTCTGCCATCTTGCATCAATACACTTCCTAGACCTTGACGAGAAGCGTCGCAATACACCTGAAATTCCTTTTCTATATCTGGTAAGCACAGAACAGGTGCAGACACCAATCTCTTTTTCAACTCTTGAAAACTATTTTCACAAGCTTCAGTCCATTCAAACTTCTTTTCTTTCTTCAACAACTCAGTCATTGGTTTAGCTATCTTTGAAAAGTTCTCAATGAATCTCTGGTAGTATCCGGCCAATCCCAAGAAACTACGAATTTCCCCAACATTCTTGGGTGGTTCCCATTCCGTTACTGCGGTCACTTTGGCTGGGTCGACTGCAATTCCCTCCTTGGATATAATGTGTCCAAGGAATCCTACTTCACTGAGCCAAAACTCACATTTGTTGAATTTAGCATATAACTTGTGTTCTCGGAGTCTCTCCAATATTGCACGTAGGTGTTTTTCATGATCTTCCTTGCTTTTTGAGTAGACCAGTATGTCGTCAATGAAGACAACGACAAACTTATCTAGAAATTCCATGAACACTTTGTTCATCATGCTCATGAAGTATGACGGTGCATTGGTTAAACCAAAAGGAATCACCGTATATTCATACGAGCCATATCTAGTGACGAAGGCTGTCTTGGGAATGTCATGTTCTCTAATCTTGAGCTGAAAGTATCCAGATCTAAGGTCTATCTTGGAAAACACGCTAGCTCCTTCCAACTGATCAAACAAATCATTGATTCTTGGTAGTGGATATTTGTTTTTGATGGTCACTTCGTTCAACGAACGATAGTCCATCACTAAACGCTGACTCTTATCTTTCTTCTCAACAAACAGCACTGGCGCTCCCCATGATGACGAACTTTCTCTAATGAATCCCTTTCCTAACTGTTCTGATAGTTGTTTCTTGAGTTCTTTCAACTCGTCGGTGGACATAGGGTAAGGTCTCTTTGCTATTGGGCCTGTGCCAGGCAGCAGATCAATGAGAAACTCTAGATCTCTGTCAGGTGGCATTCCTGGTAGTTCATCCGGGAACACATCTGGGTATTCATTCACTATGTGCACTTCATCTAGGCTAACCCCCTTAAGATGGTTTAGCCTAATATCATTAAAATCCAGTTGGGATTTGTATCTAATTCTTCTCCCTTCGGGGGTGGTAAGTGTAATTGCTCTGTTCACACAGTCTATGACTCCTCCATAGGTAGTCATCCAATCCATGCCCAAGATTACATCTAAACCCTGCGAGTCTAGAATTACTAAATGAGTTGGGAACTTATATTTACCAATCTCCAAAATCAGATCCCTGCAACTAGCGTTGGCTATCAACTCTCCACCAGGGGAACTTACTTTAATGGTTTTTCCTATGTTTTTAGTAGGGAAACCATTTTTGTTTGCAAAAGTCCTTGATATGAATGAATGCGATGCTCCAGTATCAAGTATAACTAATGCTGTAAATGAGTTGAGAGGAAACATACCCATCACTGCATCAGGTTCATTCATCACCTCTTCCACATTGAGGTGGTTCACTTGGCCCTTCTGGAATGGGTTGGGCTTAGCAAGTTCAACGGTCTTGTTTTCTGGGCAGCTGGTGGAATAATGCCCAGGCTTTTTGCACTTGAAGCAAGTGATGCCTGAGAGATCCTTCTTGGGTTCAGTGTTGTGGCAATGCTGGCTGTTGTGTCCGCTGTGTTGTCCACTGGAGCTATTTCCCTTGAATCCTCCGTTATGCTTATGACCGCTGAAGTGATTACCATTTCCTTTGTTGAAACGATTCCCATGCTTATGGAAGTTGCCATGACCACTGCTCTCAGATGAGTGGTGCTTCTTGTGGAATGGTTCCACATGGTTCTTGTTGTTACTGAACTTCCTCTTACGGTTCTCCTCTTTCTTGATGTTGTTGTCCAGGGTGATGGCCGGATCAAGTAGAGACTGATAGTTTGGAGCATAGGCCACTGACAGGGGTATTTTGAGTTCTCCCTTGAGCCCGCTGAGGAACTTTTCCTTCCTCTTTGCATCAGTATCAATATCTTCAGGTGCATACCTGGACAGAGCACAGAAGTCATCCATGTATTCCTTCAGAGTTCTTCCACCCTGACGCAGACCACGGAATTCTTCCTTCTTCACATTTATAGTGCCCGAGGATATGTGGGCAGTACGAAAACCTTCTCTGAATGTGTTCCAGTCCAGATGATCTATTGGATGGGTAACCTGATATGTCTCCCACCACATTGCTGCGGGTCCTTCCAGTAAGTGAGCAGTGAAGCGCACTTTTTCAGCATCAGTGCACTCACAGGTGGTCAGATCCTTGTTGACCGAACGCAGCCAGTCATCAGCTACTATTGGCTCCGTAGCAGATGAGAACTTGTTGGGTCTCAGCCTTAGAAACCTTGCCAATCTATCCACCTGGGGTGAGGGTGGCGGCGGTGGTGGCGGAGGATTGTTATTGTTGTTATTATTGTTGTTTGCATTCGTCTGGAAGAACTGGGTCATCATTTGCATCAGCTGGGCCTGAGCTGCCACTAGTTGCTGAATTGCCGCATTGGTGTCATTGTTGTTGTTTCCATCGTTGTCGTTGTTGTTTGGTGCACGTCGTGGCGGCATCTGAGGTAAGGTATAGCATAGATGAGTATTAGACAGATAAAGCTAAAAGGAGTAAAAATCCTACCCATGCACAATACAACAAACCAACCACAAACAATAAACAAACACAACCTCTTGATTTAAAAGCTTTAATTTGCAAAGGGTACGACTTGACAAGTTTTAGAAGTAAGTACTAAGAGTTCGAAAAAGTAAACGATCGATGGTACTGTTATACCAACATGGTAAGACATTACAAACGTGCTATCGCAAACGATACAAGACGATGATGATGGCCAACTAGCCTCTCTTAACCCTCTTGAGGCATGAGAGGGGTAGAGGGTCTCGACGTTCTGCCTTCTTGAGGTCTCTCAGTGCCTTGGCCTCCCATTCCTCGTAGGATAGATCATCACTGGAGGAATACACGAGTCTCTCCTCAGGATCCTCTTCTTCCTCGGATTCCTCTTCCTTCTTACTTGCTTCTAACTCAGCAAGCTTCATCCTTAGCTTCTCATTCTCAGACTTCAGCTCGTTGTTGACTTCCTCAATCTGCTTCTTCTCATCTCCCAATTTCTGCAAGTTGTCATACTGCAGCAGTAAGGTCTTCTCCAGAAGACGAGACCAGATGTCATCTTGGAGAATCTTCCCGCCTAACTGTAAGGGTCCTTCAACAATCTTGAGCTTGTTCTCCAATTGAGTCTTCTTCTCATCCAACATTACGAGAGCGGATTCAGTCTCCATGATCTTTTTGGTGGCAAGATTCATGAGATCTCTGAACTGGTCCTGGTTGATAATTTGCTTCTTCAGCATGTCTTCCAGATTGACTGTGCAGCGCTCCCTCTCAGTGAGGTAGCCTCTCAGAAGGGAGTGGAACTCCTGGCCTCGGCGATCCACAACATGTCCTCCAACAGATCGCTCTCCAATCATCCCATAAGCTGAGGGACGTGGGATGTGAGCTCTATACTTGTGGCGAATGCGGGCGATGGCGCCCTGCATGGCAATCTCCACCGAGTACCTCTAGTCCACATATGCTTCGGTGTACTCCATCGTGGACTCTCCTTCTTCATCAAGTCTTCCTTGGATAGTGGTTTGGATTAACCACTTCTCCATACCATACTCCTTGTACTGCATCTTCCCACAGAAGACCGGAGGTCTTATCTGAAGCTGGGTGGCGAGGTCAAGCAGCACCTCCGAGAAAAGGTAATCTCCCTCACCAGCTACCACTCTCTCGTCGTAGGTGTCCATCTACAACATTTTGAAAAGAAGAGGGAACGATCAGAACAAGAAGAGAAATACAAGTAAGAATGAAATGGTTAGGACAATAAGATCATGATTATTTGTATAGCATTTTGAAATAAAACTTGGGTCCTAAGGTTTTTTTTCATTCCTAGGGTCTCGATCCTACAGGCAACACTATGCTCTGATACCATTTTGTGACGCCCCACCTTTGGATTAAGGTGGAACACCTGTGTTATGTGCTATTCCCTGGATCAATGATAGCACCACAGAACAAAATATAGTAATCATCACATAGTATCAAGATTACACGCAGATCCAGATACATAAGTCTCACAAATTATTACAAGTCTTTGGTCTCATAGACCGACAAGGAAAAAAAAAGGTTCAACATAAGCACAACGGAACTAGAATAGTAGCGAGCCTCCATCTTCAGCATGCGCCACAGGCAGTCATGTTGGTATGTAGACTCGAGATCCTAACACTTCACTCCTCATCAGAAGAACCTGCACATTTGATTATGCAGCCCCAAGTATGGGGGTCAGTACAATGATGTACTGGCAAATGACACATGTTTGGTGGCGGATGTGAAAGATCTAGCTACATGCTATTTGGCTGGTGGATCTCTGGGCTAGATTTGCATAAAGCCAATTTTGTCCTAATTGAGTCAAGATTTTATTTTCAAAGGGTCGAAATAACCCCCAAATACTACATAGTTGCAAGTTATGTAGCACTGGGCGCAATTCAACAAAGTTGGAACCTCAGGCACCACCACCCCTCGGAGTGTATGGTCCTTAGTTCCTACCTAGGGGTTTCTAGACAGATTTTAGTCATTCAGAATCGGTGATGAGATTCTTCCGTACATTCCATGTCTAGAGACTCATTTGTCCATAACCGGGGACACGGCTAATCGATTAGTTTTGACACCTTGCAAGGGTTGTGCACTTTCACCTTACGATTCATTTTATGCCCATACATAAAATGAAACGAGACCTTTTAGAAGGAGAGGGCAACTAACTTGGCAAGCTCCGCTCCCAACCTACAATTTAACTACCACCACTTCTTGCCGACAAGTTGCACTCCCACATTCTAATCAGTCAAGACAGAGCCCATAATGTCATAAGGCTGCACTGGAAGTACACTAAGCATGGAAGACATAGCCATCTCTTTGTTCCTGGGTGGCCATCCCGAGCGGTATTCTGTTCCCACATCCTCTTAACAAGGCATGCGTCCCAGAACCCACCTACCTCGCCTCCTCTTATCAAACAAATCCACCCAGGTGTTTCATTCTAGTTGAAGTTCTTAACTTGTTCACAAAACACTTTTCAAGTGATCTTAGCATGGCATCAATATTTTTTCAAAGTATTTAGCATCCTATCAGGTGGGGTTTGAGGGATTGCAACACACTACTAGGATCTAAGCATTTGATAAAACAGTTGAATAAATCACCTATCATGCATACTACAAGAGGTGAATACACTAATGCAAAAGTAAAATGGGTAAGGGACATGTGTGTCACTTGCCTTGGTAACAGCTTGCACACTCACAACAGTCACAATAGTAGCCTTGCTCCTCCTCAAAATCTATTCAATTCAAACAATCAAGCAATCAAACACTCACAACAGCACATGAGGCTTTTGAAAACAAGTGTGGTGTTAGAGAGGATTTTATTAAATAATTAACAAGGCATTAACAAAAGTTCATTTCATGCAAAAGGACAATACTTTGGAAAAAGGTTCAGATTTGTACTGTACTGCAAAAATAAGTTTGAGCTACCACTGGTTAGGTGACAGTAACTTGAAGCCACTGCAAGTGGTTTCACTCAAAAATAGTTTTTAGAAAACAAATGGTAAAGAAAATAGTGATTTGAACACTTTTAACAGTAGCAAGTTTGTGCACGTATTAACTTTGAAAACTTTAGCTTCTGGGGTGTTCTAATTGTTCCAAGGATTCCATAGACTACAAATTTGTAGCATTTGGACTCACAGAACAAAAGTTATGAATTTATTATCAAACCAAAGGTTTGATTCAGATCTGACGATGGATTCAAAATGAACCCATAAAATAATAAGTTTTATTGCATTATTGGATTCTACACATCCTAAGGATTCCAACGAGGTATTATTTGTAATTTTTGGCCAAGTATTTTATTTTCTATCGATTTTACAAGATCTGCAACAAAACAGGGATTTGAATTCGAATTTGAAATCGATTTTGACTGGATTGACCGGGGGTGGGCTGACTGGTCGCGACGTGCCGCGACATCATTGGTCGATACCGTTTCGGGATTTCAGATCTAATCTTGGCTGAGCGATGCAGATCCGATGGCTGGAGATGGAGAGGAACAGTGGAGGCTCACCGGCGAGACAAGGTCCGGTGAGGGGGTCCAGGTGGTCGACGGCGAGCTTGCTCCGGTGACGAATGTCGGCGATGGAGTGGTGGACGGTGTTCTGCGGACGACGGTGAACTCGAATCCTTGGTCGTAGACGACTGGAGCTTCCCGAGGCGACGGCGATGCGCGGCTAGAGACGACGACGGCCTCGGTGATCATCGGGGAGCTCGAAATGCTGCAGAAAAAGGCGGGGTAATGGTGTCATTTGACGCGCCAGAGAGAAGGAAGGAGGATAGGGGAGTCGAGGAGCGAGGGGAGGCTTCACCGCGTGGATGCCGACGAAAATCGGCAGCGTGTCTGCACGGTCTCCGGCGAGGAATTTCACCAGCCTGGCGGCTTCGAATCGAGAGGGGAGGAGGGGAGGAGAGGAGAAGGGAGAGGGGGTGAGGGGCTTTATAGGCGAGGTCGTAATGGCCAATCAAGGCGCGAGTAACGCTGGGGAGAGTAACGCCAGCGAGGTTACTGTGGAGTGAAGAGAGAGGGAGAGATTTCCGGGGGAGGGATGACAGGTGGGTCCCGCTTGGCGGTGAGAGAGGGGAGGGGTGAGCTGGGCTGGTTCGGCTCGGGGCGGTCTGGGCCGGCTGGCTTCCCGGGTGCGGCCCGGTTGGGCTCCTGGCCTCTTTCTTTTATTTTTTTCCTTTTGCTTTCTTTTTCTTTTGTTCTGAATTTCTGTTTTGAGTTTTGAAAAAGCTCTACAATTCAGATTTGAGTAAAAGCAAGGCTGACCACTTCTGGTCTTTAAAAAGTGTGTTCAAAACCCATAAACTAGAGGTTTTGTGATAAGATGGAAAAGAAATAATTTGTAAGAACTTTTAAATATAGGGTTCAAATAACTAGGAAGTTAAGATTTATAACTTCCCACTATTTGGTCTTCAAAAAGGAAATTACTAGTGGAAAAATAAAATAGCTCCATAACAATGGAACTTATTTTTAAATACTTTCTTTCTGGAACCTTTTTGTTTCAAAAAAAAAAAATTGGGGCAAAAAGGTATTTGAAAACAATATTCTATGAAAGATTAAGATTCAAAACTTTGGAAAAGATCTTGAAATGCAATATGCCATGAATGCATGATGAAAATTTTATTTTTTTGAAATTTTGGGATGTTACAGTTACGCGCTTTGGGTAACACCGGCCTCGGCACTCTACCCCCCTTCGTTGCCGCAATCCATCATAGACCGCCAGAATCGTGAAATCATTAGGGGTATTCCGCCCATCCCGAAGCTCCTTGCAGGGAGACAACTGCTCCGAAACGGCGCGTTCGTTGATATGCATGAGGGAAAAGATACAGCTGACTCTTCCGTCCCATTCTAGACCCTATGGTTGACCGTATTTTACGGCACAAGAATCACTGGCGACATTGGTTATTAATCCTAGGTGAATATTCCAGTTATAGTGGGACCTCCACCATACTCTTACCATGGTCCCACTGCCCACCATCCTAGGGCAACAACCATTCTGGTCGAAACCACTACTTCATATTAATTATGAAAAGAGAACCTTTTGCTTTTCAATGCAGTAGTAATACCATAGGTAAATATTTGCAAGTAATTTGATAAAAATACACAAGAGATATGAGCAAGAGTGAACTTGCCTTTCTGACTGCAAGATTATGCAAGTTAGGGTCTTCGATACGACAAAAATCCCAATTCTGAAATAGCAATCATCATCCAGTAGGGATGATGTTGGAAATCTGCAGCATGATATGCATAATACATGATATGCATTGATCTAAGCGTAATCTAACCCCGATGATTTGTTATCATTGAGTTATGGTGATTTATTTATGATGTGTTGCACTTTTTAAATCACACCATAACATGGTTGTTAAGCATTTTAGGTTAGATCACTATCAGGTGCTATTAAAAGAATAAGACTTTAACAAGAGCTATTGTTTTAGGGCTTTATACTTATTCCTTGTTACAAGGGAATGATGGTTAATGGTGAAGACATGAAGGTAATACTTTTAAGTTGCATCTTATAATCAGCAAGCACTTGGTTGATCATGGAAATGCAAAGTCAAAGTAAAGTATACACATAGTAATATCTAAATAGTTCTAGGGTTGACAACAATCTTAATATAACTTAGGGTTTTAATTTATAACTAAAAGGAAATGGTTTGATGCTATTCTCTAGGTATCTCAAAAGAATAACTTTTGAAGAACATACTACTAGGTGAATTTAAGTACTATAGATAAGGTTTAGTGTTCTAGGGTTTACCATTGTTTTATAGTAATCTAGGAATAGTTAGTAAGTGGAACACATCAAGGAAACAAATTAAGGTTTATACAATATTTGAAAAGTTTAGTAAAGCATGTTGTGATTAGTACTTAATTAGTTGGTTAGGGTTTGAAGCATAGCTTCAAATGGTTACCACTTGGAATTAAGAACTACTCATAATGTAATATGTATCTTAAGTGAACAATGTGCAATTTGTGGATTATAGTTGAAAATAGAGTCTAAACTCAAGTTGATGCTCACTTAAGAGTTATCCTAATTTCTTATCATTTAAGAAAATAGTTTTAGGATTTAAGTCAAATTTTAATGATTTATAATTGACTTAGAAGTTTTATATTTAACTCTTTTTTTGAAACGGTAGTTGAAATAACAATATTAGAGTTAAGAAATAACTGTGATACAAGTTTATGATCTTTCCCAAATTTTACTATATTAAACTTGTTTTAGAAAAATCATTTTAGGGATTAAAATCCTAATAGTAAAGTTTTAGGATTAATATTTAATAATAACAAAATATTAATTGGAACAACAATATTGAAGTTGTCAAATTTTTATTTGGTATTTGAAAACTTGGTTTGAATCATTACAATTGGATTTGAATTCAAAATTCAAATACTACTTAAACAAGTTTTCAAATTTAGTTCAAAATTATTTCACACAAGCATGCAAGATTATAATCTAAATAGATAGATAATATTTTTAGGATCATTTTGATATATCATTGTATTTTTCTGATTTAAAATGAATTAGATATGAATTTGTAAAGTTTTAGCAATTTTCTGGAATTTGAATTTAACAGAGAATAACTTTTCTAACCGATCGGGGTATCTAGCCACAGATATAGACAGGTGGGGCCACACGCCAGGTCACCTGCCACGCAGGCATTGACCCAGTCGAACATTGACTGACCACAGGCTCACCGTCGGCGATCGCCAGAGACGGCGATGCAGGGGCTCCGGGGATGATTCGGTTAGGGGGTTCGAACGAGGATTTGACGGGGAACCTATCGGTGGCCGCGCCACCAAGATATGGTCACCGGAGTTGCTCCGGTGAGCACCCACTGCGGCGGCGCTCGTCGGCCAAACTCGATTCTATGCTACCGACTACCAAAGGATGCGGTAAGGGGCTCTATAGATGCGTAAACTCACCCTGAAGATGATAGGATGCTCTGCAGTGTTGATTGCCGATGGATACGAGCGTAGCTTCGCGGATTCCGGCAAACTTCTGCAGAGAGGAACGATAAAATACTCTCGGCTCTGACCTCCTCTTGATGCAAAACTCCTGCCAGACGATGAAGAAGGCGAGGCGCTCCTTCCAGACCTACTCCTGGGGCTCGAGGTGGTCTAGAACGATGGCGGCCTTGCAGAACTCCGGCGAGGTCATTCGGGATGGTGACCAGGATAGAGAGAAAGGAAGATGGATTGAGAGGTCGGTGATGGATTAGGGTTTAGTGGCGGAGCTCCTAGCGACTTTATAGGACGAGGCATGGGCGAAATCATCCACTCATCGCCGGCGATGGCCGAGATTCGTCGGGACAGAGGACTTTGATTCGGGCGCGAATCACCTCAAAAACTTGCCAGTAGGCACGATGAGGATAAGAACATCATCTTGGCGGTCAACGGAGCAAGGCGGTGGTCTCCGAAGGCGGCTGGCGACGTGGAGCTCGATCTCCGTCGCGGTGTCGATCTCCTGCGAGAGGAAGAAGAAGACTTCTTCTTATGTTCCCCCCCCCAAAGCGGTATCATGGGCTGGCTGGCTCCTAGGCCGAGCTGCTGGGCCGGATCAGTGGGCTTTGGCCAGGTAAGTCCTCTCCCCTTTTTTCTGTTTTGTTTCTTTTTCTATTTTTTGTTTTTCATATTTGAATTCTATTTGAATTTGTATTCTGTTTTTGCAGATTTAAAACTTGGAAGTTCTTCTTAAATATGTTTAAGTACTCACCAGCAACACATAGAGTATCAAGAAAAGTTTTATTAGCACATGATATATTATAGATATTACTAGGGTTTAAATAGGAATCTTTATAAAGATTAATCAATCATGATTACTTGTGGTTGTAAATTATTTTGTGAATAACTTCAATGGATTGGTAAGGCTTCCTTTGAATATCAATTATGTAAGAATCAAACTTCAATTTAGTATTTGTTTTTCTAGTACAGGATTTATTAAAATACATCACTTCATATATACCCCATTTGTTAATAATATGGAACTGCCTCAAAGAACTACTTTAAATAGATATTAATGTATTGATCCATTGTTTGAAAGGGATTTACTACAGGGAATGTTTATTCAGCTAAGGTCAAGGTACATAACAAGAGTTGAGCTGGTTACCAGATAAAGATCTTGGTTAGTTTGGAAGGATTATGGTTTGGACACACTTATTGGCTTAGAGATAAAATATGATTTTAGGGTTTTATTGTATGGAAGCATTATTTTGGTTTTCTCCTTGATGCTTTATTTGGGTTGACTTGGCGCATGCTCACACATGTTAGACTCTTACAAAGTCGCCAATAGCCTTCATGATCATTTAGTTTTTGACTTTTGATGCCATCTTATGCTTCTTTTAATGTCGCTTTGTCGCTTTGCATCATTATGGCCATTATTGCTCTCTTAGTTGGTCGCTCCCAGTCTTTTGCTAGCCCTCGCCTTGTACTGAGTATGAGCTCTACTCGTGCATCCAACTCCTAAAAGCCAAAGTTTTCCAAAGTGTCCACCATACATACCTACTAGCAATTTGCTATTCCAAGTAAATTTGACTTGCTTTTATTTTCTCTTCAAATTAAACTCTTACCAGTGTTATGCGAAACTCGGTTAGTAAAGCTCTCACGAACCGGAAGGCACACTTTACTTTTTCCTGTTCTTAAAAATTTGACATTGTGGTCTCTTATGTTGAGTTGTTATGCTTGCAAGTTGTAAGTTGGATTCTAGCCCATCCATGCTGTCATGGGCAAGCTTTCAACATTGCACTTCTTATTTGAGTTGATATCGTGATCTTTTGTTTATGGATGCCCGCGGTGTGAAATGAATTGGGAATCTTGTGGGGATCATGGAGTTTGTATATGTGTTAGGGAAACGCCGGGCCGCCAATCTAAGCCATGCATAATTCATGGTGGAAATTTGCATCATACCCATGGTGAACATTCGACGACGCATCTCATAATAAAAAGCTAAACAAAAGGCAAATAAAAGAGATGTCGAGGTGTTCATTGTCTGCTTGTCCTGTCATTTTGGTGTGGGCTTGTTCCATGTCATCAGGCACGGAGGTACCCCATTGGCGGTTCTCAATGATATGCATATACTTACAATGACAAGAGCCTTGCTTGGGACTCTAAGTAAAGTAGCATGAGGTTTGGGTACTCGTATTCACGGGACACGAGGTTTTCAACTTATGATTTGTCAAGCATATGCATCATAATTGTTCTCGCATTAACTTTAACCATTCAAGATGCTTATGATGGGGGCAATGAGAGCTCAAAGCCGGTAAGTACCATAATTTTTGAAGGTTATAAAACTTGCAATCACTGCTTCCCTCTGCGAAGGGCCTTTCTTTTACTTTTATGTTGAGTCACCACCTTCTTTCTTTATGCACCATTAAGAGAGCATAGTTGTCATTCTTAGTGTGATATGCATTGTCCCAAAGTTCATTGATTGATTCATATTGTTGGTTTCACTTGTTCTTAAATTATTTGTATCTAGTCGCCCTCTTAAACTTGAAGGTGTCCTATGCATTTATGTTTTGCTCTCTTTGAAGGACAAGCTCAAAACCATTTGTATGTTTTTCCTTATGATTTGAACACACGTTTGACTTTCATTGTTTCATTTTCATGATCTTTTGTTTGTGTTCATTTGCATGTTTACAACATGGTTGCTAAGTTCTTATTGTCATGATTATATCTTCATGCCCATGTTTTAAGTTCTATTGATCCCAGCTCACCAATGCTTACATATATGATCAAGATTGTGTAGGTGCATGTCACCTCAAAAATTATTCTTTGTTATCACTTACCTACTCGAGGACGAGCAGGAGTTAAGCTTGGGGATGCTTGATACGTCTCAAACGTATCTATAATTTTTGATGCTCCATGCTTGTTTTTACACCATTTGCCTATTGTTTCATTACACTTAGTGGCACTTTTATGCATTTTCCGGAACTAACCTATTAACGAAGTGCCACAGTGCCAGTTCCCTATTTTCTGCTGTTTTTGTGTTTCAGAGTGATACACAGGAAATATTCTCGGAATTGGACGAAACCACATCCTGAAGTCTTATTTTACCCGATCAGATTTCCAGAACACATCGCGATCCGCCGCCGCCGTCGACCCGAAGATCGGGAGGGTCCAGAAGCTCTTCCCGGCACCCTGCCAGAGAGGGGAATCGCCACCGGAGGTCTTCTTCATCGCCATGCTTGCCTCTGGAGCGATGAGTGAGTAGTCTACCTTGGACTATGGGTCCATAGCAGTAGCTAGATGGTTGTCTCCTCCACTATGTGCTTCATGTTTAGATCTCATGAGCTGCCCTACATGATTGAGATCACCGTTATGTAATTCTACATGTTTGGTTTGTTGGGATCCGATGAATATTGGTGTTTATGATTAAGTTGCTGTACTGAATTATATCTTTTGTTATCTCTATGTTGTTTATGATCTTGCATGCTCTCCGTTGTTAGTAGCTATCTTGGCCGAGTAGTTGCTAGTGACTCCAAGAGGGGGTATTTATGCTCGATAGTGGGTTCATGCCTCTATTTCACCTGGGGGAGTGACAGAAACCTCTAAGGTGGTAGATGTGCTGTTGCTACTAGGGAGAAAACAACATTCATATGCTCAAGGGCATATGCTTTGTTTACATTACACACTTTGCTTAATGCAATTATCTGTTGTTCGCAACTTAATACTTCTAGGGTGTTCGGATTGATATCCCCGGGAGTGGATTATTAGTCATAGATGGAGTTGGATGGCGGTCTATGTATTTTGTTGTAATGCCCAGAGTAAATCTCATAGTGATCTTCTTGACATATCACGTTATCTTTATTCTATCAATTGCCCAACTGTAATTTGTTTACCCAGCATGTGTTATTTTATCTATGGAGAGACACCACTAGTGAACTGTGGACCCCGGTCCTATTTCCATCATATTGCTATCACCTGTTTACTTTACTTGTACTGTTTACTTTACTCGCATACTATATTATTTTCCACTCGATACGCTCATAACCTTTGTTTCAAGCAAACCGGTGAGATTGACAACCTCATCGCAAGTTGGGAACAAAGTATTTGTTTGTGTGTGTGCAGGTTCCGCATAACCTTCAGTCGCCATTGTCTCTCCTCTCCTGATCGATAAACCTTGGTATCTTAACTGAGGGAAAACTCGCCGCTATATTCATCATACCTTCCTCTTGGGGTTCCCAACGGGCTGGTTATCCACCACGCACAAGGACAGTCTGCTCCCACGTCAACTATACACCACCACACGCAGCAATAAGTTGTGCTCAAAATATCCAAAGTTAGCAAAGGTCATGTTAAAATTTTAAGTGATTTGATTTGATTTCACCAAGGCATGATCATAAGAGTTTCAAAATGATCATAGTTATTTTATTCAAATAGTTTGAACTATTTAAGGTAATGTAAATGAGTTTAGTTTCGTTATATCTCATATAGTTAAAAAGTTATGATTTAAATAAGAATGTGTGGCTTTTATTCACTTTAGACCTTGTGGTTTACCAATTTTGGTAACAAGATTAGAAGTGAATTATATAATACCCAAAAGTACTGGATAGGTATTTAAGTGGTTAAACTCTATTGTAAACTCCTCTAATCAACTTGGTACTAGGTTAGTCTCTCCCTCTTCTGAATTTGTGGATTAGATCCTAAATTATCATCTTAAGAGATGAGAATGATACTTGATTTGATATAGACTCTCTCCTATTGTCTTGGAGCTAAATAGACTTAGATGGAAAAGATTATGTTAATCAAGATATGAAAACAAAGTAGATTAAGAGTCAAGGTAAGACTTGTGTTGTCTTCCTTTAAGCTAGGAATGGCTTCAATGATTTAGGTTTAAGAAATACCATGTGATCATGGTAGGATTGGACATAGACTCTAAGATGATGTGTTAATATATTAATTCTATCTCACAATCATCTCTTCTAGTTGTTGTGTTTATCTCTACCCAAAACAAGGTTGTTAACAAAGGTCATGTTGAAGTTTATCGCACTTCAGTTGATGAGCTACTTCAATTTCATCAACTCAAGAGAAGCTTCAATCACTTTGACAAGTTTTATTTAAAAGCGCTAAAATTTCCCAGATTTTCTATGCATGAATGCAATACACACTTCTGTGTTCTCTCTATTTCTAGCCTCACATCCTGGGATGTTACACGACGCCACAAGGCATGGCGCGGTAGCCTAGCGTTCGGCGCCACAAGGCATGGTGTGACACTTTAGGTTATGTTACCCGCGCCCAGCCCTGCCCGACCCGACCCGACCTACTCCTCCTCTCCCTCTCGTTCTCTTCCTCTGTTTCCCTCCATGGCGGCGGTGGCGGTTGTGGTGGCGACGGTTGTTCTCCTCCTCACCTCTGTCTAATCCTCCATCATTCCTTGTTCCCAATTGCTTCCTTCAGGTATTCCCCCTCTTTTCCTTTAATTTTATCCAAAAAAGTGCTCTCAAATTCACAGATTTTGTTGGAATTGGTGAAACCCTAGATGCAAATGAATTATAGTCTGTATGGTAAATTCAAATTGTTTGTTGTTGGTAGAGTAATTTTGGAGGAATTATGATCTGTAAGGTGTATGGTTGCGCAATTTAGGATGACTTGTGATATTTGTATGCAAGATCTTGTTCATATGATGAGAAATTGTATGTATATTTGGTATAACAATTATGGATGACTTGTGATATGAAGTTGATAGAGTAATTGTGTATGGTATAGCATTTGTGGATGACATGATATGAATTTGATAGAGCAACTATTTGGTTATATTGTTTTATGTGTTTCACATGTATGGCTATGCTCATATTATAGTGGATTGTATAGGATGGAGGAGTTTACCGACGAAAGCATTCTCGAGAATGAAGTTGATATTCGTCACCGTATCTATATGATGACCGAGAAGAAGAAAGTAATTAAAAAACCAAGTAGTTAATGTAATGTTGCTATATTTTAATTGGCATGTGACATTAAAAGCTTTTATGTTTCACGTTTAGATTAATTTTTATCCAAATTACCTCCTCAAGGCCTATTTCCAAGACGTGCGGCCAACTACTCACACCCTAGAAAGCGATGCTAGTAATATTCACTATCCGAACATAATCATACGATACACGCCCTTTTCTCAACCGTATGCTCATAGGTAGTTTTATTGCATACTATTTTGTCAAACAATATGCGAGAGGGAACTTAAAATGCCATGAAATTTCAAACAGAGTCGGTTCTACGCTATTAGGTTCATGGAACTCTGTTATGAGGAAATTGCAGTTTGCACAAAGTTTATTCTTCTTGCGTTGTACAAACCACCATTTGGAAGGAATTTTTGCAATTTTCATCAAGTGTTGGTTTAATTTGTTATACTTTTCACTACTTGATCATGTAATCAACTATTGGGCCTTGGTGACAACAAAACGGACATCGGGGGCCTTGGTGACAGCAAAACAGACGTCGGAGGTTCCCACATGTAAATGCTCCAATTAATGTATAAAAGGTTAAAAACCTAAAATATCATATAACGTTAATTATTCTTCCAAAAGTATAATTTTTTGGGTGCGCTCTGGTATCTCGTAGACTCCATTCTATATATAGCATCAATTTTTTACTTGAAACCTTTTATGTTTATATTTTAAAAGAAAAACTCGTAGCACACCGAAGATATCGTAGGAAAATGATTATAAGTACAAAAATTATGACTTTGGAATTATATTTGTTTAGTGCACTTTTTTCTGTGATTTTCTTTGTGTGTCACGAATATTTGATTTGTAAAACTATTATAGACTAACTTTTGAGTAGCCATTAATGTTTCATATAAAATTCAATTGAAACATTGACATGGAATCAAATTTGCTTTTTCCGGCGCTAATTAGTTAATTAGATGATTAAGTGGTAGAAACTACAAAAAAATTAGATCACCACCCAATAAAACCTATAAAAAAATATGTTTAAGTGGTGTTTCATGCAACACATGGACAAGAACTCGTGGTGAAAGCTATAAATAATTTCCTTTGACTACCGAGAGAAAATTCCAAAAAAACCAGCACATTTCAGTCGCAAATACGCAAAACCACCGATATTCATCTAAATTGAAAAATTCACCGATTTGCGAGAATTCGTTGCAATATGCACTAGTTGTCGAATGATCCCGATTGGCACACTGGGCCGTTCAAAGGAAGAGACATATCTTAAGCAGGGTCTATTTTGTAAATTGTCCTACTTCTATTTTTTATTCTACTATTATCCTTTTCTCCTAACAACTGCTTCTTCTTCAGTGGCCACTCTCCGCCACCACCTCCCGTCCCTGACAGTCAGCGCGGTCCAGGTCAGCGGAGCTCTCGGTGCGAACAACGGGAAATCGGCGGCGGCACGCGGTGCAGGGGAGACCGATGGCGGAGCGTCGAGCAGGGAAGGTCGACGGCGGCTGTGCGCGGGCAGGGGAGTCCGTCGGCGGCTGCGACGCGTGAGCGGATCAGGGAAGTTCTGCGGCGGCTGCATGAGCAGGGGCGGCGGCGGCACGCAGAGCGGGGGTCGCCAGCGGCGCGCAGAGCAAGGCCGGCAGCGGCGTACAGAACATGGGCTGGCGGCGCTACTGCTCTGAAAGGAAAAATAAAAAATGGAAAAAAGGATGTAAACTAGGAAGATAAGATATATGGAGGTCGTTTTTGCAAAACTTGTCTGAAATCCGTAGATATTTACTTACCACTCCAGCCCGACAATGGGTCCCACATGTCACAAATCATGTTATGCCGGCTAAAAACAAGAATCGGTGCACATTGCAACAAATTCTTGCAATAGTGATAAATTTTTACAATTTAGACGAACACTGATGGTTTTGCGTATTTGCGACTGAAATGTGATGGTTTTTTTGCAATTTTCTCGACTACCGATCATAGATACTCCGTGCTAGTTCAACATAAAGCTGGCTCGCCCCAATCCCCATGCATGATTTCCAACCGGCCACCAATGAACACACCTAGTACGGGAACTTGGGAATGGACGGGTACAGGTACCGCCATCCTACCATTCTTACGTATGCCGACAGGATGACATGGGTGGCCGCTTAATTTACGGATTGGACCTCCATCTATTTCTTAAGCGATCTACACTTGCTTATTTTGATATGTATTTCGTCTTTTTTATTTCATTTAATACTTAAGTTATACAGAGGCTTGAATGTAATTACTTATTAAGTATTAAGTAATCAAAGCGTCATTTTTTAAAGAAAAAAATGCCAAGAGGACGACAGGACCGGACAAATCAGGTGCCGTAGGCTCTTCTAGTTCTAGCTCATCCGGTGACTCTGGTCCGCTACCTCGGATGACCATGCCCCTGCCCATACCCACGTACTCTCCGACGTGTCCGGCATTCAGCGCCTCGACTGATGCGTGTCGAACTGTGGATGCATCAGGGACAGAGAGGGAGGCGGCGCTTGCGTCCGCGTCGCCGCACACGCGGCGTCTCCTCGCCGCCCCGACCCACCCCCTCGCCGGCTATATAAAGGCGCCGCAAGCTCCTCAGTAACCAGCATCAAGCAATCACACACCCAGCACAGGCAGTCTCCCACACACAATACAAAACTAGCGTCCGTTTTCAGTTGAGTTTGGAAGGGATGGCGTCCGGTCAGCAGGATAGGTCGGAGCTGGACAAGATGGCCCACGAGGGAGAGACCGTCGTCCCCGGCGGCACCGGCGGGAAGTCCCTCGAGGCGCAGGAGCATCTCGCAGAAGGTACATACATACTCATGTTTCTGATACTGATCATTACCAGCATGGAGTTCTAATGTGTCTTCGTGCATGCAGGGCGCAGCCGTGGCGGGCAGACACGGAAGGAGCAGCTTGGGGAGGAAGGATACAAGGAGATGGGGCACAAGGGCGGCGAGACTCGCAAGGAGCAGCTCGGGGAGGAAGGGTACCGCGAGATGGGCCACAAAGGCGGGGAGACTCGCAAGGAGCAGATCGGGGAGGAGGGGTACCGCGAGATGGGGCGCAAGGGCGGCCTGAGCACCAACGAGGAGTCCGGCGGCGAGCGCGCCGCCAGGGAGGGCATCGACATCGACGAGTCCAAGTTCAAGACCAGGTCCTAGACGAGCAAGCAGCTCACTGATGTGTTTGCATGTAGGCAAGCTGGTGGTGTTACTGGTGTATCTCCGTAGTGTGTTTCCGTACCAATCTCCGTAGTGTGTTTCCGTACCAATCTCCGTAGTGTGTTTCCGTACCACTGAATAATGTAGGTCAGATCCTGACGTGCACGCATGTAGGTGATCATATGTAGGGTATGATTATGCGTGCTTCGTAGTTGTAGCCTGTAGGTACCGATGGTCAGTAGTCACCCAGTGTCTGTTAGTCCAAGAGTGTTGTGGATCAGGAGGCTTGCCAGCCTATGCCCAATCCTTGCATCTGAAGGAATGTAGTCGTCGTTGCTGAAATTAATATGGATGCTACTATGTACAAATTGTTGGGTGTTCTAGAGTTGCAGACATTGTTACTCTCTTTAATCGCTCATTTCAGCGAAAACACCATTGCAGGGCTAGTTAGCCGATACAAATTGTTGGGTGTTCTAGAGTTGCAGAACGACGAAGGCGCTGGTCCGCGAGTAGAGAGGCGGTAGTCGCGAGGCAGCGGAGGAGCTCGACGAGAAATCCGGCGTAGGGTTGGAGGCCACGACGACCACAGTGCGTTCTGCCACTTAGCATCTTCAGTTGAATACGAACATGCATATTTTTGTGGATTCATGCACATGCTGTAAATGTGCAAAATAGGTCAGGAATTGGATGCAAAGAAAAACTTAAATTGCCAACACCAGTTCCAAAGAAATGAATATTGGAGACAGTGAAAACATTGTGTCTGAGACATGGAAGAAACAACATCAACTATTTGATCAGAAGAGGTTTATAAACTAAAGCCACCTGGATCTAAATAGAGCAAGTTAAATAGCATTGGCAAAAACATTAAGAAGTAATTCGGTGTATAGCTCCTTAGAAATGTTGTGTGGAGGAAAAACGGTGCTTGCACGCCCCCGCGTCGCCCTTCGCTGGCGGCTCGGGGGAACCCTAACCCGCCCCCGCCGGTGGCCTCCCCAAGCCTCTCCTCCAGCCGCCGCTACCGCTGGCCCTTGCCGCGGTGGCGGCGGGCCTCGTCTCCAAAGGGGGGCAGGGGGCTCTGGCCGCGGCGGCGCGGCGGAGACTTGGCATCTGGCAGCGGCCCCAGGCAGGCGGCGGCGGCGCTCGGCGTGGCGGCTGCTTGGGCGGCGTTCGTCGGGGCAGGAGAGGAGGTGGGCGACGACGCGTCAGCGGCGTGGAGGCGCGGCGGTGGCGGCTGCTCGAGCCTGGCGGGCCGATGGGCTTCGCAGGCGGCACGTCGGGCAGCGGCTGCTCGTTTTCGTCTTCCTCGTGCGTGCTTGGGGGAGCTCGTCGGTCTTCTAGCCGCTGTGGCTCCCGGGCGCCGGAGCGGCGGCTTCGGTCGGTGGTGAGGCCGGCTTGAATCAGCGGTGAGGCCGGCTTGAGTCGGCCGTGAGGACGGCGGTTCAGGCTGGCGGTGACGAGGGCTTCGGTGGTACACTGCGGGCTGCGGCTGGAATCTCCCAGTGGCGGCTCTGTGCAACCTGGGGGTGCTTGGCTTGGTGGTGCAGAGCTGGCTTCGGTAAGGGTTGGTGGTCGGCATGCTTCGACAGGCTTGGTGGTGGCTCGTGGGTGGCCGCTTTGGGTTCCAGTGGTTGCGCACCTTCGGGAGAAATCCTTGCTCCGGCTTGGTCGGAGCTGGCGATGGTGACGGCCGTGGCCGTCACATACTTTCTTGGAAGCATCGTCGTGAGGTGTGCGCACTCCTACGCCTGCGGCCTCGACTCCGGAGGGCAACCTCAGATCCGGGATCAGGCGATGGAGGCGCTGTTGTGTCTCGTCCTTGTTGGGGGCATCGTCTCGGAGTCGCCCGTGGCCAGAGTTTGGGGGAAGTTGGTGGTTGTCGGGCTGCTGTGTGAGGTCCAAGTGTGCAGTTTGGCGAAGAGGATGACTCGAGCGGAAGATGGGTCGAGGCGAGACTTCGTTAGTCGGTTTTATCCGACGTGTCCGATGGGTTTTTCTGCTAAGCCGTGATGTTGTGGAGTCAAAGCTGCGGTGGCGTCACTGCGGCGACGATGACCGGTCGCGGGTGGTTTGCAGAGTACTCGGTCGGCACAAGTCCAGCATAATTCCCTTGTGAAGCTCATCGTCTGAGTCGGGGTTGTCTGCCCTTGGCGCGTGTGGCCAATTGGTGGCATGGGCCGACATGGGCTCCAGCGCCGTTTGTGGAGCTCTGTTTGGGAAGTCGTTGGCGAAGTAGGAGTCGCTGGCTCGTGGAGGAGTGATGACGATGACTCTGTGTGGCAACCTCGACGCGGCTCTCCTAGTGTGTATGTGTTTCGTATGGGTAGCCAGGTTAGCTGTGGTGGTGTGCCCAATATGGTCGTGTTCCATGACGATATTGGTGCATTGTACGGGTTTTCGGCTGGTTTCCCTGCAAATAAACCGGTCAATCTCTTCTTCTTTTTTAAATAAAATGAGGCAAAATTGCCGGTTTTATTCCAAAAAAAAGAAATGTTGTGTACAATTTACTGAGAAGAAAGAAAAATAAGGCATTGTGGAAGGTGTGATAACTCAGTAACTATTGCAGACATCACGCTCCTAGTGCTATCTAGAAATAGCTCTTCTGTTTCTGAAATAAAGGAATGGAGACACAGACCATACTTCAGGATAGATTCATATGTTCCCGTGGATATGCGGGATTTGCTAGAGTTGCTCTAACTATTGATGGGGGTTGCTATATTCCGTGTGGTTAGCCAATCTCACCAAACACACCCTTGTAGAGATCCCGGTTAATTAAGCGATTGATGGATTCACTAGTGGGGACGGGGCCTCCAGTCCCGGCCCGTAAGGGGCTTTAGTCCCGGTTTGCAAACCGGGACCCCAGCCGCGGGACTAAAGGCTGAACCTTTAGTCCCGGCCCGCTTACCAGCCGGGACTGGAGGGTATCCACGTGGGCACCTCGGAGCGAATCAGGGCCAGGACCTTTAGTCCCGGTTTGTAACACAGACCGGGACTAAAGGGTCTGCAGTTTTTTGTTTTTTGCTTTACGGTTTTAGGGTTTAGGGGTTTTAGGTGTTCGGGGGATTAACGTGATGCCTCGTTTGGTGCCTTGGTGTTCGGGAATTAGTTTATGCATATATATAAGATTAACTTATCTTACAAAGCGAGCATATATATACAATTATATGGAGATCAGAATTATCGGGACAAGAGCCCGTCTATTCGATTACATGGACCAACATCAGTAATGGCCCCTAGCTACACTAAATCGTCCTTTGTCGTCTATAGCTTCTATCCTCAGAAAGGCCGCTAGCTCCTCTGCAACAGCAATCGCGCGTTGCTCTGGTAGGTACTTCTCCCGCATGGTCGTGCACTATATAAGAAGAGGAGATGAATATGAATATCAATCATGATAACAAAGAATGACGAGTAAAAATAGAGGTGTGAATGTTTATTGCTTACATCGTATCTGTAATCCTTGTGCTCAGAGGTAAACGTGCGAATGGTCTCGCAAACATAGTATCCACATAGATGCGTCCCCCGTGGCTGCTGATCGCACTTTACGAGAATAGAATATATATAATCAAAATAATAATCTAGCATTACAAATGTATTGAAAATAGAAGTATATCATACTACTACTTACCTGAGCCGCTCTAAAGGTCAGCTTCTCATCCCGGATACCGGGAGTCACGCACTTGAACCGCTTCCAAACCCTGCCCGACAAGGAAAATGATTTGCTAAGTTTTTCATTAATTGATATATCAGAAAATCATCGAAAGAGACCGATAGAGCGCAAGAATGATAAAATTACCCTTGGAGCATGTCCTGCAGGCTTTGGAACTGTTCCAAGGGTCTCGATAATGGGTCGAAGGCATCAACTCTTCCCTTATCAATTTGAATGTCCAACAGAATCCAGTGGAAGCTGCACATATATATATATATATATATATATATATATATATATATATATATATATATACGTGTCAGTAACTTATCAATAACACTCATAAGTGAATGGACACAACAGAGTAAGACCCTCACTTGAAGTTGTATGGAAACAGTATGTGGTCACAGAAATTTTGTTCTGTTAGAAACCTTAGAAGGTTTTCCTCTGTCTCCTTGGGGTTATCAGTTAGCGTCTTTATATGTATTTTATCTGGGTCAATAAACCCAATATTTAGGATGTTCCTACTTTTACATTCCAGAATCTTCATTCTGCATAATAGAGTACAAGTCAGAACGGAACAAGTTATATGTAGACAATGAATTGAAATAACTGATCAAGTTATATGTAGACAACGAATTAAAAAACTTACAGACAATAGCAACTCATAAGCGATTTATCGAGGGCGTCGGCATTGTACATCTGGAAGAGTTCATCAAAGTCGATATGGATGTCTTCGGGGCGGCCGTAGTACTCCCGTGGGACAAGCGCCACGATCATCGTTCTCCCATTATTTGATTCACTTAAGTACCATGTATGCAAGTAACGCATATTTGTTGGGAGATCATCCAACTTATCTTTGCTGACCAAAGGCGCTCCCATGACAAACTGTGGCTTAGGGGCTACCACAGCCTTGGGTAACCTGTCGTCTTGGGAAGCCAGAACGTCTTCAACCGGGATACCCCATTCAGCCGCCCACTTCTTTGCTAATTCCAAATTTTGCCCCTGCACCAGAGAGGGAACATTCTCGGGTAACACCCTGAGGGGTGGGATCGACTGTTTGGCCTGTTGTCCAAGCTGAGGAACGTCTGATCTTTTTTTGCTTGTAGTTGAACTTGATTTGCTCCCACTTGCACTTGCACGTGACTTGCTCTTTTGCCCTTCCTTCTGCAATGTGCGTGTATAGTCGTCAGGCTTATGGTGTAAGTCATACTGTGATGGAAGGGTCATGAAGTATTTTGCATATGCTATTTGCTTCTCGGTGTATTCCGGGCGGGGCTCGGGTTCCTTCTTTTTCATCTGCGCATCATAATGTTCCTTTGCTATCCTGGCGTTTTCCTCGTCGGTACGATCATAAGGTCTGATAGGAAGATTAGCATGAGGTATCTTTGGGAGGGGCGACAGTTTGCGCTTTGGGGAGCTCCGTCGCTTAGAACTCATCGACGGAGCGTTCTTGCTGGCACGCTTCCGCTTAGTATCCTTAGCGGGGGGCGGCGGAGACGGCCGACCCAAGTCCGGCAGCGGTGATCGAGATGGACTCGTGTTGTGGTGGCCGTCGTCATGTGGAGGGCTTGGAGGTGATGGAGGTGTAGGTGACCTGCGACGACTCGGAGGCGGTGTTGTCCTTGGGGCCGAGCCTGGAAGCTTGATGTAGTTCTTGTCCCATAGGATGACTCCACCCAGTACTTCTCCGAGTGTCCTCTCATCTTCGGGTCCAGCCATGTCGAGCTCCATATCATGAAACCCCGCCATGATTTCATCCACCCCGACTTTAGCAAAGCCAGCTGGAATCTCACGGCCATGCCAGCGTGCATCAGGGCCAGAAGGTAAAGCTTGTCCGACGGCCACCTTCATGGATATGTTCTTGAATTTCTGATGGAGTTCACATGATGTTGACTCCTTGATTCCATCCACGGGGTAGCCGGGACCGCCCTCTATCATTCTTCGTGCATCGTCGGGCGGGGCCTCAGATTCAGCCACGCTGCTTTTCCGCTTAGATGGGGCGCCGGTAATATCGAGTGCAGGATCTTCCTGGCGCGCTACTCCTCTAAGCTCGTCAATCTGCTTCTGTTGCTCGTTAAGCCTGGCAAGCAACTGGTTGAACTTGTCATTCTCCTCATCCTGCTGTCGCTTCTTTGCTCTCGCTCGGCTTCTGTAAGTGTCTTGGTCTCTGGCAAACCCAAGCCACCACGGGTAAGAAGGACCGAAGCCTCGCGTTCGTCCTCCATGTTCGTCATTGCCGAGGACCAGTGTGAGCAAATCTTTCTCTCTATCTGCAGAGAACTGTCTTTTTCCCTCTTTAATTTCTTTCACTATCTTTTTCCAATTCTCCCTGGGTATCCTAAGACCGTCACTGCAGATGAGGTCCCCTGTTTCTTCGTCGTACGAACCACCATGCGCAAGGAACCAATTCCTTGCTCTCAATTCCCACTCATCACGGATGGGTTCAGGTACGATGCCTTTAGCTAGCAGATCTTGCTCTTTCTTATCCCACTTTGGGATGGCAGTCTCATAGCCCCCTGGCCCCAGCGTGTGGTGATATTTCTTCTTGTCGGCATTTTTCTTGTTCTTTTCTGATAATGCCTTGGCATCTTCTGACTGCTTGTACTCCTGAAATGCCTTCCAGTGATTCGCCTGCTTGGCTAGATACCCCTCGAATACTGGCACTTTCTTTGTCTTCAGATAGTCTTGCCATAGCTTCTTCTTCCAGCTACGGAACAGTTCGGCCATCTTCTTTAGAGTCCACTGCTTGACTTTGGCCCTCAGTTTATTTGTGGCGTCTTGATTCTCACATTCTGGCAGGTTGAAATGTGACATGATATCATTCCAAAGATTATCTTTGTACCTTTCGGTGACATAGTCACTATCGGCTGCCCCTTTGCGCTTGTTCCACTCCCGAACGCTGATCGGGACGTGATCCCTAACGAGAACTCCGCATTGCTTCTTGAATGTGTCAGCAGCATTCTTAGGAAGCTTGGGTTCGCCCGTAGGCAATATCACCTCAAAGGTGTAATGCGTCCGTGCATCCAACTTTTTAGTCGGGCCTCGTTTCGTAGCTTTGCTCGATGTGGAGGCCTAAGAGGGAGAAACATTCGTCAAATTAATATATATGTATACAATATAGAGCTATCTCCAATATTTTTCACATATTACAAGTGATTGCCGAACTTCTTATGAATACCTCGTCGGACTTTATTATTTCTCCACCGGCTTCTCCACCGGCTTCTCCATCAGTGGAGCTATCACCTTCTCCGTCATTGGAGCTATCTCCTGCCCCGTCGGCTTCATCTTCGTGTCGGTCGACCTCCATTCCATCTCCGGAGGGGTTTAGATATGACGACGGAGATTCAGCTGGTTCAACGTCGGGGGCGTCTTTGATTATATCTTCGAGAAGTTCTTCCTCTTCGAGGTTCCTGCTATGTGGATCCATAGTTTCTGCAAAATACGTACATTTGATTAACTAATAAACTAACAAACTTAAAAATACTAACAATATATGATGCTAGATTATTATTCTATTTCTATTTGCAAAATAATTCTATTTCTATTTGCAAAGTAATTCTATTTCTATTTCTATTTGCAAAGTAATTCTATTTCTATTTGCAAAGTAATTCTATTTCTATTTGCAAAGTAATTCTATTTCTATTTGCAAAGTAATTCTATTTCTATTTGCAAAGTAATTCTATTTCTATTTGCAAAGTACTTCTATTTCTATTTGCAAAGTAATTCTATTTCTATTTGCAAAGTAATTCTATTTGTATTTGCAAAATATTTCTATTTCTATTTGCAAAGTACTTCTATTTCTATTTGCAAAGTAATTCTATTTCTATTTCTATTTGCAAAATAATTCTATTTCTATTTGCAAAGTAATTCTATTTCTATTTGCAAAGTAATTCTATTTCTATTTGGAAAATAATTCTATTTCTATTTAATTCTATTTCTATTTGCAAAGTAATTCTATTTCTATTTGGAAAATAATTCTATTTCTATTTTTTCTAACTTATTTCTATTTGCTATTTTTTCTAACTAAAAATTCTATTTGCTATTTCCTATTTTTAACTTATTTCTATTTGCTATTTGCTATTTTTTCTAACTAAAAATTCTATTTGCTATTTGCTATTTCTAACTTATTTCTATTTGCTATTTTTTCTAACTAAAATTTCTATTTGCTATTTCTAACTTATTTCTATTCTAAAAAAAAAACCTAGCCTAATAAAACCTAACCTAATAAAATTTAACCTAATAAAATTTAACCTAAAAAAACTTAACCTAATAAAATTTAACCTAATCAAATCTAACAAAAAAAAGGGGCGGCTTGCGCGGCTCGGGCGTCTCACCGGCGGTGGCCGCGGGGGGATGGCGGAGGGGTGCTGGAGGGGTGGCGGAGGGGTGGCGGTGCCGGCGGTGGCCGCGGGGGTGGGGCGGGCGCGGCTCGGGGGAGGCTCGGGCGCCGGCGGTGGCCGCAGGGGTGGCGGCGGGCGGTGGCCGGAGGGGTGGCGGCGGGCGGCTCGGGGAGGGGTGGCGGCTCAGGCGAGATTCTCGGTGACCGCAACGATCGGCGTCCAACCTCCTCGCGCGCGTCGACGATGCAGAAACGGCTAAGTGCGGGAGGAAGAAGAGGGGGGCTTATATACCCCCCCCCCCCCCTTTAGTCCCGGTTGGGGGCTCGAACCGGGACTAAAGGGTGCCTTTAGTCCCGGCTGGAACCCCCAACCGGGACTAAAGGGTGGTGGGCGGTTAGCGCCCGAGCCCCCCCCCCCTTTAGTCCCGGCTGGTGGCTCCAGCCGGGACTAAAGGCGCAATAAATGCGCGCCAAAGCAAAAGTTTTTTAGGTTTTTATTTTCAAATATCAATTTTTAATTTTGAATTGAATAACTAATGTATATTTTAGAATCTGATAAAACTATGAATATGAAAAGTGTTTGAAATTGAATATCTAATTCAAAAATATTTTATATTTTCAAAATTAATTAGTTTAACTATCCGAACTATTAACTAGTTTGCCATTTTCAATTAAAACTATATTAATTAATATTCTTTTTGTATATTTTAGAATTTGACAGAACTATGAATATGAAAAGTGTTTGAAATTGAATAACTAATTCAAAACTAATTTATATTTTCAAAATTAATTATTTTAACTATCCGAACTATTAACTAGTTTGCTATTTTCAATTAAAACTATATTAATTAATATTCTTTTTGTATATTTTAGAATTTGAGAGAACTATAAATATGAAAAGTGTTTGAAATTGAATAACTAATTCAAAAATATTTTATATTTTCCAAATTAATTATTTTAACTATCCAAACTATTAACTATTTTGCCATTTTCAATTAAAACTATATTAATTAATATTCTTTTTGTATATTTTAGAATTTGACAGAACTATAAATATGAAAAGTGTTTGAAATTGAATAACTAATTCAAAACTAATTTATATTTTCAAAATTAATTATTTTAACTATCCGAACTATTAACTAGTTTGCCATTTTCAATTAAAACTATATTAATTAATATTCTTTTTGTATATTTTAGAATTTGACAGAACTATAAATATGAAAAGTGTTTGAAATTGAATAACTAATTCAAAACTAATTTATATTTTCAAAATTAATTATTTTAACTATTCGAACTATTAACTAGTTTGCCATTTTCAATTAAAACTATATTAATTAATATTCTTTTTGTATATTTTAGAATTTGAGAGAACTATAAATATGAAAAGTGTTTGAAATTGAATAACTAATTCATTACATAAAAGATTTAATACATTACTACATTATTGCACCAACAATCCTAACTATTATTACTGTTTTCTTCTAGGTCGTAGCCATGGAGAATCTTCATCATTCAGTAGGATGCTTGGGTCAGTCTTCACTTTGAAGGGCGGAATTTCATGAAATTTATTATAATCTATTGACATGTCTGTCTTGTCATCTACTCCCACGATGTTTCTTTTCCCTGAAAGAACTATGTGGCGCTTTGGCTCATCGGACGATGTCTTCTTTTGCTGATTTCTTTTTCTCGTTTTTGTAGACATGTCCTTCACATAGAAAACCTGAGCGACATCGTTGGCTAGGACGAATGGTTCGTCCATGTACGCAAGATTGTTGAGATCCACTGTTGTCATACCGTACTTTTGGTCTACAACTACCCCGCCTCCTGTCAGCTTCACCCATTTGCACCGAAACAAAGGGATCTTAAAAGTAGGTCCATAGTCAAGTTCCCATATCTCCTCTATGTACCCGTAATATGTTTCCAAACAGTGCCCATTCTCGTCTGTTGCATCAAAGCGGACACCACTGTTTTGGTTGGTGCTCTTTTTATCTTGGGCAACCGTGTAAAATGTATTCCCATTTATCTCGTACCCTTGGAAAGTACATATAGTAGAAGATGGTGGCCTGGCCAAACAGTACAGCTGATCTCCAACGGTGTCATCATTCATGAGATGTGTCTGCAACCAACTGCCGAAAGTCTTCTCGTGTTCCCCTTTAATCCAAGAGTCAGTCTTCCCCGGGTTTTCGGAGCATAGAATATTCTTGTGTCTCACGATATACGGAGCCACCACGGTGGAATTGTGTAGAACTGTGTAGTGTGCTTGAGAGAAAGAATGCCCGTCCATACATACTTTTGCTTTCCTTCCTAGTGTGCCTTTTCCTGTCATCCTACCCTCATACCGAGATTCAGGAACACCAATCGGCTTAAGGTCAGGAAGAAAGTCCACACAAAACTCAATGACCTCCTCTGTTCCATAGCCCTTGGAGATGCTTCCTTCTGGCCTAGCACGGTTACGAACATATTTCTTTAAGACTCCCATGAACCTCTCGAAGGGGAACATATTGTGTAGAAATACAGGACCGAGAATTCTAATCTCTTCGACTAGGTGAACTAGGAGGTGTGTCATTATATTGAAGAAGGATGGCGGGAACAACAACTCAAAGCTGACCAGACATTGGACCACATCAATCTGTAACCCTAATAGACTTTCTCGATCGATTACCTTCTGAGAAATTGCATTGAGGAATGCACATACCTTCACAATTGCCAGGCGAACATTTTCCGGTAGAATTCCCCTCAATGCAACCGGAAGCAATTGCGTCATAAGCACGTGGCAGTCATGAGACTTTAGGTTTTGGAATTTTTTGTCTTTCATATTTACGATTCCCTTTATATTCGACGAGAAGCCAGTCGGGACCTTGATACTGAAAAGGACTTCAAAGAAGATTTCCTTCTCTTCCTTAGTAAGAGCGTAGCTGGCACGCCCTTGAAACTGCCCTGGATGCATGCCATCTCTTCCTTTATGACGTTCCTGGTCCTCCCGTGCTTCCGGTGTATCTTTTGACTTCCCATACAAGCCCAGGAAGCCTAGAATATTCACGCAGAGATTCTTCGTCAGGTGCATCACGTCGATTGCGGAGCGGACCTCATGGACTTCCCAATAGGGTAGCTCCCAAAATATAGATTTCTTCTTCCACATGGGTACGCGCTTATCAGGGCCGTTAGGAACAGGTTGGCTGCCAGGACCCTTTCCAAAGATTACTTTTAAATCTTTGACCATATCAAATACTTCAGCACCAGTACGGATGACAGGCTTCCCCCGGGGTTCTGCCTTGCCATTGAAATGCTTGCCTTTTTTCTTTAAGGGATGCTTGGGCGGAAGAAAACGACGATTGAACGGGTACACATTCTTCCTACATTTGTCCAGATATATACTTTCTGTCTGATCTAAACAGTGCGTGCATGCATTGTATCCCTTGTTTGACTGTCCTGAAATGTTACTAAGAGCAGGCCAATCATTGATGGTTACGAAAAGCAAGGCTCGAAGGTCAAATTCCTCTTGTTTGTGCTCGTCCCACACACGTACACCTGGTTCGGCCCACAGCTGTAAAAGTTCGTCAACTAATGGCCTTAGGTACACATCAATGTCGTTGCCGGGTTGCTTTGGACCTTGGATAAGCACTGGCATCATAATGAACTTCCGCTTCATGCACAACCAAGGAGGAAGGTTGTAGATACATAGAGTAACGGGCCAGGTGCTGTGACTGCAACTCTGCTCCCCAAAAGGATTCATGCCATCTGTACTCAGACCAAACCATAAGTTCCTTGCGTCACCTGCAAATCTCGGGAACTCTCTCTCGATTTTTCTCCACTGCCGACCATCAGCGGGGTGCCTCAACTTATCGTCTTTCACACGATCTTCCATGTGCCATCGCAACAACTTCGCATGATCTTTATTTCTGAACAGACGTTTCAACCGTGGTATTATAGGAGCATACCACATCACCTTGGCAGGAACCCTCTTCCTGGGTGGCTCGCCCTCAATCTCACCAGGGTCATCTTTTCTGATCTTATACCGCAATGCAGTGCATACCGGGCATTTATCCATATTCTCATACTTCTCACCGCGGTAGAGGATGCAGTCATTAGGGCATGCATGTATCTTCTGCACGTCTAATCCTAGAGGGCAGACAAGCTTTTTTGCTTCGTACGTGCTGGCGGGCAATTCGTTCTTTCTTGGAAGCATCTTCTTCATCAGTACCAGCAACTTTTCAAATGACGAGTCAGTCACACCGGTCTCTGCCTTCCACTTCAGCAATTCCAGTGTGCTACCCAGCTTCTTCTGGCCATCTTCACAAGTTGGGTACAACAATTTGTTGTGGTCCTGTAACATCTGCTCGAACTGCAACCTCTCCTTTTCTGTGTCGCAGCCTCGCCGTGCTTCAGAAATGACCCGGCCAAGATCATCAGCGGGCTCATCTGGTTCCCGTTCTGCACCCTGATCTTCTTCTTCATTGTCTTCCATTGCGGTATCAGCATACTCAGGGAACATAGATCGGTAGTTGTCATCATCGTTCTCTTCTTCTTCATCGTCGTCTTCCATCATAACCCCTCTTTCCCCGTGCTTGGTCCAAACATTATAGCCCGACATAAAACCGGACCGAAGCAGGTGGCTCTGAATGACTCTTGAGGAAGTGTAATCCTTCTCATTCCGACATTCAACACATGGACAAAACATATAGCCACCACCATGCTTGTTCGCATCGGCCGCATCTCGAAAAGAATGCACGCCTTCTCTGTAAGCGGCTATGCGTCGATCACCGTACATCCATGGATGGCTCATCTGCGTCATACGACAGTATATCAAACACAATCACGATCCTAAAAATTAGTACCGCACGGTCTAAACGAGAAAATATAGTTGCTAACCTTTTAGAATAAGTGGAAATAAAGAGGAAGAGGTTTAAGCGTGGCTCGGGCATCGACTATATTGTAGTTGTGTTCGGTGAACTGAAGCGGCATCGCTCTAACACACATTTCAACAAACACCTCTAGTGCATCCAAGAAAAAAGGAGAGCTAGCACACACCCACACTCTTTCATCCAAAAAAATGCAAGGAAGATGGGAGAGAGGGGCTGCGGCCATATATATAGGCAGAGGACTTTAGTCCCAGTTTGAGACACGAACCGAGACTAAAGGGTGCGCACATGCGGGCTGCACACCGCGTAGCCCTTTAGTCCCGGTTTGTATCTCAAACCGGGACTAAAGGCTTGTTACGGGCCGGGACTAAAGCCTCCCGGGCGGCTGGCGAATTTCGGGCGACGTGGCCGGGCCTTTAGTCCCGGCCCAGATGGAGGCCGGGACTAAAGGGTCCAGGCCAAAGGCCCTTTTTCTACTAGTGATTCATAGATGCATGATGTAGTATATGTACGTGCGTTCCTAGGCTAGGCAGATAATCGATGCATGCTTCTGCATTGCATGCGCGAGGTACTAAGAAATAAAATATTTGAAACTAATAAATAAATGAGTATAAATATAGAAAATTTAAAAAAATCTATGCCGACGGCCTAGCCGTCGGCATAGGCTGTGCCGACGGCGGCCATCGGCACAGCTCTGCCATGATTACAAATGAATATCTATACCTAATAATAAAGTACGTAAGGTTTCCGTCGTCAACCACTTTTTAGACCGTTTTGCCCTTCCACCAAAATAAATATTACCCAAAGTACTGCCGGTTAGTTGAAAAAAAGTTTGATAGTTCGTCCGTGCCCACGGTTGCAACGTCAGCCTACCAAGTTGTATCGTTGAAACTAGAACGTGTCCTAATTTAATACAGAGAACTACTTCCACCATATAGTATAAGGACTCAAATGCATCACGTATAAACAAGCTGGCTGGCTACGTTGTTACCGCACCAGCACAAAAGGCAAGTGCAGGACCTCACGCAGCGTTGAACTTGACCGATAGCCAGGTGATCGTGTTGTGTCGACCACTGCCGATCGACATCGCCGTCACGATGAGCGGAGCACTTGCACGGCCGCGACACCGTTCTGGGGCTGACAAACGGGCCAAAGCCCTGCCCGTTTCCACGTTGCCGCCTTGCAGCGCCCTTGCCTGCGCCCGACGGCTGGGGCACTGGCAGCAAGGCACCTGGCCCGGCTCCTCCCCGTGGCAAGGCCGCTACGGTGGTGGCGGAGGCCAGCAACCAGCGCACAACCCAGACATTGAACTGATCTGCTGATCGCCATTGCTCCGGCGACTTTTGGCTGCTACCGCCACAACACCGGACCATGGCGGAGGCGCGTGATGAATCTTTGCATGGCACCGCCTCGAACTATGGATCAATTTTGGAGTCTCGGCAATGCCTACCACCTCCGCCAACGTTGCCACCTCTATGTCGCCCCCGCCGTGCAGATTAGTCGCTATCAAGGCCAGCATGTCCTACAACATTGCGGCACTGGCGATTGTCAGTGTCTTGCCGATGTCTTCATGCTGTGCGCAGTCCCGGTGAGATCCGCATGTCCATCTCGGCTAAGCAACGAGCCGCTTTGCAGACAATTCAGGGGCATCCCGAGCGTCGTTGATGGAATCGGGGGAGCAGCCAACGATGACAGTTGACGTTGGACTGGTGACACTGAGGAAGCCGGTGCACGCTGGCCTAAATTCCAGCAGCCACAAACTGATAATCGACTGTCATAGCATCATGGACGTGAGTCTTACGGCCTGTGATTCACCATGCATTGTAATCCGGAGCAAGAGCACAGCGTGATGATGACCATCCTCGATTATGTCCAGAGGAGGACAAGAAGGCAGTTGTCCACACTAATTTCCCGTTGGATGGAAGAATTAGAGGCGGATATGGGTGTGAAAGAGAGAACAGCCCGGACGATGCCACGAAATACAAATCGACGAGCCATCTTCGAAAAAATTAGGATGAGTCTAGCTATAGTGGTTGTTGCTTACATATGTGTGACTCACAAGCCTTTCACTAATATGTTTCGGTGACAAGCAAATCAGCCAGAAGCAATTTGATCTGTATGTCAAGCTACCTAGCTAAGGAAAGTAGTCTAGCCATACCAAGCTAGCCAATCCGTGCATGTCTCTGATCGATCAACCCTGCTTGCTTGCTAGCTTGTATGTGGCATCTTGCCACTAGCACACGCAGGCTGCTTGATGTTAAACCGGGGAAGTTTATTTATGTTAAATCTTTGGCTCTAAAACAGATAATATACTCCTCAAAATTCGAAAAAAATTATATCTATACCATAATCATTGTATGGAGTCTTTGCGGGAGAGGAATTGAAAAGCTGAGGATATATAAGGAGAGGAAACAGAAAAATAGATAGATTATTATACCAAAAATACATTTATATCAAAATTTAATAATGGTTATAAGATGAAAGGAAAAAGTATAACACGGATTGATCAACTAGAAGCTGGGTTTTTTTTCTATTTCCATTGCAACGCACGGGTATATTTCCTAGTAAATGTAAAAAACCTTAAAAAATAAAAAAATTGTGCCGACGGCTAGGCTGTGCCGACGGCGGCCGTCGGCACAGCTCTGCCATGATTACAAATGAATATAAATATAAAAATCCTTAAAAAAATAAAAAATCTGTGCCGACGGCCTAGCCGTCGGCATAGGCTATGCCGACGGCGGCCGTCGGCACAGCTCTGCCTATGCCGACGACAATCATGTGCCGATGGCGTTCTTGCTTGCCTGTCTCATCCTAGTATTGTGCCGACGACCCCGACAAATTGCCGTCGGCACAGTTGCTGGCCGTCGGGCCCTTATTTCTTTCCCGTAGTGCCAGAATGTCATCGGGCAGTGCGCTGAGCCTATCATCTCTACTGGCTCTTTTCCCCATGACTCTCGCGTAGATCTGCGGAGGAATCACGAGAACTTGTCGTCTCCTATCGCGTTTCTCCGTGGCTCCCGCGCGTGTTGATGTGCCGAGGCCCGAGGCTGATATCGGGTACTTGATGCTTCGTGAGTGGCTAGCCTCCTCGGATATATCTGATGGTTGCGGTCTGCTAGTGCGTCGGGGCTGTTTGGTTGAGCTTATTTGTGGCTTTTGGATTTTGGCTTATAAGTCACAAAAGGTGCTTTTGGCTTTGGCTTTTGACTTTAGTCTAGACATTGTTGCATGATAGTATAAGCCAAAAGCTAAAGTGAAAAGCACCTCTTTAGATGCTTTTGTGGCTTATAAACCCAAAGCCAAAAGCCAAATTTAAGCCCAACCAAACAACCCCGCGTCTTGGGTTCAGCCGGCGATGGCAACCTGGACTCTTGAAGATTGAAACGCAAGGTGTCTATCAAGATCATAGAATCCGGTCACGGTACGCTGGAAAAAGGAAACAGAAAACGTGCCGTCTGCCAGGGCGTCCCATGCATGGGATACCCGGACAGGTGATGGGACGCGCGCGCGCGGAGAACGCGTCATGCATGCTCGCGTGCAGGGTCTTGCCGGTGCGCGGAGAACGTCTGGGCGTGGCATGCATGAATACGTCGACATGCATGCGGGAACAAGGGATGGATCCATCAGGGATACGCGAGTGCGACGGTATGTACGAGATAGCCGGCGGCTTTTTCGTTTGTAAATTTGATCTCGTTGAGGGATGGAGCCAAATGAAATGGGTTTTCTCTCGGCATCTTTTTTTCAATCACTCGAGCGCGCCCTTCATAGCTACGGACGATCTTCCTTCTGTTTCCTCCTTCTCTTGGAGTTGGAAGTACGATACTTATTTTTGCTACTCCTACATCTTGCACGCCAAACTGCACACACGCAGCGCTAGGCTAGCTACCTGTCTACGTACAGAATTGGAACGACACTTTTGCTAGCTCCTAGCTAGAGAAATGATGTTAAACAGTGCCACGAGGAGAATCGTGTGCTGCCCGTCCACGGTACGTGCACTTGCAATCCAAAAACAATTGCCAGGTAATAGAAAATTGCCCGTCCACGAGGAGAAACTGCTAATTTAACACAAAGAAAATTGCCAGGTAATACAACAGGAGGAGCTTCACTAGGACTACCACAAGGTATAAAGGACAACGCGTTCTGAAGGCCATCCAAAAAACAAAAAATCTGCAAAAAAGAACAATACACAATTGGATCAGGAACTTACTAATCAACACTCGGTTGATTTAAATGACTAACTAGGTGCAACTAAGGACAGTCCGTTAACACCAAAATTTGCATGACTCTCATCTCAACCACAAAATGGCATCTCAATCTCATTTATAAACCACATCATAGAATTCAAACTAATGCCCACAAATCATCAGATTACTTGCTTCTGATATATCCTTCAACTGAACTGGCAGCCCCATGTTAAATCCCTAACTGCCACTTGCGTCAATGCAGCAAACAGATGAAATTCCTAACTGTCAGTCATGAGCAGAGTACTTTACAGTCTAGGAGCTGACCTTCACAGTGGCACCGACGACGGAGAAGAGGTCTTGCTCTTTCTCTGGAACAGTCTCCAGCGTTGTCACGGCCGCTGCCACATAGACGCAAGTGGCAGGTAAAAAAATGAGGAGAGGACTAGCGAGTGAGCAATCTGAGAGGTAAATTCCTTCTCAGAGATGAACACCTGCAGGAAACATAACCATATGAGACCAAAGAAACATCAAAACGATCCCACTCAAATAAATATCAAGAAAAAATGCCCTTTACGTATAGTAATCCTAAACCTGACATCCAGAATATATTCTATGGATCTTTATTCACCTGATTCCTTACCTGGCACAACAAAAAGCCCCCCAGAAATTACACATACACATATCTTGTATTAATGGGTTTATATCACATTAACAGGTTCTATTGTTCTTAAGTGTAAGAATATATATCTAATAAATAAAGGCTGTCAAGAAACCACTCGACGCTGCAAAACTATGGTACTCTACAGTTTTTGCTTTCAACCAAGTCGGCCATCCTATTATTTCAATACATGGTTGCAATTTCACCACAACAAACACCTTAGAATCTCAAGATTCGCTTTTGCTTGCTGCAACCTAAATACTAGCACCACGAATTTCATCATTCATCAAAACTAGTGACATTTGAGCATATAATCAGTACACCTGATTCAAAAAAAAGTAATAGATTTACTAAGTAGCTGGACACTAGTAGTTCAATGAATTAGCAGTAATGCATATGGACACTAAATATTTAGAACTCTGCATACGAGTGCTCTCATCCACTGACTATTCACATCATGTGCTATCAATGTTACAACAAAAATCACAGCTAAGAGTATAACTCCCAGATGGTAATCTATATCATTTCCACAATCACAAGAGTTGTACTCGCAAGTTCGGCAGCATTCGAGAGTAATAAAAGTGATTTAACAATATAAATGCTATAAGAACAAGTTTGTTATTTACAAATAGACAGAAGTGATTACATTCTCTAGGTAATATAATACTGGTGTAATGTCAAACATAACAAGATTTACACAAAACTAAGAATATTAAGATTCAGCAATGTGGAGCTCCATATATGTACATTCATAACAGGTAATGACTGGAGCAAGGAAACAATATACAGAAATCTACTCCCAGGAATACATGCTTGAACAATAGAAACAACTACCACAGGATACTAAAGGAATTACTCAGCATAAAGACAATTAACACCACATGTCCTAGTTAAATATTTCATCTGTTCCATAATTAGTTACAATCATGTGGTGACCCAGCATACCACTGCATGTGTAGTATGCAAGTCGTTGACACAACACCAATGAAATACCGTCTCACTAGTATTACATCGATCAGAGTGGTACAACAGAAACATCGCAGGTCCAAGGTAGGTGCATAGGATTACAATTTCATCATACAGAAGAGCTTCAGAACTTCCTCAACAGGTAGAGGTTTAGTCCTGGCGACTACAAACGAGAATAATACACTGAAGACTCAACTAGAGCTTCACTAATGCAGTTGGTTTGCTACAGAACTACCCTAGCTACTTAGGTTCTAGGATTAGGGAATTGGGTCCCTTCTACTCCTATTCTAGTTTTCCACCAAGCTTGGCGTAGTCATTGACTCCTTTGATAGTTCTGACATTGGTCGAGGACTTCATCTTCATCTTTAGTGTCTTGGGGTTGCCTCCTGTGTTGCCTCCAATCTAAGCAAGGGTTAAGAGGGAGTGGGGTGAGTAACGAGCGTTACTCAGCAAGTTCATATAAGGATATAAGGTGTTTGATGCACTATCTATAGCCTTGGACTCAAGAGTCATTTGGCAATGCAAGTTTTCGTAAACATTTCTTCAAGAGGTTGCTTTTATTCAGAAGAACTATGTCTGTCAGCCTTCACAGGTTGATTAGAGCTTCGATGGGCTCCTTTCCTGCCGTGTTCGCGGCTCCTTCCCGGAACAGGGAGTATCCAGATACTTTCTTACACTCTGCAGAGGTGGTCACTTGTACCCATAGGAGATTAACGCTTTGCTGCACAACCGGGCGATCGTTCCCGTCCACACTTCCTTGGTATGGGGCCCAGCCGTTGATCCGAGCCAATCACTGTTCCTTCCCGCGACCGTGCATACCCACCCTTTTGCGGCTCCAACTTTGGTTCGCTACCCTCGCCGGTCTACATCTTTGGTAGTTACCGACCTCGGCATACTTGCCTTTCCTAGACAATGAGTTACCCCCACCGGATACGGTTACACTTCTTTTTGGTAACACCGGCCTCGGCACTCTACCCCCGTCGTTGCCGCAATCCATCATAGACCGCCAGAATCGTGAATTCATTAGGGGGAATCCACCCATCCCGAAGCTCCTCACAGGGAGACAACTGCTCCGAAACGGCGTGTCCGTTGATATGCATGAGGGAAAAGATACAGCTGACTCTTCCGTCCCATTCCAGATCCTATGGTTGACCGTATTTTATGGCACAAGAATCACTGGCGACATTGGTTATTAATCCTAGGTGAACATTCCCGTTACAGTGGGACCTCCACCATACTCTTACCATGGTCCCACTGCCCACCTTCCTAGGTCGACAACCATTATGATTGCTAACCACTAATCATATTCATTCAAGAAAAGCAGAACCTTTGCTTTTTAATGCAATCATAATAATAATACCACCGGTATATTTGCAAGTACTTTGTTAAAGATAAACAAGAGATATGAGCAAGAGTGAACTTGCCTTTCTGACCGCAAGATTATGCGAGTCAGGGTCTTCGATACGATAGAAATCCCAATTCTGAAATAGCAACCATCATCTGGTAGGGATGATGTTAGAAATCTGCAGCATGATATGCATAAGATATGACATGCCTCAGTCTAAGCGTAACCTAACCCCGATGATTTGTTGTCATTGAGTTATGGTGATTTATTTATGATGTGTTGCACTTTTAAGTTCAATTGCACATACAAGGTTGTTAAGGGTTTTAGGTTAACTCACTAGCATTTATAAGTGAAGAATAAAGCTTGAAATAACATTACTAATTTTAGGGTTGCCATCATTCCTTGCTTACAAGAGAATGGCTAGTTAGTGGTGAAGACATGGAAGTAACAGTTTTAAGTTACATATTATAATTAGCAATCACTTGATTGATCATGGATATGCAGAGTCAAAGTAAAGTATACACATAGCAGTATCTAAGTAGTTCTAGGGTTGACAACAATCTTAACATATATAAGAAGGTGTTTGTTTGATGACATAAGAGTTGTTGTGATGATTAACTGATGTTCTTCAAAAGAATAACTTTTGAAGAACACATTCTTTAGAAAGGTAATTAGTATTTAACTCACTTTAAGTGATCACAATTATTCTTAGGAATTTGGTTAATTAATAGCACATGATTCTTCTTATTATAGGTTTCTAGGTCTTAACTTAAAATGCTAAAGTAATTGAGTTAATCATTCATCATGGTTGAATTGAGCACCTTAGAGCTAACTACTTATTTACTGAATGAAAGTTAAGAAATAACTGCAAATACAATTACTATTATTTGTTGATGTCCTGCATAATTTTTAATACCTTTAAAATTATCTATAGGAAATAACTCTAGTGATTTAAGTGCTAATAACAAAGTTGAATTTAAGATCCTACAATAAATAAGTAGTAACTACAATAAGGTTCTTTAAGTGTAAATTTTTTTAACTACATGTTTAAAGAAACTATTTGATTCCTAAATTTGATTTAAATTCATATTCAAAAATAGTACTTAAGCATGTTTTACAATTTCATTCAAATTTATTTTATATAAGTACAAGATATTATAGTACAAACAGATAGATCTTATTTTTGTGAACATTTTGATATATTATTTGCATTTTTCTGATTAAAAATGAAATTGCTATGGGTTTTCTAAGTTTCAACCATTTTCTGGAATTTATAAATCACATAGAAACTTTTTGTACCGAGACTAGACCTAGCTACTGCTACTGACAAATGGGTCATGCGCCGAGTCGGCTGCCATGTTGGCAATTGAATTATTCAAAAGATTGACTGGCTTTTCTAAACAACAGGGAGATTTTTCTTACCGAACCTGATCCTACCCCAGCCACTGACTGGTGGGGCTAAGGCCTAGTCAGCTGCCACGCAGGCACTGACCAAGTCAACAAGGTTGACTGGGGCAACTCGATGGTGGTGATCGCCGGAGACGATGGCTGAGGCCTCCCCGGGATGTGCAGATCGCATTGCTAGAACCGGGACACTTGCGCGAGTCGAACAGTATCAGAACCACCACGAATTGGTCACCGGAGATACCTCCGGCGTGCTTCACTGCGGCGGCGAGCTCCGGCCATGCGACCAAACCTAGCTACAGACGCGGAAACGATGCAATCGGATGCTCCATAGATGCGCAAGCTCACCTTGAGTAGGATGGGATGATCGGTGAGATCAATTGCTGCTAGAGAGAAGCATAACTTCGCGGATTCCGGCGATCTTCTGCGGGACAAAATGGTGAAATTAGCTCGGTGTAGCCCTCCCCTTGATGCCCTGCTCCTCCTTGATGATCAACAAAGTGATGCGCTCCTCCCAGACAACTTGTTGGAGCTCGGGGTAACCTCCCTTGATGGCCTCGACATGAACTCCGGCGAGGTGAAGTAGCTCAGTGGGGGGTTTGATACAGAGGAGTAGGAAGATTGAGAGACCGCGTGGAGGAACTAGGGTTTCAGTGCGGTGCTACTGAGGGTTTTATAGCGCTCGGCGAGGTCCGTGTCGTCCCTCCCCTTGCCGGTGACGGCTCAGATGCGGCGGCGATGTAGTCACATGCTTCGGGCGTGAATCTCTGATGCGTGGTGAATGACCAGCCCATTGGGAACCCCAAGAGGAAGGTGTGATGAATATAACAGCTAGTTTTCCCTCAGTTAAGAAACCAAGGTTATGTCGATCAGGAGAAGAGCGAACAATGACGACTGAAGGTGATGCTTGCTAGTTTGCGACAGCTTCGGACAATTTATATATGGCGCCTCGTCCAAGCTTTGCTTGCTAGCTGCAACGCTGAACCTGCACACAACACAACCAAGTACTTTGTTCCCAACTTGCGATGAGGTTGTCAATCTCACCGGTTTGCTTGAAACAAAGGTTATGAGCGTATCGAGTGGAAAATAGTAGAAGTATGTGAGTAAAGTAAACAGTGCGAGTAAAGTAAACAGGTGATAACAATATGATGGAAATAGGACCGGGGTCCACAATTCACTAGTGGTGTCTCTCCAAAAGATAAATAACACATGCTGGGTAAACAAATTATAGTTGGGCAATTGATAGAATAAAGATAAACGTGATATGTCAAGAAGATCACTACGAGATTTACTCTGGGCATTACAACAAAATACATAGACCGCCATCCAACTGCATCTATGACTAATAATCCACTTGTGGCGAATCAATCCGAGAACTCCACAAGTATTAAGTTACGAACAACAGATAATTGCATTAAGCAAAGTGTGTAATGTAAACAAAGCATATACCCTTGAGCATATGAATGTTGTTTTCTCCCTAGTAGCAATAGCACGTCTACAACCTTTGAGGTTTCTGTCACTCCCCCAGATTAAATAGAGGCATGAACCCACTATCGAGCATAAATACCCCCTCTTGGAGTCACTAGCAACTACTCGGCCAAGATAGCTACTAACAACGGAGAGCATGCAAGATCATAAACAACATAGAGATAACATAAGATATAATTCAGTACAGCAACTCAATCATAACACCAATATTCATCGGATCCCAACAAACCAAACATGTAGAATTACATAACGGTGATCTCAATCATGTAGGCCAGCTCATGAGATCTAAACATGAAGCACATGGTGGAGAAGACAACCATCTAGCTACTGCTATGGACCCATAGTCCAAGGTAGACTACTCACTCATCGCTCCGGAGGCAAGCATGGCGATGAAGAAGACCTCCGGTGGTGATTCCCCTCTCCGGCAGGGTGCCGGGAAGAGCTTCTGGACCCTCCCGATCTTCGGGTCGACGGCGGCGGCAGATCGCGATGTGTTCTGGAAAAGTGATCGGGTGTTTAGGTTTTTCCCATCGGGGGGTCTTTATCGGCGAAGGGGTGATGTCAGAGGTGGAGCCAGGTGGCCTCACACGAGGGCGGCGCGTGCCAGGCCCTGGCCGCGTCGGCCTGGCGTGTGGGGCCCCTGTGGCTCCCCTCCTACTCTCCTTCGAATCTCTGGAAGCTCCCAGACAAAATAAGACTTCAGGAACTTGTTTCGTCCAATTCTGAGAATATTTCCTGTGTATCACTTTTGAAACACAAAAATAGCAGAAAACAGGGAACTGACACTGTGGCAACTTGTTAATAGGTTAGTTCCGGAAAATGCATAAAAGTGCCACGAAGTGTAACGAAACAGTAGGCAAATGGTGTAAAAACAAGCATGGAGCATCAAAAATTATAGATACGTTGGAGACGTATCAAGCATCCCCAAGCTTAACTCCTGCTCGTCCTCGAGTAGGTAAGTGATAACAAAAGAATAATTTTTGAGATCACATGCACCTACACAATCTTGATCATATATGTAAGCATTTGTGAGCTGGGATCATAAGAACTTAAAACATGGGCATGAAAGATATAATCTTGACAATAAGAACTTAGCAACCATGTTGTAAACATGAAAATGAACACAAACAAAAGATCATGAAAATGAAATAATGAAAGTCAAACGTGTGTTCAAATCATAAGGAAAAACATACAAATGGTTTTCAGCTTGTCCTTCATGGAGAGCAAAACATAAATGCATAGGACACCTTCAAGTTTAAGAGGGCGACTAGATACAAATAATTTGAGAACAAGTGAAACCAACAATATGAATCAATCAATGAAAACTTTGGGACAATGCATATTATACTAAGAATGATAACTATGCTCTCTTAATGGTGCATAAAGATAGAAGGTGGTGACTCAACATAAAAGTAGAAGAAAGGCCCTTCGCAGAGGGAAGCAGTGATTGCAAGTTTTATAACCTTCAAAAATTATGGTACTTACCGGCTTTGAGCTCTCATTGCCCCCATCATAAGCATCTTGAATGGTTAAAGTTAATGCGAGAACAATTATGATGCATATGCTTGACAAATCATAATTTGAAAACCTCGTGTCCCGTGAATACGAGTACCCAAACCTCATGCTACTTTACTTAGAGTCCCAAGCAAGGCTCTTGTCATTGTAAATATATGCATATCATTGAGAACCGCCAATGGGGTACCTCCGTGCCCGATGACATGGAACAAGCCCACATCAAAATGACAGGACAAGCAGACAATGAACACCTCGACATCTCTTTTATTTGCCATTTGTTTAGCTTTTTATTGTGAGATGCGTCGTCGAATGTTCACCATGGGTATGCTGCAAATTTCCACCATGAATTATGCATGGCTTAGATTAGCGGCCCGACGTTTCCCTAACACATATACAAACTCCATGATCCCCACAAGATTCCCAATTCATTTCACACCGCGGGCATCCATAAACAAAAGATCACAATATCAACTCAAATAAGAAGTGCAATGTTGAAAGCTTGCCCATGACTGCATGGCTGGGCTAGTCTCCAACTTACAACTTGCAAGCATAACAACTCAACATAAGAGACCACAATGTCAAATTTTTAAGAACAGGAAAAAGTAAAGTGTGCCTTCCGGTTCATGAGAGCTTTGCTGACCGAATTTCGCATAACACTGGTAAGAGTTTAATTTGAAGAGAAAATAAAAGCAAGTCAAATTTACTTGGAATAGAAAATTGCTAGTAGGTATGTATGGTGGACACTTTGGAAAACTTTGGCTTTTAGGGGTTGGATGCACGAGTAGAGCTCATACTCAGTACAAGGCGAGGGCTAGCAAAAGACTGGGAGCGACCAACTAAGAGAGCAATAATGGCCATAATCATGCAAAGCGACAAAGCGACATTAAAAGAAGCATAAGATGGCATCAAAAGTCAAAAACTAAATGATCATAGAGGCTATTGGCGACTTTGTAAGAGTCTAACATGTGTGAGCATGCGCCAAGTCAACCCAAATAAAGCATCAAGGAGAAAACCAAAATAATGCTTCCAAACAATAAAAACAACGCATGATTTTTTCAAAGGCTCATTAAGCAATCTCAGTTATTTGAGACAAGTCATGCTACAGCAAAACCACTAAGCATACCATCAAAAATACATCAAGCATGACATGAAAAAGCCTAAGCCGCAGTCTACACAAGCTCCTTCTTGTACCACTATTTTGCATAAAGCTTTTTCTTTTTTCCAACACCATTTGAAATTTTTTAAGGCACCTCTTTTGATGAAAAACAATAAAGATCAGAGGCAAAAATACACCTTGATGAAAAGATATGACAAGGTCTGAACGCAAATCGAGGCGAAAACGAAAACCAAAAGCAGTAGCGGAAAAAGAAGAACACCCGGTGAAATTGTAAGAATGAAAAATGGAGTGTTCTTTGCAAATGAAAACGAGTACATCTCCTCCAAAGGAAATTTGTTGGGGTCCAACTATTTATTGCAGCAAAAATAACAAACTAACTAAGAAAACTAAAACAACTGACGCTCCAAGAAAAACACATAGTGCATGAAGCAATAAAAATATAGTGTTTTGAAAGGTGACCTGATTTTTGCCGATGAAGAAGGGGTGCCTCGGGGGCATCCCCAAGCTTTGACGCTTGTACTTCTTGGATATTTCTTGGGGTGATGCATGGGCATCCCCAAGCTTGAGCTTTTGTCCATTCTTCAACTCATCTCATCATTCTCCAATCCCTAGACTTGAAAACTTCCTTCATACAAAACTAAACACAAATCTATTAGCAACATTAGTGTAGGCATAACATATAATCAACCTCTTTTTGCTTCAGGTTTCAACCCAAAACCACCACATATATAGCACATACTACTGTAGCAACTTCCCCAAAAGTTCCATGATCAAAAGAACTCAAAAGAAACCGATAAAGCGGCGAACACAAATATTGGCAGAAATCTATCAAAACAGAACAGCTGACAAAGGTCGAATTTTGAGGGGTTTTCTGTTGCTCAAATCAAAAAGTGTTCAACTAATGAAAGTTTGGATATAACCTGGGGCATATGCACAAGAAATCGCAGGTCCAAAAGATATACAGAGAATTTATACGAATTTTTAAGGTGCAGCACCGAAAACAGTTTCAGGACAGCAACATCCTCAAATCTTTACCTCACTCAAATTAGAGGCTTCTCTTGGCACAAAAACAAAATAAACAAGATAAGGAGCGGTCATTACAGTAGTAATGACTTCCAAGACTCAAATGAAAGAAAAAGTACTGAAAATAAAACATTGGATTATCTCCCAAGAGTGCTTTTCTTTAACGCCTTTGAGCTAGGCGCAGAAAATTGCGAATCAAGTAACATCAAGTGATGAAGCATCAAGCTCATAATTTGCTCTAAGAATAGAGTCAAAAAGTAATTTCTTCCTTTTCCTAGGGAAGTGTTCCATACCTTTCTTGAGTGGGAATTGGTATTTAATAGTGCCTTCCCTCATATCAATGATGGCACCTACAGTTCGAAGAAAGGGTCTTCCCAAAATAATAGGACATGAAGCATGGCATTCAACGTCCATAACAAGAAAATCAACGGGAACAAGGTTATTGTTAACCACAATATGAACATCCTTAATTCGTCCCAAAGGTTTCTTCTTAGCAACATTAGCAATAGGAACATCAAAATAACATTTTTCAAGAGGTGGTAAATCAAGCATGTCGTAAATTTTTCTAGGCATGATAGAAATACTAGCACCTAGATCACATAAAGCATGGCAATCAAAACCATTAACATGCATATCAATGATGGGTTCCCAACCATCTTCTAACTTCTTGGGAACAGAAGCTTTTTGCTGCAACTTTTCATCCCTAATTTTTATGAGAGCATTGGTAATATGCTTAGTAAAAGCAACATTTAAAGAACTAGCATTGGGAGTCAAAGCAAGCTTTTGCAAGAAAAAAATAACTTCAGATATATTGCAGCCATCAACATCAAAATCATTAAAAGAAATAGAGCTATCATCTCCTACACTCCGAAAAAATTTAGCACTCTTTTGAGAAAAAGTTTTGGCAGTTTTAGGCTTTTTAACACAAGGAGTGGGAGTTTTCTCTACACCAATCAAAGTAAGAAGATTGCTAGCATTAGGAGCAACATCATTAGAGGTAGTAATGGTACATACCTTCATTTCTCTAGCCATCTCATCTTCTCTTTCCCACCTGGCTTGCAATTCCGCTAACAATCTAATATTTTCATCAATTCCAACTTGAGTAGCGTTAGCAGTAGCAAAAACATTGTTCTCTTTCACATTATTAGGCAACACTTTTAATTTCATAAGTTCAATATCATGAGCAAGGCTATCAACTTTAGAAGCAAGAATATCAATTTTGCCTAACTTTTCCTCAATAGACTTGTTAAAAGCAGTTTGCTTACCAATGAAGTCCTTGAGCATTACCTCAAGCTCGGAGGGCGCGGCCCTAGTGTTGTTGTAGGAATTACCATAAGAATTACCATAACCATTACCATTGGTAGAAGGATACGGCCTATAATTGTTACTAGCAAAATTGTTCCTATAAGCATTGTTGTTAAAATTATTATTTCTAATGAAATTCACATCAACATGCTCTTCTTGAGCAACCAAAGAGGCTAAAGGAACATTATTAGGATCAACATGAGTCCTATCATTAGCAAGCATAGCCATAATGGTATCAATCTTATCATTCAAGGAAGAGGTTTCCTCAACAGAATTTACCTTCTTACCTTGTGGAGCTCTCTCGGTGTGCCATTCAGAATAATTTACCATCATGTTGTCGAGTAGCTTTGTTGCGGCGCCCAAGGTAAGGGACATAAAAGTGCCTCCAGCAGCTGAATCAAGTAGGTTCCTCGAAGAAAAATTCAGTCCTGCATAAAAAGTTTGGACAATCATCCAAGTAGTCAGTCCATGAGTGGGGCAATTCTTTATCATAGATTTCATTCTTTCCCAAGCTTGAGCAACATGTTCATTATCAAACTAAGTAAATTTCATAATATTGCTACGCAGAGATATAATCTTAGCAGGAGGATAGTATCTACCAATAAAAGCATCCTTACACTTAGCCCATGAATCAATACTACTCTTAGTCAAAGACAGCAACCAATCTTTAGCTTTTCCTCTCAAAGAAAAAGGAAACAACTTGAGCTTAATAATATCACTTTCTACATCCTTATATTTCTGCATCTCACATAGCTCAACAAAATTGTTGAGATGAGCTGCAGCATCTTTAGTACTAGCACCAGAAAATTGCTCTTTCATAACAAGGTTCAACAAAGCAGGCTTAATCTCATAAAAGTTTGCAGCAGGAGCAGGTGGTGCAATAGGAGTGCAGATAAAATCACTATTGTTCGTGCTAGTAAAGTCACACAACTTGGTGTTTTCAGGATTGGCCATTTCAGCAAAACTAAAGTAAACAAGTAAAAACAACTACCAAGGATTCTAATTTTTTGGGTTTTTGATATAAAATAATGCAGGTAAAATAAATAAAGTAAAGCAAAACAATAACAAAGTAAAGGATGTGTGTGCGAAAACTCCCCTCGCAGAAGTCTTCCACTCTTCCCCGGCAACGGCGCCAGAAAAAGAGCTTGATGCGTGGTGAATGACCAGCCCGTTGGGAACCCCAAGAGGAAGGTGTGATGAATATAGCAGCTAGTTTTCCCTCAGTTAAGAAACCAAGGTTATGTCGATCAGGAGAAGAGCGAACAATGACGACTGAAGGTGATGCTTGCTAGTTTGCGACAGCTTCGGACAATTTATATATGGCGCCTCGTCCAAGCTTTGCTTGCTAGCTGCAACGCGGAACCTGCACACAACACAACCAAGTACTTTGTTCCCAACTTGCGATGAGGTTGTCAATCTCACCGGTTTGCTTGAAACAAAGGTTATGAGCGTATCGAGTGGAAAACAGTAGAAGTATGCGAGTAAAGTAAACAGTGCGAGTAAAGTAAACAATGCGAGTAAAGTAAACAGGTGATAGCAATATGATGGAAATAGGACCGGGGTCCACAGTTCACTAGTGGTGTCTCTCCAAAAGATAAATAACACATGCTGGGTAAACAAATTACAGTTGGGCAATTGATAGAATAAAGATAAACGTGATATGTCAAGAAGATCACTATGAGATTTACTCTGGGCATTACAACAAAATACATAGACCGCCATCCAACTGCATCTATGACTAATAATCCACTTGTGGCGAATCAATCCGAGAACTCCACAAGTATTAAGTTGCGAACAACAGATAATTGCATTAAGCAAAGTGTGTAATGTAAACAAAGCATGTGCCCTTGAGCATATGAATGTTGTTTTCTCCCTAGTAGCAACAGCACATCTACAACCTTAGAGGTTTCTGTCACTCCCCCAGGTTAAATAGAGGCATGAACCCACTATCAAGCATAAATACCCCCTCTTGGAGTCACTAGCAACTACTCGGCCAAGATAGCTACTAACAACGGAGAGCATGCAAGATCATAAACAACATAGAGATAACATAAGATATAATTCAGTACAGCAACTCAATCATAACACCAATATTCATCAGATCCTAACAAACCAAACATGTAGAATTACATAACGGTGATCTCAATCATGAAGGACAGCTCATGAGATCTAAACATGAAGCACGTGGTGGAGAAGACAACCATCTAGCTACTGCTATGGACCCATAGTCCAAGGTAGACTACTCACTCATCGCTCCGGAGGCAAGCATGGCGATGAAGAAGACCTCCGGTGGCGATTCCCCTCTCCGGCAGGGTGCCGGGAAGAGCTTCTGGACCCTCCCGATCTTCGGGTCGACGGCGGCGGCGGATCGCGATGTGTTCTGGAAAAGTGATCGGGTGTTTAGGTTTTTCCCGTCGGGGGGTCTTTATAGGCGAAGGGGCGATGTCAGAGGTGGAGCCAGGTGGCCTCACACCAGGGCGGCGCGGGCCAGGCCCTGGCCGCACCGGCCTGGCGTGTGGGGCCCCTGTGGCTCCCCTCCTACTCTCCTTTGGATCTCTGGAAGCTCCCGGACAAAATAAGACTTCAGGAACTTGTTTCGTCCAATTCCGAGAATATTTCCTGTGTATCACTTCTGAAACACAAAAACAGCAGAAAACAGGGAACTGGCACTGTGGCAACTTGTTAATAGGTTAGTTCCGGAAAATGCATAAAAGTGCCACGAAGTGTAACAAAACAGTAGGCAAATGGTGTAAAAACAAGCATGGAGCATCAAAAATTATAGATACGTTGGAGACGTATCAATCTCCTCGTGAACTTGCCATTAGACACTGGAGAGGATTAGGACGACGAGCTGGAGTCAACGGAGATCAACGATGGTCCACAACGGCGGCCGGACGACGTGGCCCTCGCCTATGTGCTGTCGACCACCGGCGAGAGGAACAAGAAGAATTCTTCTTCTTCTCCCGAAACGGTACCTGGGTCGGGTCGGCTTAGCGGGCTGCCAGGTGGGCTTTGGCCAGGTGAGTTCTCCTCTTTTTTTCCTGTCTTGATTTCTTTTCTATTTCTTCTTATTTCTGATTTTGATTTTAATTAGATTTTGCTAACTTTGTTTTGCAGGAATTTTAAGTTTATGATTTCTTTTACAACATAACTATGTTCAAACTGGTTCCATATATTGTATTTGGGATATCTATATATGCAACTGCACATAATAACTTTTTAGATATTGTTATGGTTTTTTGTTAGGGGTCTTATTAGAAATGATTTTAAATATTCCATTTTAATGTTTCTTCTTAAGAGTGTATAGACACTATATTTGTATCTAAATGAAAGGAGAACTATTATTTATAATAAGTGCTAGCATTGGATTTCCTAGTTAGGTATATGTGTCTATGAACATGATGCTCTTAATTTGATATCAAGATTCATGCACATATTAACATGTTCAAGTTTATCACTGGATAAATAATATGGTTGATATTAAGAATGTTTATGGTGTGGACATAATCCATGGGTTAAGATATAGGATGGGGTTCTAGGGTTTTACTCATGATCACAAAGTGATACATAAGTTGAATCTTAGATTGGTACCATAGGGCCTCAAATGGATAGGTGGAAAGAATATGAAATATCATAGAAGTGCCTCATAAAAGGGGTGCTTTTCTTAATGTAGTGTTCTGGCAATTAATTCCACACATGCTCTTGCAAAGGATATGGTATCTAGTTGATTTGGCTATATGCAAAGATGCATCTCAATAATATGTATGTGAGGTGTTAGAGTGTTTACTAATTTATCTTAGCATGCTAGGTTATATAAGCATTCACACAATTAACTATTGGTGTGTTCACTAACTAATGGCAGCTAAAGATAATGTTCTAACCTTTGTTATGCAAGTGTAGGTGTAGGAATATTATGCATATGTTGATAGTAATTTCTTGGTACAGACATATGCATGATATGAATAGCTATTCTACATTTTCTGGGTTTGATTTGCTTCCTAGTAAATTTACTTGTTTGTTATTGGTGCTCATATGATCATTTAGATGTATGTGATATGCCCCTGGACCATGTATATGTTTTTAGTAGATGATTTCAGATCAGAGGCATATATTTCTCTTGCTTATGGTGAGTTCTTCCCTTTTCCCTCTAAGTACACTCCTCTCCTCTCATACTAGACCAACCTGGTGGTCTTGTGAAGCTTGTTCTTCGGGAATTCTGATAAACCTGCGTCTTGTGGCATGCCTGCACCTCCTAGCTGCTTGACCTAATTCCTAATTGATCTAAGTAACCATTTGGTCTTGGTCTTGCTGGTTGGGTTCTTGTGGTTGTGCTGGTGGTGGTTAATCCTACCCTGTTGCTCAACTCATGAGCAGGGTGGATTGTGTGGTGGTGTTGGCGGTGTGATGGTGATGCTTCTTGCTCCTATCTAATGTATGAAATGGTCCAAATTCGTTGGTGTCCGCATACCATGAGTTTATGGTGTCAAAATGGATGCCATGGGGTTCCTTTTATAGTGTTTTGATGTCCACCACAAGTTGACACCTCAAGTGGTGACTCTTGTTTTAATTTGGTGAGTAAGCTACTTGTTGTCAAGCTCTCATGCATGGGCATTACTTGGGGTTCAAGTAAAAGAAGATATTTTCATGTGGATAACTATGAACATTACTTGGGGTTCAAGTATAGAAAGATATTTTGAAATGCATTACTTGGGGTTCAAGTAAAGGAAGATATTTTCAAGTGGATAACTATCCTAGGTGGCATGATGATTATCCTCTAATAATCTTTATTTTGGACAACCAAGTGGCATTTGGCAATAAATGGATTTGTGGCTGAATCAATTCATATTCTTATACATATTTGTAATTCATAATTGAATTGTTATCAATTGATGTGGTATTAATTGTTTGGAAGTTTAACTTCCAAAGTTCATATTTGAGATGATCCTGTTATTTTGAATTATGCACATTGTCATATCTTATTTGTTCCTATTATAAGTTGTGCTCAAAATATTCAAAGTTAGCAAAGGTCATGTTCAAATTTTAAGTGATTTGATTTGATTTCACCAAGGCATGATCATAAGAGTTTCAAAATGATCATAGTTATTTTTATTCAAATAGTTTGAACTATTTAATGTAATGTAAATGAGCTTAGTTTTGTTATATCACATATAGTTAATAACTTATGATTTAAATAAGAATGGGTGGCTTTTATGCACTTTAGACCTTGTGGTTTACCAATTTTGGTGACAAGTTTAAGAGTGAATCATATAATACCCAGAAGTACTAGATAATTATTTAAGTAGTTAAACTCTATTGTAAACTCCTCTAATCAACTTGGTACTATGTTAAACTCCACTACCACTGAGTTTCTAATTTATACCCTAAGGTTCTATCTCAAGAGACAGGAATGACATTGGATTTGATATAGGCTTTCTCCTCTTGTCTTGGAGATGAATGGATTTAAATGTGAAAGATTATGAGAACCAAGATATGAGAATAAGGTAGATTAAGAGTCAAGGTAAGACTTGTGTTGTCTTCCTTTAAGCTAGGAATGGCTTCAATGATTTAGGTTTAAGAAATACCATGTGATCATGGTAGGATTGGATATAAGGTCCGAAGTAATGTGTTAACATATTAGTTCTACCTCACATTCATCTCTTTTAGCTATTGTAATTATCTCTACCCCAAACAAGGTTGTTAACAAAGATCATGTTGAAGTTTTTCGCACTTCAGTTGATGAGCTACTTTAATTCCATCAACTCAAGAGAAGCTTCAATCACTTTGACGACTTTTATTTAAAAGCGCGAAAATTTCCCAGATTTTCTATGCATGAATGCAATGCACACTCCTGTGTTCTCTCTATTTCTAGCCTCACATCCTGGGATGTTACAGACTCTCCCCCTTAAAATCAACTTCGTCCTCGAAGTTCGAACTCTCTTACGTTTGGGCTGAGCTCATCGTCGATAACATCTTGCTTGCAACTCCTACTCCATTTGAATGGATATAGATGATATCCTTTGTTCAGAGTATCTCTTAAATCCCCTTTCTCCCGCTCTGAACAATTGTTACTTGAATGAGTCTTATGTTGTCTTCCAACATTCTTGGGAATCCAATAGTCTTCGGCTCCTTAGTTTACTTAGTTTTACAAGCTGTTTTGGTGAGGTCTCCATACTAGGGTATCAACTTTCTATGTATGGCCTAGTTATGGTCTATAAAATAAGGTTTCATGGAGCTCAAGATAATACTTAGGAGGTTCGTTAAGGTATAGGCATACCTAAAGATTCGGTTCCAAGGAATGGATTAGACTCATTTAGCCTATCCAATCTAGGGTTTTGGTTCACCTCCATAAATTTGATCTTGGTCCTCTATGCTTGAAAAGTTACCAATTGTGGTTCATACTAGCGATGGTTCATGGTCCACAATCGTCTAACTCCTTCACTACCCTTCTAAGGGAGCTACAGTGAATCTTAGGGAAGTGTCGTTCAAATATACTTCATCCAACTTCCATCATCTTTGGTTTCTCCCCAAATTTCTGCTTCTTAAAAGAATTAATTACTCCTTTTGGTCAAGTTTAAGGTCCAGTTGTTGCTTCCATGAGGTATAAACCTCAACTTCCATTCTGATGAACTTCCGAGGCAAGTATCAATATAGTACCTCGACATCACCTCATGGAAATAAGACTAATCTCATCTTAGTCTAGACCTCCTTACTCCAACTTATTTGGTCTCTTTCCAACTCAAAGCCTACTCCCCCCCTTAGACTTTTCTAATGGTCTCCATGAGTCTTGCCCTCTAACCATTTGGGCTCCATGGTTAGACTATTAGTCTTGGTCTGTCTTACGATGACGCCGTTCTAAAGGTTTCTCTATCCCGTATGAATCCTTCGATTATGGGTTTAGTTAGGGCTTCTATTCCACTTATGGATGTACCTACATACCAATAGTTCTATAGGTTGATGAGAATTGGGTTTTCCCATCGCTATCCATCCTAATTCAGACGGTAGGGTATATATACAAAGCCACGGGAGAAATCCGGCAGAGTTTCTCTTGTACCGGAGGACATCCACGACAGGCAATTGTATATAATGAGCAAAATAAGAGCTCTTAGGAATACAAATGAACCAACGGCTTCAACGGATCATTAGTACATGAAAACCTCACAAGTCTTGATCCGTAGACAAAGACTACACTCTATGATAAGAAAAGATACTACTAACGTCTTAGCCACCAATCTACAATTCAAGATTTTGGGACTAGGGATCAAAGTTATACAGGAATGTTATGTGTCTTAGTCACGCTAGCAATGAGGGTTACTGGGGTTACCACTCCCAGGCTGAGTAAAGCAGCAGGCAATACCGGAATGGATCATCGGTACTACAACACCTCAATTGACCCGTGATGTACTAAGCATAACCAAGGCTGCATAATAACGAGCTCAAATACCTCTAACTCAATTGTAGCTAACCTAATTAGTGGTTCTATTCCATGATCTGATGTTCGGATCTAGTATTTACGAACTTTAGAGTTCCACTAAATTCCAATACTTCATACTTCTACCACTTCGTGATACTTCCATGAATGGGTCTTACTACTTTTCTGCACCTTTTTGCTACCAACTGTGGTATATCTTAATCAATTTTTCTTCTTCTAGGGTTTGTATTGCAAGAAATACACCATCTACAGGTGTCTTCTCCTACCTTTCCTTCTTGTTTGACTTCTTCTTCTTGTGATTCCTTCATATTTGTCTTGACTGCCTTAGGAATTTGTCTCTCCCTCACACGAATCCCTTAACCCTCTAGATCAATTCCATGAAGTAAGAACTTGATAGTGCAACATGCATTTGCATATCAGAGTTAAACTTCATGTATGGATCTAGTCAATCAATAAAAATCCAAGAAAAATCCAAATGTGTGCTGGCAACATACATCATCATAAGCCCGTTGAGTAAAACATCTCTAAGATTTAGGCTTAGATGTGTACTTTATAGCACCAAATAATATAGGTTTATATCGTGCTATATTACACATAGTGGTGGACTACTACTCTTTGTCTCAATAGTTACTCTAATTGCTCAATTGCAATCAAATAAATTTGAACAAAGTGGGTTTGGGAGTCTTTATAGCTGATTTATACGTGCCTTTCTATCCTTCTATAGCTTACCTTCCGTTCTAATGAAGAGTATCCTCCCATGATCTCTTGAAACTTCTAGCATAGCTGCTCTAAACACCTACTTTGCTAAGTATGGTTCACACAACTCCATGATGTTCATGGGGTTCTCCGTTGTGCTTTGATCAATCTACTCCAACTAGGGCTATGGTTCTTTTATATTTAGCCTAGTTACCATAGTTTGGAACACTTCATTCATCCTTCTTCTTAAGCATCTTCCTCCTCAACTGAGAATTGCTGGTTTACTACATAGTTCTTCTCCATTATGTAAAGATTCTCATGTGAATCTCACGTACTCCAAGATTTTACACCATGGGTACTTCTTACTTGTATATGGAATGCTTGAGTATCCACATACATGACTTAACATAGGGTCCTACTATCTCATATAGCTTCACTTTATCACTTAACATCATCCTACTATAGTTTCAGATGACTCAAGTTTAACATAACGTCATTGATATACTTCTTCCAATAGGATAGTTCCCATTCCGGTTGTATCCTCTCTTTGGACTACCATGTATTGTATACCAATCATGATCAACTTCCATCCTTTATGTAAATCTTGATGTCATAACTACTCAGTATGGAACAAGATATCTAGCTTCACTTAAGAAGATAGGTAAGAATTTGACTCAAGTGTGTCAGGAGTATCCTTTTATTGAATATCCATCCCAAGTCATAAGAAGAATTAGTTTAGATAAGATGGCTTCCTATAGTCACTACCAAACCTACAGGTCTCCTATTAAAGGGTTTAAATCCTAGGGTCAAAGCGTTTGCTCTGATACCAACTGTGGTGACCCAGCATACCACTGCATGTGTAGTATGCAAGTCGTTGACATAACACCAATGAAACACTGTCTCACTAGTATTACATCGATCAGAGTGGTACAACAGAAACATCGCAGGTCCAAGGTAGGTGCATAGGATTACAATTTCATCATACAGAAGAGCTTCAGAACTTCCTCAACAGGTAGAGGTTTAGTCCTAGCGACTACAAACGAGAATAATACACTGAAGACTCGACTAGAGCTTCACTAATGCAGTTGGTTTGCTATAGAACTACCCTAGCTACTTAGGTTCTAGGATTAGGGAATTGGGTCCCTTCTACTCCTATTCTAGTTTTCCACCAAGCTTGGCGTAGTCATTGACTCCTTTGATAGTTCTGACATTGGTCGAGGACTTCATCTTCATCTTTAGTGTCTTGGGGTTGCCTCCTGTGTTTCCTCCAATCTAAGCAAAGGTTAAGAGGGAGTAGGGTGAGTAACGAGCGTTACCCAGCAAGTTCATATAAGGATATAAGGTGTTTGATGCACTATCTACAGCCTTGGACTCAAGAGTCATTTGGCAATGCAAGTTTTCATAAACATTTCTTCAAGAGGTTGCTTTTATTCAGAAGAACTATGTCCATCAGCCTTCACAGGTTGATTAGAGCTTCGATGGGCTCCTTTCCTGCCGTGTTCCCAGCTCCTTCCCGAAACAGGGAGTATTCAGATACTTCCTTACACTCTGCAGAGGTGGTCACTTGTACCCATAGGAGATTAACGCTTTGCTACACAACCAGGCGATCGCTCTCGTCCACATTTCCTTGGTATGGGGCCCAGCCGTTGATCCAAGCCAATCACTGTTCCTTCCCGTGACCATGCATACCCACCCTTTTGCGGCTCCAACTTCGGTTCGCTACCCTCGCCGGTCTACATCTTTGGTAGTTGCCGACCTCGGCATACTTGCCTTTCCTAGACAATGAGTTACCCCCACCGGATACGGTTACACATCTTTTTGGTAATACCGGCCTCGGCACTCTACCCCCGTCGTTGCGGCAATCCATCATAGACCGCCAGAATCGTGAATTCATTAGGGGGAATCCACCCATCCCGAAGCTCCTCGCAGGGAGACAACTGCTCCGAAACGGCGCGTCCGTTGATATGCATGAGGGAAAAGATATAGCTGACTCTTCCGTCCCATTCCAGATCCTATGGTTGACCGTATTTTATGGCACAAGAATCACTGGCGACATTGGTTATTAATCCTATGTGAACATTCCCGTTACAGTGGGACCTCCACCATACTCTTACCATGGTCCCACTAGCCACCTTCCTAGGTCGACAACCATTATGATTGCTAACCACTAATCATATTCATTCAAGAAAAGCAGAACCTTTGCTTTTTAATGCAATCATAATAATAATACCACCGGTATATTTGCAAGTACTTTGTTAAAGATAAACAAGAGATATGAGCAAGAGTGAACTTGCCTTTCTGACCGCAAGATTATGCGAGTCAGGGTCTTCGATACGATAGAAATCCCAATTCGTAAATAGCAACCATCATCTGGTAGGGATGATGTTAGAAATCTGCAGCATGATATGCATAAGATATGATATGCCTCACTCTAAGCGTAACCTAACCCCGATGATTTGTTATCATTGAGTTATGGTGATTTATTTATGATGTGTTGCACTTTTAAGTTCAATTGCACATACAAGGTTGTTAAGGGTTTTAGGTTAACTCACTAGCATTTATAAGTGAAGAATAAAGCTTGAAAGAAGATTACTAATTTTAGGGTTGCCATCATTCCTTGCTTACAAGAGAATGGCTAGTTAGTGGTGAAGACAGGGAAGTAACAGTTTTAAGTTGCATATTATAATTAGCAATCACTTGATTGATCATGGATATGCAGAGTCAAAGTAAAGTATACACATAGCAGTATCTAAGTAGTTCTAGGGTTGACAACAATCTTAACATATATAAGAAGGTGTTTGTTTGATGACATAAGAGTTATTGTGATGATTAACTGATGTTCTTCAAAAGAATAACTTTTGAAGAACACATTCTTTAGAAAGGTAATTAGTATTTAACTCACTTTAAGTGATCACAATTATTCTTAGGAATTTGGTTAATTAATAGCACATGATTCTTCTTATTATAGGTTTCTAGGTCTTAACTTATAATGCTAAAGTAATTGAGTTAATCATTCATCATGGTTGAATTGAGCACCTTAGAGCTAACTACTTATTTACTGAATGAAAGTTAAGAAATAACTGCAAATACAATTACTATTATTTGTTGATGTCCTGCATAATTTTTAATACCTTTAAAATTATCTATAGGAAATAACTCTAGTGATTTAAGTGCTAATGACAAAGTTGAATTTAAGATCCTACAATAAATAAGTAGTAACTACAATAAGGTTCTTTAAGTGTAAATTTTTTTAATACATGTTTAAAGAAACTATTTGATTCCTAAATTTGATTTAAATTCATATTCAAAAATAGTACTTAAGCATGTTTTACAATTTCATTCAAATTTATTTTATATAAGTACAAGATATTATAGTACGAACAGATAGATCTTATTTTTGTGAACATTTTGATATATTATTTGCATTTTTCTGATTAAAAATGAAATTGCTATGGGTTTTCTAAGTTTCAACCATTTTCTGGAATTTATAAATCACAGAGAAACTTTTTGTACCGAGACTAGACCTAGCTACTGCTACTGACAAATGGGTCCTGCGCCGAGTCAGCTGCCACATTGGCAATTGACTTAGTCAAACGATTGACTGGCTTTTCTAAACAACAGGGAGATTTTTCTTACTGAACCTGATCCTACCCCAGCCACTGACTGGTGGGGCTAAGGCCCAGTCAGCTACCACGCAGGCACTAACCAAGTCAACAAGGTTGACTGGGGCAACTCGACAGCGGTAATCACCGGAGACGATGGCTGAGGCCTCCCCGGGATGTGCAGATCGCATTGCTAGAACCGGGACACTTGCGCGAGTCGAACAGTATTAGAACCACCACGAATTGGTCACCGGAGATACCTCCGGCGTGCTTCACTGCGGCGGCGAGCTCCGGCCATGCGACCAAACCTAGCTACAGACGCGGAAATGATCCAATCGGATGCTCCATAGATGCGCAAGCTCACCTTGAGTAGGATGGGATGATTGGTGAGATCAATTGCTGCTAGAGAGAAGCATAACTTGGCGGATTCTGGCGATCTTCTGTGGGACAAAATGGTGAAATTAGCTCGGTGTAGCCCTCCCCTTGATGCCCTGCTCCTCCTTGATGATCAACAAAGTGATGCGCTCCTCCCAGACAACTTGTTGGAGCTCGGGGTAAACTCCCTTGATGGCCTCGACATGAACTCCGGCGAGGTGAAGTAGCTCAGTGGGGGGTTTGATACAGAGGAGTAGGGAGATTGAGAGACCGCGTGGAGGAACTAGGGTTTCAGTGCGGTGCTACTGAGGGTTTTATAGCGCTTGGCGAGGTCCGTGTCGTCCATCCCCTTGCCGGTGACGGCTTAGATGCGGCGGCGATGCAGTCGCGTGCTTCGGGCGTGAATCTCCTCGTGAACTTGCCAGTAGACACTGGAGAGGATTAGGACGGCAAGCTGGAGTCAACGGAGATCGACGATGGTCCACAACGGCGGCCGGGCGACATGGCCCTTGATACGTCTCCAACCTATCTATAATTTTTTATGCTCCATGCTTGTTTTTACACCATTTGCCTACTGTTTCGTTACACTTCGTGGCACTTTTATGCATTTTCCGGAACTAACCTATTAACAAGTCGCCATAGTGCCAGTTCCCTGTTTTCTGCTGTTTTTGTGTTTCAGAAGTGATACATAGGAAATATTCTCGGAATTAGACGAAACAAGTTCCTAAAGTCTTATTTTTCCTGGAAGCTTCCAGAGATCCGAAGAGGAGACGGAGTGGGGCCACGAGGTGGCCACACACCAGGGCGGCGCGGCCTGATACGTCCAATTTGCATCACTATTTTGTATGATAATTTACTGTTATTCATTGATATATTTCATATTTAGACATGATACTTATGTTATTTCCTTTGCTTTCACATGTTTGATGATCATCGGAGGAGCTGCTGCCGGAGTCAGGAATCTGCTGGAAAAAGGACCATCAGAAGACCATATTTTGAAGATCAGGAAAATTCCAGAAAAATACCCAGAAATTATAATTTCCCAGAAGACTCACGGAGCCAGAAGGAGGAGTCGAGAGGGGCTAGGGTTGGCCCACACGCTAGGGCGGCGCGGCCAGCCCCCTGGCCGCGCCAGCCCTATGTGAGGGGACCCTGGCCCACCTCTGGTCTCGCCCCTTCGCGTACATCATCGTCTCCGAAAACCTAAGTCAGGAGGGGGGTTCAGAGTTAGACACAGCCGCCTCTGCGGGGCGGAGAACACCAGAGAGAGAAAGCTCTCCGGCAGAGAGAAATCTGCCGGGGAAATTCCTTCCCGGAAAGGGGAGATCGTCGCCATCGTCATCACCATCGCACTGGACTTCATCGGGATCATCATCATCATCTCCATCACCAGCACCTTCATCTCCACCATCACCTCGCCATCCCGTTGTAACATCTTGAGTTGGATCTTGTTATATTCATAGGGGAAACTTTCCCGGTGTTGATTACTCTTGTAGTTGATGCTATTGAGTGGAACCGTTGAATTAAGGTTTATGTTTAGATTGTTATTTACCATTATTTCACCTCTGATCATGATCCATATGATGTCTTGTGAGTAGTTTGTTTAGTTCTTGAGGACATGGGCGAAGTCAAGATGTTAGTAGTGAATTATTGTTGAGAAATATTTAATGGTTTGATATTGTTGTGGTGCTATTTCACTAGTGGTGTCATGTGAACGTCGACTACATGACACTTCACCATTTATGGGCCTAGTGAGATGCATTGTGTATTTGGTCACCGATTGTGGGGTTGCTGGAGTGACAGAAACCTAAACCTCCGTTGGGAAACCATTGCACCAGGGAGCGTAGGATCCTAGATCTTAAGGCTGTGGTTAGATTTATCTTAATTACTTTCTTGTATTTGCGGATGCTTGCAAGGGGTATAATCACAAGTGTGTATTTATCCTAGTAAGGGTAGTGCGCTAGCACAGGTTCACCCCCATAACACTTACCAAATCAATAAATACTATTGGCTCTATGAAGCGAAAGCTCTTGACAGAAACCTCCCGTGTGTCCTCGAGAACGTTTGGTTATTATAAGATCACAACCGGCTTGTCCTTTGCTGAAGAAAGGATTGGGCCACTTGCTGCAATTGTTACTACTGTCTTTTATTTACTCGCACTTTATTTACTCGTATTACCAAATACTCCTGAAAACCTGTTTGCTAGTATTTACAGTGATTCCTTTATCAAAACTGCTCATCAACACCTTCTGCTCCTCGTTGGGTTCGGCACTCTTATTTATCAAAAGTACTACGATACACCCCCTATACTTGTGGGTCATCAAGACTATTTTCTGGCGCCGTTGCCGGTGAGTGTAGCGCTATTGAAGAGTGGAATTGGTAAAGGTAACCGTCGCTGTGAGTATTATTTTTATTTTGTCTTTTATTTTTATTTTACTCTGCTATGGAGAACTCTCCATTTGGTTTCCTATTTGGAAACACTTCTACTACTACTGCTACTGCTGCACATGTGGAGGAATCACCACCGCCACCGCCTGCTGAAATTGATCCTTTTAAAATACCTATGAAAATTGTTGGGCGTATTATGGATAACTGCTATTCAGGAGATGGAACTGTCCATCCGGGTGATCACTTATTATTTATACATGAATTATGCGAGTTGTTCAGGTGTGCAGGTATTTCACCAAGCCAGGTCAAGAAGAAATTATTCTCTATATCATTGAAAGGCAGAGCTGAAGAGTGGTATTGACTACTCCAAGATGGTCCATCTATGGCATGGGAGGATATTGTGCCTCTCTTTTATTCCAAGTTTTATCCTCCAAGTGAAATTCATAAAGACCGTAACAAGATATATAATTTTTGGCCTCATGATGGAGAGAGTATTGCCCAAGCGTGGGGGAGATTGAAGTTACTAATGCTCAAATGCCCCATTCATGAGCTCCCCAATAATATTGTTATTGATAATTTTTATGCGCGGCTTACTCTTCCTAATAAGGATTATTTGGACGCTTCTTGCTTTGGATCATTTACTCATATGAAAGAAGATGCCAAGTGGAAACTTCTTGACCGTATACAAGAGAATGCTGAAGGATGGTAAAACGACAAAGGTAGGAAGTCAGGTATAAACTATGATTATGAATGCATTAAATCTTTTATGGGAACCGATGACTTTCATAGTGTTAGCGCTGCTTATGGTCTTGATTCCCAAATACTTGCTAATTGTCTTAAGGCCTTTGCCTCTTATATTGATGTTCCAAAGAAAGATTGGAACAAATATCATGCGCCTTATAAAGATTCTATTAGTCATATTCCTGCTGCAGCTACTGAAGTTTGTACTGTTGATAGCATCGTTCCTGAACCTTATATTGAGAAGACACCTTTCCCTGCTAAGGTAAAGAAGTACTCTACTTTGGTAAGTGTGTCTAATAAAAGTACTAAGAAAGCTGCAGAGCCTGATGAGCAAATTACTATTAAGTCTCCTGTTGATATATTGAAAGATCTTGTAACTAAAGATGTGGGAGATGAATATATTCTTTTTTGTGAAGATGCTTCTAACATTCTTTCGCATCCTAAAAAGCACAGGAAAGCAAGTGTTCCTGTTATCTCTGTCAGGATTGGAGATCATTGCTATTATGGCTTATGTGATATTGGTGCTAGTGCAAGTGCTATTCCTTTGGAGCTTTATAAAGAAATTATGCACGAGATTGGCGCTTGTGAACTTGAAGATATTGATGTGGTTGTTCAGCTTGCTAACCGAGAGACTGTTTGGCCTCTTGGTATTGTTCGAGATGTGGAAGTTCTATGTGGTAAGACTAAGTACCCTACTGATTTTCTAGTACTTGGTAAGGAGGCTAGTAAAACTTGTCCTATTATTTTTGGTAGACCCTTTTTGAACACTTGTGGCGCCATAATAGATTGTAAGAAAGAGAAAATTTTTACTAAGTTTAATGGAGAGTCTTATGAGTTTAATTTTTCCAAGTTTGCTAAGACTTCTTATGAGAATGAAACGCCTAATGAAAATTTTCGAGTTGAGCAGCTTGCTTCTATTGCTCTTGCCCCTAATAATGCCTTGCAGCAATTCATGGAAGATCACGAAAGTGATGTTTTTAGCAAGGAAAGAGAAGAGATTGATGATATTCTTCTTCGTCAACCACCATTACTCAAGCATAATCTACCTGTGGAGGATCTTGGAACCACTTTGCCGCCTAGAGAAGATCCTGTGTTTGAATTAAAACCTTTACCTGATGACCTCAAATATGCTTATATTGATGATAAGAAAATATATCCTGTTATTATTAGTTCTAAACTTTCAGGAAAGGAAGAAGAAAGATTATTGGAGATATTGAGGAAACACCGAGGAGCTATGGGATATACTCTTGATGATTTAAAAGGGATTTCTCCTACTTTATGTCAGCATGCCATTAATATGGAGAAAGATGCGAAGCCAGTTGTGGAGCATCAGCGCCGCCTGATTCCCAAGATGAAGGATGTGGTAAGAAATGAGGTATTAAAACTCCTTGATGCTGGTATTATTTATCCTATTGCTGATAGTAGATGGGTTAGTCCTGTTCATTGTGTTCCTAAGAAAGAAGGTATGACTGTTGTACCTAATGAGAATAACGAGCTTATTCCTCAAAGGGTAGTTGTTGGTTATAGAATGTGCATTGATTATAGGAAGGTAAACAAAGTTACTAAGAAAGATCATTACCCTTTACCATTTATAGATCAAATGCTAGAAAGGTTGTCTAAGAAGACTCATTTTTGTTTCCTTGATGGTTATTCTGGTTTTTCTCAAATTGCTGTTAAGAAGGATGATCAAGAGAAAACCACTTTTACTTGTCCTTATGGAACTTATGCTTATAGACGTATGTCGTTTGGTTTATGCAATGCTCCTGCTACTTTTCAAAGATGTATGTCTGCTATTTTTCATGGCTTTTGTGAAGAAATTGTGGAGGTCTTCATGGACGATTTTTCCGTCTATGGAACTTCTTTTGATAATTGTTTGCACAACCTTGATAAAGTTTTGCAGAGGTGCGAAGAAACTAACCTTGTTCTTAATTGGGAGAAATGCCACTTTATGGTGAATGAAGGAATTGTCCTTGGACATAAAATTTCTGAAAGAGGTATTGAAGTTGACAGAGCAAAAGTGGAGGCAATTGAGAAAATGCCATGTCCAAGAGATGTTAAAGGTATTCGTAGTGTTCTTGGTCATGCTGGTTTCTATAGGAGGTTTATTAAAGATTTCTCTAAGATTTCAAAGCCTCTTACCAATCTTCTTCAAAAAGATGTACCATTTGTCTTTGATGATGATTGTAAGGAAGCTTTTGAAACTCTTAAGAAGGCTTTAACTACTGCCCCTATTGTGCAACCACCTGATTGGAATTTACCTTTTGAAATTATGTGTGATGCTAGTGATTTTGCTGTTGGTGCTGTTCTTGGACAGCGCGTAGATAATAAGTTGAATGTTATTCATTATGCTAGTAAGACTCTTGATGCTGCTCAGAAGAATTATGCTACTACTGAGAAAGAGTTTCTTGCTGTTGTTTTTGCTTGTGAGAAGTTTAGATCTTACATTGTTGATTCTAAAGTCACTATTCATACTGATCACGCTGCTATTAGATATCTTATGACTAAGAAGGATGCTAAGCCTAGGCTTATTAGATGGGTGTTGCTTTTACAAGAGTTTGATTTGCATATCGTAGATAGGAAAGGTGCTGAAAATCCTGTGGCTGACAACTTGTCTAGATTGGAAAATATTTCTTTTGATCCTATTCCTGTTAATGATAGTTTTCCAAATGAACAGTTGGCTTCAATTAATGCAACTTCACGAGACCTTCCTTGGTATGCTGATTATGCTAACTTTATTGTTTCCAAGTATTTGCCTCCAACCTTTACAGCTCAGCAAAGAAGAAAATTCTTCTATGATTTGAGGCATTATTTTTGGGATGACCCACATTTATATAAAGAAGGAGTTGATGGTATCATGAGAAGATGCGTACCAGAATATGAGCAACAAGAGATACTAAGGAAATGTCATAGCAGTGCTTATGGAGGGCATCATGCTGGAGATAGAACCGCACAGAAGGTTCTACAATCAGGTTTTTATTGGCCAACCCTCTTTAAAGATGCCAGAAGGTATGTTTTATCTTGCGATGAATGTCAAAGAGTTGGAAATATTTCTAGACGCAATGAAATTCCTATGAATTACACTCTTGTTATTGAACCGTTTGATTGTTGGGGATTTGACTTTATGGGTCCTTTTCCTCCTTCAAAAGGCTATACCCATATACTTGTTGCCGTCGATTATGTTACTAAATGGGTAGAAGCCATACCTACAAAGAGTGCCGATGGTGAGACTTCGTTAAAAATGCTTAAGGATGTTATTTTTCCTAGGTTCGGAGTGCCTAGATATCTTATGACTGACGGAGGTTCTCATTTTATTCACGGTAGTTTTAGAAAAACTCTTGCTAAGTATGATGTCAATCATAGAATTGCTTCTGCTTATCATCCCCAAACTAGTGGGCAGGTAGAGCTTTCAAATAGAGAGATCAAGTCTATCTTGCAGAAGACTGTTAGTAGATCTAGGAAAAACTGGGCTAGTAAGTTAAATGACGCTTTATGGGCTTATAGAACTGCTTATAAGAACCCCATGGGTATGTCTCCTTATAAGATGGTTTACGGAAAAGCGTGTCACTTGCCCTTAGAATTAGAACACAAAGCTTTTTGGGCAGTGAGAGAGCTTAATAGAGATTTTAAATTAGCCGGTAAGAAAAGGTTGTTAGATTTGAGTTCTCTAGATGAGTGGAGAAACGAAGCGTATGAGAATGCCAGACTTTTCAAAGAGAAAGTCAAGCAATGGCATGATAAGAGAATTCTTAAGAGAGAGTTCCATGTTGGTGAGAAAGTTTTATTGTATAGGTCTCGTCTCAGATTTTTTGCAGGTAAATTACTTTCTAAATGGGAAGGACCATATGTTATTGTGGAAGTGTACCGCTCAGGTGCTATTAAGATTGCTTCATTGAAAGATGATTCTACACAAGTGGTGAATGGGCAAAGACTCAAACATTATATCTCTGGAGATTCTTATAATGAAGATGTTGATGTTATTGAAACAGTTTCTCCGGAAGATAACATTCAAGACAAACTGCAGGAACCTGCAGAGTTCGTTTTTGAATAGGTAGCAGTTCTAGTCAGAAAAGTTTCGCGAAAAGTTCTTCCTTTAATATTTTTGCTGTTTTAATAAATATGAAAAATCACGAGACGAAAAAGGGGAGGAAAAAGCGTCCGTGCGTGTCTCACACACGGGTGGCACGGGCCCACCCCTGGCCGCGCCACCCCTGTGTGAGAACACACCGGAACTCGTTTCCGTCCCGGTTTCCTCCTGTGACTTCGTTTTGATGTATAATTTTCGCCTATTTAACCCCCCGGAGTCCCCGAGGTCTGTATATCGTTTTCTCGTCGTGTTTTGTTTCGAGTTGTTTCTGTCAGGAGTTGATCTTAAGCTTTGGGGAGTCATGGCCTCTTCAAGCGGTGACAAGGAGAAGACACCTCCAGAAGATGACATCAAAGATTTCCGGCAGAAAGAAGAGGTTGAGAGAGAAGATGAGGAGGAAGATCAAGGTCCAAGGCCAAGCACCGTGATTGCCACCATAGGGGTGGTGACAGATCATGACAAGTTCAAGAAGAGCGCTCGCATAAGGACCGGAGGAGGTGTGCCATATCACACCTTAGCTCCACGGGCATCTCCGCCAAGCCAAAGTCCCTTCCATACTCTAATTCATGAACATCAGTTCCAAAAGGTGCCCAAATCACGATTACCCTCTGGCTGGGATATAGATCGTTCTAACAATGCAGGAACAGGAAGCTCCAAGAGTGAAGAAGGATGGGGAAATAATTCCAAGAGCTGGGATTCTCTTGCTGACAGGTTCATGAACCGTATTGAGCACAATTCTGAGATGATTCGTAACCTCGAGTACAAGATTGATGATCTGAAGGATTTGATTGAGAAGCTTATTAGAGATTATCCACCGCCACCGCCAAAGGAGTAATTCATCATCGGTATAGGCATCCCCTTGGCTTGTTCCAAGCTTGGGGGAGTGCCGCGGTATCACATCATTACCTTTTGTTCATTTACTTTTCAAGTAGAGTCTTATCATGAATAGAGAAGTTATCATATAGAATAGTTTGCAGTTGGAAGTATCCTCCTTAGTTAGTTATCTTTGTATCCCTTGGTGTGAGTTGCGGTAATGAAATATTAATGAGAAGTTTTATCGTTTACTTTTCGCACACCTTATGTTAGTCTGCAATTTCTCTTATGTGACTAGTCTTGTCAATTGGTATTGGTATCACATTGGGAGCATGAGTAGATTTAGTTGGTTTTGGCAAACCTAGCTTGGTCAGTAGCAACTTTACCTTGAGGTTTGAGTATAAAAGAATAAAGAAGTGTTTATAGTTACATCACTTCAGTTTTTCCTTATGTTTGGCTTATAAGCATTGTTATTCTTAAAGTTAAAATCATTGTACCTTCAAGGGAGTTTGCATGATTGTTCTTATTATATGTATGTTTGTTTGCTTCATGCAACTCTTATGCTTGCTACCCAGCCTTGCTAGCCAAAAACCTGTACTGAGTATGAGCTCTACTCGTGCATCCAAGTACCAAAAGCCAAGTCACTTTCAAAAAGTCCACTATAAATTCCTATGCATGGTATTTTAAGCCATTCCAAGTAAATTTTCATGTGCTACCTTTCAAAAACCTTCAAACACTTCTCATTTTGTGCCCCTGTTTTTAGCTCATGAGGACGTAGTGGATGGGTTTGTTATCTTCCATACTAAATTAAGTACCCCTCGACTAGGCAGCTTCATCTGCTCGTCATTAATTTGCAAGAGAGCTGGTCAGACCATTATAATCTTAATTCTAATAGAAAGAAAAAGGCACTCCTCCAATGGATTGTGAAAGTTGGTCGGCACCCGATGGAATCGGTTAGCCATGGTTTGAGAAAGGAAAAACGTGGGGAGGAGTGCCAAGCTATAAAAGAGCACTAAAGTGCCAATTAATCAAACATCTCGGAACCGCTCTCACTTGTTTAGTATGGAAGATATCAAGAACTCGGTTGCTAGTCGTTGACAAAAGCAACCACCTCTCAAAACAATTTTTACCTCTGTTTTACAAATGAAAAGCTCTAGCACATGTTTAATCCCTGCTTCCCTCTGCGAAGGGCCTATCTTTTACTTTTATGTTGAGTCAACCTATTTCCCTCTGTCTCAAGCAAGCATTTGAGTTGTTATGTTTCACTCATCCATATGTTGATCCGTTTAATCATGTTTATTATCTTCCTTGTTTTTGTATAATGCTTTTGTCTGAAGGAATACATCTTTGAAAAGCTTTCTTTGAATGCAAAAGTTTACTTTGTTGAGCATATAGTCTTTGCTATATTAGCTCTGTTTTAAAAGCCTCCGTATAAAAAGAGAGAACAGCTTGTTCTCCATTCTTTGACCAAGAACTAAGGTTTGCCATTGCCAATTATAATTTACCTTGTGCATCCTTACATGTGATTCCCTTTTACTTATTGCAAGTTTACATCTTATAAAGGGAAGTTGTTGTCTATTATAATTTGTGCCTTAGTGAATGTGATGCTTCTTGTCCGTATTTTGATTATCGACACTTCACTCCATAAACCTGTGGTCATGTTTACCGAGTTTAATTTTCGCTTGGGGACAAGCGAGGTCTAAGCTTGGGGGGTTGATACGTCCAATTTGCATCACTATTTTGTATCATAATTTACTGTTATTCATTGATATATTTCATATTTAGACATGATACTTATGTTATTTCCTTTGCTTTCACATGTTTGATGATCATCGGAGGAGCTGCTGCCGGAGTCAGGAATCTGCTGGAAAAAGGACCATCAGAAGACCATATTTTGAAGATCAGGAAAATTCCAGAAAAATACCCAGAAATTATAATTTCCCAGAAGACTCACGGAGCCAGAAGGAGGAGTCGAGAGGGGCCAGGGTTGGCCCACACGCTAGGGCGGCGCGGCCAGCCCCCTGGCCGCGCCAGCCCTGTGTGAGGGGACCCTGGCCCACCTCTGGTCTCGCCCCTTCGCGTACATCATCGTCTCTGAAAACCTAAGTCAGGAGGGGGGTTCAGAGTTAGACACAGCCGCCTCTGCGGGGCGGAGAACACCAGAGAGAGAAAGCTCTCCGGCAGAGAGAAATCTGCCGGGGAAATTCCTTTTCGGAAAGGGGAGATCGTCGCCATCGTCATCACCATCGCACTGGACTTCATCGGGATCATCATCATCATCTCCATCACCAGCACCTTCATCTCCACCATCACCTCGCCATCCCGCTGTAACATCTTGAGTTGGATCTTGTTATATTCATAGGGGAAACTTTCCCAGTGTTGATTACTCTTGTAGTTGATGCTATTGAGTGGAACCGTTGAATTAAGGTTTATGTTCAGATTGTTATTTACCATTATTTCACCTCTGATCATGATCCATATGATGTCTTGTGAGTAGTTTGTTTAGTTCTTGAGGACATGGGAGAAGTCAAGATGTTAGTAGTGAATTATTGTTGAGAAATATTTAATGGTTTGATATTGTTGTGGTGCTATTTCACTAGTGGTGTCATGTGAACGTCGACTACATGACACTTCACCATTTATGGGCCTAGTGAGATGCATTGTGTATTTGGTCACCGATTGTGGGGTTGCTGGAGTGACAGAAACCTAAACCTCCGTTGGGAAACCATTGCACCAGGGAGCGTAGGATCCTAGATCTTAAGGCTGTGGTTAGATTTATCTTAATTACTTTCTTGTATTTGCGGATGCTTGCAAGGGGTATAATCACAAGTGTGTATTTATCCTAGTAAGGGTAGTGCGCTAGCACAGGTTCACCCCCATAACACTTACCAAATCAATAAATACTATTGGCTCTATGAAGCGAAAGCTCTTGACAGAAACCTCCCGTGTGTCCTCGAGAACGTTTGGTTATTATAAGATCACAACCGGCTTGTCCTTTGCTGAAGAAAGGATTGGGCCACTTGCTGCAATTGTTACTACTGTCTTTTATTTACTCGCACTTTATTTACTCGTATTACCAAATACTCCTGAAAACCTGTTTGCTAGTATTTATAGTGATTCCTTTATCAAAACTACTCATCAACACCTTCTGCTCCTCGTTGGGTTCGACACTCTTATTTATCGAAAGTACTACGATACACCCCCTATACTTGTGGGTCATCATGGCCCAGGCCCTGGTCGCGCCCCCTACGTGTGAGACCGCCTCGGTCCACTTCTGACGATGCCCCTTCGCCTATAAAGACCCCCCGACAGAAAAAACCTAAGTACCCGATCAATTTTCCAGAACACATCGTGATCCACCGCCGCCGTCGACCCGAAGATCGGGAGGGTCCAGAAGCTCTTCCCGGTACCCTACCGGAGAGGGGAATCGCCACCGGAGGTCTTCTTCATCGCCATGCTTGCCTCCGGAGCGATGAGTGAGTAGTCTACCTTGGACTATGGGTCCATAGCAGTAGCTAGATGGTTGTCTTCTCCACCATGTGCTTCATGTTTAGATCTCATGAGCTGCCCTACATGATTGAGATCACCGTTATGTAATTCTACATGTTTGGTTTGTTGGGATCTGATGAATATTGGTGTTATGATTGAGTTGCTATACTGAAATATATCTTTTGTTATCTCTATGTTGTTTATGATCTTGCATGCTCTCCGTTGTTAGTAGCTATCTTGGCCGAGTAGTTGCTAGTGACTCCAAGAGGGGGTATTTATGCTCGATAGTGGGTTCATGCCTCTATTTAATCTGGGGGAGTGACAAAAACCTCTAAGGTTGTAGATGTGCTGTTGCTACTAGGGAGAAAACAACATTCATATGCTCAAGGGCATATGCTTTGTTTACATTACACACTTTGCTTAATGCAATTATCTGTTGTTCGCAACTTAATACTTGTGGAGATCTCGGATTGATTCGCCACAAGTGGATTATTAGTCATAGATGCAGTTGGATGGCGGTCTATGTATTTTGTTGTAATGCCTAGAGTGAATCGCATAGTGATCTTCTCGACATATCACATTTATCTTTATTCTATCAATTGCCCAACTGTAATTTGTTTACCCAGCATGTGTTATTTATCTTATGGAGAGACACCACTAGTGAACTGTGGATCCCGATCCTATTTCCATCATATTGCTATCACCTGTTTACTTTACTCGCACTGTTTACTTTACTCGCATTCTTCTATTGTTTTCCACTCGATACGCTCATACCCTTTGTTTCAAGCAAACCGGTGAGATTGACAACCTCATCGCAAGTTGGGAGCAAAGTACTTGGTTGTGTTGTGTGCAGGTACCGCGTTGCAGCTAGCAAGCAAAGCTTGGACAAGGCGCCATATATAAATTGTCCGAAGCTGTCACAAACTAGCAAGCATCACCTACAGTCGTATTGCCCGCTCTTCTCCTGATCGACATAACCTTGGTTTCTTAACTGAGGGAAAACTAGCTGCTATACTCATCACACCTTCCTCTTGGGGTTCTCAACGGGCTGGTCATTCACCACGCATCAAGCTAATTTTATGGCGCCGTTGCCGGGGAAGAGTGGAAGACCTCTGCAAGGGGAGTTTTTTGCACGCACATCCTTTACTTTGTTATTATTTTGCTTTACTTTATTTATTTTACCTGCATCGTTTTATATCAAAAACCCAAAAAAATTAGAATCCTTGGTAGTTGTTATTTCTTTACTTTTAGTTCATCATGTTGTTCCCTAAGTACGTTCTGGAGGACCTCTCAGTAGGTAGTGGTTCAATTATTGGAAAAAATAACATAGAGGAGTTCTTTAATCACATTAGTATGCATAAGGAAGTTGAGAAAAAGTCTTTGGTTGAGCTAGCTCCTAGTATTGAAGTTTCTTCTGCTTATTTAATTCACATGTTGGACACTAGGTTTGCTAGTCTTAATCCTTTTATGCAATACATATTCCTTAAGCTTCATGAAATTGAAGATCCTGAAAAGAAAGCTTTTATTTTGGAAGCTTTGCGCCTAGAATTTAAAGATGTAATTATTGAAGCTAGAAAAGTTCTTAAACGTTTTAATAAACTCGGTTCACCTATAAAGGTTATTAGTACAAACGATGAAGGAGCCGAAATACCTATACCTAGCAAGCTCTTGGGATTGTGTGAAGCTTTCGAAAATAATTTTGACTGGATCTGTCCCCAAAATCTTTTTAGTGATTTGAGTGAACCAAAGCGTGATCACAAAGGGGCTTCTAAAACTTATGTGGATGAAATACAATGCCTTATTGACAAAACTTCTATAGTTGATCTTAATACCCTTTCTGATGTTACTTGATTCGCAATTTTCTGCGCCTAGCTCAAAGGCGTTAAAGAAAAGCACTCTTGGGAGATAACCCAATGTTTTATTTCCAGTAATTTTTGTTTTATTTGAGACTTGGAAGTCATTACTACTGTAATGACTGCACCTTATCCTTTTTATTTTATTGTTGTGCCAAGAGAAGCCTCTAATTTGAGTGAGGTAAAGACTTGGGGATGTTGCTGTCCTGAAACTGTTTTTGGTGCTGCACCGTAAAAATTCGTATAAATTCTCTGTATATCTTTTGGACCTACGATTTCTTGTGCATATGCCCCAGGTTATATACAAACTTTCATTAGTTGAAAACTTTTTTATTTGAGCAACACAAAACCCCTCAAAAATCGACCTTTGTCAGCTGTTCTGTTTTGAAAGATTTCTGCCAATATTTGTGTTTGCCGCTTTATCGCTTTCTTTTTAGTTCTTTTGATCACGGAACTTTTGGGGAAGTTGCTACAGTAGTATATGCTATATATGTGGTGGTTTTAGGTTGAAACCTGAAGCAAAAAGAGGTTGATTATATGTTATGCTTACACTAATGTTGCTAATAGAATTGTGTTTAGTTTTGTATGAAGGAAGTTTTCAAGTGTAGGGATTGGAGAATGATGAGATGAGTTGAAGAATGGACAAAAGCTCAAGCTTGGGGATGCCCATGCATCACCCCAAGAAATATCCAAGAAGTACAAGCGTCAAAGCTTGGGGATGCCCCCGAGGCACCCCTTCTTCATCGCCAAAAATCAGGTCACCTTTCAAGACACTATATTTTTATTGCTTCATGCACTATGTGTTTTTCTTGGAGCGTCAGTTGTTTTAGTTTTCTTAGTTAGTTTAGTTTGTTTGCAGTAATAAATGGTTGGACCCAACAAATTTCTTTTGGAGATGTACTCGTTTTCATTTGCTAAGAACGCTCTAGTTTTCACTCTTATCGTTCACCGAGTGTTCTTCTTTTTCTGCTACTGCTTTTGGTTTTCGTTTTCGCCTTGATTTGCGTTCAGACCTTGTCATATCTTTTCATCAAGGTGTATTTTTGCCTCTGATCTTTATTGGTTTTCATCAAAAGAGGTGTCTTAAAAATTTCAAATGGTGTTGGAAAAGAGAAAAAGCTTTATGCAAAAAAGTGGTACAAGAAGGAGCTTGTGTAGACTGCAGCTTAGGCTTTTTCATGTCATGCTTGATGTCTTTTTGATAGTATGCTTAGTGGTTTTGCTGTAGCATGACTTGTCTCAAATAACTGAGATTGCTTAATGAGCCTTTGAAAAAATCATGTGTTGTTTTTAATTATTTGGAAGCATTATTTTGGTTTTCTCCTTGATGCCTTATTTGGGTTGACTTGGCGCATGCTCACACATGTTAGACTCTTACAAAGTCGCCAATAGCCTCTATGATCATTTAGTTTTTGACTTTTGATGCCATCTTATGCTTCTTTTAATGTCGCTTTGTCGCTTTGCATGATTATGGCCATTATTGCTCTCTTAGTTGGTCGCTCCCAGTCTTTTGCTAGCCCTCGCCTTGTATTGAGTATGAGCTCTACTCGTGCATCCAACTCCTAAAAGCCAAAATTTTCCAAAGTGTCCACCATACATACCTATTAGCAATTTGCTATTCCAAGTAATTTGACTTGCTTTTATCTTCTCTTCAGATTAAACTCTTACCAGTGTTATGCGAAAATTGGCCAGTAAAGCTCTCACGAACCGGAAGGCACACTTTACTTTTTCCTGTTCTTAAAAATTTGACATTGTTGTCTTTTATGTTGAGTTTTTATGCTTGCAAGTTGTAAGTTGGATTCTAGCCCATCCATGTTGTCATGGGGCAAGCTTTCAACATTGCACTTCTTATTTGAGTTGATATCGTGATCTTTTGTTTATGGATGCTCGCGGTATGAAATGAATGGGGAATCTTGTGGGGATCATGGAGTTTGTATATGTGTTAGGGAAACGCCTGGGCCGCCAATCTAAGCCATGCATAATTCATGGTGGAAATTTGCAGCATACCCATGGTGGACATTCGACGACGCATCTCACAATAAAAAGATAAACAAATGGCAAATAAAAGAGATGTCGAGGTGTTCATTGTCTGCTTGTCCTGTCATTTTGATGTGGGCTTGTTCCATGTCATCGGGCACGGAGGTACCCCGTTGGCGGTTTTCGATGATACATATATACTTACAATGACAAGAGCCTTGCTTGGGACTCTAAGTTGAGTAGCATGAGGTTTGGGTACTCGTATTCACGGGACATGAGGTTTTCAACTTATGATTTGTCAAGCATATGCATCATAATTGTTCTCGCATTAACTCTAACCATTCAAGATGCCTATGATGGGGGCAATGAGAGCTCAAAGCCGGTAAGTAACATAATTTTTGAAGGTTATAAAACTTGCAATCACTGCTTCCCTCTGCGAAGGGCCTTTCTTTTACTTTTATGTTGAGTCACCACCTTCTTTCTTTATGCACCATAAGAGAGCAAAGTTGTCATTCTTAGTATAATGTGCATTGTCCCAAAGTTTTCATTGATTGATTCATATTGTTGGTTTCACTTGTTCTTAAATTACTTGTATATAGTCGCCCTCTTAAACTTGAAGGTGTCCTATGCATTTGTTTTGCTCTCCATGAAGGACAAGCTGAAAACCATTTGTATGTTTTTCCTTATGATTTGAACACACGTTTGACTTTCATTGTTTCATTTTCATGATCTTTTGTTTGTGTTCATTTGCATGTTTATAACATGGTTGCTAAGTTCCTATTGTCAAGATTATATCTTCATGCCCATGTTTTAAGTTCTTAGGATCCCAGCTCACAAATGCTTACATATATGATCAAGATTGTGTAGGTGCATGTCACCTCAAAAATTATTCTTTTGTTATCACTTACCTACTCGAGGACGAGCAGAAGTTAAGCTTGGAGATGCTTGATACGTCTCCAACGTATCTATAATTTTTGATGCTCCATGCTTGTTTTTACACCATTTGCCTACTGTTTCATTACACTTCGTGGCACTTTTATGCATTTTTCGGAACTAACCTATTAACAAGTCGCCACAGTGCCAGTTCCCTGTTTTCTGCTGTTTTTGTGTTTCAGAAGTGATACACAGGAAATATTCTCGGAATTGGACGAAACAAGTTCCTGAAGTCTTATTTTTCCCGGAAGCTTCCAGAGATCCGAAGAGGAGACGGAGTGGGCCCACGAGGTGGCCACACACCAGGGCTGCGCGGCCCAGGCCCTGGCTGCGCCCCCTACGTGTGAGACCGCCTCGGTCCACTTCTGACGATGCCCCTTCGCCTATAAAGACCCCCCGACGGAAAAAACCTAAGTACCCGATCAATTTTCCAGAACACATCGCGATCCGCCACCGCCGTCGACCCGAAGATCGGGAGGGTCCAGAAGCTCTTCCCGGCACCCTACCGGAGAGGGGAATCGCCACCGGAGATCTTCTTCATCGCCATGCTTGCCTCCGGAGCGATGAGTGAGTAGTCTACCTTGGACTATGGGTCCATAGCAGTAGCTAGATGGTTGTCTTCTCCACCATGTGCTTCATGTTTAGATCTCATGAGCTGCCCTACATGATTGAGATCACCGTTATGTAATTCTACATGTTTGGTTTGTTGGGATCCGATGAATATTGGTGTTATGATTGAGTTGCTATACTGAATATTATCTTTTGTTATCTCTATGTTGTTTATGATCTTGCATGCTCTCCATTGTTAGTAGCTATCTTGGCCGAGTAGTTGCTAGTGACTCCAAGAGGGGGTATTTATGCTCGATAGTGGGTTCATGCCTCTATTTAATCTGGGGGAGTGACAGAAACCTCTAAGGTTGTAGATGTGCTGTTGCTACTAGGGAGAAAACAACATTCATATGCTCAAGGGCATATGCTTTGTTTACATTACACACTTTGCTTAATGCAATTATCTGTTGTTCGCAACTTAATACTTGTGGAGATCTCGGATTGATTCGCCACAAGTGGATTATTAGTCATAGATGCAGTTGGATGGCGGTCTATGTATTTTGTTGTAATCGCTAGAGTGAATCGCATAGTGATCTTCCCGACATATCACGTTTATCTTTATTCTATCAATTGCCCAACTGTAATTTGTTTACCCAGCATGTGTTATTTATCTTATGGAGAGACACCACTAGTGAACTGTGGACCCCGATCCTATTTCCATCATATTGCTATCACATGTTTACTTTACTCGCACTGTTTACTTTACTCGCATTCTTCTATTGTTTTCCACTCGATACGCTGATACCCTTTGTTTCAAGCAAACCGGTGAGATTGACAACCTCATCGCAAGTTGGGAGCAAAGTACTTGGTTGTGTTGTGTGCAGGTTCCGCGTTGCAACTAGCAAGCAAAGCTTGGACGAGGCGCCATATATAAATTGTCCAAAGCTGTCGCAAACTAGCAAGCATCACCTACAGTCGTATTGCCCGCTCTTCTCCTGGTCGACATAACCTTGGTTTCTTAACTGAGGGAAAACTAGCTGCTATAGTCATCACACCTTCCTCTTGGGGTTCTCAACGGGCTGGTCATTCACCACGCATCAAGCTAATTTTCTGGCGCCGTTGCCGGGGAAGAGTGGAAGACCTCTGCAAGGGGAGTTTTTCGCACGCACATCCTTTACTTTGTTATTGTTTTGCTTTACTTTATTTATTTTACCTGCATCATTTTATATCAAAAACCCAAAAAAAATTAGAATCCTTGGTAGTTGTTATTTCTTTACTTTTAGTTCATCATGCTGTTCCCTAAGTACGTTCTGGAGGACCTCTCAGTAGGTAGTGGTTCAATTATTGGAAAAAATAACATAGAGGAGTTCTTTAATCACATTAGTATGCATAAGGAAGTTGAGGAAAAGTCTTTGGTTGAGCTAGCTCCTAGTATTGAAGTTGCTTCTGCTTATTTAATTCACATGTTGGAAACTAGGTTTGCTAGTCTTAATCCTTTTATGCAATACATGTTCCTTAAGCTTCATGAAATTGAAGATCCTGAAAAGAAAGCTTTTATTTTGGAAACTTTGCGCCTAGAATTTAAAGATGTCGTTATTGAAGCTAGAAAAGTTCTTAAACGTTTTAATAAACTCGGTTCACCTATAAAGGTTATTAGTACAAACGATGAAGGATCCGAAATACCTATACCTAGCAAGCTCTTGGGATTGTGTGAAGCTTTCGAAAATAATTTTGACTGGATCTGTCCCCAAAATCTTTTTAGTGATTTGAGTGAACCAAAGCGTGATCACAAAGGGGCTTCTAAAACTTATGTGGATGAAATACAATGCCTTATTGACAAAACTTCGGCAGTTCATCTTAATACCCTTTCTGATGTTACTTGATTCGCAATTTTCTGCGCCTAGCTCAAAGGCGTTAAAGAAAAGCACTATTGGGAGATAACCCAATGTTTTATTTCCAGTACTTTTTGTTTTATTTGAGTCTTGGAAGTCATTACTACTGTAATGACCGCTCCTTATCCTTTTTATTTTATTTTTGTGCCAAGATAAGCCTCTAATTTGAGTGAGGTAAAGATTTGGGGATGTTGCTGTCCTGAAACTGTTTTCGGTGCTGCACCGTAAAATTCGTAAAAATTCCCTATATATCTTTTGGACCTGAGATTTCTTGTGCATATGCCCCAGGTTATATCCAAACTTTTGTTAGCTGAACACTTTTTGATTTGAGCAACAGAAAACCCCTCAAAAATTCGACCTTTGTCAGCTGTTCTGTTTTGAAAGATTTCTGCCAATATTTGTGTTTGTCGCTTTATCGCTTTCTTTTGAGTTCTTTTGATCACGGAACTTTTGGGGAAGTTGCTACAGTAGTATATGCTATATATGTGGTGGTTTTAGGTTGAAACCTGAAGCAAAAAGAGGTTGATTATATGTTATGCTTACACTAATGTTGCTAATAGAATTGTGTTTAGTTTTGTATGAAGGAAGTTTTCAAGTGTGGGGATTGGAGAATGATGAGATGAGTTGAAGAATGGACAAAAGCTCAAGCTTGGGGATGCCCATGCATCACCCCAATAAATATCCAAGAAGTACAAGCGTCAAAGCTTGGGGATGCCCCCGAGGCACCCCTTCTTCATCGCCAAAAATCAGGTCACCTTTCAAGACACTATATTTTTATTGCTTCATGCACTATGTGTTTTTCTTGGAGCGTCAGTTGTTTTAGTTTTCTTAGTTAGTTTAGTTTGTTTGCAGTAATAAATGGTTGGACCCAACAAATTTCTTTTGGAGATGTACTCGTTTTCATTTGCTAAGAACGCTCTAGTTTTCACTCTTATCGTTCACCGAGTGTTCTTCTTTTTCTGCTACTGCTTTTGGTTTTCGTTTTCGCCTTGATTTGCGTTCAGACCTTGTCATATCTTTTCATCAAGGTGTATTTTTGCCTCTGATCTTTATTGGTTTTCATCAAAAGAGGTGTCTTAAAAATTTCAAATGGTGTTGGAAAAGAGAAAAAGCTTTATGCAAAAAAGTGGTACAAGAAGGAGCTTGTGTAGACTGCAGCTTAGGCTTTTTCATGTCATGCTTGATGTCTTTTTGATAGTATGCTTAGTGGTTTTGCTGTAGCATGACTTGTCTCAAATAACTGAGATTGGTTAATGAGCCTTTGAAAAAATCATGCGTTGTTTTTAATTATTTGGAAGCATTATTTTGGTTTTCTCCTTGATGCTTTATTTGGGTTGACTTGGCGCATGCTCACACATGTTAGACTCTTACAAAGTCGCCAATAGCCTCTATGATCATTTAGTTTTTGACTTTTGATGCCATCTTATGCTTCTTTTAATGTCGCTTTGCATGATTATGGCCATTATTGCTCTCTTAGTTGGTCGCTCCCAGTCGTTTGCTAGCCCTCGCCTTGTATTGAGTATGAGCTCTACTCGTGCATCCAACTCCTAAAAGCCAAAGTTTTCCAAAGTGTCCACCATACATACCTATTAGCAATTTGCTATTCCAAGTAAATTTGACTTGCTTTTATCTTCTCTTCAAATTAAACTCTTACCAGTGTTATGCGAAAATTGGTCAGTAAAGCTCTCACGAACCGGAAGGCACACTTTACTTTTTCCTGTTCTTAAAAATTTGACATTGTGGTCTTTTATGTTGACTTGTTATGCTTGCAAGTTGTAAGTTGGATTCTAGCCCATCCATGCTGTCATGGGGCAAGCTTTCAACATTGCACTTTTTATTTGAGTTGATATCGTGATCTTTTGTTTATGGATGCCCGCGGTATGAAATGAATTGGGAATCTTGTGGGGATCATGGAGTTTGTATATGTGTTAGGGAAACGCCTGGGCCACCAATCTAAGCCATGCATAATTCATGGTGGAAATTTGCAGCATACCCATGGTGGACATTCGACGACGCATCTCACAATAAAAAGCTAAACAAATGGCAAATAAAAGAGATGTCGAGGTGTTCATTGTCTGCTTGTCCTGTCATTTTGATGTGGGCTTGTTCCATGTCATCGGGCACGGAGGTACCCCGTTGGCGGTTTTCGATGATACATATATACTTATAATGATAAAAGCCTTGCTTGGGACTCTAAGTTGAGTAGCATGAGGTTTGGGTACTCGTATTCACGGGACACGAGGTTTTCAACTTATGATTTGTCAAGCATATGCATCATAATTGTTCTCGCATTAACTCTAACCATTCAAGATGCCTATGATGGGGGCAATGAGAGCTCAAAGCCGGTAAGTAACATAATTTTTGAAGGTTATAAAACTTGCAATCACTGCTTCCCTCTGTGAAGGGCCTTTCTTTTACTTTTATGTTGAGTCATGTAATAACCCAAATTTTGGAAAATAGAAATAAATGTAATTTATTCAAATACGAAATTTTGGAGCCAACAAAAACTTTTATTTTTAAATACCCGATTAGTTTTGTGTCTTTAAACGCTGCCTTTGGTTTCCATGCTTCAAATAAGATTAATGGGAGAGAGTTTTAGGAATCAAAACCTTTGATCCAATTTCAAATCCTTCAAAAGAAAATATTTGGAAAGAAGGTAAAACCTTATGTTAAAAATCCTAGCTTGTTTTTGTTAAGAAAATAAAAAGAACCACTTTGAGAACTGTTGCTCTTATTAAGTTGATATTACCCAAAAATGATTTGAGTCGATCTTCAAAATATCAATACCTTAGGACTTTGTTCCACAACTTATTGCAAAAACCTTTTTCAACCTCCTATGATTTCTTTAGCCAAGTTTTGAGATCAAGTAATTTTGGTTTATCAAAGAGTTTACTGGATTTAAAAATTGTTTCCCACCTAGTAAATCTTGCATGAATACATGCTAAACCTTTTTAGCAAACTCATAAAGTAAGTAAAAATCAACCCAACCCAAATAAAAGGGAAGAAAACAGAAAGAATCAACAAAGATCCCAAAACCCTAAAAAGAAAAGAGGAAGAAAGTCATCTTCAAAATATTATTGACTAGCCTACTTCAACTCCTTGGATTAAGAAAATATTGTGCTAGACATGGATGTTTTTCTGCAGATAATCTAGTACCTTGAAACATACTTTCAGAATCTATTTTTAACCCTCCAAAATTCTTTCTCAAACCATATTCAAAATCTGTCCAAAGTTTGAATTCAATACATAGGACATTCCCAAAGTCCAAATAAGTTTTTAGCAAAACAAAACCTTTTGACCTAAGAAAAATATATTTGGAACTCTTATCCAATATAATGACCAACCCAACTTGAAAATTTCAAAAATTCGAATTTGGATTTCTTGTGGACATTTCGTCGAACAAATGGCGTGCACAGTCCGCATAGGATGCCTTTGCTGTAGCAAACCTGGCCCAGCCGACCTAAGGTGGAGATGGCGTGTCCTAGCCCTTCCTAGCCGTACCATCTGCCCTAACTCCTCGGCTCCTTGTTCCCCCTCTCACCCGACATGGCCAAATTCAGAGGAGAACCACCGCAGCACCCCTCACTTGCCCCCTCTGCACCAGACCAAGCCGCCGCCCGCAAACGCGCCAGCAGCACGCCATAGCACGCAGCAGCCCTCCGCCGAAAGCACCGACCGCCTCATCCCTTCTTTAGCCGACACCGGCCGTGCTCTGGCCGCAGATCCCCTCACCCCGTGCTGCCTCTCCCGCCTATAAAAGGCCGCCATTGTTGGCAGGAAAGATTCACACCACCACCCTCTACCTCCCAGACATCCTCACTTCGTCCCTCTCCCTCTCGGTGGCCCAGGAGCTCGACGCCCGTGCTCCCAGGACACGGTGGAGCGCCGCCGTTCCCGACCACCTCCCGCGACGCTGTCTGCACGAGGCGGCCGAGAAGGACCTCCGCCGCCGCCCTGCACCCTCGCCGCCGCTTCCCGCCACCGCCGGTGAGCCCCCCCCCCCCCCCCCCGACCACCGCCACTCTCCCAAATCTCGCTCTCTCTCCCGACCCTATCGCGCCAGGAAGAAGGCCCTCGGCCGCAGGATCAGTTTCAAATCCAACGGCCGAGACTCCCCCGTACCCCTTCGCTCTTTAAGTCAACTGTCAGGCCGGCCCCGCCTGTCAGCTGAAACCTTTTTTTTTTCAGCGCCCGCCTAGGACAAGCTAACGGGCCGGCCCGACTCGGTCTCCCGGCCCAGGATAGTTCCAGTCCGATAACTTTTTTTTAGAAAACCTTTTAGTATTTGTTGCTTTACTGCAAATTCAAACTAAAATTCCTAGAGTTGTACACTTTCAAATTTAGCAAATAATATGTCGTTGGAAAGCTTAGGACATGAACTATCTAATGGTAGTATTTACAACCCATTTAGACTTATACTTTTAATTGGGTAAAAATAACAAAATAGCAACTTTGCAATCTTACAAAATTCATAACAAATCAAATAAAATTCAAAAAAATATGAATCCAACTTTCAAAATTCACATTTAGTGTTATCTATCTGTTGGTAACATTAGTTTGCCACTTAGAACTTTTAAAATGAAATGCTAGTGTCCTAGGTGGTTAAGTAGGCAACTTTAACTTAGAATTATTTGGCTAGTGTTTTATAAATAGATATTTTCTACATGTGTTAGTATAAACCAAATTTTAGAATGTATCTCTGTAAGTTTTGATCTTGGTCAAGTACACTTGCAGTAGATATTCGTGAAACTCAATTATCTATTAGTAAACCCTTGCATATCCTCACTTGCACACCTATTCAAAAAAAAATTGAAATAAATGAAAACCAACTCAAGTTAGAGTAGATATTACTACCTTGTTGAAATCATGTGTGTATGATTGGAGTGTTGTTTGAACATGATTGGTGATTGTGTGCATTATTGTTTATCGTTAATAGATGCTAGTGCTACCGGAGAACTGACCGAGGAAGGATACTACCAAGAAGAAGAAGAAGACTACCCCGGACACTTTGCCAACCAAGGCAAGCCATCTTTTGATCATACCATTACCCAGTTTTATAATGCATGTTTACTTACTTTTAAAGAAAAGTGTATTACTAAAATAGTTGTTCCAAAGCTACAAATGAGTAGAGATGTCTTGCTTAACACGCGCATCCAACCCTTTTTCTTGGATGCCATGAAGAGCATAAAAGTTAGCCTACCTTTGAGAACCCCTTTTCTTAGTGGATGCTAAGTAGAGCATCAAGCTAAGCCTATCCAATATACCTACCTAGATCCTTGTGCCCTCATGAGGATCATGCTTGAGCTGAAGGCATTCATGGAAAATGACTAGGTGGGAACCCCAATGAAGAGCATGAAGATTTTGAAACGAAAACCTTGGAAAGGGGCAACCTTGCCCAAGGATGATTTTTCAATACAAACCTTGGAGATGGGCAACCTTACCCAAGGGTGACTTTGAAAACTATTTACAAAATGGTGACATGAACGTTTGACAAAAATGATAAATGTGTGAGGTACCATACTGGACCAACCATACAGTGCGACCACATTACCCTGGTATGGGATGGGGCTTAGTGGAGTAGTTTGTTTCGCCTTAGTGTAGACCCTACAAATGTAGTGGAAGTCCGACCAGGGACTCCTCTTCCAGGGCACCCAATGGCTGCGGCCTAGGTTCGCCTTGTCCTCCTCTTTAGGTGGTTGGGGTACAAGCCGAAGAGCCCTCATTGAAAATGGACTGCCAGAGTAGGACTCTACTTTGGTTAGTGGCATTCCGGAGGGTCAAGCGGCTGGGAACTTTGCACACTCTGGACAGCCTCTTGGACCCCGGTGTTGGGGGGTACATCTCTAGGCGGTAGTGTTTATGCTAAGGCGGGCAGGTGAAACATTAATGGTCGGCTGCTTGTCGTGGCATATGTCGTTATGCAGGGAAGTTGCCCACACGATGAGTAGTCGGATGATGTGGGTAAAGTGTACAACCTCTGCAGAGTGTAAAACTATTCGAATAGCCGCGTCCGCGGTCATGGACGGTTGGATTGGTTGTACTTGGCCTTTGTCAGGTTTTACTTTGAAAATGATTGAGAAAGGTGACTTGACAATGAATTTCGATAACCATGGAGGTGACTTGGTGAACAAAAGAATTGACATTTGGGGGATTCCATCTAGAGATTTATAAAGAGCTAAATGTTTTCTTACCATTTTAAATAAAAGATCTTTGAAAGGAAATTCCGCTTTATGCAAATGAACCTAGAGCTTAGACCACTATATGAACTATGCATTCTCTATTCATTTATTTATAAGATGGTTTGTGAGTGCATGCAATGTACTCATGGCTCTGTCCCTGGCTATTAACTTGGCCAGACTTGAAGGAGAAAAATCAAGAAGGAAGGAATCGTTGACGACTTTGCGAATTAGGCTCGTTTCCTACTGTCGGCTCTGCCTGTGCGGTTGAAGCTTGACGATATGGACCTGAAGGGTTATTCCGCTGCATATTGATGTATTGTAAGGTTTGGTCTGTACGACCACCTATGTAATCCCTTTATTTACCATTTATAGCTGGAACTGGTTACCAATTACGTTATGTATATCACAACAATGATTCTGGGATTGTGATGGAATACATAATGGGCACTTCGAATTTGTTATAACTTCGTGGGTGTTACAAGTCACCACCTTCTTTCTTTATGCACCATAAGAGAGCAAAGTTGTCATTCTTAGTATAATGTGCATTGTCCCAAAGTTTTCATTGATTGATTCATATTGTTGGTTTCACTTGTTCTTAAATTACTTGTATCTAGTCGCCCTCTTAAACTTGAAGGTGTCCTATGCATTTGTTTTGCTCTCCATGAAGGACAAGCTGAAAACCATTTGTATGTTTTTCCTTATGATTTGAACACACGTTTGACTTTCATTGTTTCATTTTCATGATCTTTTGTTTGTGTTCATTTGCATGTTTATAACATGGTTGCTAAGTTCCTATTGTCAAGATTATATCTTCATGCCCATGTTTTAAGTTCTTATGATCCCAGCTCACAAATGCTTACATATATGATCAAGATTGTGTAGGCGCATGTCACCTCAAAAATTATTCTTTTGTTATCACTTACCTACTCGAGGACGAGCAGGAGTTAAGCTTGGGGATGCTTGATATGTCTCCAACGTATCTATAATTTGTGATGCTCCATGCTTGTTTTTACACCATTTGCCTACTGTTTCGTTACACTTCGTGGCACTTTTATGCATTTTCCGGAACTAACCTATTTACAAGTCGCCACAGTGCCAGTTCCCTGTTTTCTGCTGTTTTTGTGTTTCAGAAGTGATACACAGGAAATATTCTCGGAATTGGACGAAACAAGTTCCTGAAGTCTTATTTTTCCCGGAAGCTTCCAGAGATCCGAAGAGGAGACGGAGTGGGGCCACGAGGTGGCCACACACCAGGGCTGCGCGGCCTAGGCCCTGGCCGTGCCCCCTACGTGTGAGACCGCCTCGGTCCACTTCTGACGATGCCCCTTCGCCTATAAAGACCCCCCGACGGAAAAAACCTAAGTACCCGATCAATTTTCCAGAACACATCGCGATCCGCCGCCGCCGTCGACCCGAAGATCGGGAGGGTCCAGAAGCTCTTCTCGGTACCCTACCGAAGAGGGGAATCGCCACCGGAGGTCTTCTTCATCGCCATGCTTGCCTCCGGAGCGATGAGTGAGTAGTCTACCTTGGACTATGGGTCCATAGCAGTAGCTAGATGGTTGTCTTCTCCACCATGTGCTTCATGTTTAGATCTCATGAGCTGCCCTACATGATTGAGATCACCGTTATGTAATTCTACATGTTTGGTTTTTTGGGATCCGATGGATATTGGTGTTATGATTGAGTTGCTATACTGAAATATATCTTTTGTTATCTCTATGTTGTTTATGATCTTGCATGCTCTCCGTTGTTAGTAGCTATCTTGGCCGAGTAGTTGCTAGTGACTCCAAGAGGGGGTATTTATGCTCGATAGTGGGTTCATGCCTCTATTTAATCTGGGGGAGTGACAGAAACATCTAAGGTTGTAGATGTGTTGTTGCTACTAGGGAGAAAACAACATTCATATGCTCAAGGGCATATGCTTTGTTTATATTACACACTTTGCTTAATGCAATTATCTGTTGTTCACAACTTAATACTTGTGGAGTTCTCGGATTGATTCGCCACAAGTGGATTATTAGTCATAGATGCAGTTGGATGGCGGTCTATGTATTTTGTTGTAATGCCCAGAGTGAATCACATAGTGATCTTCTCGACATATCACGTTTATCTTTATTCTATCAATTGCCAAACTGTAATTTGTTTACCCAGCATGTGTTATTTATCTTATGGAGAGACACCACTAGTGAACTGTGGACCCCGGTCCTATTTCCATCATATTGCTATCACCTGTTTACTTTACTCGCATTGTTTACTTTACTCGCATTCTTCTATTGTTTTCCACTCGATACGCTCATACCCTTTGTTTCAAGCAAACTGGTGAGATTGACAACCTCATCGCAAGTTGGGAGCAAAGTACTTGGTTGTGTTGTGTGCAGGTTCCGCGTTGCAGCTAGCAAGCAAAGCTTGGACGAGGCGCCATATATAAATTGTCCGAAGCTATCGCAAACTAGCAAGCATCACCTACAGTCGTATTGCCCGCTCTTCTCCTGATCGACATAACCTTGGTTTCTTAACTGAGGGAAAACTAGCTGCTATACTCATCACACCTTCCTCTTGGGGTTCCCAACGGGCTGGTCATTCACCACGCATCAGCCCTCGCCTGTGTGCTGTCGACCACCGGCGAGAGGAAGAAGAAGAATTCTTCTTCTTCTCCCGAAATGGTACCTGGGTCGGGTCGGCTTAGCGGGCTGCCAGGTGGGCTTCGGCCAGGTGAGTTCTCCTTTCTTTTTTCCTGTCTTGATTTCTTTTCTATTTCTTCTTATTTCTGATTTTGATTTTAATTAGATTTTGCTAACTTTGTTTTGCAGGAATTTTAAGTTTATGATTTCTTTTACAACATAACTATGTTCCTACTGGTTCCATATATTGTATTTGGGATATCTATATATGCAACTGCACATAATAGCTTTTTAGATATTGTTATGGTTTTTTGTTAGGGGTCTTATTAGAAATGATTTTAAAGATTCCATTTTAATGTTTCTTCTTAAGAGTGTATAGACACTATATTTGTATCTAAATGAAAGGAGAACTATTATTTATAATAAGTGCTAGCATTGGATTTCCTAGTTAGGTATATGTGTCTATGAACATGATGCTCTTAATTTGATATCAAGATTCATGCACATATTAACATGTTCAAGTTTATCACTGGATAAATAATATGGTTGATATTAAGAATGTTTATGGTGTGGACATAATCCATGGGTTAAGATATAGGATGGGGTTCTAGGGTTTTACTCATGATCACAAAGTGATACATAAGTTGAATCTTAGATTGGTACCATAGGGCCTCAAATGGATAGGTGGAAAGAATATGAAATATCATAGAAGTGCCTCATAAAAGGGGTGCTTTTCTTAATGTAGTGTTCTGGCAATTAATTCCACACATGCTCTTGCAAAGGATATGGTATCTAGTTGATTTGGCTATATGCAAAGATGCATCTCAATAATATGTATGTGAGGTGTTAGAGTGTTTACTAATTTATCTTAGCATGCTAGGTTATATAAGCATTTACACAATTAACTATTGGTGTGTTCACTAACTAATGGCAGCTAAAGATAATGTTCTAACCTTTGTTATGCAAGTGTAGGTGTAGGAATATTATGCATATGTTGATAGTAATTTCTTGGTACAGACATATGCATGATATGAATAGCTATTCTACATTTTCTGGGTTTGATTTGCTTCCTAGTAAATTTACTTGTTTGTTCTTGGTGCTCATATGATCATTTAGATGTATGTGATATGCCCCTGGACCATGTATATGTTTTTAGTAGATGATTTCAGATCAAAGGCATATATTTCTCTTGCTTATGGTGAGTTCTTCCCTTTTGCCTCTAAGTACACTCCTCTCCTCTCATACTAGACCAACCTGGTGGTCTTGTGAAGCTTGTTCTTCGGGAATTCTGATAAACCTGCGTCTTGTGGCATGCCTGCACCTCCTAGCTGCTTGACCTAATTCCTAATTGATCTAAGTAACCATTTGGTCTTGGTCTTGCTGGTTGGGTTCTTGTGGTTGTGCTGGTGGTGGTTAATCCTACCTTGTTGCTCAACTCATGAGCAGGGTGGATTGTGTGGTGGTGTTGGCGGTGTGATGGTGATGCTTCTTGCTCCTATCTAATGTATGAAATGGTCCAAATTCGTTGATGTCCTCATACCATGAGTTTATGGTGTCAAAATGGATGCCATGGGGTTCCTTTTATAGTGTTTTGATGTCCACCACAAGTTGACACCTCAAGTGGTGACTCTTGTTTTAATTTGGTGAGTAAGCTACTTGTTGTCAAGCTCTCATGCATGGGCATTACTTGGGGTTCAAGTAAAAGAAGATATTTTCATGTGGATAACTATGAACATTACTTGGGGTTCAAGTATAGAAAGATATTTTAAAATGCATTACTTGGGGTTCAAGTAAAGGAAGATATTTTCAAGTGGATAACTATCCTAGGTGGCATGATGATTATCCTCTAACTATCTTTATTTTGGACAACCAAGTGGCATTTGGCAATAAATGGATTTGTGGCTGAATCAATTCATATTCTTATACATATTTGTAATTCATAATTGAATTGTTATCAATTGATGTGGTATTAATTGTTTGGAAGTTTAACTTCCAAAGTTCATATTTGAGATGATCCTGTTATTTTGAATTATGCACATTGTCATATCTTATTTGTTCCTATTATAAGTTGTGCTCAAAATATCCAAAGTTAGCAAAGGTCATGTTCAAATTTTAAGTGATTTGATTTGATTTCACCAAGGCATGATCATAAGAGTTTCAAAATGATCATAGTTATTTTTATTCAAATATTTGAACTATTTAATGTAATGTAAATGAGCTTAGTTTTGTTATATCACATATAGTTAATAACTTATGATTTAAATAAGAATGGGTGGCTTTTATGCACTTTAGACCTTGTGGTTTACCAATTTTGGTGACAAGTTTAAGAGTGAATCATATAATACCCATAAGTACTGGATAATTATTTAAGTAGTTAAACTCTATTGTAAACTCCTCTAATCAACTTGGTACTATGTTAAACTCCACTACCACTGAGTTTCTAATTTATACCCTAAGGTTCTATCTCAAGAGACAGGAATGACATTGGATTTGATATAGGCTTTCTCCTCTTGTCTTGGAGATGAATGGATTTAAATGTGAAAGATTATGAGAATCAAGATATGAGAATAAGGTAGATTAAGAGTCAATGTAAGACTTGTGTTGTCTTCCTTTAAGCTAGGAATGGCTTCAATGATTTAGGTTTAAGAAATACCATGTGATCATGGTAGGATTGGATATAAGGTCCTAAGTCTAGTGTTAACATATTAGTTCTACCTCACATTCATCTCTTTTAGCTGTTGTAATTATCTCTACCCCAAACAAGGTTGTTAACAAAGGTCATGTTGAAGTTTTTCGCACTTCAGTTGATGAGCTACTTCAATTCCATCAACTCAAGAGAAGCTTCAATCACTTTGACGAGTTTTATTTAAAAGCGCGAAAATTTCCCAGATTTTCTATGCATGAATGCAATGCACACTCATGTGTTCTCTCTATTTCTAGCCTCACATCCTGGGATGTTACAAATCACGTCAAGAATTATGGAACGGAGGGAGTACAAACATAAAGGTGCTCTAAACATGGCAGGAGACATGCATCCACAGTATCATGCTTTAGGCAAAACCATCAGATAGCAAAAGAACAAATCCCGACCATAACACCAGATTAAAGATGAATTCGGCAAAATGATAGTGGAGCAGAGCAATAAACTTTTCTTACCTGCTCGAGGAAGCCCTGGCCGAGCAGCAAGACGCCGGTGGCAGCAACGAGGTCCTCTCCGGCGACATCAGCAGCGGGCATGGCTGCCAGCGGTGAACCGAGGTGGCAAAGGCGCCACAGCAGTACCACCTGCACTGCACAACTACCACTGGGTCGTTGTCTTCCTTCCTCATCAAAGTACAGGTGCAGCAGCCGCAGTTCCTCCTGCCAGTATCTGCTCGCAGCAGACCACATAATTAAAAGGTTCAGTACAGCTACAGAGTAAAAACTGCACCCAGCAGTTCATATGTGTTTTCTACTATTCTACAACAAAAGTTCATCAGCTCAGACTTATAAGGGAGATGATGAAGTTGAGAGTAATATAGCTATACAAAAATGCAATGGAACCATAAATCCATTACACAGAAAGGAGCTAACAAAATTAAATTCTACAAACAAATTCTTCTTGCACTTGGTAGCGACAGCTTGCAATAGACAGCACGCTAAGCACCATTGATTTAGCACGGTAAATACTAAGCTTAGACAGTGAACTAAGCACTAACTTCTCAAGATAATAATGAGGTGCATGACGATTAACACAAAACAAGACCATCCGATTCATTTCCTCTAACCACAAACACAAACAGCAGCATCATGAGTATATATCCTACTTGAAGTGATTCGGTATCTGATTTCTACTACCATCTCTCTCATCATTAATTAGAGTGACACATCAGATTTTTTGCATATATGTAGTGCATGATACTACTACCTATGATACTCCCACTATGAATAGCCTTACCCATCATTAATTAGAGAGAGGGAGCAGTTTCATTTTACCTTACTAGTAAATGATGGTTTCCAAAGCTTGTCCCCGTCCCGGTAATTGTGGACTATTGACGCCTTTTGTGGCACTATTTAAGATGCGCGGCCCAAAATAGCCATCGCTATTATTTCATCATAAGGAGGATGATGCCATACAGTAATCAAATCTAGCATTGAATACTTTTCTCTGAGTTTCAGGAAAAAATCAGAGACCCCTAAAATTCGTTTCGTGATTTAGGTTGGCCGGACAGCATTAAAATAGAAATCCTTCTTTCCCTATTAAAGATGGCAAATTTCCGGGCCTAATAGTGAGACCATATGAGCGAATCATTGCATCTCCACCGTCCATCAGACAAGAAGATGGAGAGGAACCCAAATTTTTACCCCGTTTCCCGCCCTACCCAGCTCAATCTTTTCCCTCCTTTGAAATTGAAAATTGGAACAATCCTAAAGCTTTCTCCGACTGCCCTCTATAAATACAAGGCCCTTGCCACGTTCCGCGTGCGGTTTGCGCGTGACTTGCAACTTGATGACTTGGGCTAGGGCGAAGGCTCGATCTGCTGTTACATGGCGTGTCTGATTCATCGGCAACGACGATGGACGGAGCAGCTTCCTCGTCGATGGCCGACCTTGTTGGCGAGGTGCCGTACGTCCTTCTCTTCGGTTCTTCTCTTTGATCTCATCACTGATCTGTAACATGGCGTCTTTGATTCTACGGAAGTGGTGGATGGCGGACCATGGCGAGGCGTACGCGTGGAATTCGTTGGGGTTACAGGCGCGCGCGGACAGACAGCGGACGATGCCGTGGGCTACACAGGCGTCTCAATCGTCTCATCATGCCGCTTCTTCTAATGTAAGTTGACGTTGTTCTTATAGTATTTTAAAGGGAAGTTTTATTTGTTCGGGTTGACAAGAGGGAAAAAAACAATGTTCGATCCGAAATGATCGCTTGATTTGGTCAACTGGTAGGGGTACGTACACGTACCGCCGGGTCTCCAAGCCGGCCGGCGTGATCTGCTTTGGAGGCACCGCCCGGTATTTTGAGTTTTTTTCTTTTCTCCCACGGGTACGGATTCCTGAAGGAACATTGTTGTTCCTTGTTTCCGTTTCATTCGCGAACGTACAGTACGTGTTTATTGGCTGGCTCCACCGACCGACCGACCCGCCTGCATGTCTCCTGCGCGTTCGGCACGAAGATGGGCCACAAGGGCGGGAGACCCGGAAGGAGCAGATCGGGGAGGAGGGGTACCGACCGCGAGATGGGGTGCTTCCTAGTTGTAGCCTGTAGGTAACCGAAGCAAATTCTCTCTCACGGGAGACAATTTGCATCTCGATCTTCCCAAACGCCAATGACGCATCGCGGGTAGCAGCAGGAGTGCAGGACGGCTCGCCGTTTTTCCCTTGAAATTAGTATGTAGAAGGCAGCTAGGGGAGCAGATTCGTTTTGGTCCTACATCTAACGGACAACTGCTCCCATCAGGTGCTTAGGAAACCCCTAGGTCCAGCTGCATTTGTTCTGTTCATTCTACCCTCTCTTTCCCTCTTATTTCTAGTCTACAGCTTTCAGATTAGCAAGAATTTGTAATCCATGCTGTAGTGCTGTACTTTGTACTTGAGCTGAATCAAATTGGCGCCTCCAGCGCCCTTCCCCTGTTAAAAAAAGAAGTACAAGTCATGTTATGCAACCTGTTTTCTTCTTCTTTTTTTTAAACAAGTTATGCAACCTCTTTTCAGTCATATAACAGGTTTAATGCTGGAATTTCTGCTCCAAGTGCAGTTATCTGAGAATGATGATTAGTGAGTCTATCCCTTGAACGCTGCACCAGAATCATGAATGAGAATGTGCCAAGTGCCAATGAGAATTTTAGGAGTTCATGATCTCTTTTCAACCTAATCTGGACAGATGCCTGTTGACTGTGGCAAAGAATTCCCTTTGGCTCCTCCTACATGATAGAGTCAGTACAAGGAATCCAGGACGCAAAATTCTTTTAACTACCAACCTTTGATTTTTTTTAAAATTGTATTCCTTCTCAAGAAGAAGCGCCAGAGATACAAATACATATATTTGTTTTTCTATCCTTTTTATTTTATTGCTGTTGGACGGTATGACCTTGATTTATATAAAACTTATACATTATGATAATGTCCTATTGCTGCACCAACAACAAAATAAAGTTATGCCCACTCCATAATTTTGTGTCATCAGATATATATGTCAGCAATTTTTCTACATCAGTGTAGATGTCACGAAGTTCTGGAAACGATCAAGAGGAGGCACGTGTGAGGGATGCCACAAAGCCATGCGGTGTGGAGCTTCTTCCCCGAGGGCGTCAAGAGGATCAACAGACGCCACACCACGCGCGAGCTCACCCGAGATGCAGTCGTCATGCGACAGTAGCACATGCGTACACGAGGCATGGTGTAGAGTCGTACGTCCATCTAACGCGAGAGCCGGTTTAGCGCGGCTTGGAGCCCACATGCAATCTCACTGCAAGGATCTGCCTACAACCACGACCTGGAGACCTGAACTCGGTTCGTGTCGGTGCCCACCTCGCGCAAGAAGCAAGGATCATGCGGGTTCTTGTGCGAACTAAATTCTATGGATGTGGCCACTGCATTCCAACATCCGGTGAATAACAAAATAGTGGGTATTGCCTATTTGGATAAGTTTCAGACGATAATATGGCACGGTCCGTGTTCGCACAGTTATCACATTGCCCACGAGAAGCAAAAAAGACGGTTGATATGTTAGCTAACTCAGCAGAAGATTTAGGTATTAGCTAACGCAAGGAAATTTCAAACTGGTTTTTTTTCATTTAGACAAATGTATTATGACTAAATAGTTTTGTATGTTCCAAGCTTTAAAAAATTGATTGAATCATAAACCAGAAGGTCAAATAAAACAAACTTTCCCAAATTATATGATTAGAAGTGTTTTTGAATAGTTTGAAATTTGACTTCAAATTTTGGATCAACCTAGTGTGTTGGTTGTTGATCGGATGACACTCACATGAGTAAAGTCGCACAGTGACTTCTCCTAGTAAAGTTACTAGATCTCAGTCCTGCGAAATTGGATTATTTTTGCTCATGCTTCTCATTCCCTCGGGTCATAGCAGGACAGCGATCAAATCGCTTGTGTTGGGTTGAATCTAGACGTGGAACTGTTCCAGACACGGTTTGGTTGATCTCTTCCAATCACTAAATCCCCACTCAACCCTTCCACATAATCCCTTGTCCATTCCATCCATTTTGTTAATCCTGGATGCAGCGTCCTTTCGTTAGCTTTGTTGATTCCGCACGACGCGCTCTCTCTCTAGCGCCATGGAAAATTTTCCACGGGCCAGGTAGGATGTTTTTTTATAGGCCGAACCATTGGATGATGGACGAGATGAGCTGGACCATAATCCTGGAGGGGTTAAACGAAGACCAAAATTTGATGGTCTGGAAGGCGACCACATGAATCCACAGACCGTTGCAGCCAACTGCCAAACTGAAGTACGTGTGCTGATCTTTTGGGCTTTGGCGATAGGGCTGAATCTTGAGTTCCTGTGAAAGGAGGATGAGGTGCTCTGGCGATAGCTCGGGCGATAGGGCTGGCGACGCGCTCGGGATCGGCGTCGGCGGGGGGTGCTCTCGGCCCTCTTCTCCGATCTCGCCTCTGCCGCTGACGGGCTCTCGGTTCTGGGCGTTGTCTCAGAGCGAGACGGAGTCAGACGGCGACGAGCGCGCCTCGGTGGAGGAGCTCGACGTGCCCTCCGCTTCGGGAGGGGGTCCTGGCAGGGCGCCGGTGACCCTCGGTCCCTTCATCGACCGAGCGCTCTGCTCTCCGGGGTGGACGCGTGCTGGCCGTGGTCGTCATGGTGTGCGCAGAGCGGCAGGGGTCCGTCGGGCGGGCGCAGCGGCGGCGCCGACACCTGCGTCGGCTCCAGATCTAGATCCAGCGGGATCTTTTGATCTAGGCGATTTCCCTCCCTTGCCAGGGCTTGTCTCTTCCGGTGCAGAGGTGGCGGACCGGGGTAGGGCTCCGGGCTCCGGGGTGGGAGAGCTGGTGTTTCCAGCGGTGTCGGCGGTCTCAGGGGTTCTTCGTGCTACGGCGGCGGCGGTGCCTTCGAGGAGACGATCCCCCCTGGCAAGTGGGACCCAGGTGTCGGGGGCGCACGTGGTAGGAGCGGATCCCAGCGGTGTCCAGGATTCGGTGGAGAACTTGGCCTGTGGGCCTCCTGGGCCCTTGTGCCCGCTTCCAAGCAAACGTAAAACCTGGCCCAGCAGGGCTCCACTATATAAGTGGTTCTGGAGGCAGAAGGGAACCCTAGACCGCACTTATTTCTTTCCCGCCCCCATCTCAGATCTGCGCGTCTCTGGCGGCGGCGTCTAGATCCTTCTTCCACCTCGCTCTCCTCCTACTGTTCCACCCCCTCCACCCATGGATCGTGACTGGCGTGATGGTCGGGATGGTCGGAGTTCCTACAAGCGCCCCTTTGCGGCGATGGCTCAGAGTGACCACCACCCCATCCAAGACTACTCCGAGAAAGAGCTGCGGCAGATCCTCGAGGCTCGCTCGCTGAACACCGACCGGAGGAGAGAGAGACAGAGGGAAAGGTCGCTAGTGCGACAGCCGGAGCACTACCGCCGTGGGGTAGCAGAGCGCTACCCTGCGAGCGGCCAATCCAACTACTATCGCCGGAACCAGTCCGGCGGCGGTGACGATCTCAATCTCAATCTGTCCCTTGCCAGCCTCTCCTGGCCCCTATATATAGGTGGCGAGGTCTCAAGGATCCGGTCGGGTTCAATACAAATTACAGTGTCTGTATACGATATCAACCCGTATTTCGACTGTGTCTATGACTGGGCCTACCTTAACGGGCCTCAGGGGTACAAAGATAACGGGCTCCATTAGCTATACCCTTGTCACTCTATGCTTGATCACACGTTCGACGCGGCGATACCAAGCTTGTACTTGTGGATACCGAAGGTGTTGCACGTGCGACACTCATTGGTGGGAGCTGTAGAAGGAGAGCACATCTTCTTGTGACTACCCAAGGTTACTTGCAGGAATCGACTCGCGACTACATCAACATCGTCATTGAAAAACTATTCCGCTAGCTCAATCTACGAGGGCACGTGATTTGTTGCCTCCCTACATGCAAGCTTGATCTTGGTTAAGTGATATAAATTTTTTAGGTAGCGTGATCCCAAAACATGGAGAAGATCCTTCAGAGGAGGAAGATAGGCTCAACCAGTCGTCGCTGCCGAGCATGGCAGGGTCAGGCCTCTGATCGTAGATAGCGGTGGCGCAGCGTAGTCGTCGCTTGGAGTCCACCACAGGGAGTAGAAGCTCCAAAAGATCCCAACAATGTCGCCCTGCAATAGGCGGGAACAATCAGTCTTCCTCACCCTCGCCACCACAGTCGGCCGGGAGGAAGAAGAATGCTTCAAGATCGCCGGAAGGGCAACACGAACACCCAGTTTCCAATCTACAGGACACTGCTTTAGCACCCTCCTCTCCCCCGCCACCACGTTCGGCTAAGAGGAGCAGCACCTTACCAGAGGAGAAGATCGAGAAGGTGGAGGGTACCTTATACTTATTGAGGGGGTTTTCATCCACTTCAATATCACCAACAACCTCCAGCGTTAGGAGCTCGTCGTGAAACTGCTCAAACGGCCATCCAGCGCCGTGCACACGCGCTAGTGGGGATAAACCAACCGAGCCTCGAGCCAGAGGTGACCATCTATTGTAGCCCTTTCTTCCCTTGCCGCCATGGCCAGCCGAAGAAAGACCCAAGAACCACCGCTTGCTCACACACCCAGTAGAGGCCTTGTTCTCAGAGGTGTTTCTACTATCCACCCCCACCATCTCAAGGACAACAAAGAAGAGAACAACAAGCAACTAGATCTGGCCTGGAAATCCCGATGCTATCCTCCCAACAGAATACCGACTAACGGCATAAGGCCAGCATCCACACCTACTATCTACATTAAGACCACTAGCGCCTCTCCTCCACCACCCTCGATCGACAACGCTGGTGAGAGCGGATTTAGATCGGCCCGGCGCAAAGGAGAGCATCTCATGTACTGGAGAGAGAGAGAGAGAGAGAGAGAGAGAGAGAGAGAGAGAGAGAGAGAGAGAGAGAGAGAGAGAGAGAGAGAGAGAGAGAGAGAGAGAGAGAGAGAGAGAGAGAGAGAGAGAGGGAGAGAGGGAGAGAGGGAGAGAGGGAGAGAGGGAGAGAGGGAGAGAGGGAGAGAGGGAGAGAGAGAGAGGGAGAGAGAGAGAGAGAGAGAGAGAGAGTTTTGAAGGGATAAGAATGAGACACATAAAAAATAATCGTCTGGCTGAGGTACCCTTAGAAAGTCCTAAGTTTTCTACCTTTGACAGGGATACTCCTAACCTTCTTTATTAAAGGGGTGCATAAAAAATATTTAAGGTACTGATAGATAATTTCTCAGTTTCTCATCAAATCTTGGTCACAAATTACATATTTAACAATCATAATATAAAAAATATCTATCTAACAATTATAATAATTTAGATGAGGCGGCTTTCTTTGACTCGGCTCTGTAAAACTTTTTGAGTAAGTTTGTTAACTAGCTTACCTAAGATTTCTCTTTCCACCTTCTCTCATATGAGAATTGCATTTCCGCTTCAGCTTCCCTACATCCAACTTTTCAGGATCAATCTACATAGTATGGATTAATACGGTGTTTTGATTTGAAAATCTATATCTTGCTCTTAATTAAAAAAGATAAATACAGATTATAGCTTATGCTAGTGCAACGGTTGCTAAGCTCGGTCGATGCCTGCTCCCGACCGTCCGCCGATGGACTCGAGTAGTACAAGAATACAAGAATGGCACGCACAAGTAGAGGTAGGATCCTACGTATGCCGACAGGACGACAGTGCCGGACAACGAAGGGTGTCCTAGAGCTCTTCATTCCCAGGCGCTACCTCGGATAACCATGCCCGTGCCCATACCCACGTCCTCTCCAACGTGTCCGCCGTTCAGCGCCTCGCCCGACGCGTGTCATTCATCAGGGAGACTGGGAGGCGGTGCTCGCGTCCGCGTCGTCTCACACGCGCCGTCTCCTCCCCGCCCGACCTACCGCCCCCGGCGACTATATAAAGGCGTACGTCCGCTGCCTCCTCCATCACAACCAGCATCAAGCAATCACAAGCAGTCCCTCTCATACACACACCACACGCACGTCCGTTTGCAGTAGGTTGAAAGCGATGGCTTCCGGGCAGTAGAAGAGGTCGGAGCTCGACAACATGGCCCGCGAGGGTCAGACCGTCGTCCCAGGCGGCACCGGCGGGAAGTCCCTCGAGGCGCAGGAGTAGCTCGCCGAAGGTACCGGCACACATAATGCCTGCCGCTGGCTAGTTTAAGTTTTGCAGATTGTGTTTTGATACTGATCACTATCGTCGTTTTGCATACGCATTCTTGCAGGGCGCAGCCGCGGCGGGCAGACCCGCAAGGAGCAGATCGGGGAGGAAGGGTACAAGGAGATGGGGCGCAAGGGCGGCCTGAGCACCAACGACGAGTCCGGCGGCGAGCGCGCCGCCAGGGAGGGCGTCGACATCGACGAGTCCAAGTTCAGGACCAAGTCCTAGACGATGGTCGGAGCAAGCAAAGCAAGACGACGACTGCTTAGAGCTTAGGTTGTCTGTTAGGTTACCTTGCCGAATATTGTAGGTCAGATCCTGACGTGTGCAAGCATGTAGGCGACCGTGTATGCTTGTAGTACGGTCATGCGTGTGTTCCGTAGCTGTAGCCTGTGGATGTGTAGGTACTGATGGTCGGTCAGTCTTCGGTGTTAGTCGAAAGTGTTGTTGTGGTTGGTTCGCCGCTGCACGACAGTGTCCTAGCTAGTGTCTGATGTATCCTTGCATCTTCAGTAATGTAGTCGTCCTTGCTGAACTCTGAACCTTTTGTGTGTTCTGTACGTTCTTATTTATGTTTTTTCGACTTGGAGACCAAACTGAATTAGAACATAGTACAAGATAGATTTGTAGGTCTACTCAGTAGACAAAACTGACTACGAAAGCTAAAATACCAAGACAACAAACATGCTGAAGAAACTGTATGTTAGACATGCAGAAATTTGCGAACGCACCATCTCTGGCCGCAAGAGGGCACGGCCCGCCACGTTTCACTCTCCGTGCTCCGATCGTTACACGAGGAACGAAACGATGTAGCGTACCAGAAACATTAATACGTTCAGTTCTTGTTTGGTTTCGTCTCACAGGTCTTACCTTGGAGAGGAAATGCAGACTAGGTATAGCTGGTCCGCCGCTGCGCGACAGTGTTCGTGTCTGCTGTATCCATGCATCTTCAGTAATTTTACTGTAGTCGTCGTGTTGCTAGAAGCTACCGTGTGTTCGGTGCGTGCTAATTGTTGGTTTTTTGAGCTGTAGGTTTCCACCATGCTCATTCAGCATCTGACACGCGTGTGGCAGCGAATTAGTTCATAGTAGAAGCTCGATGACTATATAGACCAAACTGAAAGCCAAAGTACCAAAACAGCACAACAGGCCCGAGCTCCGGACGCAAGAGGGGCACAGCACGCTACGGACAGCCAAGCTACGTTCAATCCCTCTTCTTCCGATCGTTACACGAGAATGAAACGAGGTACCAGAATCAGAGTTGTAAAGAAGAGTTACCACCATGTAATCTTTAATTCTTTGGTTGCGTCTCAGCAGGTCTTAGGTTCAGAGGAAATGCAGACTCGAGATAGCTTCTGGGTTATCAAACAAAGTGTTCTCCCCTGTGACAGGAATATGCCTCTGAGCAGCACCTGAACGCCTTACAAACCATTCGTGAAGCACGCGTTCCAAGTAGTACAACGAACTTACAAGCCATTTTGCAACCCTGATTTAGCCCATATAGCATATCTCGGCGTTCCTCCAAAACACAAGTAAAAAAGGCTTTGATCGACTGGCACTTTCCACAAGAAACAATTTAATCATACAACAGTTTATGTTATGTGTTCAAAATGACGTTATACAGCCGCTGGTAACACGGAAAGAATCTGGCGCTGTGCATCTACGGTCTACATTCTGCGTCCAAGGAGGCATTCTTGATTCTACCCTACCGCCAATATCCCCAAAACTTATACATATAAAGATTGCTGCATATTTTATTCCACTAAGTGTTGTACAAGGTAATCTGTCTCTTCGACCAAAACATCCCAAAGCTTCACTTCAGGTTGGTCGTCAGTGGCTGGTCGCCAGGGCAGTAACCAGCAGGCCGAAGACAAAGAACGGTTGTGCACTCGCCTGCATTAAGCACGGTAAGGCCGATCAGGTATCTTCTGCTTGCGGTTTTGGAACGGGCCAATGGGACAGGTTGGTGGAAGAAAACCAATGGGGGAGACAGGACAGCTGAAGCTAACATACCTGGTACTTGACATCGTATTTCACAGGGTCCTTGAGGAAGTACTGGAACTGTTCCAGAAAATTAAGGATTAGAATGTGCAGAACGCAAGTGGGGACAGCTTGCTAAGCAGGAAAGCTTCTTCTCTAGTTTTCATGTTTGAATAGCTATGCAGATAATGCTGTTGTTCCTATGTCTGAATGATCTGATATATTTGATTTGGTGGCGTGAACGGGAAATTTAAACAATGGAAACATCTGAAACGTAAAAAACGAAAAATAATTTCCAAAGATCCATGTAGATTGACAAGCTTACCTGCAATATCACCTGGGGAATTGTTAGTCCAAGTAGTGCCAGGGCATAATACAGCTTGCCGGTGCTCAAGAGGTAGCCTGAAAATGGAGTTTCAAGACCAGGATAAGGTTCCTACGTAAATTCAGCATACATAGTGAATCAACAGAGGTTAGTACAATCCCCATTCGACCCAACAAAAATAGATAGCCGTAGCGAGCTTTATGTGTAGTTTGACTTTCTGGTACTGCTGAATTTTTTTTCTAAAACATGTATTGTTATAATTTACAGCGACTTCCCTGCAACGTTTTCCTTGAAAATTTCCGCTATCAGGCTCAACTATAGTGTAATATATTTTTACAACCGGCTCATGGGATAATGGTATGGTAAATAGTTGTATAAATCCATGAAGCACTTAATCATATGTTAAGCAAATGGTAATTCAACAGTAAGCCTTGAAGGAAGAAAGGGAAGAAAAAATGTGTCCTTACCTGCAACTGATAATTGAGTGATGTCAATTGCTCCAACACATATCCATTTTGCAGTTTCCATACCAAAAGCAACAGGAAGTGACTACAAAAACATAAAACGATGAGAGAGGTGCTTTGGCAATAAACCTATAACAAAGATAGAAAGAATAGTAACCTGAAGTCCCAGAGTTCTATCCCCCTCGATACTCTTAAAATCATTTACAATAGCAATTCCGAGCTACAAAAAGAACAAGAAAAACGTCACCGAACATGATGGGCATGCATGATTTCAAACAAGCAAGCAGGTCATGAAAACATACATACCCCAGCTATGCTGTACAGACAAGTTAGAACAACAATGTCAGGAGTAAGAGTTCCAAATAACGCCTGGCCAGCCCACCTGCACAAAAGATATGGAAATTTTATGGTACGCTATTGTTAAGGAAAGTAATTTTCTTACTTATTGCTCGGGGCATATTTATATCAGATATAGTAATCCTAAGTCGCCTGAGATTTTCTTATGTCTATCTTCATTTCTGAAAAGTGCAACTTCAGTTCAATAAGAAATACAACTTGAAGACGGACGCATTTTATATGTTTAGCCTAAACTAATTAAGTGCCAACAGAATTCACAAATTCTCAGCTGACAGACAGACAATGCAGTAAACGTCACGCCGCATGTGCATTTTCTGATGGAAAGTAAAAATGTTGGCTGTCTTGAGGCGAATTGACGGCCATGAATCACTATCATGCTGTTGCTGTTGGAGTAAAGTGAAATGGCTCCGGCACACACCGTGTAACATTTTCTCAGGTAGTTAATACACGTATTTAAATAACTTCGTAATCAATAATTAACTACCAGCAGAGCTTTAGGTAATGTGTGTGTTCCTGCACAAACTTGCCGGGGCTATCAGCAACGTTAAAGAACATGGACTCAACCTTGGCTATCATGGCCCAGCTCCTACGACAGAGAGATCTGGTCATGGATTTGCAGATTCTCAGTAACAGGATAGGGTTGTGAGGTTGGGAAGTGGCAGTGAAGTTGCAGTTGTGATGAGACTGAAGGTAATATGTTACCACCAAGGAAAATACATTCCCTTGTACTTGGTAGTTTACTATGATAAAATCTAATTACTTTGACCATTAGATTAAAGATTGTCGTCCACGAGACTTAGTGGCCACTGTCTACTGACTACCCTAAAGAGCACAAAAATCTTTCCTTCTTATTTTATATATAATTAAACGTTGGAGTTGGTGGTGAGTTAACTCCCCCACCACTATTATAATATAGGTGGGACCAACATATTTTACAAAAGTCTTGAATAAAAACTGCAACTACCCACCTATGTAGGGACCACCAATCATGCTAAAGACATCCAATAAACAAAATACATTATTTTGCTCATAACTTGGATCAACATTTTTTATAAAGAAACACAGATAGATGTGTATACGCTCTCCTCTCATGTAAACTAAGTAACTAATACTTTTTTGCTGGAACCAAACAAATATCCCATGACACCAAGTCTTTTCCAAAAATAATCATGACAATGGACTAACTCTTTTAGTTTTTTTTTTTGTGTAGACTTTTCGTAGCAAAGCACGGGCTCAGTGCTAGTATAGATAATTCTTCACATAATTATTTGTCATATCCAGCAGAGCATTATTATTAAACATGAGAGACGATCCACAGCTTTCGTAGTACCAGGGCAAGCCAATGTAACTCGCACCAAGAGCAAAATTGCCTATCCATCCATTCTGCTTGAGCTGAAATGTGTAATAATAACATATGAAAGTTTTTATCAAATAATTCACGACACACAGCTATGCAAAAAAGAATGATGCGGAGTGTACAGAGCACAAGTACTCAAGTACCTTGAGAGGCGGTGCTGAATATATGTAAGAAAGCAAGGACCCACCCAGAGCAAGATAAAAAATGATGGGAAAATCATGCCCTGCCTGAAATGAAGTAAGACCATGAGCAATGAGGGAGCATCTATCCACCCTCTTAGGGTTTTAAAGCAAGTCTTGTGGCGACTTACCCATATGTCTAGCAAAGCACCCAACCCAAGACCTCCTAACAACAATACCCAAATCTGAGTAATAACCTGCATCAAATCAGTATCATTAGTAAGATATTGGGGGGGGGATGGCTGATGATTGACCAACTGACATCATCCTCTAGGATGAGATCGCATGATCGGAACCTCCCTTATTTTTAAGAAAACAATTTGGTTCAAAAAGTTGCACAGTTGTTTATAACAATACATACTTGTCAAGAGTAACAGGCCCCCTTGCATAAAAAGGACAATTTGGAAATGTTTTTGAAACAGACAGCACAACAACACCAACAAAAGTTGCACAGTTGGGGGGGGATGAATGGCTGATGATTGACCAACTGACATCATCCTCTAGGATGAGATCGCATGATCGGAACCTCCTTATTTTTAAGAAAACAATTTGGTTCAAAAAGTTGCACAGTTGTTTATAACAATACATACTTGTCAAGAGTAACAGACCCCCTTGCATAAAAAGGACAATTTGGAAATGTTTTTGAAACAGACAGCACAACACCACCAACAAAAGTGTCATCTCGATCAACTGTCCATATATATAATGTCTATAGTACATCATATAAGTGAATTGCAGTCTACTGAGAATCCACATGATTAAAAAGAAGGGGGCATTGTTTTTAAAGAAAGAAGGGACCATCTGGATAGGCAAGTTATGTAGTTTAACAAATTAGATCAAATTGTTGAAGTTGATAAGTAGATTGTACTAGCCCTTCCATCAATTCGGACTTTTGGTTGCATTGGCTAGTGCATGAAGCTTGACATGGTATCAGAGCCCAGGGTCTCGAGTTTGAGTCCTGGCTTTCGCAGTTTATCCTAAAATTGCTGACCCCTCGGTGTCCACGTATAGGTCTCTTGAGCCATACCTCTGAGCCACCGGTCCATGTACAAGGCCTCTTGTGCCTACCTATGAGTCTTTACATGTGTTGACTTGTCTTCTCCATCACACGTGAGTGGGGGTGTTGAAGTGTATAAGTGAATTGTACTAGCCCTTTCCATCAAGTCAGACTTTTGGTTGCATTGGCTAGTGCACGAAGCTTGACACAAATGACCCATCAATATTTGAAACGTGGCATTGATATGTTAGGTAATGGAATGATGACATAAAAAGTGCATTGCTTATCGCTGATGATGACCTAAAAATGTGAAGACAATGTCGATGCCTCACATTCATGTGCCATCATTGAATAATACAGAAGATACAAGGGTCAACTGCATACAAGATTCATTTATGGAGAGAATAGAAACGATTACATAGTGAAAAAGATAGAAATATAGTCACAGTAACTAAACCTCTAAGTTTTGAACAACGTGATACCTGATTGTAAGAAGTACCTAATTGAAAAGTGTGATTAACAATTATACAAGTCATACTAGCATTCCATAACATAAAACTGAAAATAAAATATTGCTCCCTCATTCCGAATCTATTAGCCCCCCCCCCCCCCCCCTCTCGAAATAATTCTGACCATGAATTTGATTTTTAAAATTTTAGTTATATGCAAAAAGTATGCCATTGGATTTGTATTCAAAAGAAGTTTCCAGTGGTACAGTTTTGCGGCAAATAACTAATATTTTGTTAGTGAAAGTTAGACTTAAAATACGAGAGGACATCATATATTTGGAAGGAGGGAGTAGAATACTCAACAGTGATTTTTACTTGAAGAAAAGAAAAGGAGAAACAATGTGACATATTGCTCAAAAGATAAGAAATCAACAATTTTGTTTTATATCGATTTGTGAAAAGATGCACATACATGTCCAAGTAGTCAGGCATTTCGTGCAACTCAATAGTATGTTTGTTTGAAAAAAAAAAGGTGTATCAACGGTTGTTCATTGTATAATTGCATGGTGGCTTAAAGATGACCCCAGAGGTACGATGACATAGTTCAAATTAGATAAGTTCATTGGTTTAAGAAAAAGCAGTGATCAATGATGACAGATATACGAATGAATGGAGCTTAATTTGTCACTGCTAAAACAAAATTTGACGAAGAATAAACCTGCAAAATACTCAATAGCTGATTGAAGTCATGAAACTAAACATAATTCCAATTACTAGTGTCCATGGAATAAATCTCACTCTCAGATACTGACATACCTCATTTTCTGATATAGCTCCTGAAGGAATGGGACGATAAGGCTCATTAATAGCATCAATGTCTCGATCGTACCAATCATTAATTGTCTGCAAGCAATAATATTTGAAGCTGTCATTTAGTACAAATACTTTTCAGCAAAGCAATACGTGAGGTTATAAAAGTATGAACAGAGCAAGCAAAATATATCAAAAATAAACCTGCGTGTATCCTGTAAGACATGGGCCAGACATTAGCATGCAAACAATAGATTTTGCAACATCTTCAACTGTCCAGTGGAAATTTCCTGGAATATGAGAAGTTCAAAGAAACATAAGCATTATATTGTACACACAGAGGATCAACATTCATGAGCACAGAAGCTGCACTGGTATGGTATTTTCATCCTAAACCCTGGTAGTTCTGGACTTCTGTCAAAAGGGAGAAAAGTATCCATGAGTGTCCATTTATAATTGTGTTGCACAAATTGGGTGAACTTTCCTGTGTCGAGTGACTCATTTGGCCCATTATACTATAACTAATTAAATGTGGCCAGGGAGGGTGGGTAAAGTTACTGTGGACCTATAGAGCATAGACAATATGCAGAGGCCGGGGACATCCTCCAGTTCGAAAAGAAAAATAGAGCATAGACAAAATTGCTTTCTTGCACAACTTTGACTGTCAGGTTAGTAAATTCTTCCTGGCAGGGATGATGCACACATTTTACACAGTTAACTAGCAAATCAAAGGATTGTAGACAATGTAATATGATGCTTCGCAAGTGGAAAACTACAGTTGCTTGACTCCACTTAAGTCGAAGTGATTATCATGAAGGCAGAAGTATAAGCAATTCATGTAACAGGTAGAAATTATGATAGGCAATAAAGCATACCAGAGGCAGCTGCTCCACAAAGCACTCCCCAGACAAGTGGAGGCCATGTCACTGGCTTAGTAAGTTGAAGACGGATCTTCCATATGTTCTATATGCAATGTCAAAGGGGGTTAGTGAGCAATATAGAGTATCATTTCTAGTTCCCACAAAGAAGTACTGATTAGTCTAAGCGCATAGCCATTATACACAAGCAATGTTGCAATTCTAATTGGCAATCCTACTGGGAACACGATGAGAACCAGAAAACCTATAGCACTACATTGGCTGCATGCTAAATCCCCAGTTTCAAAACATGTCCAGCCAATCAACCACCTAACAGACCACTCCGATTTGGATTCGTAAAGTATGCTGCGATGAGAAACCAGCTCATGTGAACAGATTGAGGAACTCACAGTCTCTTGCTTGGCGCCCTTGATCCCGAGCAGCTGGTTGAAGCTCGACCCTGCCGCCGGCGCCTTATCTGGGATCGTCGGCTTCGTTGCTACCGTGCCCAACCCACCAAAACAAAGAACACGTCAGAAATTCAACCGAAACGACAAACTAAACTTCATAGGGACGAGCGCGCACTTTCTTTAGCGTCTGCGTCGGCCGCGCAGACCACCGGGAATGACCGCCGCCCTGCGAATGGAGCTCACATGCATCAGTAGTTCAGTACAACACGCGGTTGCATACATACACAATAAATCAATAGGCCAGAGCGGGAGAAGGTACGGTTGAAGGCTAGCGAAGGGGGCGGTGAGGACAGGGAGCGGAGAGGAGGGCGGAAGGTGGCGGAGGAGGATGATGTGGCGGCGGCGGCGGCCAGAAGGTGGGAGGTAGCCATGGGGAAGGAGAGAAGAGGAGCCAGCCGCTAGCTGCTTGGAGTGGACTGTGGGAAGTAGCAGGGGAGGATAACGCCGGCGCAGTTTGGGGGATTTTGGCTTTGCCCGCCCAAGAAATATTTACCAATGCTGCCAACTCTGGCTTGTTAATTAATCCAGTTGGCATGTAAGTTAAATTATACTCTAACTAAAAAATCCAGTTGCACATGGCCAGCAATTGAGAAAAGGCATACAAATATCATCAGATTTTTTTGTCTTGATTCGTGCTAGACGGTGAGTCACACATGTTGCAACTAAGATGTAGTAATTGTGACTCTACTTGTACCAACTTTAAAATTCATCCAGCCAATCTAGAAATGCATATTTTCTAGGATTTAACTTTGACTGAAAAATCTTATAATTATATATCAAATATCTGACACAAATATTATAGAAATACGTCTTCAAAAATCTAGCTATATTTATTTGGTATCGCATGAGCCCTACTTTTTGCTGAGAAGACGTAACACGTATATTGTTGCATATACTATTGGATAATAGAAGTTTTGATGAGTCTAGTATATTCTTTTTTCCTTTGGCCAATAAAGCATGTTCAATATAGTTTCTAACCATATGTGATTAATTAAAGCGTCTCTACATCTCACTCTCTTTGTAATGCCCTGGGATTTGGATGCAGTTTTTACCGTTTCCGCTAAACTCTGCATAGCAACGAATCTGGGAGGTCCACCAAGCATAACATGCACGAGTCGGAACATATACGCAAAGCGGTGAAACTGTAACATCATTACAATCAATCACGACAAAACCACACAAAAATACAACAACAACTCTAACAAGTCTGAACGGATCGTAAGGGCACCTAGAGGGGGGATGAATAGGTGCTACTCAAATTTTAATTCTTTTTCAATTTAGGCTTAACACAAAAGGTAAATTCTCTAGATATGCAACTAGGGTGAATTTACCTATATGACAACTAGCAAGCTTAGCAAGATACAAGAAGTAAAGGCAATAAAGGATAGAGGAAACCGAGAGTGGAGCACACGGAGACACGGATGTAATTCCCGTAATTTCTTCCTTTTTAGGGAAAGTACGTCTACGTTGGAGAGGTGTGGTTGCCACAAAGGCCTAACCAACGCCACAAAGGCTCACCCTATACTCCGGTGCAAGCTTTCGCCACAAAGGCCTAGCTCACTTTCCACTAAGGGATTCCTCAAAGCGGAACCGGCCTTTACAAACTTGGGGCACACATCCACAACTGAATTGGAGGCTCCCAAACACCACAAAGCAATCAATCAACAAGTATCAAGATATCAATCATACAAATCAAAGTCAAGGGACACAAGAAAACCCAAGACACAAGGGCCCTCAAGCAAATGAGAGGGGAAAGTAAATCGCTTCGGTGAGGATGTAGATCAAGGCCTTCTCCTTCGATTCTCCAAAGATCAAGAGCTTTGGTAGGTTGAGGGAGGAGATCTTGTGATTTTGGTGGCTCCAAATGGGGTGTTCTTCTTGTGCAGGACGAGCAGCTTGAGGTGGAAGAAGGGGAGGGGTATTTATAGCCCCTCCTAAAATGTAGCCATTGCTGAGTTGGAGGGGCGGATTATCCGGCCAAAGTATGGCCGGATTATCCGGCCAGCCGGATTATCCGGCCCGGAATGAAATCTCCGGGCCAAATTTCCGCCCCGGTTACTGATGGGTTCGTAGCATAGAAAACAAAAAAATTCCTACGCATGAACACAAAAACTAGCCAAGAAAACTCTACGAGATGGTAGCAACGATTAACTGACCCTTGAAGACCGGAAGCGGGGATTACGTTCCCGCACAAACGTTGCCGATGGAGAGTCGAGGAAGACGCACGTAGTCGACGTAGTCGTTCACTTGACGTAGTCGACGTAGTGGTTCACTTGACGATCACGAGATCGTGTACACGGCGCCACAACTGGCAGCGCCCCCGTGTTCGGTCACACGTACAGCTCGACGTCGACTCCTCCATGCCCTCGGTCCAGCGGGGCAGCGGAAGAAGGGATCCGCCGGACACTCCAACTCCTCCACTTCTCCAAGTGTTGGTGGCTAACAATTTCGGTAGTGCTTCGCTTAAGCAACAGCCATGGTGTGGAGCAACAAGGTAGGGGATGGAAGCAACTAAGTGTAGGGAGAAGAGAAGTATGTCCAACATATATATAGGAGAGAGGGGCCAGCCACCCATGAGGGGTGCGGCCAGCCCCTCCCCTTTTCTCCTCTTCATGGTGGTGGTAACCCCCTCCTTCATGGAAAGGTAACCCCCCTCATCAAATGAGTAACTCCCATTTTAATTTTGCATGACATTCATGTTAATTAAAATCCACACTTATTGAATTAATAAAACATTTTTATTTCTTTAATATTTGTTAATTCAATTAATTAACAAACATTAACATTTACCCCCTCGAGTCATTTCGATATACCGAAACAGTTTCGGTTCTTTTTTGAAACAACCCCTGTGTTGTCCAATAATTCAGCCGAAGTTTTAAATCCACTCAAAAACGACGGCGAACCTTAAGTGTGTCACCCTACGGTTCGTGAATAACATGGACATGATCGAAACTCCTCCCCGGTCAATAATCATCAGTGGGATCTGGAAATCCATGACGACTCCCACTTACTCAACGATGAATCTAGTGATCGTGTGAACCTTTAACGAACATAGTTAATTCCTTTTGTCTCGCGATATTATTACTTGTCCGAGATCCGATCATTTGGTATCAACCATACCTAGTTCGATCTTGTTCCCGACAAGTCTCTTTACTCGTTCCGTGATAATGCATTCCTGTGACCTAGTCACATGCTTGCAAGCGATTCTAATGCAATATCACCGAGAAGGGCCCAGAGAATATCTTCCCATCATCGGGTCGGACAAATTCCACTCTTGATCCATGAGCCTCAACTAATACTTTCAGAATACCCAAATCAACCTTTATAATCACCCTGTGACGGTGTGATGTTTGATATCATCAAAGCACTCTTCTGGTATCAGTAATTAACATGATCTCATGGTCTGAGGATTAGAACTATTTTGTATGAGTTTGATATAGCAATGAACTTGATGACTTGATCGTATTGCTATTCATACTATGGGTGTGAGTGTTCATCACATCATTCTTCTAATGATATGACCCCATTATTAACAACATCCAATGTTCATGATCAGGAAACCTTGATCATCGGTTAATCAACGAGCTAGTATAAAAGAGAGGCTTTACTAGGAACCTTTTGAGTTTATTAATCACACAAGTATTAATGTTTCTGATTAATACAATTCTAGCATGAGAAATAAACATTTATCATAAACATGGAATATGATAATAACCACTTTTATTGCCTCTCGGGCATATTCCCTTCAGTCTCCCACTTGCACTAGAGTCAATAATCTAGTTGATACTTGCGTATATAACACTTATGGCATTCACGTGTTATCCATACGCGTTGCATGTGGTTAATCTGATCTCCGGATCTGACACTTTCAGTTCTGTGTGTATTTGCATGTATTTGCATGTCTTTGCGTCTCTACGCATCACTCATTCTCAAATGAGACAGTTGGGTATAAATTTGGTCCTTAGGTGAGACCTTAGTTCCTTTAGCTAAAATTATGTTGTCACTATTGTCACACAATAGATCTTCATAGTAATATCCCGCTTGGAACTACACCTAGTTTGATAACAAACTTCTTGACACAAATGCCCTCCTTTGCTACTTCTAAAGTAGCCATATACTCAACCTTTGTTGTAGAATCCATCACAATGTCTTAACTTTGGAACTCATCCAAATCCATCATGGAACTTCCTTCCATTACATTGTGCCACCTAACGTATAACTAAAATTGAGATAAACTTAATTGTATCTTGTGACAAACTTAGTATCAATGTAACACTTTACAATGAACTATGTGTCACTTTGTCATACATAATATATATCCTTAGCCCTTCCAAAGCACATAAGGATATCTTTACTATTGTCCAGTGATCATCTTATGACATTTATCACTCTGGTATATGCTCATAATATTTAGAGCATAGGACATATCTGGATATGTACATATCACGGTATACATGATCGATCAAATCATTCATGTGGCTTCACTCATCAAGTGTCAAAAACACCTGAATCTTATTTCAACCTCTTCCATGCGGCAAGAACTTTTCTTGTCGTTTCCATATTGAACTTCATTAAATATTTCATCTATGTACTTTGGCACAACCATATTGGTACCTCGGTCTATCTATATAGACATCGAGACCCAATATTTTGGTTTTGCCTAAGTCTTTCATTGAAATCTAATTTTAATGAAATTCTTAATCTATGTCAATAAAAGATACATCATTTCCAATTAACAATATGTCTTCTACATAATGTACTGAAAATATGTCTCAGCGCTCCCACTTAATTTCTTGCAAATGCAAGCATATTCATCGTATCTGATGAAACTAAACCTTTTAATTATTTCATCACGGTGAATATTCCAACTCCGCGATGCTTACTTCAACCATTGAAGTTTGCATGCCTTTTAGCATCCTTTGAATTTACAAAACCCATTGGACCATGTCATGTACATGTCCTAGGTAACCATTCTATTAGAAGAATGTTGTCTTGTTTGTTCAACTAATATATACCAAACTTGGCATATGTAGTGGTTGCTACAGTAATCCTTCTAGACAAAATATCGTTGTGAAAGATCAAATCTTGTCACAGTCAACTCCTTGAACACAATCGTAAACTCTTTTAACGATGTGTCGACTATTTCATAGATGTTAAACATCCATGTCTGCCTTTATAGATCCAAATGCGTTTATTAGGCTTCATGCCTTTTGAGGGTCTTCCAAGTTCAGAAACTTTGTTTCTCGTATATGGAACTATCACAGATTCTATGGCTTCTAGCCATTTGACGGAGTCAGGGCCCATCATCGCTTCTTTGCATATAGTCGGTTCATCATTGTCAAACAATAATGATCTATTCTCAAATCTAACTATTTGATTGTTACCCGACTCACACGGTTCAATAGGAACTTAGATCTATGTGACCACAACCTTTGAGGTACGACAGCCATGCGCATTGTGGCCGCCTCTGGGACACTTCCCAGCGCTGCGCTACTCAGCACATATAGCTTAGGTTCAATAACCCAATCAGAGTTCTATTGTCCTCCCACTTAACTTTTCGCGAAAAATTCCTTCTCAAGAAACTTGACGTTTTCAGCGACAAACACTTTTGTCTTAGGTGTTCTGGAGGAATACCCAACATTTATTTTGGGATAACCTACAAAGACGTATTTATCCGACTTTGGTTGTAAACATTTTACATATGCATAGCATACCAAAATTTTAGAAAAGACAACTTGGATTTTATCCCATGCCATATCTCATATGGTGTCATTTCAATGGATCATGACAGCGCTCTTTTCAGTGTAAAAGCGATAGTCTCTAAAGCTTTATCCTTAAAATATAATGGCAGTTTTATAGACGACACCTTTGATCCAACGATGTCATACAAAGTTTGATTTCATCTCTCGAACACTCCATACTCCTATGGTGTTTCAGGAAATACAATTCTATGGAACGATTCCTCAAATTTTAGATGTTTGCTAAACTTATAACTCAAATATCTTCCTTTATGATCAAATCATAAATTCTTTATTCTCTTGTTACAATGATTTTCCACGTCATCTAGAAATACTTTGAACAATATTCAAATATTTCATGCTTCTTCCTTATCAAGTAAATATACACATATATCTACTCAAATCATCGGTTAAAGTAAATGAAGTTCAAGAATTCACCACACATGGCTACACATAATGGACTATATACATTAACATGTACAATATCCAATAAGTTAGTCGTCCGTTCTTCTTTGGCCTACAAACGGAGTTTTAATCATCTTTAGGAAATTTCCACAAGTGCCAATTGATTCAAAATCAAAAGGACTCCAAAATTCCATCAACATGGAGTTTCTTCATGTTTACTTTTCAATATGATTGAAATGGTGGTGTCACTCATAAGTGATCTTCTAATCATTTGTCTTGCGACATTTTTAGCATCAGTGTTATGGATGTGATTTCTCCAACAAGATAAGCGTTCATCCATCTTTTATGAATGCGGTAATAATTTGAACAACCATTGTTCTCATAATACCAGAACAAAATAATAATTATTAAGACAAATCTTGAAGGCTAGGTTTAATTCCAACAAAACACAATAACACTTTATTTGTTTTTGATGAGAATCATCCCATATTCATTTGCTAGTTAATTTGGCCATTGTAGTTCTTGTATTGCATTGTTCTGTATGACAGTTCATACCAACCAATTTAGTATCAAATACCCAAGAACCACATTGTTTTAACAAGCAACGAATACACCCATAACATGTATATCTTCTATATACCTGAGCTGGACATTTCCAGTCTTTTCTTTTCCGCCAGAATAAATTTTGGATTCTATTTTAGCAATTCTTTTCCTTCTAGAAGAATCTATCAACATCAATAGTGGCGCCATACACATGGCACATAGTTCAAGGCATGATTAGTCAAACACTAATACCCTTAGACTCACACTTTGAAGTAGATCACCATAATCAAATATTTGGCGTTCTTCCAAATTCCATTCTTTAGTAATCTTTTAGTGTAGTAAACATTTTACCTACATCTTCCATTCATCCTATCATGACAACTTTCATGATCAAGCTACTATAGCTCATGAGGATGAATTATGAGTATAATGTTAGTTCCTAAAACCTTTTTAGGAGATCTGGACGCCTAGCGTCTCCAATCTTCACAAATTCTCATACAATATGAGAACATGTGTCTTACTAAATTATACTCTATCACTTTGCAACCAAACATTGTTTCAGATATCACAATATCTTCCACACATGATAGTTTATGAAATAATTCTTTCAACTCCTAGATAACCTTGATACTAAAAACAACTTTTGAATATCAAGGATCATGGAGGCAACTGTGATATTTAGATACTAACACTAGAATTGTTACTCTTGATTTAATACTACTTATTAAATTTTATCGAGTAAACAAGGTTTGCTAAAAGTTTGCAATAGGACTTCAAACTTTAGATTGACATTCAAACAATACGATACCAGTTCGTAAAGTTAACATCCAGAATTTTATAGTTCTATTATTTCAATTATAGCTAAACGCAAGGTAGTAAACGAATGCCAATGCCTACAACAAACTATGCAAATTCACTTTGATTTAGTTCATGATAAATTGAGTTCTATAATTCAAAATTACTAAGTGAACTCCCACTTAAAAACAACATCCCTCTTAGTTTTCTTAAGTGATTACACGAACCAAATTCACTATACCGCAACCGATCATCACGTGCAACGGCATAGTTTCAAAGGCGAACATCACTATGTTCATCATATCAACCATATGACTCATGCTTAACCTTTCGGTTCGTGTTCCGAGGCCATGTCTGTACATGCTAGGCTCGCCAAGTAGAACCATAGCACTCGCGTGTGTAAAACTGTCTTACACCCGTCGTATGTGAACGTAGAGTCTGTCACACCCGATCATCACGTGGTGTCTCGAAACGACAAACTTTCTTGATGGTGCATGCTATGGAATAACACATTTTATCTTGATATTTATGTGAGAGGGATCATCTTATAATGCTACCGCGCGATCAAATCTAAGCAAAATAAGATGCATAAAAGGATAAACATCACATGCATATATAATGTGATATGATATGGTCCTTCATGCATTCGATCTCCATCTTGTGCGTCATGGCATGATCTCCATCATTCCACCGGCGTAGCACCAAGGTCCATGGCGTGCCACCTTGGTTGTCTTCCTCCATTACAATATATCACTTGGATATATATATTCGGCATGCAGGCCATTTAAATGAAGAGACAACCATATGGCTCCTGCCGGTTGTTTATAACTTACAAAAAGGATCATTGCATACAATTTGTAACATAAACAATTCAACCATATCACATCACATGCCCTGCAAAAACAAGTTAGACGCTTCTAATTTGTCTTGCATATTTTACGTGGTTTAGGGCTTTCTAGGAAGAACCGTTCTTACCTACGAACATGTAACCACAACGGTGATAAAAATATTATTAACAACTTTTTGTAAAATAGATCATAACTATAGTGGGAGAAACGTGCACCCGCAAGGCCACATATGCCGAAGCATGTCAAGTGTGGGACAAGTCTCGTGAACGCGGTCACGTAAGGTTAGTCTCGGGCAGCTTCAATCCCACTATGCCACTATGATCCAATAATACAAAAAATAGCAATAACATGATCATCAACGCCCACATCTCCATGTGTTCTAATCGTGCATACCAACCACGCATAGAGATGGCTCTGATACCACTGATGGGTTCATAGCATAGAAAACAAAAAATTTCCTACGCATGAACACAAAAACTAGCCAAGAAAACTCTACGAGATGGTAGCAACGATTAACTGACCCTCGAAGACCGGAAGCGGGGATTACGTTCCCGCACAAATGTTGCCGATGGAGAGTCGAGGAAGACGCACGTAGTCGACGTAGTGGTTCACTTGACGTAGTCGACATAGTGGTTCACTTGACGATCACGAGATCGTGTACACGGCGCCACAACTGGCAGCGCCCCCGTGCTCGGTCACACGTACAGCTCGACGTCGACTCCTCCATGCCCTCGGTCCAGCGGGGCAGCGGAAGAAGGGATCCGCCGGACACACCAACTCCTCCACTTCTCCAAGTGTTGGTGGCTAACAATTTCGGCAGCGCTTCGCTTCAGCAACAGCCATGGTGTGGAGCAACAAGGTAGGGGATGGAAGCAACTAAGTGTAGGGAGAAGAGAAGTATGTCCAACATATATATAGGAGAGAGGGGCCAGCCACCCATGAGGGGTGCGGCCAGCCCCTCCCCTTTTCTCCTCTTCATGGTGGTGGTAACCCCCTCCTTCATGGAAAGGTAACCCCCCTCATCAAATGAGTAACCCCCATTTTAATTTTGCATGACATTCATGTTAATTAAAATCCACACTTATTGAATTAATAAAACATTTTTATTTCTTTAATATTTGTTAATTCAATCAATTAACAAACATTAACATTTACCCCCTCGAGTCATTTCGATATACCGAAACAGTTTTGGTGCTTTTCTGAAACAACCCCTGTGCTGTCCAATAATTCAGCCGGAGTTCCAAATCCACTCAAAAACAACGGCGAACCTTAAGTGTGTCACCCTACGGTTCGTGAATAACATGGACATGATCGAGACTCCTCTCCGATCAATAATCATCAGCGGGATCTGGAAATCCATGATGACTCCCACTTACTCAACGATGAATCTAGTGATCGTGTGAACCTTTAACGAACATAGTTAATTCCTTTTGTCTCGCGATATTATTACTTGTCCGAGATCCGATCATTTGGTATCAACCATACCTAGTTCGATCTCGTTCCCGACAAGTCTCTTTACTCGTTCCGTGATAATATGCATTCCTGTGACCTAGTCACATGCTTGCAAGCGATTCTAATGCAATATCACCGAGAAGGGCCCAGAGAATATCTTCCCGTCATCGGGTCGGACAAATTCCACTCTTGATCCATGAGCCTCAACTAATACTTTCAGAATACCCAAATCAACCTTTATAATCACCCTGTGACGGTGTGACGTTTGATATCATCAAAGCACTCTTCCGGTATCAGTGATTAACATGATCTCATGGTCTGAGGATTAGAACTATTTTGTATGAGTTTGATATAGCAATGAACATGATGACTTGATCGTATTGCTATTCATACTATGGGTGTGAGTGTTCATCACATCATTCTTCTAATGATATGACCCCGTTATTAACAACATCCAATGTTCATGATCAGGAAACCTTGATCATCGGTTAATCAACGAGCTAGTATAAAAAGAGAGGCTTTACTAGGAACCTTTTGAGTTTATTAATCACACAAGTATTAATGTTTCTGATTAATACAATTCTAGCATGAGAAATAAACATTTATCATAAACATGGAATATGATAATAACCACTTTATTATTGCCTCTCGGGCATATTCCCTTCAGTTACTGGGTGACGCCGAGCTTGGTCCTTAGCAGAAATTCTGAAATCTTCGAGGGGGGGGGGGCAGATTATCTGGCCCCCTGGCCGGAATATCCGGCCCCGTATCTGGGTGACGCCGAGCTAAGTCCTTAGCAGAAATTCCGAAATCTTCGGGGGGGGGGGGCGGATTATCCGGCCCCTGGCCAGAATATCCGGCCCCATATCTGGGTGACGCCGAGCTAAGTCCTTAGCCGTTTTTTCCAATGCCTCGCAGGGGGGGCGGATTATCCGGCCCCTGGCCAGATTATCCGGCCTGATTCCAGGGAAACCCCTCCCTAGAGACTTAGCCAATTCTTTGAGCTGAAAAACCTGCACCACTTAACACACACTTAAAATTCCTAATGTTGTTATCTAACACACAAAACATGAGGGATACAAAGTATGCACTTTCAATCTCCCCCTTTTTGGTGTTAGATGACAACACTAGGATTTGCAAGAGAGATCGAATATTTCAAACAACAAATATTTGAGCAAGTAATAAAGCTCCCCCTAAATGTGTGCATCTACACAATTAAGTTCAAAGGAGAACCACAAGAGTTTGTAGGAAGCATACCTCTTCATAGATAATTCAATCAATATGGAATTCCAAATATGATAATGACGAGAAACCGGACCAAATTCCATAGCCATCTCACACATATACCATGAGCTCACAAATTCATAATTGAACAAGCATAATGTTCCACAAAGCACATATAGAACATAGAGCATAGTCTCATACACACCATAGTAGCAAATAAACCACACAAATTGTTCCAAACTTAAAGCAAGTAAAATAAGAAGAAACACAAGCGCCAAATAAATGATAAACGCGCAAGCTTGTGTTCCCACCCATGCAAATCCCATGAGACTCCTAATAGAACTACTTCTCCCCCTTTGGCATCAAGACACCAAAAAGGGAAAAGAGTGATGCTACACGCCCCGAGGAATCAATCCTCCCAATCATTGATGTCGTCGGAGCCCTCAGGCTAGTCATCTTCGCCATCATCATCATCACCTCCAGCATCTTCATCATCACCTCCAGCATCTTCATCCTCCACGTCCTCCTCAGCCTCTGCATGAGTATCTCCCGTGGGAGCATCTGGAGCAGCAAAGAGATGCTTCTGCATATCAACCCAGTTGTAGCGATCGGTGTTCCAAGCTTCATAGGATGTAGCTGCGGTAGGGGTGGGATCGGCAGTCTGAGCACCACTGAGACGGTGTAGAATCAGCTGCTGAGTGTCCTGAATATTCTTCCTCTCAACATAGGCCTAATAGTTCTCACGGTGGATCTCAACCTTCATGCAAAGAACATTCCTCTCAAACCAACTGAGATTTCTCACCTCTCTAGACATAGCAGAAGCAGCAGCCCTCTGATCACGAGTAGAAGCACTCGACCTCGCATCAGCCATGAAGGTACTAGGATATGCAGTGGAAGGAGCAGGAGTCTTCTTCTTCTTGACATACATCTTCTTGACTAGGTGCTCCACACAATCATCATTGATATCATAATCTCCAAGGGCATGCTTGATGAGGAGCATGATATAGGGAGCATAGGGCACTGTGTTCCTCTGAACGATAGCATCCTTGATCTCATAAAAGATGAAATCCATCACATCAAGAGTGAAGTCCTCATCCGGGTCGGTAGAAGTGGCACACTGATGAGCAAGGAAGAGGAGGTCAACAAGTGAAGTGCGGATGGCATCATTGTTACCACCACTAGGAGCAATGTTCTCTCTGAAAATGCGGACAAGCTGATCATAGAGAGGATGCAGGCCATTGATAAAGCCCACAACGCCTGTGGAGTCATAGAGGTCATAGAGCTTATCCTTGTCAGGCTTTGTCCCCGGATTGTGAACACGGTGACCCACTGGAGTCTCCCCATCATAAGCATACCCCAAGAGAGAGGCAAACACAGAGAAGTCCGCTGTACATTCATGCTCTCCAGACATCCACTTCATTGACTTCTGAGGATTAGACAAGATCACAAGAGTGTCATAAAACTGCTTGATGAGGCCGGGGTTATAGTTGCACTGAATGGTAGCCAACCCCATCAATCCCATCTTCTCAATCACAGAAACAGCTTCATCAAAATAGGTCTTGCTGCGAAGGTGATCAAAGTCAATAGGATGCATCGGTCGACATGGATTCTTGAGAGGCTCATAGACATCACGGAAGATACCCCACTGCTCTTCATTCTAAAAACCACGGTCCTCAATGTCTTCATCTCTGGGTGTGGCGTACCAATTGTTGCGCCGCACAAGAATGTATTCGGCCTCTGGCATGCTCTTGTAGTTGGGATGTGTCGCTTTGCCTTTGCGACGACGGGCTTGAGCTTTGGCAACTTTTGCTTTCTGAGCATTTCTCTCAGCTTCCCTCTAATGCTGACGGATTACAACCTCATCAACTAGGACTCCGTCTTCATTCGGAATAAGCCGACGCTTGCGCTTCGGCACACTCGAACCACCTGTGAAAGAGAGAGGCATGGATAGCATGGGGATAAGCATATGCACACGAGTTACTGAAAGATAATCAAGAATCATGTAGTATGAATGAACAATCTTCACACAATGAATCAACATGATGGCAGCAATTTAGAAAAACAGAGGAATGCTAGGCCGGATTATCCGGCCAGGGGGGCGGATGCGGATAATCCGCCCCCCTCGAAATTTTTCCTAAAACTTGCTGTAGCACACAAATTGATAGATCGGGGAAGAAGATCATACAACAAGATTCATGACAGCGGGAAAACAACAAATAGAGGGCCAAGCACCAAGAACATGCATAGGTAAAGTCACACCCTAGGGTTAGGAAAATACCCGCATCCATTGCAAAAACGGCTTGGTGAAAGCCCTCCCAAGGTGGAGGAGATCAACCTCCGACGAGGACCGGCCAAGGGGATGGCCGGAGCTCCGGTGGCGGCGGCGGAGAGGCAGCGGCGACGGCTGGGGAAACCCTAGGGCTGGGGTTGGAACTGCCCAGAGGGCAGCCCGACCCCACCCCTTTTATACTCGGCCGCCACTCCAGCCGGATTATCCGGCCAAAAGAGTGATACGTCTCCAACGTATCTATAATTTTTGATGCTCCATGCTTGTTTTTACACCATTTGCCTATTGTTTTGTTACACTTCGTGGCACTTTTATGCATTTTCCAGAACTAACCTATTAACAAGTTGCCACAGTGCCAGTTCCCTGTTTTCTGCTGTTTTTGTGTTTCAGAAGTGATACACAGGAAATATTCTCGGAATTGGACGAAACAAGTTCCTAAAGTCTTATTTTACCCGGAAGCTTCCAGAGATCCGAAGAAGAGAAGGAGGTGGGCCACAGGGGCCCCACACACCATGGTGGCGCGGCCAGCCCCTGGCCCGCGCCAGCCAGGTGTGAGGCCGCCTGGTCCCTCCTCTGACATCGCCCCTTCGCCTATAAAGACCCCCCGACGGAAAAAACCTAAGTACCCGATCAATTTTCCAGAACACATCGCGATTCACCGCCGCCATCAACCCGAAGTTCGGGAGGGTCCAGAAGCTCTTCCTAGCACCCTGCCGGAGAGGGGAATCGCCACCGGAGGTCTTCTTCATCGCCATGCTTGCCTCCGGAGCGATGAGTGAGTAGTCTACCTTGGACTATGGGTCCATAGCAGTAGCTAGATGGTTGTCTCCTCCACCATGTGCTTCATGTTTAGATCTCATGAGCTGCCTTACATGATTGAGATCACCGTTATGTAATTCTACATGTTTGGTTTGTTGGGATCCGATGAATATTGGTGTTTATGATTAAGTTGCTGTACTGAATATTATCTTTTGTTATCTCTATGTTGTTTATGATCTTGCATGCTCTTTGTTGTTAGTAGCTATCTTGGCCGAGTAGTTGCTAGTGACTCCAAGAGGGGGTATTTATGCTCGATAGTGGGTTCATGCCACTATTTAACCTAGGAGAGTGACAGAAACCTCTAAGGTTGTAGATGTGCTGTTGCTACTAGGGAGAAAACAACATTCATATGCTCAAGGGCATATTCTTTGTTTACATTACACACTTTGCTTAATGCAATTATCTGTTGTTCGCAACTTAATACTTGTGGAGTTCTCGGATTGATTCACCACAAGTGGATTATTAGTCATAGATGCAGTTGGATGGCGGTCTATGTATTTTGTTGTAATGCCTAGAGTAAATCTCATAGTGATCTTCTTGACATATCACGTTTATCTCTATTCTATCAATTGCCCAACTGTAATTTGTTTACCCAGCATGTGTTATTTATCTTATGGAGAGACACCACTAGTGAACTGTGGACCCCGGTCCTATTTCCATCATATTGCTATTACCTGTTTACTTTACTTGCACTGTTTACTTTATTCGCATACTCTATTGTTTTCCACTCGATACGCTCATAACCTTTGTTTCAAGCAAACCGGTGAGATTGACAACCTCATCGCAAGTTGGGAACAAAGTACTTGGTTGTTTGTGTGCAGATTCCGCATTGCAGCTAGCAAGCAAAGCTTGGACGAGGCGCCATATATAAATTGTCCAAAGCTGTCGCAAACTAGCAAGCATCACCTTCAGTCGTTATTGTCTGCTTTTCTCCTGATCGATAAACCTTGGTTTCTTAACTGAGGGAAAACAAGCTGCTATACTCATCATACCTTCCTCTTGGGGTTCCCAACGGGCTGGTCATCACCACGCACAAGGACCTCTGATCTTCCACATCAATTTGGAGTATCAGCCTCTTTTCTGGCGCCGATGCCGGGGAAGAGTGGAAGACTTCTGCGAGGGGAGTTTTCACACACACATCCTTTACTTTGTTTTATTGTTTTGCTTTACTTTATTTATTTTACCTGCATCGTTTTATATCAAAAACCCAAAAAATTAGAATCCTTGGTAGTTGTTTTTACTTGTTTACTTTCGTTTTGCTGAAATGGCCAATCCTGAAAACACCAAGTTGTGTGACTTTACTAGCACAAACAATAGTGATTTTATCTGCACTCCTATTAAACCACCTGCTACTGCTGCAAACTTTTATGAGATTAAGCCTGCTTTGTTGAACCTTGTTATGAAAGAGCAATTCTCTGGTGCTAGTACTGAAGATGCTGCAGCTCATCTCAACAATTTTGTTGAGCTATGTGAGATGCAGAAATATAAGGATGTTGATAGTGATATTATTAAGCTCAAGTTGTTTCCTTTTTCTTTGAGAGGAAAAGCTAAAGATTGGTTGCTGTCTTTGACTAAGAATAGTATTGATTCATGGGCTAAGTGTAAGGATGCTTTTATTGGTAGATACTATCCTCCTGCTAAGATTATATCTTTGCGTAGCAATATTATGAAGTTTACTCAGTTTGATAATGAACATGTTGCTCAAGCTTGGGAAAGAATGAAATCTATGATAAAGAATTGCCCCACTCATGGACTGACTACTTGGATGACTGTCCAAACTTTTTATGCAGGACTAAATTTTTCTTCAAGGAACCTACTTGATTCAGCTGCTGGAGGCACTTTTATGTCCCTTACCTTGGGCGCCGCAACAAAGCTACTCGACAACATGATGGTAAATTATTCCGAATGGCACACCGAGAGAGCTCCACAAGGTAAGAAGGTAAATTCTGTTGAGGAGACCTCTTCCTTGAATGATAAGATTGATACCATTATGGCTATGCTTGCTAATGATAGGACTCATGTTGATCCTAATAATGTTCCTTTGGCCTCTCTGGTTGCTCAAGAAGAGCATGTTGATGTGAATTTCATTAGAAACAATAATTTTAACAACAATGCTTTTAGGAACAATTTTGCTAGTAACAATTATAGACCGTTTCCTTCTAATGGTGACAATAGCTATCTTGGTAGACCTAAAATGCCTAGTGAACAAAGAATTTTTGAACTTGAAAAGGCTACCAAGAATTTTATGCAAGTGCAATATGAGCAGAACAGGGCTTTCACCAAGACTATGGAGGAGCAATCAGCTCTGTTGAGGACTATTAGTCATCAACTAGAAAATTTAAACAAGGCTATTCCTGAATTGCAAGCTAAGGTTTGCAAAGCTGAAACCGATATTTCATTACTATCTACTCTGCAATCTTCTTTGGTTAATAGAATGTCCGCTAAGCCTGATCCTTTTGCTACCGCTAATGCTATTCAAGTTGGAATTGATGAAAATATTAGATTGTTAGCGGAATTGCATGCCAGGTGGGAAAGAGAAGATGAGATGGCTAGAGAAATGAAGGTATGTACCATTACTACCTCTAATGATGTTGCTCCTAATGCTAGCAATCCTCTTACTTTGATTGGTGTAGAGAAAACTCCCACTCCTTGTGTTAAAAAGCCTAAAACTGCCAAAACCTTTTCTCAAAAGAGTGCTGAAATTTTTCGGAGTGTGGGAGATGTCAGCTCTACTTCTTTTAATGATTTTGATATTGATGGCTGCAATATATCTGAAGTAATTTTGTTCTTGCAAAAGCTTGCTTTGACTCCCAATGCTAGTTCTTTAAATATTGCTTTTACTAAGCATATTACCAATGCTCTCATAAAAATTAGGGATGAAAAGTTGAAGCAAAAAGCCTCTGTTCCTAAGAAGTTAGAAGATGGTTGGGAACCCATCATTGATATGCATGTTAATGGTTTTGATTGCCATGCTTTATGTGATCTAGGTGCTAGTATTTCTATCATGCCTAGAAAGATTTATGACATGCTTGATTTACCACCGCTTGAAAAATGTTATTTTGATGTTCCTATTGCTGATGTTGCTAAGAAGAAACCTTTGGGAAGGATTAATGATGTTCTTATTGTGGTTAACAATAACCTTGTTCCCGTTGATTTTCTTGTTATGGACATTGAATGCCATGCTTCATGTCCTATTATTTTGGGAAGACCCTTTCTTCGAACTGTAGGTGCTATCATTGATATGAGGGAAGGCACTATTAAGTATCAATTCCCACTAAAGAAAGGTATGGAACACTTTCCTAGGAAAAGAAAGAAATTAATTTTTGACTCTATTCTTAGAGCAAATCATGAGCTTGATGCTTCATCACTTGATGTTACTTGATTCGCAATTTTCTGCGCCTAGCTCAAAGGCGTTAAAGAAAAGCACTCTTGGGAGATAACCCAATGTTTTCTTTTCAGTACTTTTTCTTTTATTTGAGTCTTGGAAATCATTACTACTGTAATGACCGCTCCTTATCTTGTTTATTTTGTTTTTGTGCCAAGAGAAGCCTCTAATTCGAGTGAGGTAAAGATTTGGGGATGTTGCTGTCCTAAAACTGTTTTTGGTGCTGCACCGTAAAATTCGTAAAAATTCCCTATATATCTTTTGGACCTGAGATTTCTTGTGCATATGCCCCAGGTTATATCCAAACTTTTGTTAGCTGAACACTTTTTGATTTGAGCAACAAAAAACCCCTCAAAAATTCGACCTTTGTCAGCTGTTCAGTTTTGACAGATTTCTGCCAATATTTGTGTTTGCCACTTTATCGCTTCCTTTTGAGTTCTTTTGATCGTGGAACTTTTAGAGAAGTTGATATAGTAGTATTTGCTATATATGTGGTGGTTTTGAGTTGAAACCTGAAGCAAAAAGAGGATTGATTATATGTTATGCTTGCACTAATGTTGTTAATAGAATTGTGTTTAGTTTTGTATGAAGGAAGTTTTCAAGTGTAGGGATTGGAAAATGATGAGATGAGTTGAAGAATGGACAAAAGCTCAAGATTGGGGATGCCCAGCACCCCAAGAAATATCCAAGAAGTACAAGCGTCAAAGCTTGGGGATGCCCCCGAGGCACCCCTTCTTCATCGGCAAAAATCAGGTCACCTTTCAAGACGCTATATTTTTATTGCTTTATGCACTATGTGTTTTTCTTGGAGCGTCAGTTGTTTTAGTTTTCTTAGTTAGTTTAGTTTGTTTGTTTTATGCAATAAATGGTTGGACCCCAACAAATTTCTTTTGGAGAAGTTGCCTTGCTTTTCATTTGCCAAGAACGCTCTAGTTTTCACTCTTATTAAAAATCAAGTGTTCTTCTTTTTCTGCTACTGCTTTTGGTTTTCGTTTTCGCCTTGATTTGCGTTCAGACCTTGCCATATCTTTTCATCAAGGTGTATTTTTGCCTCTGATCTTTATTGGTTTTCATCAAAAGAGGTGTCTTTAAAAAAATTCAAATGGTGTTGGAAAAGAGAAAAAGGTTTATGCAAAATAGTGGTACAAGAAGGAGCTTGTGTAGACTGCGGCTTAGGCTTTTTCATGTCATGCTTGATATCTTTTTGATAGTATGCTTAGTGGTTTTGCTGTAGCATGACTTGTCTCAAATAACTGAGATTGCTTAATGAGCCTTTGAAAAAAATCATGCGTTGTTTTTATTGTATGGAAGCATTATTTTGGTTTTCTCCTTGATGCTTTATTTGGGTTGACTTGGTGCATGCTCACACATGTTAGACTCTTACAAAGTCGTCAATAGCCTTTATGGTCATTTAGTTTTTGACTTTTGATGCCATCTTATGCTTCTTTCAATGTCGCTTTGTCGCTTTGCATGATTATGGCCATTATTGCTCTCGTAGTTGGTCGCTCCCAGTCTTTTGCTAGCCCTCGCCTTGTACTGAGTATGAGCTCTACTCGTGCATCCAACTCCTAAAAGCCAAAGTTTTCCAAAGTGTCCACCATACATACCTACTAGCAATTTGCTATTCCAAGTAAATTTGACTTGCTTTTATTTTCTCTTCAAATTAAACTCTTACCAGTGTTATGTGAAATTCGGTTAGTAAAGCTCTCACGAACCGGAAGGCACACTTTACTTTTTCCTGTTCTTAAAATTTTGACATTGTGGTCTCTTATGTTGAGTTGTTATGCTTGCAAGTTGTAAGTTGGATTCTAGCCCAGCCATGCTATCATGGGCAAGCTTTCAACATTGCACTTCTTATTTGAGTTGATATCATGATCTTTTGTTTATGGATGCCCGTGGTGTGAAATGAATTGGGAATCTTGTGGGGATCATGGAGTTTGTATATGTGTTAGGGAAATGTCGGGCCGCCAATCTAAGCCATGCATAATTCATGGTGGAAATTTGCAGCATACCCATGGTGAACATTCGACGATGCATCTCACAATAAAAAGCTAAACAAAAGGCAAATAAAAGACATGTCAAGGTGTTCATTGTCTGCTTGTCCTGTCATTTTGGTGTGGGCTTGTTCCATGTCATCGGGCACGGAGGTACCCCATTGGCGGTTCTCAATGATATGCATATACTTACAATGACAAGAGCCTTGCTTGGGACTCTAAGTAAAGTAGCATGAGGTTTGGGTACTCGTATTCATGGGGCACGAGGTTTTCAACTTATGATTTGTCAAGCATATGCTTCATAATTGTTCTTGCATTAACTTTAACCATTCAAGATGCTTATGATGGGGGCAATGAGAGCTCAAAGCCGGTAAGTACCATAATTGTTGAAGGTTATAAAACTTGCAATCACTGCTTCCCTCTACGAAGGGCCTTTCTTTTACTTTTATGTTGAGTCACCACCTTCTATCTTTATGCACCATTAAGAGAGCATAGTTGTCATTCTTAGTGTGATATGCATTGTCCCAAAGTTCATTGATTCATTCATATTGTTGGTTTCACTTGTTCTCAAATTATTTGTATCTAGTCGCCCTTTTTAAACTTGAAGGTGTCCTATGCATTTATGTTTTGCTCTCTTTGAAGGACAAGCTGAAAACCATTTGTATGTTTTTCCTTGTGATTTGAACACACGTTTGGCTTTCATTGTTTCATTTTCATGATCTTTTGTTTGTGTTCATTTACATGTTTACAACATGGTTGCTAAGTTTTTATTGTCAAGATTATATCTTCATGCCCATGTTTTAAGTTCTTATGATCCCAACTCACAAATGCTTACATACATGATCAAGATTGTGTAGGTGCATGTCACCTCAAAAATTATTCTTTTGTTATCACTTACCTACTCGAGGACGAGTAGGAGTTAAGCTTGGGGATGCTTGATACGTCTCCAACGTATCTATAATTTTTGATGCTCCATGCTTGTTTTTACACCATTTGCCTATTGTTTCGTTACACTTCGTGGCACTTTTATGCATTTTCCGGAACTAACCTATTAACAAGTTGCCACAGTGCCAGTTCCCTGTTTTCTGCTGTTTTTGTGTTTCAGAAGTGATACACAGGAAATATTCTCGGAATTTACGAAACAAGTTCCTGAAGTCTTATTTTACCCGGAAGCTTCCAGAGATCCGAAGAAGAGAAGGAGGTGGGCCACAGGGGCCCCACACACCATGGTGGCGTGGCCAGCCCCTGGCCCGCGCCAGCCAGGTGTGAGGCCGCCTGGTCCCTCCTCTGACATCGCCCCTTCGCCTATAAAGACCCCCCGACGGAAAAAAACCGAAGTACCCGATCAATTTTCTAGAACACATCGCGATTCGCCGTCGCCGTCGACCCGAAGATCGGGAGGGTCCAGAAGCTCTTCCCGGCACCCTGCCGGAGAGGGGAATCGCCACCGGAGGTCTTCTTCATCGCCATGCTTGCCTCCGGAGCGATGAGTGAGTAGTCTACCTTGGACTATGGGTCCATAGCAGTAGCTAGATGGTTGTCTCCTCCACCATGTGCTTCATGTTTAGATCTCATGAGCTGCCTTACATGATTGAGATCACCGTTATGTAATTCTACATGTTTGGTTTGTTGGGATCCGATGAATATTGGTGTTTATGATTAAGTTGATGTACTGAATATTATCTTTTGTTATCTCTATGTTGTTTATGATCTTGCATGCTCTCCGTTGTTAGTAGCTATCTTGGCCAAGTAGCTGCTAGTGACTCCAAGAGGGGGTATTTATGCTCGATAGTGGGTTCATGCCTCTATTTAACCTGGGGGAGTGACAGAAACCTCTAAGGTTGTAGATGTGCTGTTGCTATTAGGGAGAAAACAACATTCATATGCTCAAGGGCATATGCTTTGTTTACATTACACACTTTGCTTAATGCAATTATCTGTTGTTCGCAACTTAATACTTGTGGAGTTCTCGGATTGATTCACCACAAGTGGATTATTAGTCATAGATGCAGTTGGATGGCGGTCTATGTATTTTGTTGTAATGCCCAGAGTAAATCTCATAGTGATCTTCTTGACATATCACGTTTATCTCTATTCTATCAATTGCCCAACTATAATTTGTTTACCCAGCATGTGTTATTTATCTTATGGAGAGACACCACTAGTGAACTATGGACCCCGGTCCTATTTCCATCATATTGCTATTACCTGTTTACTTTACTCGCACTGTTTACTTTATTCGCATACTCTACTGTTTTCCACTCGATATGCTCATAACCTTTGTTTCAAGCAAACCGGTGAGATTGACAACCTCATCGCAAGTTGGGAACAAAGTACTTGGTTGTTTGTGTGCAGGTTCCGCGTCGCAGCTAGCAAGCAAAGCTTGGACGAGGCGCCATATATAAATTGTCCGAAGCTGTCGCAAACTAGCAAGCATCACCTTCAGTCGTTATTGTCTGCTTTTCTCCTGATCGATAAACCTTGGTTTCTTAACTGAGGGAAAACAAGCTGCTATACTCATCATACCTTCCTCTTGGGGTTCCCAACGGGCTGGTCATCACCACGCACAAGGACCTCTGATCTTCCACATCAATTTGGAGTATCAAAGAGCCCGGATAATCCGGCCCCCCGGATATTCCGCCCAGGGGGGCAGATATTCCTGCCTGGGAAGCCAGAAATAGACCACTCGAAATTTTCAAAAACTAAAGTTATTTTTGATGAAAAATGAACTCGTGTGCATAGATTAGATGTCTTGAGATAGGATGGCTTAGGTGAGAGAGCAAACATGGAGTGGTTCTCGACACTTGACATTGCAAGAACAAATCAACGCAAACACCAATGCAAGTGCCTTCCCATATCAAAGTAAGAAACAACACCAAGAAAGAACACCAAGGATTCAAATAAGATATGTAAGGAATCAACTCTTCGAAAAGAAGAGGTCAGTGGCCGAAGCCACCATGTTTGAGTGTTATGGCATTGGACCGCGAAGATGTATCTTGGGTCCATAACCACTACTCGTTATTGAAGCTCATATATCACAAAAATGATATTAAGAAAATGATATGATTACTATTGGCATTATGGGGGGAGGGATAGCCCAATTGATTAGGACCGCACTCCCCTATCTCCATGCCCACACCTAAACCAAACAAGTATTGAAATATAGGTGCATTTGCAAGATGCTCAAGCCACACTCCTTGAATCAATGATATTTAGCTCATTCCTCAAATATCCAAATCTTGCTTCATCAAGAGGCTTCGTGAATATATCGGCAAGTTGATCCTTGGTGCAAACATATGCAAGCTCAATATCACCACGGGCAACATGATCTCTAATAAAAATGATTCCGGATCTCAATATGCTTGGTTCTTGAATGTTGCACCGGATTATAGGCGATCTTGATAGCACTCTCATTGTCACATAAAAGAGGCACTTTGTCACAATTGACACCATATTCCTTTAAAGTTTGCCTCATCCACAACAATTGAGTGCATCCACTTGCGGCGGCAATGTATTCGGCTTCGGTGGTGGAGAGAGATATACAATTTTGCTTCTTAGAAGACCAACACACCAAAGACCTACCAAGAAATTGGCAAGCTCCGGAGGTTGATTTCCTATCATCCTTGTCACTGGCCCAATCCAAATCTGTGAAACCACAAAGAGAGAAATCCGAGCCTTTGGGATACCAAAGCCCATAAGTTGGGGTATGAACCAAATATCGAAAGATCCTCTTAACCGCCATAAGGTGGCTTTCTTTAGGAGTGGCTTGATACCTTGCACACACACCTACACTCAACACAATATCGGGTCTAGATGCACAAAGGTAAAGCAACGAACCGATCATAGAACGGTATACCTTTTGATCCACGTTTTTACCATTGGGATCTAGTTCAAGATGACATTTAGTGGCCATTGGTGTGGCGGCCCCATTTAGTTCCTTCATCTTGAACCTCTTGAGCATGTCTTGGACATATTTGGCTTGATTAATGAAGGTCCCTTCTTTCAATTGCTTGATTTCAAAACCAAGAAAGAACTTCATTTCGCCCATCATAGACATCTCAAACCTATCGGTCATAAGCTTTGAGAATTCATCATTAAAAACTTTGTTAGTAGAGCCAAAAATAATATCATCAACATATAGTTGGCATACGAAAAGCTCCCCATTGACCCTCTTAGTAAAAAGAGTGGGATCGATTTGCCCAACTTCAAACCCACGGTCTAACAACAACTCCCTAAGGTGCTCGTACGACGCACGTGGGGCTTGCTTAAGGCCATAGAGTGCCTTATGGAGTTTGTAGACATGGTTAGGGAAGTTAAGGTCCTCAAACCCCGGGGGTTGCTTAACATACACTTCCTCTTTCAATGGACCATTAAGAAAAGCACTCTTAACATCCATTTGTTGCAACTTAAAATTATGATGAGTGGCATATGCAAGAAGGATACAGATGGACTCAAGGCGAGCCACAGGAGCATAAGTCTCTCCAAAGTCAATCCCTTCAACTTGAGAGAAACCTTTAGCAACCAATCTTGCCTTGTTCCTCACAACAATTCCATGCTCATCTTGCTTGTTCTTGAATATCCACTTTGTGCCAATCACATTGCGGCACTCCTTTGGCTTCTCCACTAACACCCATACATTATTGCGCTTGAAGTTATTGAGTTCTTCATGCATAGCATCCAACCAATCCAGATCTTCAAGAGCTTCAAATACTTTCTTGGGTTCAACCATGGAGATATAGGCATGATGATTGCTAAATTGTGCCAATTGACGCCGGGTTGACACTTTGCTTCTTAAATCTCCAATAACCCTCTCAAGGGTATGACCTTTAAGTTCCAAGTCCCTTTCAACTCTTCTCTTGCGACGGGCTTCGATCTCCTCATTTGACCTCGGAGGAATCACTTGATCATCTTGATCATTTTGGTCCCCATCTTGACCATCAACTTGACCTTGATCATCATTATGCACATCATCACTCTCTTCATGAGTAGGTTGATCTTGGTCTTATGAAGAATTAGGGGCGGTTGAGATAACCGAAGAGGATGGTGGTGCCCCTTCTTCTTCATGAAGGTCCTTGTCTTGTTCTTCGGTTGGTGCATTAGTTGCTTCTTTGGGAGAGGCTTGTTGAGCTTGCGTAGATGAGGGCTCCACTTGAGTAGAGCATAGTCCTTCTTGGTCCGCCACAAGGTGTCCCTCAATGGGGTGGAAAAATCCCATGCCCATTCTTCTTATGGCATCTTGAGGTATTTCATCATCTACATCACAAGCAACAACATCTTGCCCCCCTTGGGAGCCATCATTTTCTTCGAATACCACACTACAAGATTCTTCAACACGTCCGGTGGACTTGTTGAAGACTCTATAAGTGTGGGATTCGGCATCATAACCAACAAAAATACCTTCTATAGCTTTCGGATCAAATTTACCTAAACGAACTCCTTTTCTTTGAAAGAAACACTTACACCCGAAAACCCGGTAATAGGAGATGTTGGGCTTGCTTCCGGTGAGTATTTCATATGGAGTCTTGTTTAAGCCTTTGCGGAGGAAGAGCCGGTTCGAAGAGTGACAAGCCGTAGAGATAGCTTCGGCCCAAAAGTTCTATGGAGACTTAAACTCCGCCAACATGGACCTAGCCATATCCATAAGAGTCTGGTTCTTCCTCTCGGCTACACCATTTTGTTGAGGGGTGTATGCAGTGGAATATTGATGACGAATCCCCTCATCACTAAGAAATCCATTTAAGGTGTAGTTCTTGAATTCGGAGCCATTGTCACTTCTTATTGCCAATATATTTTGCCCATGTTGACGTTCAACTTCTTTGGCAAAGTCGATGACGGTTTGTTGAGTCTCACTCTTGTGCTTGAAGAAATAGACCCAAGTATATCTTGAATAGTCATCAACAATCACCAAACAATATTTCTTCCCACCAAGACTTGCATGAGAGGGAGGACCAAAAAGATCCACATGAAGGAGCTCCAAGATCCTCTTGGAAGAAATGATAGTCTTGCTTGTATGGGGAGAGTCATGCATTTTTCATAGAACGCAAGCCCTGCAAACACGATCTTTGGCAAAAGAAACATTCTCTTTTAGTCCGAGTATGTGGCCACCCTTGTGAAGACTTTGCAAAGTTCTCATATTGACATGGGCTAGTCGGCGATGCCAAAGCCAACCCACATCGGCCTTTCCAAATAAACACATTGCACTTGCAGTGGTTTTCCCCGAGAAGTCCACCACATACAAGTTGTTTTCAATGTGCCCAACAAAAGCGACCTTTAGAGACTTGCTCCACAAGAGTACCACAATTTCATTATCAATGAAGACGGCAAAGCCCATCTTACCAAGTGCACGAGCTGAAAGTAAATTGTAACCAAGGGTCTCAACAAGCATGACGTCCACAAGGGAAATATCTGGTGCGACCACCACCTTGCCAAGACCCAATACCTCGGATTGTGACATGTCTCCATAAGTGACAATTATATTGTTGATGTTAGGCCTCATCTCCGTCATGATCTTCTTGCTTCCGGTCATATGACTTGTGCATCCACTATCAAGCACCCATTTTGATCCACCGGAAGCATAGTCCTATAAGAGATCATTGCTTTGTTTTAGGTCCCCATTTCTCAATGGGTCCTCTTTTGTTAGTAACAAGGGTCTTTGGAACCCAAATAGACCAAGCAACATAACCATCATTTGGACCAACATATTTTGCATAAACATCACCATAATAATCACGAAATAAAACATAGTGAGGGTTAGCAATTCCCGCATGATCATCATGAGTGGCTTTGCCACCCACAATAGGATCCTTCTTTGCTTGTGCGGGCTTGGCCTTCTTTTTCTTGTTGTTCTTCTTCTTCTTCTTTGAGACATAGCCAATCCCTGTTTTATCATTAAATGCCTTTTGCTTACTCAAAAGGTCATTCAAATTTTTCTCACCTATGAGAATGGTGGACTTGGCTAGCTCATCTTTCAACCTAGCATTTTCTTCAATAACATTTGCATGATCACAAGTAGAAGTAGAATAACTAGGTACATCATTCTTAGTCAATTGAATTTGAAGTTGCTCATGTGAATTGGTGAGAATAGAGTGTTCACTTTTCAAGGCCTTGTGAGCCTTGTCAAGATCTTCTAAATCCTTAACAAGTATATCATGACCAACACCAAATTCAATCTTTTCCTTTTTAAGCATTTTTACTTTGGCACGAGCATGGTCTCGCTCTTTAATGAGTTTGGAAACAACTTCATTATTAGATTCCTCAATGGAATCAAGCTTATCTTCGAGAGATGCTCATTCCTCTTGCTATTCTTCAAGAGAGTCTTTTAGTGAGGCAATATCTTGAGCATATTCTTTTTCAAGCCTCATTTGTTCATCTAGTTTTTCAAGAGTCTTACCATATTTACTCAATAGACTTTCAAAGTGTAACTTGTGCACACCATTTACACTAGACACATAATCATCAAAAGCAATAATCTCTTCCTTTACTCTAAGACTAGCAAGATCATTCAAAGGAACATCATTTGTCTTAGAGGAGGAGGAAGAGGGTGTGGGTGATACCTCGGAAGACTTGGCCATAAGGCACTTGACGTTCTTGATGAGAGAGTCCTCATTGGGAGATTCAAAGAGTGAAGCGGAAGAGGTGGAGGTGGTAGCAATTGTGGCCATCTCACTTGTCGAGGTTTCTTCTTCATCACTCTCACTCCCGGAGTATTCTTCTTGAGTCAAGAACACAAACTTTGGTTGCTTCTTCTTTGGTCCACCCTTTTTCACAAATGGCTTTTTTTATGGTGACTTGGTCTTGCTCTTAAGAATGAGCTTCCCACCATGATCTTCTCTCTTCTCGTAAGGACACTCGGTAACAAAGTGGAATCTATCATTGCAATTGTAGCATGTCCTCACCCTTTGACCATTGTTGTCACTCCTTTGAAAGCCACTTGACTTGCTTCTCCTTTGATTGTCTTCTTTAGCCTTGTGGGGATCAACCCAAAAGGTTTTTTCATAGAAAGCCATGTGCTCATGGTACTCATGCCTCATATTCTCGGGACACATCTCTAGTCTTGCTTCAATGCTTGATTGAAGTGGAACATTTTTCTCAACCACACTTGCCTTCAAAGCAAGGTTGGAGCTTCTTTGCATTCCCATGGCACGAGCACGAGCATCTTCCGCATTTTGTGCGGCAACCTTGTAGGCTTGAATCTCTTGCATCACTTGATTGGAGGTCATCTCATGGAAGTTGTGCTTTCCTTGAACACTCTTCACATCCGTGGGCTCATATGGGGTGAGAGCAAGAATGTACTTCATCTTGATCCACTCATCATCAATATGGTGAGCACCGAGGTTCTTGAAGGTGGTAGCTATAGCCTTGAGTCTTCTATACATCTCTTGATGGTCCTCACCATCCATCATGAAGAATCCCTCCGCTTGATTTGAGAAGGCCACATATCTTGTTCTCTTCATGCTCTCATTGCCAATAAACACATCGGAGAGGCCTTGCCAAGCTTCTTTGGCGGTGGAGAAGTGTTGGATGTGAGGCAAGTCCTTGGACCCAACGACAACTTGAATCATGTGAAGAGCGGTTGCATTGAGTTGGCTATCAACCGCTTCTCTTCTTGTTAAGTTGTTGGGATCCACGGCCTTGAATCCTTCTTCAACAATCCTCCAAAGCTCGATGCATGAACTGCGCATATGAGAGATCATTTGATATTGCCATTGACCAAAGTTTAATGCATCAAGTTTAGGTGGATCACCTCTATTGTTAATATGAGGATGAGGAACCGGCGGGTCAGGTGAATACCAATGAGGGAATTCACCTTTCCCGTCACCCTTAGTATAAGACTTAGCATCGGTGCCTTTGTCGGCATCCTCTTCTTCCACCCCCACATTCTCCACTTGTGGAGTAGCGAGTTTTTCCGGAGGAGGAGCACTAGGAGTTTTAGCTTGAATGAGTTGCGCTATCATTTCACGCAACTCGCTTATTTGGGTAGACACAGATGATTCAAAGGTTTTGAAATCACCCATGGAAACTTGACCCGATCCCTCACTCTCTTGCGTGCCCATACTCTTAGGCGGTTAAGCCCGAATAAAGAGCCGAGGCTCTGATACCAATTGAATGGATCGTAAGGGCACCTAGAGGGGGGTGAATAGGTGCTACTCAAATTTTAATTCTTTTTCAATTTAGGCTTGACACAAAAGGTAAATTCTCTAGATATGCAACTAGGGTGAATTTACCTATATGACAACTAGCAAGCTTAGCAAGATACAAGAAGTAAAGGCAATAAAGGATAGAGGAAACCGAGAGTGGAGCACACGGAGACACGAATATAATTCCCGTAGTTCCTTCCTTTTTAGGGGAAGTACGTCTACGTTGGAGAGGTGTGGTTGCCACAAAGGCCTAACCAACGCCACAAAGGCTCACCCTATCCTCCGGTGCAAGCTTTCGCCACAAAGGCCTAGCTCACTTTCCACTAAGGGATTCCTCAAGGCGGAACTGGCCTTTACAAACTTGGCGCACACATCCACAACTGAATTGGAGGCTCCCAAGCACCACAAAGCAATCAATCAACAAGTATCAAGATATCAATCACACAAATGAAAGTCAAGGGACACAAGGGAACCCAAGACACAAGGGCCCTCAAGCAAATGAGAGGGGAAAGTAAATCGCTTTGGTGAGGATGTAGATCAAGGCCTTCTCCTTCGATTCTCCAAAGATCAAGAACTTTGGTGGGTTGAGGGAGGATATCTTGTGATTTTGGTGGCTCCAAATGGGGTGTTCTTCTTGTGCAGGACGAGCAGCTTGAGGTGGAAGAAGGGGAGGGGTATTTATAGCCCCTCCCAAAATGTAGCCGTTGCTGAGTTGGAGGGGCGGATTATCCGGCCAAAGTATGGTTGGATTATCCGGCCCGGAAAGAAATCTCCGGGCCAAATTTCCGCCCCGGTTACTGGGTGACGCCGAGCTTGGTCCTTAGCAGAAATTCTGAAATCTTCGAGGGGGGGGCGGATTATCCGGTCCCCTGGCCAGAATATCCGGCCCCGTATCTGGGTGTGATGTCTACACACGCTTCTGTTCTTGTAGACAGTGTTGGGCCTCCAAGTGCAGAGGTTTGTAGAGCAGCAACAAGTTTCCCTTAAGTGGATCACCCAAGGTTTATCGAACTCAGAGAGGAAGAGGTCAAAGCTATCCCTCTCAAACAACCCTGCAATTACGATACAGAAAGTCTCTTGTGTCCCCAACACACCCAATACACTTGTCAGATGTATAGGTGCACTAGTTCGGCGAAGAGATAGTGAAATACAAGTGGTATAGATGATTATAAGTAGTAAATGCAATCTGGAATAAAAATGGCAGCAAGCAAACAAGTAACAAAACAGCAAGTAAACGGTGTGCAAGGCTTGGAAACAAGGCCTAGGGATCATACTTTCACTAGTGGACACACTCCCAACAAATATAACATAATTGAACAAATAGATAACTTCTCTTCACTATGGTACTCTGAATTACTCTCCTATTGAATAACACTAATCATTGTGTAGGGCTACGAAGCACTCCTCAAAGTTCATCAAGTATTTGACAAACACCACTCATAGAGATATCCAAATCAAATCACAACTCAAGATAGATATTATTGCAACTTAGACCAAGTACTAACACGGTGCACACACTGTCAACATTACACCATGAAAGGAGGAATAGATCACTTCAATACTATCATAGTGATAATTATTCTCATAATCCATAAAAGATCACAATCGTAGCCTAGACCAAGTACCACCATGATGCACACACTGTCACCGTTACACAATGGCAGGAGGAATAGATTACTTTAATAACACACTAGAGTACACATAATGAAGAAGAGTAACATCTACTTATTCAACATGATACAAAGCTCACGATCACATAAAGATCACATCATGGGAGAGAGAGGTGAACCACATAGCTACAGGTAGAGCCCTCAGCCCCGGGGGAGAACTACTCCCTCCTCATCATAGGAGACAGCAAGGTTGATGGAGATGGCGGTGAGGTCGATGGAGACGGCGGAGACGATAATGGAGACCGATGGAGATGGCTCCGGGGGCACTTCCCCGTCCCGGTAGGGTGCCGGAACAGAGACTTCTGTCCCCCGAAATTTGGCTTCGACGGCGGCGGCGCTGCAGAACTTTTCTAGAAATTTCGCCGACTCTCCTAGGGTTTTCCGTCCCGAGGCTTCTTATAGGCGAAGGGGCATCGTCAGGAGTGGCCCCAGGCCTCCTCACACCTAGGCAGTGCGGCCAGGGCCTGGGCCGCGCCGGCCTAGTGTGAGGCTGGCCTGTGGCCCCTCTACTTCGCCTCTTCGGATCTCTGGAAGCTTCCGGGCAAAATAAGACTTCATGAACTTGTTTCGTCCAATTCTGAGAATATTTCCTGTGTATTACTCTGAAACACAAAAACAGCAGAAAACAGGGAACTGGCACTGTGGCGACTTGTTAATAGGTTAGTTCTGGAAAATGCATAAAAGTGCCACGAAGTGTAACGAAACATTAGGCAAATGGTGTAAAAACAAGCATGGAGCATCAAAAATTATAGATATGTTGGAGACGTATCAGCATCCCCACGCTTAACTCCTGCTCGTCCTCGAGTAGGTAAGTGATAACAAAAGAAATAATTTTTTAGGTGACATGCACCTACACAATCTTGATCATATATGTAAGCATTTGTGAGCTGGGATCATAAGAACTTAAAACATGGGCATGAAAGATATAATCTTGACAATAAGAACTTAGCAACCATGTTATAACATGAAAAAGAACAGAAACAAAAGATCATGAATAATGAAACAATGAAAGTCAAACGTGTGTTCAAATCATAAGAAAAAACATACAAATGGTTTTCAGCTTGTCCTTCATGGAGAGCAAAACATAAATGCATAGGACACCTTCAAGTTTAAGAGGGCGACTAGATACAAATAATTTGATAACAAGTGAAACCAACAATATGAATCAATCAATGAAAACTTTGGGACAATGCACATTATACTAAGAATGACAACTATGCTCTCTTAATGGTGCATAAAGGTAGAAGGTGGTGACTCAACATAAAAGTAAAAGAAAGGCCCTTCGCAGAGGGAAGCAGTGATTAAACATGTGCTAGAGCTTTTCATTTGTAAAATAGAGAGATAAAAACTGGATTTTGAGAGGTGTTTGTCTTTGTCAACGACTAGCAATGGGGTTCTTACTATCTTCCATACAAAAATGAAGCAAGTTTTTGAGAGAGAGATTGGCACTTTTGTGCTCGTTTATAAAGCTTGGCACTCCTCCCCACCTTTTTTTCCTTTCTCAAACCATGGCTAACCGATTCCATCGGGTGCCCACCAACATTCACATACCATGGAGGAGTGCCTTTTTTTCTTTTTTCTTTTCTTTTTGGAATAAGATAATATGGAAGATAGCAAATCCGACCACTACGTCCCCATGAGCTGAAAACAGTGTCACAAAACGAGAAGTATTTTGAAGGTTTTTGAAAGGTAGCACATGAAAATTTACTTGGAATGGCTTACAAATACCATGCATAGGAATTTATAGTGGACACAATGGCAAACTTGGTTTTTGGGAGTTAGATGCACGAGTAGAGCTCATACTCAGTACAAAGTGAGGGCTAGCAAAAGACTGAGAGCGACCAACTAAGAGAGCAATAACGGCCATAATCATGCAAAGCGATAAATCAACATTAAAAGAAGCATAAGATGGCATCAAAAGTCAAAAACTAAATGATCATAGAGGCTATAGGTGACTTATTTTGTAGTCAACATGGTGTAAGCATGTGCCAAGTCAACCCAAATAAAGCATCAAAGGAGAAAACCAAATAAATGCTTCCATATAATAAAAACAACGCATGATTTTTTCAAAGGCTCATTAAGCAATCTCAGTCATTTGAGACAAGTCATGCTAAAGCAAAACCACTAAGCATACTATCAAAAAGATATAAAGCACGACATGCAAAAGTCTAAGCCGCAGTCTACACAAGCTCCGTTTTGTACCACTTTTTTGCATGAAACTTTTTCTCTTTTCCAACACCATTCAAAAAAATTATAAACACCTCTTTTGATGAAAACCAATAAAGATCAGAGGCAAAAATACACCTTGATAAAAAGATATAACAAGATCTGAACACATATCAAGGCGAAAAATGCAAGCTAAACGCAGTAGCAGAAAAAGAGAACACTCGTTGAACGATAAGAGTGAAAACTATAGTGTTCTTGGCAAATGAAAAGCGAGTTCATCTCCTCCAAAAGAAACATGATGTGATCTAACCATTTATTGCAGCAAACAAAATAAAAGAAAACTGAAAGCAAAAGTAAAGACGCTCCAAGAAAAATGCATAGTGCATGAAGCAATAAAAATATAGTGTCTTGAAAGGTGACCTGATTTTTGCCGATGAAGAAGGGGGTGCCTCGGGGGCATCCCCAAGCTTTGACGCTTGTACTTCTTTGATATTTATTGGGGTGATGCATGGGCATCCCCAAGCTTGAGATTTTGTCCATTCTTCATCTCATCTCATCATTCTCCAATCCCTACACTTGAAAACTTTCTTCATACAAAACTAAACACAATTCTATTAGCAACATTAGTGTAAGCATAACATTGAATCAACCCTTTTTGCTTCAGGTTTCAACCTAAAACCACCAAATATTAAGCATATACCACTGTAGCAACATCCCCAAAAGTTCCGTGATCAAAAGAACTCAAAATAAAGCGATAAAGCGGCAAACACAAATATTGGCAGAAATCTGTCAAAACAGAACAACTGACAAAGGTCGAATTTTTGAGGGGTTTTCTGTTGCTCAAATCAAAAAGTGTTCAACTAATGAAAGTTTGGATATAACCTGGGGCATAAGCACAAGAAATGTCAGGTCCAAAATATATACAGAGAATTTTCACGAATTTTTACGGTGCAGCACCGAAAACAGTTTCAGGACAGCAACATCCCCAAATCTTACCTCACTCAAATTAGAAGCTTCTCTTGGCACAAAAACGAAATAAAAAGGATAAGGAGAGGTCATTACAGTAGTAATAACTTCCAAGACTCAAATAAAAGAAAAAGTACTGGAAATAAAACATTGGGTTATCTCCCAAGAGTGCTTTTATTTAACGCCTTTGAGCTAGGCGCAATAATTTGCAAAGATGCTCATGTGGGCGCCATATAAGAGCTTGAGGCAAAGGCGCCATATAGGAACTTAAAGCAATAGAGAGCATCAAAAAGCAAATGTGAAAGACATTTATATCTGAACCACTTCCTATACATAGGAATCTTGTAAGAAAATAAATCAATGAGGCACATAGTAGCAAGCATGGATAGATAAAACAAGTGTCACTTCAAGATTTGCAACATAAAGAGGGGAAACTTAATATTGTTGAGATCCATCAAACCATGTTTTCCTCTCTCATAATAACTTTCAGTAGCATCATGAATAGAACTAACAATATAACTATCACATAAAGCATCCCTATCATGAGCCACATGCATAAAAGAATTAATACTCACCACAGGAACAATAGTAGTAGGAGAAAATTCAACAGAATAATTATTCTCATCACCATAATCATCATAAATAGGAGGCATATTGTAATCATAACTAATTTTATCCTCAATAGTAGGTGAACTGAAAATATTATACTCATCATCATAACCATCATAAACTAGAGGTTCAGTATCATCGCAAGCTAGAGAGCAATTATTTCGCAAAGCATATTCATCAAACATATCATCATAAGAAGGAACATCACATATGGGAGATAAAATATCATCAGAGCAAACTTTCTCCGCTAAAGCTGGGGAACTAAAAATATCATGCTTAACAAAACTAGCTTCCCCAAGCTTAGACTTTTCTATAGCATTAGTAATAACAGTGTTCGAAACATTCATACTAACAACACTATTAGCATGCAAATTAAGCTCCAAAGGTTTTTCAATTTTCTCTTCAAACACTTCATATCTAAACTCAGGAAAAAGACTAGAGAACTCTTTGTTTTCCATTAAGCCTAACTAGTGAAAATAAAAACAAGAAACAAAAAGATGTAATTGCAGAATCTAAAGGAAATAACTTCGAGCACTCACCAGCAACTAAAAGACTTAGTAGCCAAAGGATGTGAGTACCTTTTACCTTACCTCCCCGGCAATGGCGCCAGAAAAGAGCTTGATGTCTACACACGCTTCTATTCTTGTAGACAGTGTTGGGCCTCCAAGTGCAGAGGTTTGTAGAGCAGCAGCAAGTTTCCCTTAAGTGGATCACCCAAGGTTTATCGAACTCAGGGAGAAAGAGGTCAAAGCTATCCCTCTCAAACAACCCTGCAATTACGATACAGAAAGTCTCTTGTGTCCCCAACACACCCAATACACTTGTCAGATGTATAGGTGCACTAGTTTGGCGAAGAGATAGTGAAATACAAGTGGTATAGATGATTATAAGTAGTAAATGCAATCTGGAATAAAAATGGCAGCAAGCAAACAAGTAACAAAACAGCAAGTAAACGGTGTGCAAGGCTTGGAAACAAGGCCTAGGGATCATACTTTCACTAGTGGACACACTCCCAACAAATATAACATAATTGAACAAATAGACAACTTCTCTTCACTATGGTACTCTGAATTACTCTCCTATTGAATAACACTAATCATTGCGTAGGGCTACAAAGCACTCCTCAAAGTTCATCAAGTACTTGACAAACACCACTCATAGAGATATCCAAATCAAATCACAACTCAAGATAGATATTATTGCAACTTAGAACAAGTACTAACACGGTGCACACACTGTCAACATTACACCATGAAAGGAGGAATAGATCACTTCAATACTATCATAGTGATAATTATTCTCATAATCCATAAAAGATCACAATCGTAGCCTAGACCAAGTACCACCATGATGCACACACTGTCACCGTTACACCATGGCAGGAGGAATAGATTACTTTAATAACACACTAGAGTACACATAATGAAGAAGAGTAACATCTACTTATTCAACATGATACAAAGCTCACGATCACATAAAGATCACATCATGGGAGAGAGAGGTGAACCACATAGCTACCGGTAGAGCCCTCAGCCCCGGGGGAGAACTACTCCCTCCTCGTCATAGGAGACAACAAGGTTGATGGAGATGGCGGTGAGGTCGATGGAGACGGCGGAGACGACGATGGAGACTGATGGAGATGGCTCCGGGGGCACTTCCCCGTCCCGGCAGGGTGCCGGAACAGAGACTTCTGTCCCCCGAAATTTGGCTTTGATGGCGGCGGCGCTGCGGAACTGTTCTGGAAATTTCGCCGACTCTCCTAGGGTTTTCCGTCCCGAGGCTTCTTATAGGCGAAGGGGCGTCGTCAGGAGTGGCCACATGCCTCCTCACACCTAGGCGGTGCGGCCAGGGCCTAGGCCGTGCCGGCCTAGTGTGAGGCTGGCCTGTGGCCCCTCTACTTCGCCTCTTCGGATCTCTGGAAGCTTCCGGGCAAAATAAGACTTCAGGAACTTGTTTCGTCCAATTCCGAGAATATTTCCTGTGTATCACTCTGAAACACAAAAATAGCAGAAAACAGGGAACTGGCACTGTGGCGACTTGTTAATAGGTTAGTTCCGGAAAATGCATAAAAGTGCCACGAAGTGTAACGAAACATTAGGCAAATGGTGTAAAAACAAGCATGGAGCATCAAAAATTATAGATACGTAGGAGACGTATCAAGGTGACACTGAGCTAAGTCCTTAGCAGAAATTCCAAAATCTTCGGGGGGGGGGGGGGGGCGGATTATCCGGCCCCGTATCTGGGTGACACCGAGCTAAGTCCTTAGCCGTTTTTTCTGATGCCTCGCAGGGGTGGCGGATTATCCGGCCCCTGGCCGGATTATCCGGCCTGATTCCAGGGAAACCCCTCCCTAGAGACTTAGCCAATTCTTTGAGCTGAAAAACCTGCACCACTTAACATACACTTAAAATTCCTAATGTTGTTATCTAACACACAAAACATGAGGGATACAAAGTATGCACTTTCAAAGTCAAGTTTAGCAAAAGGATACATTACAAATGTCATAAGGCAATATACAAAGAAAGAAAAGCAGTATTCGAGTATAAATAAGAGTACAAACGATCATAAATGACCTAAATATACATGAGTGGCATCCATATCCCTACCCATGCCAAGCCGGATAACCCTGCTAAAGTCGGCCGTCATCATACTTGCTACCGGTAAAAGAACCAGGGGAAAGCAACAAGTGAGTACACAAGGTACTCAGTAAAACTTAAGAGACACAAATGTTTGTCATAAAAAGTACAGTGGATTAAGCAACAAAATAGTGCTAAGCAATCTTAGAGACAAGCTACAACTTTCATCCATAAGAGAGTTCGGAGAACCCATAAGGAACCAACTCAATACTAACACCAAACATAACATATCCAGTCATCACTTACTTTGTGTAACCCACGAGGGAGAAAATTTCAAAGCCACTCATACGGTTGTCAATTTTATAGGTTATTATCAAAGTTGTTCTAATATACTAATCAAGTTATGATTAGTTAGGTATAAGTTGTTTTATGATCAAGTTAAACAAATCCAAGTCATCCATAATTGTATACACATCTTTCAAAAAGATTTAACCTCACAAAGGTGCATAATTGTGCACATACAGACATTCACCCCTTGATGCCTACGACTAATACACTTTCTTTGATGTGCAGGCAGGAGATCACGACTTGCAGTCTTCTTCACTAGAAACGAGTCTTGGGGCCACCCAACTAAGCTACCCATAACAAAGTCAACCAAGCTCTATAAACAGACTCATTGGTTTGTGATGGTGACTATTGAAGGTCAAAGTCCCGAAAGTGTGACTGGGCATACCCACATAGCAAAATGGCACGCTCCTATGCAACACCCAAATTAAGGCAACAACAGTAAGTAAAAGCACCCGAAGGTATCACATGTGTAGGAGCTCACGATTATGATGGTGACTATTCTCTGGTGTGAGATTATGTCACAAAGGCGCAACTCACGATTCCACTAAGGGGTTCCTCGAGGCAGAATCGGGCCTTTACATAAAGCTTAGGGCACACATCCACAACTGAATTGGAGGCTTCCAAGATCACCACAAAGTTTTCAACAACAAGTAGACAAGATTATCAAGAAAATCAAGACCCAAGGTTTCCAAGGAATCCCTAGGAACAAATACCTGAAGAAAATGAGAGGAGAAATCAAATCGCTTTGGTGAGGATGTAGATCAAGACCTTCTCCTTTGATTCTCCAAAGATTAAGAGCTTTGGTGGGTTGAGGAATGAGATCTTTCAAATTTGGTGGCTCTAAATATGGTGTTCTTATTTTGCAGGGCGAGCAGCTTGAGGTGAAAGAAGGGGAGGGGTATTTATACCTCCTGTTAGGGCATTTTCTAGCCCTCCCTAGTTTTGTGTGTTAGTTAACAACACTAGGATAATTTAACATTGTATTTGGTGCAGAATCATGGCCGGATATTTGGACCAAATATTTCAGATCTGGACCAGATAATCCGGCCACCCTCGAAAAATGGATAAGGACCAGAAGAGCTCGTGATGCACGTCACCCAGAATTGTGGCCGGATATTTCAGATCTGGCCGGATATTTCAGATCTGGCCGGATATTTTGTCCACCCCCAAAATTGGCTAAGGACCAGAGGTGCGTCACCCAGAAGTGTGGCCGGACATTTCAAATCTGGCAAGATATTTCGGTCACCCCCGAAATCGGCTAAGGACCAGAGGCGCGTCACCCAGAAGGGTGGCCGGATATTTTGGCCGGATATTTCAAATCTGGGCCGGATAATCCGGCCATCCCTGAAATCGGCTAAGGACCAGAAGATGGCGAGGTGCGCGTCACCTAGATTGCAGGCCAGATATTTTGCCGAATTTTTCCAGAAGTAGGCCGGATTATCTGGCCCTAACTTGCCCCGGATAATCCGGCCATGGCGGCTGCAACGGATACATTTCGGGGAGGGGTATTTATACCCCTCCCCCTCATCTTCTCCAGCTGCTCATCCTCATCAAGAACAAGACATTATTTGGAGCCAACCTCACTGCTAGATCTCCACCTTCAACCACCCAAAGTCCCTGATCTTTGGAGGATCGAAGGAGGAGGTCCCGATCTACATCTCCACCGAAGGAATTTCTTTTCCCTCTCCATTTGCTTGGGGAATTCATTCCTAGTGGTTCCTTGGAAACACTAGGTGGTGTAATTTGTGATTACTCTTGTCTTTGTGGTTTTCTAGCCTCCGTGGCATTCTTGGGAGCCTCAATTCAGTTGTGGATGTGTGCCCCAAGCTCCGTGTAAGGGATTCGGTGGGTTCCCCCAATACCACCGCTTAGTGGAAATGAGCTAGCCTTTGTGGCTTACTCACCGGAGAATAAGGTGAGCCTCTGTGGCTTTGGTCGACTCCGTGTCACCACACCTCTCCAACGTAGACATACTTCCCCTCAAAAGGAAGGAACTACGGGAATATATCCTCATGTCTCCGATCTCCACCTTTCGGTTATCTCGCTCCCTTACTTGTATCTTACTTATTTGCATATTGCTTGCTTGCTTGTCACCTATAGGAAATTTACCTAGTTGCACATCTAGTGAATTTACTTTGTGTCAAGCCTTAAAATTGAAAAAGATTGTAAATTTGTGTAGCGCCTATTCACCCCCCCTCTAGTCGCCCATTAAGATCCTTTCAATTGGTATCAGAGCAAGGGCTCTTTGATTGGGCTTAACCGCCTAAGAGATTATGGGCGACGAGGAGCCCGCCACTAAGGCGGATCTTAATAACCTAATGACATGAATGGATGCCATGATGGTAGTCATGGAAAGCCAAAAATCTCAACTCGACGCCTGATACGTCTCCAACGTATCCATAATTTTTGATGCTCCATGCTTGTTTTTACACCATTTGCTTAGTGTTTCGTTACACTTCGTGGCATTTTTATGCATTTTCTAGAACTAACTTATTAACGAGATGCCACAGTGCCAGTTCCCTGTTTTCTGCTGTTTTTGTGTTTCAGAAAAGTTACACAGGAAATATTCTCGGAATTGGACAAAACAAAAGCCAGACGTCCAGAAATTTACCGAAGCTTCCAGAGAACTGAAGAGGAGACAGAGAGGAGCCACTGGTGGGCCACACCACCAGGGGGCGCGGCCTGGGGCTGGCCCGCGCCCCCTGTGGTGAGCCCCACCAGGACCACTTCTGATGATGCCCCTTCGCCTATAAAGACCCCCCAACGGGAAAAACCTAAATACCCGATCACTTTTCCAGAATACATCGCGATCTGCCACCGCCATCGACCCGAAGATCAGGAGGGTCCAGAAGCTCTTCCCGACACCCTGCCGGAGAGGGGAATCGCCACCGGAGGTCTTCTTCATCACCATGCTTGCCTCCGGCGCGCTGAGTGAGTAGTCTACCTTGGACTATGGGTCCATAGCAGTAGCTAGATGGTTGTCTTCTCCACCATGTGCTTAATGTTTAGATCTCGTGAGCTGCCTTACATGATCGAGATCACCGTTATGTAATTCTACATGTTGTGTTTGTTAGGATCCAATGAATATTGGTGTTATGATTGAGTTTATGTGCTGAATATTATCTTATGTTATCTCTATGTTGTTTATGATCTTGCATGCTCTCTGTTGTTAGTAGCTATCTTGGCCGAGTAGTTGCTAGTGACACCAAGAGGGGGTATTTATGCTCGATAGTGGGTTCATGCCTCTATTTAATCTGGGGGAGTGACAGAAACCTCTAAGGTTGTAGATGTGCTGTTGCTACTAGGGGGAAAACAACATTCATATGCTCAAGGGCATATGCTTTATTTACATTACACACTTTGCTTAATGCAGTTATCTATTGTTCGCAACTTAATACTTGTGGAGTTCTCAGATTGATTCGCCACAAGTGGATTATTAGTCATAGATGCAGTTGGATGGCAGTCTATGTATCTTGTTGTAATTCCCAGAGTAAATCTCATAGTGATCCTCTTGACATATCACGTTGTCTTTATTCTATCAATTGCCCAACTGTAATTTATTTACCCAGCATGTGTTATTTTATCTTATGGAGAGACACCACTAGTGAACTATGGACCCCGGTCCTATTTCCTTTATATCGCTATCACCTATTTACTTTACTTGCATTGTTTACTTTACTCACATTCTACTACTGCTTTCCACTCGATACGCTCATTCCTTTGTTTCAAGCAAACCGGTGAGATTGACAACCTCATCGTAAGTTGGGAACAAAGTATTTGGTTGTGTTGTGTGCAGGTTCCACGTTGCTACTGGTTGAAGACGCGCTAACAAGATATCGTTAATGGCGCCCTTGTTAGAGTGTCACGCAGCTAGTGGGCATCACCTTCAGTCGTATTGGCCTTTTCCTACTGGATTGACTACCTTAGTTTCATAACTGAGGGAAAACTTGCTGCTATATTCATCAAATCTTCTCTTGGGGTTTCCAACTGGCCGGTCAATTACTACACATTCCCACGTCAACTTGGCACCAGAAGTTTTCTGTCGCAGTTGCCGGGGATTGAAGAAGAAGCTCCCACATCATCATCACCGCGACATCAACACCAACAAGTTTTCTGGCACCATCATCACTGCGCCATCAACGCCCTCACTAGTGGGGCTTCAAGTTCCACTCCTTCAACTCCGGTTGAAAGCTCGGATAAGCCATCCTTAGGCGAGGTTGATCCGGAGAAGGTTGAAGAAGTTGAGGGCGATGATGATGCCTCCAAAAAGGGCAACACACCTAGGGGGCATGGCACGGAGACTCCACCTCCGGTGAGCTATGTCTTCGGTAGACACCTCCAAAAGTCACACCTTGTTTCATGCGGCCCACCGCCACCACTTGATGCTTCTAGCTTTGCCAATTGGCAAGATAACATGCGCTCTCGCATAAACTTTGTGTCTATTGAGCTTTGGAGAATCATTGAGCAAGGTTTTCATCCAACTTCCAAGGACTTGAGCAACTTGCTACCTTGGGAGCAAATGGACAAGCAACTCAATGCCTCCGCTTTGCATCTCATTCACATGTCTCTTACCGAGAAGGACAAGGCGTTCATCCGCAACATCACCTCCGCCAAGGAAGCTTGGGATGCTCTCGCGAACCTCTTCATTGGAAACGAGAGCATTCAAGAATCCAAGTTTGACGAAGCATCCAATGAAGCGGACAACTTTGCCATGCTTGATGGTGAATCCCCCAAAGAACTTCATAGGCGTCTCTCGGCACTTCAAGTGAAGCTAATTGATCTTGGCTCTACCCAATGTGATGGGAGATGGATGAAGAGGAAGTTCTTCCAAGCTCTCTTGCCTTTCATGAAAGAAACAATGAACTCTATCAAGGGAGATGCCAACTTTTAGAAGATGACTGCTCATGACATCTTGCAAGAGATTGTGGCAAGAAAGATCTCCGAGAAGAATGTGGATGATGCTTTCGCTCGTGCACGTGGTGTTCGTGCTCCCAACCTTGCTTTGAAGGCCAAAGTCTCACTTCATGAAGAAGCAAGTTTGATGGCAGAGGAAGAGACAATAAGTGGAAGTCCCGAGGACATGAAGTATGTCCATGCCGAGCACATGGCTCTCGCTCAAAGGGCATTCATGAAGAAGTGGAAGTCATCTAGTCCCTCCAAGCCTAAGGCCACAAGTAGAGTGAGGACTTGCTACAATTGTGGTAACCAACACCACTTCATTGCGGATTGTCCCAATGAAAGAGTGGAGGATCATAATGGAAGACTTGTCCGCAAGGAGATGAAGGCCAAGTCATACCCTCCAAGGAACTCCGACAAGAAGAAAGCCGTTCCAATACACGCTTTGACGACTCAAGAAGAATACCCCTCTGGTGATGATTCAAGTGATGATGAAGAAGTAGGGAGGGCCGCCATCGCCATTGCCAAGCCTACCTCTTCGTCATCCCTCTTCGCTTCCGTAAACGAGTCCAAGCGCACCAACTTCAAAGGGACATGTCTAATGGCTCATGCTACAAAGGTATCACCTACTTTCACACCCATCATACCTAGAAGCTTATCTTTGATGGATTGTGTTGACTCAAGTGATGATAAGGATGAGCCTAATGAATTGGACATGTTTATGTCAACCTTGCATGGGGAGACAAAACTTCGCTTTGAGATTTTCCTAGATCAATATAACGAGTCTCTCTAACTTAATGATAAAAATGAGGAATGCATTTTTGAGCTAGAAGGGCATGCTTGTGAGTATGCCGATGAAATTGCTACACTCACTCAATCCCTTGAGGTTGAGCAAGACCTTAGGATGGCACTTGAGGCATCCAAGCTGGGTCTTGAAGAGTCTCATAATTTAGACATTACTAAACTTAAAAGTGATCGAGACATTGCTCAATCCGTAGCAAATGAACTTAGGTTGCAAAATGAAAAACTTAATCTTATAATTGCTAAAGAAGCAACCAAGTTCCCTTATAGCACTTTTGTTGCAAGTTCATGCCACACTAACCCTCTTTATGAGAAAGATCCCCCCAATGGTGATAAAAGGCTTGATGAGCTTTTGAGTGCTCAAAAGCAACATGGTGACAAGACCGGACTTGGCTTCACCTCCAAGTCAAAGAAGAAGAGGAACAAGAAGAAGAACAACAAGAAGAAGAAGTTTCTTATGCCTACTCCTCCTCCTAAGAAGAGCATACTAAATGACATATGCTTTGATGAGGATGGCAATGTCTTTGAGGAGGAGGGTGAGCTAGTGAAGGAAGTGATTGGGAATGCCAAAAAGGCAATGCCCAATCACAACAACTTTGCGGGAAAATATAATCCTTCCTATGTTCTTTGTCGTGCTTATGATGGGCATGTATATGCCAAATTTGTTGGTTCACCTGATGAACACATTGCTTGGTCTATTTGGGTTCCTAAGACCCTTGTCACTAACAAAAGAGGACCCATTGAAAAATGGGGACCTAAAAACAAGACTTGATTTCTTGTAGGGATTTGCTTCTGGTGTGGGATAATGGATAATTGATAGTGGTGCTACCAATCATATGTCCGGAAGCAAAGAGTTGGTGAAGGAGCTTCGCACCGGTCCATCTAGTGCGGGCTACGTCACCTATGGAGACTCCTCAAGGTCAAAGGTATTGGGTCTTGGTAAAGTTGTCATCTCTCAAGATGTTACCGTGGAAGATGTCATGCTTGTTGAGACTCTCTCTTACAATTTACTTTCCGTAGCTCAACTTGCCGATATGGGTTTTGCAACTTTCTTTGATGTTGGGATTGTGGTTCTTTTGTGGAGCAAGTTGATACGTCTCAAACGTATCTATAATTTTTGATGCTCCATGCTTGTTTTTACACCATTTGCCTATTGTTTCGTTACACTTAGTGGCATTTTTATGCATTTTCCGGAACTAACCTATTAACGAAGTGCCACAGTGCCAGTTCCCTATTTTCTGCTGTTTTTGTGTTTCAGAGTGATACACATGAAATATTCTCGGAATTGGACGAAACAAGTTCCTGAAGTCTTATTTTACCCGGAAGCTTCCAGAGATCCAAAGAGAAGTAGGAGGGGGCCACCAGGGCCCCACACACAGGGGCGGCGCGGCCAGGCCCTGGCCCGCGCCACCCCCGTGTGAGGGCGCCTGGCCCCTCCTCTGACAGCGTCCCTTCGCCTATAAAGACCCCCCGACGAGAAAAACCTAAGGGCCCGATCAGTTTTCTAGAACACATCGCGATCCGCCGCCGCCATCGACCCGAAGATCGGGAGGGTCCAGAAGCTCTTCCCGGCACCCTGCCGGAGAGGGGAATCGCCACCGGAGGTCTTCTTCATCGCCATGCTTGCCTCCGGAGCGATGAGTGAGTAGTCTACCTTGGACTATGGGTCCATAGCAGTAGCTAGATGGTTGTCTTCTCCACTATGTGCTTCATGTTTAGATCTCATGAGCTGCCTTACATGATTGAGATCACCGTTATGTAATTCTACATGTTTGGTTTGTTGGGATCCGATGAATATTGGTGTTTATGATTAAGTTGCTGTACTGAATTATATCTTTTGTTATCTCTATGTTGTTTATGATCTTGCATGCTCTCCGTTGTTAGTAGCTATCTTGGCCGAGTAGTTGCTAGTGACTCCAAGAGGGGGTATTTATGCTCGATAGTGGGTTCATGACTCTATTTCACCTGGGGGAGTGACAGAAACCTCTAAGGTGGTAGATGTGCTGTTGCTACTAGGGAGAAAACAACATTCGTATGCTCAAGGGCATATGCTTTGTTTACATTACACACTTTGCTTAATGCAATTATCTGTTGTTCGCAACTTAATACTTCTAGGGTGTTCGGATTGATATCCCCGGGGGTGGATTATTAGTCATAGATGCAGTTGGATGGCGGTCTATGTATTTTGTTGTAATGCCCAGAGTAAATCTCATAGTGATCTTCTTGACATATCACGTTTATCTTTATTCTATCAATTGCCCAACTGTAATTTGTTTACCCAGCATGTGTTATTTTATCTATGGAGAGACACCACTAGTGAACTGTGGACCCCGGTCCTATTTCCATCATATTGCTATCACCTGTTTACTTTACTCGTACTGTTTACTTTACTCGCATACTATATTGTTTTCCACTCGATACACTCATAACCTTTGTTTCAAGCAAACCGGTGAGATTGACAACCTCATCGCAAGTTGGGAACAAAGTATTTGTTTGTGTGTGTGCAGGTTCCGCGACACCTTCAGTCGTCATTGTCTCTCTTCTCCTGTTCGATAAACCTTGGTTTCTTAAACTGAGGGAAAACTTGCTGCTACACTCATCATACCTTCCTCTTGGGGTTCCCAACGGGCTGGTTATCCACCACGCACAAGGACCGTCTGCTCCCACGTCAACCACACGCCATTAGCTCATTTTCTGGCACCATCAACCGGTAGCACAAGTCTCTTAAAGTAGCCTTTGTTGGGCATGTCGAAAATGGCTTATATGTGATTGACTTCTCGGAGAAAGTCACTAAAGCCGCGACTTGCTTAATGGCTAAAGTTGACGTGGGATGGCTTTGGCATCGCCGGCTAGGCCACGTCAATATGAGAACTTTGCAAAGTCTTTACAAAGGTAACCACATCCTAGGACTAATTGATCTAACCTTTGCCAAAGATCGTGTGTGTAGAGCTTGCATTGAAGGAAAGATGCATGAACTTCCTCATCCTAGCAAGACCATCATTTCATCTAAGAGGGTCCTAGAGCTCCTTCACATGGACCTCTTTGGCCCTCCAACTCACGCAAGTCTAGGAGGAAAAAAGTATTTTTTGGTGATTGTTGATGACTACTCAAGATATACATGGGTCTACTTCTTCAAGCACAAATACGAGACCCAACAAACCGTCAAAGACTTCACCAAGGAAGTTGAACGTCAATGTGGCCAAGATATCTTGATGATTCGAAGTGACAATGGGACGGAGTTCAAGAACTACACATTGAATGAATTCTTGAGTTATGAAGGGATACGTCATCAATACTCGACTCCCTACACTCCACAACAAAATGGTGTAGCCGAGCGGAAGAACTGGACCTTGATGGACATGGCTAGGACAATGTTAGCGGAGTTTAAGTCTCCATATAACTTTTGGGCCGAAGCTATCAATACCGCGTGTCATGCGTCTAACCGGTTATATCTTTGCAAAGGCTTGAACAAGACTCCGTATGAGATCCTCACCGGCAACAATCCTAACATCAAATACTTTCGAGTATTTGGTTGTAAGTGCTTCTATCTTAAAAAGGGTGTCCATTTGTCCAAGTTTGACTCTAAAGTTCTTGAGGGTATCTTTGTTGGTTATACCGCCGAATCGCATGCTTTTAGAATCTTTTACAAAGAGTCTGCTCGTGTTGTTGAAGTTTCTAACGTGAGATTCGACGAGAATGACGGCTCCTGTGTGGAGCAAAGTGGTGTTTGTGATGTAGGTGACGAAATACCTCCTCGAGCCATAAGAAGAATGGGTGTGGGTAATCTCATACCCATTGAGGGATACCTTTTGGTGGAAGGAGAAGGACTATGCTCTACTCAAGTGGAGCCTTCATCTTCACAAGCTCCACAAGCTTCACAAGGTCCGATTGATGCTAACCAAAGACAAGCTCTAGACCCTCACCCAAGCGAGCAAGGCCAAGATCAAGACCAAGTGGACGGTGGTGAGTCTTCACCAATGGTAGATCAAGGTCAAGCTCAAGATGATGAGCATGCTCATGTTGATGAACAAGATCAAGTTGAAGGTCAAGGCGAGGACCAAAATAGTGGTGATGACCAAGTAGCTTCTCAAGAGTCTTTTGAAGAAGCTCAAGCTCGCCGTGCAAGGAAAGTTGAAGAGGTTCTCCGCAAGGGGAGTCATACTATGGATAGTGTGATTGGAAGTGTGAGGAAAGGGGTTTCCACAAGGAGACAATTGGCCAACTTTAGTAGCCATCATGCCTTCATCTCTTGTGTGGAACCCCAAAAGGTGTTTGAGGCACTTGAAGACCCGGATTGGGTAGAAGCTATGCACGAAGAACTCAACAACTTCAAGCGCAACAAAGTTTGGTCATTGGTGGAGAAGCCCAATGATTGTTGCAATGTCATTGGAACCAAATGGGTGTTCAAGGATCGTTGTGAGGAACAAGGCTCGCTTGGTTGCTCAAGGATACTCTTAAGTTAAAGGCATTGACTATGGGGAGACCTACTCTCCCGTGGCTCGCCTCGAGTCAATCCGTATCCTCCTTGCTTATGCTTCTCACCACAACTTTAAGTTGCATCAAATGAATGTGAAGAGTGCTTTTCTCAATGGTCCTCTTCATGAATTAGTATATGTAAAGCAACCCCCGGGCTTTGAGGACCCTCATTTCCCGAACCATGTCTACAAACTCGATAAGGCGCTCTATGGCCTGAAACAAGCCCCACATGCGTGGTATGAGCATCTTAAAGAGTTACTAGTAGACTGTGGGTTTGAAATAGGGCTCATTGATCCAACTCTTTTTACTAATAAAGTCAATGGGGGAGCTTTTCATATGCCAAATTTATGTTGATGACATTATTTTTGGGTCTTCTAACAAAATCTTCAATGATGAATTTGCACAACTAATGACCGACAAATTCGAGATGTCGATAATGGGGGAGTTGAAGTTCTTTCTTGGCTTTGAAGTTAGGCAATTGAGAGGAGGGACCTTCATCAACCAAGCCAAGTACATCCAAGACATGCTCAAGAAATTCGACATGGATTCCGGAGTGAAAGGAGCCAAAACTCCCATGCCTACAAAGGTTACTCTTGAACTCGATCCAAATGGTAAAGAAGTGGATCAAAAACTTTACCGCTCTATGATTGGCTCATTGCTCTATCTTTGTGCATCTAGACCCGATATCATGCTTAGTGTGGGAATGTGTGCACGATACCAAGCCGCCCCAAAGGAAAGCCATTTGATGGCCGTCAAAAGAATTTTTCGATATTTAATTCATACCCCAACTTTTGGCCTTTGGTACCTGAAGGGATCAAGCTTCGAGCTTGTTGGGTACTCGGATTCTGATTGGGCGGGAGACAAAGTGGATAGGAAATCAACTTCCGGGGCTTGCAATTTCTTGGTAGGTCTTTGGTTAGTTGGTCTTTCAAGAAGCAAAATTGTGTGTCTCTCTCCATCGCGGAAGCCAAGTACGTGTCTGCGGCAAGTTGTTGTGCTCAACTTCTTTGGATGCGGCAAATGTTGAAGGACTATGGAGTTCATTGTGACAAGGTTCCACTCTTGTGTGACAATGAGAGTGCCATCAAGATTGCTCATAATCCGGTTCAACACAATAAGACGAAGCACATTGAGATCCGGCATCACTTCATCCGGGACCACGTCAATCGAGGTGATATTAACCTATCTTATGTAGGTACAAATGATCAACTCGCCGACATCTTCACAAAGCCCCTTGATGAAGCAAGATTCCGAGAGTTGAGGCATGAGTTGAATATCATTGATTCTTGCAATGTGGTGTGAAAGTGTGCACTCATTCCCATACTATAGCACGTATTCTAATCTAGATGTGGGCATGGAGATAGGGGGAGTGCGGTCCTAATTAATTGGGCTATCCCTCCCCCATAATGCCGATAGTAACAAAATCATTCTCTTAATATCATTTTGTGATATGTGAGCTTTAATGATGAGTATTGGTTATGGACCCAAGATATATCTTCGCGGTTCAATGCCTTAACACTCTTACATGGTGGCCTCGGCCACCGACCTCTTTCTCAAAGAGTTAATTCGTTGCAAATCTTTTGAATGTTTTTTAGCTCTTATGTCTTTTTTTTGATATGGGGAGGCACTTGTGTTGGTCTTTCGATGATTTCTTGGGTTTTGCAATATCAAGTGCCGAGAACCACTCCATGTTTGTCTTCCATCCTAAGCCTATCTCATCTACAAACACTTCTCTCCATGCACACAAGTCAGTTTCTGCTTCAAATTTCCTGAGCAGAGGAGTTCCAGGCCGGATAATTCGGGCCACTTCTGGGCCAGATTATCCGAGGGCCGGAATATCCGGTCCAAACTTAGGCCAGATAATCTGGCCCTGCGGTCAGTCCATATAAAAAGGAGGGCGTCGGGGTGAACTACTCTCAGAGCCAGTTTTTCCACCCCGACCCCCTCTCTCTCCTCCGCCGCCTGGGTCTCCTCCTGCTCGTCGGTGCCTCCCCGACCGCCGGATCTGGCTGATCTCCCAGCCCCGTGCTCCCCTTCACCTCGGGAACAAGTTCCTCCAAGCAGTTCCTCCAATGGATGAGGGTAAATTTCGCATCTCCTAACCCTAGTGGTGAAGTTCTTGTGAAATTTATTTGCTTAGATCTTGGAGTTCTAGTTGTTACCGTGTGTTTTCCTAGGGCCTTGTTGTATACTCTAGTGATCTACCTAGACGATCTACTTTTTACCATGATCTTGGTCAATATCTGAGAAAGTTTGCCAGGGGTGGATTATCCGGCCCTGTTTTGGCCGGATAATCCGGCCTGGGATTTTCTTTCTCCCTTCTTGACCACCATTGGCATATGTTCCTTTGCTAGGTCTATCCCTTTAGTGTATATCCTTGATACTTGTGTGCATCCTCATCACCATGCTACCCACTTCTTCTCTTCACAGGTGTCGGACTGGGACCGGCCAAGAGGAGTCGTCCTCGCTACTTTCACACCAATGAGGAAGGTATTCTTGAAGATGAGGTGTCGATCCGTTAGAAACAGCATGCAGCCGTCAGGAAGGTCAAGGCAGCCAAGGATGCTAAGAAGGCTGCCAGGGATGTTAAGAAGGCTGCTCAAGCTAGCAAAGGGAAGTCTCCAAGGATCAACTATAAGAAGACGAGCTCAGTTTCCTACTCAGCTATGAGGCAACTTGATTGGTACACTTCTCAGCTGAGGTCGAATCACATTGAGGACCGTCGTTTTTGGTGTATGGAGCAGCTATACATCTATCAGGATATCTTTGCTCCCATGAAGAAGCTGAAAGGACACAGATGTCGCCTAGAGGGCGGGTGAATAGGCGATATCAAATTTTACGAATGGCTTGAACAAAAGCGGAATTAAACTAGCGTTTATTTTGTCAAGCACATAAAACCTAAATAAACTAGGCTCACCTATGTGCACCAACAACTTATGCTAAGCAAAACAAGTAACAAGGTGATAGCAAGATATATGACTTCAAGCACAAAGGCTATCACAATGTAAAGTGCATAAGTAAAGAGCTCGGGTATAGGAATAACCGAGGCACGCGGAGACGATGATGTATTCCCGAGTTCCTCCCTTGAAAGGGAGTACGTCTCGTTGGAGGGGTGTGGTATCGCCACAAAGGCCTAACCAACGCCACAAAGGCCTCACCCTATTCTCCGGTGTGAGCTTGCGCCACAAAGGCCTAGCTCACTCTTCCACTAAGGGGTTCCTCAAGGCGGAACCGGGCCTTTACACAAAGCTTGGGGCACACATCCACAACTTAATTGGAGGCTCCCAAGAATAGCCACAAAGGCACCACAAAGCCACAAAGCCGTCTAGGATTCCAAGAACCCAAGAGTAATAAGCTCACAAACTTTCACTTACTCGAATCTCCGGGGAGAACTCAAACCGATGCAACTTATGCAATGGCAAGAGCACACAAAGTGCTCAAATACTTCTCACCCAAATTTCACCAAAGCAACTAATGCTATGGAGAAATATGAGAAGAAGAACAAATGGAGGAAAACCACACAAGTCTCCAAGATCTAGATCCCAAGATGTTCCCCTCACTTAGAGGAGAGATTGATTGGTGGAGTTGTAGATCTAGATCTTCTCTTTCAAATCCCTCAACAAGATTCAAGAAATATGGAAGGGATAGAGAGTAATTGCAAGCTCTTGAAGGTCAAAACAATGGAGGAGAGAGAGACAAGCAACCAGCCCCAAGGAGGAAGAAGGGGAGGGGTATTTATACCCCCTCCCATAAAAATGACCGTTATAGCGTCCCAGGCCGGATTATCCGGCCCCCTGGCCGGAATATCGGCCCCCCTACTGGGTGACGTGCCCAAAAGTCCTTAGCAGAAATTTCGAAACAAAATCTTCGAGGGGGGGCGGATAATCCGCCCCCTGGGCCGGATATTCCGGCCCCGTATCTGGGTGACGCCGAGCAGAAATTGCAATACGAAAACGGTGATAACTTTTTCATCCGGACTCCGTTTTCGATGATCTTGGGCTCATTAGAATCACCACAACGAGCTCTACAACTTCATCCATAGAAACATCATAGTCCAACAAGGGAGTATAAAACCAAATGATGAAAGGTTTGACCTCTCTTTGAAGGCAAACCGGTAAAACCTCCAAACATCAAAAACGCAATAAGAGCTTCATGCGAAATCCGTTTTTGATGAGCTAGAGCTTGTCATGGAAATAACCACAAGCTCTAGAACCTCACATGGATAAAACCCAAATAAGAACCAAGAAAGATGATGCCAAGTATGCAAAGGTTTGAGCTCTCTTCGAACAATACAATTAAGTTACTCACTCGAGAGCCCCTCTTGATAGTACGGCTACCGATCCTATAACCCGGTCTCACAACTAACACCATGAGACCGGTAAGAAAGAAACACTAACACTATCATACCTTTGCCTTGAGCATTCCACTTGAGGTGGATAATGATGATCTTGATCTTCTCAAGTTGGACCACCTTTCTTGATTGAGCTTGCTTGGTGAAGTCTTGCGGATTGCTCCCCCATACTCCACTATGGAAGAGACTCTCTTTAAGCATATCTTCACATATCCATAAACACAATATAGATAGCAAGCTTCAAGCATATGTTCTCTTCTAGTTGCTCATCTTGAACTTGCGCTTTGACTAGATCAATCCTCGAATCAATTCTTCTTTCTCCATAATGATGGTGTCTTGAGGATACACATGAGAGCTCACTCAATCTTATTCTTCAAGACACACTTGACATAAGCTCAACTCTCTTAAGACCAATCTTTGGATCACTCCTTGAATAACACCTTGGTCAACACATAATCTTCTTCTTACAACCTTGACTCCAACAAATGGTTCAAGCATTGTCTATGGACAAATCCTACACATATAACTCAATGCAACCATTAGTCCATAGGGATTGTCATTAATTACCAAAACCACACATGGGGCTCGATATGATCTTTCAATCTCCCCCATTTTGGTAATTGATGACAATCTCTTTGAGAGGGTTTATATAATGAATTCAAAGAACCAAAATGGTTGTACTAACATCAAATACTACAAAAGTATGTGATGTTAGTAACACCACCATATATAGAGCAAACTCCCCCACAATCTATGCACGTGTGAATGATCTTGATTTCATTGCATATATTGCCAACCAAGGTTGTTGGTGGAGTTTCCACTATATACTCAACCATGCAAAGCATGCAAGGCAAATGCTTAAGAACAAACCAAAGCATAAAAGCCAATTCCCTTTAAACCCTTGAACCTTCTCCCCCATTGGCATCCATTGCCAAAATGGGCGAAAAACTTAGAAGGCCAATAGTGTGAGTTCCTCCAAAATGGTGTGCATATCCAAAAGAAATAAGTGAAGACACATGCACATATACAAAGACAAATATATGAAGGAAACCAAACTATATTGAGGATCAAAGATTGCAAAAAAATAAGATAACATGATGGATAAACTTCAACAAATGAAGAGAGCAATCAAACAATCCAAAGAACAAATTGAATAAAGATGTTATGATAAGATCGAAAAGGTGCTCTAAATAATATGAGGAAGCTACCCAAGGTGTGTGCACAAATTATTCTATTTGAGTTGAAGTATAAGGTGCACACATATGGAATCATCACTCCCTCAATATTATTCAAAACAAAATGATACCAAGTGAAATTAAATACTATGCTAACCGCAAAATGGTGCTTTAAATGAAATGAGGAAGCTCCCCAAGGTACGTGCAAAAATTGGAATGTTTGTATTTGAATACAATTTGCACAACATGGAGTCCTCACTCCCTCAATAACATTTAAAGCGCAACCATTTGCAAGAGATCATAGAGAAGAAATTAAGCTTACACTTGCATCAAACAAATGGTTGAGCAACAAGCAAGGGACAATATATTAAAAGGCTCAACCAACAGAATGTGTGATAGGAATGACAAAGAATATTATAAGACTAACACAATGATAAGCATAGAGCATCCATGTAGTCTTCAATGAATGATATTGCTTAGCATTCCATCCCAACACATAAGGTTCAAATAAGATATCAAATAATGAGATATCATCTCTCATGTGTATAAGTTTCTAAGTAGACAATATCACAAAGATAATTATCACAAAGAAACATATACACACAAAATAGATACTAAGAATAGAACAAGATATCCAAAATGAAGGCATGCAATATACCAATGAGATTTTTGCTTTTAAAGCATGGCCAAAGGCTCAATTTATCTTATTGTATATTGACGAACTTCAACCACCAACATGTCAAAGACATCACAAATATCAACAAGGGAAAGAAGATAGTTGGGATGCTTTGATAAAAACAACAAGTATCATAACGAGGGATACCAAACGGAACAAATAAATTTGCAATTTCATCAATATTTCACATGTGAGCTTATTGAGGAATTGATATGCAAAAAGATTGCTAAGTTGACATATATGGGATAAGAGAATCATGAGCATGATTTTTATATGTTCCCAATAATATGTCCTCATCTCAACTTGCTCACATTTGCAATAAAGAGGTTTCATTAGAATCCTTGCAAAAAGCACAACATTTGCAAATAAATATTTTCAATGCCATAAAACAACCTACACAAGGTTGGATACTAGAGAAGTATGCATGAAGAAGATACTTGTTACCGAGATATAATGGTAGGATGTAGTAGATAGCAGTTCTTCAATAATCCTAGCTTGCCTCAAATTATCATTTAGTCACCACTTCATCCTTATTATTGAGACAAGCACCAATATATCTCCATGTACCTAAAACAAAGTTCAAGTACAAGATGGTCCCCAAACTCATTGGGTCCAAAGTAGTTAGAAACTACAACATATAGGACAAACTCCACATAAATATCTGCATATATATATATGAAATTGAATTTCATGCACATCTTAGCCAATTTAGGATTTGATGGAGCTTCTCCTATATATTTGATCAAAGAAAGCAAAGCATGCCATAAAGTATAAATTTAGTAAATATGCATGCACATGACTTTCAAGAGCCAAAGGAGATACGATTTGGACAAAACACCAAGAAGGACAAGCGAGCACACAAAATTGTGAAGCTACAAAAGGTTGTCCAAATTATATCAAAGAATCAAATCAACACAAGATTGACTCCAAAGTTCAACTAGTGAACCAAGCAAAAGCCAATGAGCATAAAACATAATTAAAACACACATGCTCAAAGACATATCTCATTTTAAGAGTAAGAAATAAATAATACGGAATGAGACCACCAACTCCCAAAGAGAGCAAGGTTCAAATAAACAAACCAAACTCTCCACACTTTTTATGATGGCACACTAAGTACCAAAAAGAAAAGATTTATCTTCCAACAAAAAATCAATACCAATTGAAATAAGCACAAAGAGTGTGTTATAACAAATATAGGAGAGCTCCCCCAAGATTAGTGCATTATTTATGATTTTGCATTTGAATAAAAAAATGCACACAAGTGGGATCATCACATCTACCTACATATAAATAACACAAAACAAGTTCAACGAAATCAAATGGGATAACAAAAGTCATGGAAGACAATGGGAGCTAAAACAAATACATTTTTGGCTAGAGATAAGGCAATTAAAAGCAATAGCCAATGTAAAGATGATCAATATACATGTGCCACATGATATAGTACCAATTGTCCAAGAACAAGAGGTATTTGGATTTATTTCTCGGTGGTAGTTTACATATAAATCCAAGATCATCTTCACAATAAAGAAGCATACGGAGAAGGATAAGAATTAATCACCATGCTAAAGAAGATATTCTTGATAGACTCAAATAGTTAAACAATCACGCAAAGCAATGATTAATATAACTTGAAGCAAATGGTTTTCCAACTTTGATGTAGAATTCCACATTTTAGGAAAACCCTACCAAGAAAGTATCTCACAAACAAGATCCAAAACAAGAGGAATAAAACAATTTGGCAAATTGGAACTTGTTTGAGAAAAACATGCCACATAGAAGCAAGATAATTTACAATATCAACACTATGTGATACAACCTCAAATATACACATTATATTGGTTTGTAGTATGCACAAAGCATATTACTCCCCCATAATATGATAAAACATTTATTTTTCACAAGAGGCAAATAAAATCCAACAAGATGATTAATGGACATTATAGAATTTGAATTTCTCATGAGAATGACATACCCCATAGAAACTAGATAATCTTTAAATATCAACACTAAGTGGTATTCCTCATGTACACACATTTTTTGGATTGTGAGATGCAAAGGATATCACTCTCCCAAAATGGGATGGTCCAATAATCTCTCACAAGAGCCAAGTAAGATAAAACGAGATGCAAAAGGCTCAACAAAAACAACCGTACATGGTGTGCAAACCAACATGCACATACTTGATTACTCAAAATAAAGCAAGTAGAAAGCATAACATATACAAACACATGCAAGATACAAAACCCAACACATGCAAAGGGGCGAGTAACTTTCAAGGTAGATAAGTTGAATACATGTTACCGCAAGGAGGAACATTGGATATATGATAGAAATAAGATAATCCAAATGACTTGACTTGAGAAAATATAATTGATGAAGATCCCTTAATTCTTCATGATATAGCCAAGTCTCCAATGCCCTCCACCAACACCTATTGTTCAAGTAATGGCTTGTTGGTCCCCAACCAAGTTGGGTCCTAAGAAGTTAGAAACAATAGGTTTGGCAACCCAAATGGTTCTTTTCTTGACACCACTTTGAGCACCAATAAATTTGGCAAACACATTGCCAACCTTATCCTTGCAAAGTGAATAAGCATCTTCAATTATGATAGGGTTGGATGAGTTACCACTAGTGCATGAAGAAGATAGGTGACCCTTCTCATGGCATATGTAGCAAGTTCTTTTCTTCACCTTCTTCTCATTTGATTTCTCCACAAGGGGAGCATTAGCTTGATTTTTCTTGGGAAGTGACCTTTCTTCAACTTGAGGTTGAGCAAGGGCTTGAACTTGAGGCCGCTTCCCTTGTTGCTTCTCACTAAGAGGCTTCTTCTTCAAAGAGCAAGATCTAACATGGTGCCCTTCAATTTTGCACTTGAAGCAAACAATCTTGGCCAAATTCTTGACTTGTTCTTGGCCCTTCTTCTTGTATATTTTGGACTTCTTCTTGTTGTTAGAGATAAATCCAAGTCCACTCTTGTCATTGGGGGATTTTTGCACACTCAAGATCTTATTGAGTGTGGACTTCCCTTCATGACGTTTTTCCAAGTCTTTCTTCAACGAAGTAACTTGGGCCTTAAGCTCTTTGATTTCCTCTACATGGTTAGTGACAACACAAGTACTAGTGGAAGTAGAGGCTACATGGTTAGAGCAACAAGGCAAGGAGGGTAATTCATCACTAGATGTAGAAATAGTATGAGTGGATGAATTACTAGTACTAGCACATGGCAATATTGCATTTTGGGAAATAGTGCTAGTGCCCACATGAGGCTCACAAGATGTTACCTTTGTAGATATAGCCTCATGAGCTAACTTTAGGCGAGCATGGGACACTAGAAGATCCTCATTAGAGCTAGATAGCTTTTCATGAATTTCTTCCAATTTCCCATACTTGCTAGTTAGCAATTCAAGTTGAGCCCTTAGCTCAACATTCTCCTTCAAAATAGATGCTTCACAAGAAGTAGAGTTAGTAGCACATGCATCATTATCATTATGAATAGGAGAAGACAACTTGGCAAGAGCGAGGTGCTACTCCAAGTTGATGCGGGAGCAAACTGTCCTTGTGCGTGGTGAATGACCAGCCCGTTGGGAACCCCAAGAGGAAGGTATGATGAGTGTAGCAGCAAGTTTTCCCTCAATTAAGAAACCAAGGTTTATCGAACAGGAGAAGGGAGACGATGACGACTGAAGGTGTTGTGGAACCTGCACACACACAAACAAGTACTTTGTTCCCAACTTGCGATGAGGTTGTCAATCTCACCGGTTTGCTTGAAACAAAGGTTATGAGTGTATCGAGTGGAAAACAGTAGTAATGTGCGAGTAAAGTAAACAGTGCGGGAAAAGTAAACAGGTGATTGCAATATGATTAAAATAGGACCGAGGTTCACAGTTCACTAGTGGTATCTCTCCATAGATAAATAACAGGCTGGGTAAACAAATTACAGTTGGGCAATTGATAGAATAAAGATAACGTGATATGTCAAGAAGATCACTATGAGATTTACTCTGGGCATTACAACAAAATACATAGACCGCCATCCAACTGCATCTATGACTAATAATCCACTCCCGGGGATATCATCCGAACACCCTAGAAGTATTAAGTTGCGAACAACAGATAATTGCATTAAGCAAAGTGTGTAATGTAAACAAAGCATATGCCCTTGAGCATATGAATGTTGTTTTCTCCGTAGTAGCAACAGCACATCTACCACCTTAGAGGTTTCTGTCACTCCCCCAGGTGAAATAGAGACATGAACCCACTATCGAGCATAAATACCCCCTCTTGGAGTCACTAGCAACTACTCGGCCAAGATAGCTACTAACAACGGAGAGCATGCAAGATCATAAACAACATAGAGATAACAAAAGATATAATTCAGTACAACAACTTAATCATAAACACCAATATTCATCGGATCCCAACAAACCAACATCATAGAATTACATAACGGTGATCTCAATCATGTAAGGCAGCTCATGAGATCTAAACATGAAGCACAAGGTGGAGAAGACAACCATCTAGCTACTGCTATGGACCCATTGACAAGGGTATAGTTAATAGAGCCCGTTAGTTGAGTACCCCTGAGGCCCGATAAGCTAGGCCCAATTGTAATGATAGTCGAATACGAGTTAATACCGTATGTCAATATTTGTAATCTGTATCGAACCCTACCCGATCCTCGAGACCTGGCCACCTATATATAGGGGTCAGGAGGGGACGGTGTAGGGCAGATTGAAAGCAAGCCAGGTTGAACACCCAAGTTTACTTTCGATACATACCTATTTCGACTAACTTTACCTTCGAGTTCATCCGACGCCCTATCTCCCCGATCCTAAGTCCTTCATCTTGGACATTTGTCGAGTTAACCCCTCGTCAATTGGCGCCGACCGTGGGGACTCTGGGCGTTGGAATCATGAATTCGACGGCTTTTTCGCTTTTAGCCAACAGCAGTCCAGAAGTCGACGGAAGTCAAGAGGTGGAATTAGCAATTGGAAGTTTGAGCATCTTCATCGGGCCGTCGGGTTCCTCTCGCCTCTCGGATCCGACGAAACAAGATCAAGATCCATCGACACAAGGACCTGAAACGACAGTAATGATGGAGTATTCTGAAGGCTCTTCTAGCGAAGTAAACTCGCCGGTCAGCCTAGAAGAGGTGCAAAAAGGAAAGATCGCAAAAGACAACGAAGAAAAGGAAAATTCTGACGAAGAAGTCCAACTCGACGATCTCACGACCTGCCTCGACAACATCTCAAACAATTCAACAGACACATGGAAAACAGGGTTAGAACTTTCTGAGGACAGCAACTCGATCTTTTCAAGCTTTAACAGCAACATCGGCAAGCAGTGCCAAGTACTCGCCATTGTGGGCGACAACTCAGAAGAATTCGATGAAAATAACAACCCAGTGATAAACCCAGCAAATATCGACAGAGGAGCAAATCACCTAGCAGAGGGGCAAACAGTGGAAACCCTCGCAGCAAGGGAGAAAATTCGACTATCAGTCGACGAGTGGAAAATAATAAGAGAAGCCGTAGAACACAGCAAACCAATACCATCCAGCTCCAGCAAAGATATGCTTTTTGGGTATCATTATGCCCTCAGGCAGCAAGCAAAGCAATTAGCAAAGGAAAAGGTAGAGATACAAAGAAGAAAAGATTCAGCCATTGCAGCCAGCGAAGCTGCCCGTAGAGCACGAAGCGACGCATCATACAGCAACGCAAGGAAAAATCGTCGACATGGCTCAAGGTATGACAACCTCGAGTACTCCGACAGGCAAAGTATTTCCAAAAACCTCGACTCGTCCTTCCTATCGGTCGACGAGCAGGGAAACATCCTACCAAAAACTCCTGAAGCAGCACTCGTGGCAGCACAAGCATATCTACTTACAACTCGACCAAGTCCAGGAGATCCTAGGGAGCATATGCATAGAGCAGCACTAAACGGGCTCAATATGGTAAGTCACAAGCTATCAGCAAAAGGAGAAGAAGCACATCACCACAAGGAAGCACACAAAGCAAGGTCACCTCGCCGTCACAATAGTCCTCGGCATAAAAAGCAGTAAACACCGATCTCGATCGCCATCACCAAAACAGCACGGTGGAACTCGAAAATCGCGATCCCCAAGGCGCGACTATGAAGACAACGAAAAAGAGATGAGGGCATCATGCTTTACCCGTAGGGTTCGCATCACTCCAGTGCCTAAGGGATTCAAGCTACCTCATGATCAGCAAAAATATGACGGATCACAGGAACCACAATCATGACTCGCAGATTACTTGCAAGCAGTTCAAATACTAGGAGGAACCAAAGAAACAGCAATGCAAAGCTTGCAACTACACCTCACCGGCGCAACAAGATCATGGCTGAGCAAATTAGAGAAAGAATCCATTGGAAGTTGGGAAGACCTCACAAAGCAATTCACAAGCAACTTCAGGTCGACATACAAACGACCAGCATCAATAGAAGAAATCAAGGCATGCGTGCAGCAACGCGACGAAACACTACGAGCATACATCCAAAGATGGAGCCTCATCAAAAATTCAGCAGTCAAAGTTTCAGACGAAAGAGCAATAGACGCATTCATCATTGGACTAAGGCGAAGAGACCTAGTCGAAGAGATGGGTAGAATCAAGCCAAAAACGGTGTCAGATCTCATGGACACAGCAAACAGATTTGCGGACGGAGAAGATGCGTGCAACAACAAACGGACACGATCTCCAGAGGACGACAGAAGAAACAGATATGGGAGCCAAAGGAGACGATCCCGAAACTACGACACCTACGGCTCTCATAGCCAAGTCGCCGCAGGATATAAAGACAACAGTTATCAAGGAAACGATCGCAGAAGCTCGGGATATCGCAGCTACGGAAGAGAGGACTACAAGAAGTTCCCACCAAGAGAATCCAGAGAGTACAACCCATCACCAGAAGATATGCTCAACGGGCCTTGTCATATACACTCAGCGTTCGTCGACGGAAAGCGAGTATCACGGCACGCTATGAAAGACTGCACAACATTCTTAAAGCTACAAGAAGCAGCAATCAACAAACAAACCGAAGCAAGGCGACAAGGATTCGAAGGGAGTAACAATCCCTGGACAAGCCAGCAAGGAAACAACGGAGCCCCTCAAGGGCAAGACCAGCCAAGCAAGGGACGCGACGACGACGACGAAGGGTATGTCCCATCAAAAGGACACATCACAGCAATGATACAACCTGTGCCCAAGTCGAACAAAGAAGAAAAGAGTATAACCCGACAAGTTAATCTAGCAGTCCTGTCGCCTCCAGCTACAACAGAATATCTGCATTGGTCAGAGCAACCAACTGAGTTCAACAGAGAAGATCACCCTATAACAGTACCTCGGCTGGGAAACGCGCCTCTGGTGCTCAAAGCTCAAATCGGCGCGTATGATGTCGACAGAATATTCATGGATGCAGGGAGTGGAATTAACTTGATATACGCGAAAACACTCCGAGCAATGCATATATCACTAGAGTTTCTCAAGCCAACAGACTGTTCCTTTCATGGAATCGTACCAGGAAGTGCCAATTACCCGCTGGGTCGAATAGCAATCAATGTTTGCTTCGGCAACCGACAAAACTACAGAAGGGAGAAACTAGACTTCGAAGTCATGGACTGGCCATCACAATATCACGCGATCCTCGGACGACCCGCGTTTTCGCGATTCATGGCAGTACCTCACTACACATATTTGGTACTTAAGATGCCAGGACCAAAAGGAATAATCACAGTGAAAGGAAGCTTTGAAATTTCAGACCTCTGCGACAGGGAATTCCACAAGATGGCGCAAAATTTTGGCGTAATAGCAAACCATGCAGAAAAGGCAAAGAGCGCGACTACAGAAGGCGTTAAGCCACTCGAAGGGTGCACCGCGGAACCCGAAATGAAGAAGCCACGAACAGGAACATCAGGAGAAGACACAGGCACAGAGGAGAAAGGGAAAACCACGACGACATAAGCATCATCAAAACAATAGAGTAGAACAATGAAGGCTGTAAAAGCCACGAGTTATTTCAGGGGCAATGCCCTCTAGATCCAGAACACGGGTCACAGGCCGGATCTCTTGGGTCACCCCATGTATCTTACATTAAAAGTATAAATAAAGACAAAGCGTTCCTCATATTCGAGTTTACGAGTCTTTCAAAAAGAAGATGCGGCAAACGCACGAACCATACAAATACGCCTTGAGAATAAATTTCAGACATATAGTCGCGAAATAAAATCTCTCGCGTTGCACACATACTTTACAGCATCGGGTTGTCGGAATCATCTACGCCTAAAGGATCTAAATAGTGATACTCGCGGAAAAATGCAGCATCCGCCTCTAGAAGCCTAGCTACAAGTCTTCGAGCAGGTCGAAGCGTGTTCTCCATATGAACCCGAAGGCTAGCTCCACCTGGAGCCAAACTCAGGGACATAGTGCTGTAATTCAACCCCGGGTGCCACTTACGTATCCACCCGAGAGCAAAATTGGCACCAGCCACTAAGTTCAGTTCTATTAGCCTATGAATACGATGGCTGGATCGGAAAGTATCAAGAAGAAGTGGGAAAGTTGCAGGCAAAGGATTACGGGGAAGCATGATGGAGTGCATAGTCGTAAGAGCTCGCCGGCAACCATCAACTGACTCGCCAATGTGCTGGGCACGATCTTGAAGTAATACAATGGCGCTACGGTGTCGAGGATCAGACCACAGAGTCTCATAGCTAGTCGACATCTTCTCCAAAGCAGCGTTTCGTTCAGCAACTCGACGTTCTTCAGCAGCAAAATCCAAGCAAGTACCTACAATGACAAATATATCACAAAAGAAGTGCACAAACAGCCAAAAGAAGAAGTCGAAAGAAAACTCACATCGCAACAGCTCACCAGCAGACTCGACAATTCCAAGAATGAAAGACTCGCACTCTTCATTGTGAACAACCTTCGCCGTTAAGCTAGAGACCTTTTCTTCAAGTGAAGAGATTTTCTTCATATAGCCACTGGCCTGGCTAGCCTTTTTAATAGCCATCTGTGCTTGGCGTTTGGCCAGGGATAGGCGAGTCTCAAGGTCGGAAACCCTGGAAGAATATTCTTCGCAGTGACTACATCGACTAGGAGTCGACGAAATCTGAGGATTGAATCCACGAGCAGAGGAAGGAGCAGGAGCATGAGAAGAAGGATCACTGCCACGTATCGACTACAAAAAGAAAGAAAGGAGAAACAATTTCAGAAAGATAGCATAATACTCCATGCAAAGAAGATATATTTACATAAGAGTACAACCCTTTGGCTAAGATTCTCGGGTTGCACTTAAGTGGAGTCTTTACAATCCAAAAGGAGAAAAACTAAGTACTACAAAGAAGCTGAATCTACGCCACCTCAGCATTATGCTCCGTGGAAGAAGGGGGCACGGCCGGTTCCTCGCTAGAAGTCGATGGTGGCACCGGAGCCTTCGGCGCTGGAGATGGTGCAGCAGGCATAGCAGAGGCTGCCGAAGGAGAAATTGTGTTCAGCAATGTAGGCGCCAATTTCTTCGCCTTCTCGAAAAACACCTTCATCTCGTCGCGAGTATAGCCATGGGGGGAGTCAACTTTCTCCCAATCAAAGTCTGTGCCATGCGCAAGAGAAAGGGCAATGGCACCTTCGGCGCTGCGCTTAATGGACAGCCCCTTCAGATGGAGAGTAGGGTCTTCATCGCTGTCAAAAATCTTGGCGAGTTCAGTCAGGTTGCCCTTCGGGATTGCCATCTTTTTCTTCGGCCACAACCCGACGAATAGCCGTGACAGAACGCGGCCAACCAACTCAAAAGTTTCCTGGATAGATATCCAGTTTTCTTCGAGTAGGTTAACCGCATCCATAAGAGGATCATCATCCGTTTGCAGGGACGACGGAGATACCCCCGTGAATTCTAAAGCAATAGAAAAGAAAGGAAGAGGCAAGTGTCAACAAATACACCAGTGCAACAGGGGACGAAAACAGAAGACAAGTCGAAGAAACTTACTTTCGGCAGCAGCAGAAATGGTGTGAAGACGCTCCGCCACGGCCTGCTCTCGTTGAGCGTGCTCCTGGTTGGCATCAGCTAATGCTTTCTCAGCTTTCTTCGCCTTGGCAATCGCAGATTTCTGCGACTTCTCAGCAATTGCCTTAGCAGCGGTCACAGCGTCATAAGCTTTCTGCGAAGCCTTGAGCTCCGCCTCTAGAGACGCAATGCGAGCATTGGCTGTTGCTAAGGTTTCTACAAAAGAAGACAAAAGGGAGTCAGACAAACAGGATAAGGCAAGAGCACAAAAGGAAAGTAATGACTGAACATCCAAATTGCACCTTCGGAAGCTTTTGCAACCTTTAGGTAACCCGCACATTCAGTGCCCAAATCGATGAATCTCTTTACCAAAGCCTGCAGAAAAGAGCATGTCAGAGAAAAGAGTGGACAAAAGGAAAGCAGGCAAAGACGAGTCACTCACATCATCAGAAGAAACCATCGGTGCATGGGCCTCCAGAGAAACGTCGGTTTCTTTAGCCTTCTTCGCACGTTTTTGATTTCGGGCTTTGGTTTGCGAAATTTTCTTCACGGAGGCCCTGGTAATCCTCGGAGCAACATCTAGCTCAGCCGGCTCATCAGGGGCCACAGGTGGAGCAGACGCAGCAGGTGCCGGCGGTTCTTCATCGTCACTACATGACAAGAACAAGTTATGGAAACAAGACAAGGGAAATTGAAATATATGATTCCAAATACTTACGATGCTAGCATGTCGAAGTATTCGAGATCTTCGACAATAGCGGGAGCTTTACCAGCCACCGCAGAACTCGAGGAAGCAATATCGTCGACACGCTTCCTTTTCTTATCGACACCAACCTCGTCAGCAAGAACGGGAGGGAGCGACGTCGACGAGCTAGTCTCATCTTCCGATTCCTCGATATCATCTTCATCCCGACTTTCGTCAGCCTCTGGGGCTTCAGATGTAGGAGAGGCGAGATCAGCTGGTAGGGGCCCTGCCTCTGGGAGAGGAGGGCAAGAAACAATGAATTCATGACCCTGCATATTAATAAATCAGCAGAGTTCGGGTACCAAAGAATAATGCAAGTCGAAATCAAGAGAAGTTTGACAAAAAGTGGATGCAGCAATGTATACCTCAGGAATAGGGTGCACGGAGTCGAAGAAATTTGCTTTCAAGTCAGCAACTGAGTGCTCCTTGGTGAGCTTCGTGAGATTCCTGACTCGCTTGTCGACATCTTCTTTCGACATCAGATCTTCGGATATGCGAGTAGGGTCTTCCAAGCAAGAATAAGTCCAAAGATTGGTGACGCGGTGCTGTAGGGGTTGAACTCGACGTTGTATGAAAAACGCCATGAGTTGGATACCCGACAAAGCACCTCCTAGGCCTGTTTTCAGATTTTGAATGCGGGATAGAAGAGGAAGAATTTGTGCAACTTCCTCATCTGAGGGAAGCAAATCCCACGACTTCAATTTCTTCACTTCTTGAGAAGCGTCAAAGGGAGGAAGGCCGAACTCATCTTCAGGAGAGGATTTGCGGTCCTTGATATAGAACCACTTTGTCCTCCACCCTTGGACAGATGCGGCCATGGAAAACTCAAGATATTGCGCCTCAGGGCGCACTGAAATAACGGCTCCGCCCAGTTCGGGTTTCCTTGCCAGAGAAACATTGGGACGGAGTCGAAAGATCGATCTCCAGAGAGCAAAGTGGGGCTCAATGCCCAAAAATGACTCGCAAAGAGTCACGAAGCAAGAAATATGAAGAAGGGAATTGGGAGTGAGCTGATGGAGCTGCACACCATAGACAAATAGTAGCCCACGAAGAAACTCGTGGGCAGGAAGGGACAAACCACGGAGGAGAAAAGCAAGGAATATTACCCGGTAACCGCTCGGGGGCTTCGGGATTCGTTCGGTGCTAGGAAACTTGATGGAATCTTCGGCAGCGATGAGGCCGTCCGCCGTGGCTTTCTCCACCTCCTTCTTGGTGACGGTGGAGCGAACCCAGTTGGTAGCAGAAGACTTGGCCATAGCGCTCTTGGTGGCCAGATGCTTCACGCGCATTCAGTACAAAAGTGCGCTCGGGGGCTTCGCAAGAGAGCAAGAGGCAGAGGAGATCAGCAATGGAGGCGGCGGAGGTAACGAGCTGGTGAACAGTACGATTCACCACTATGCCATTTATATATCTTCTGGGAGAAGGATCGTGGGCTGAGACGTGGCGCACAGATCGGAAACGGCAGCCCACCAACGGTCAAAAATCGTGCAGCCCGTTAAACGGTCAAAAAATCGGGAAATTACAGTCTTACCCGTAAAACGGTTCGCATGGATGAAGAGTTACGTCTTTATTGACGTTATTAAGTATATATAAAGGTAAAAGGGTGGCGCCGACAAATGCTGAAACTTATTAAAGAAAACAGAGATGAAGAATCTTTTGGTTACAAGCCTTGGGGGCTGTTAATTGCATAAAAATCGAGTGGAACTCTTCATTGAAGTAGTAGACCTGAACTAGAAGACAAGATGTCCTTGAAAGTATCTCGAAATTGAAGAACTTTACAGGTGAGGTGTTTCGAGTTGAAGTATGACGAGCTATATTATTTCTTGAGCCTATACTCGAGAAAATCTTTTTTCGACTATAGCCTCGGGGGCTACTCCCATCGGGAGCGCTGAGCGCGCACCCGACGATATTCATTGGCAAAGCATTGAAGAGTGGAGAAGTGTTACTCCCATCGGGAGCGAGTTTTATGGTTGTAGAAACCTGAATATTTTCAGTCAAACTTTGACTGCGACATAAGATTCTCGAGTTGCGTTATCGCAACGAAACTCGAATGCCGTGATTTATCACGAAGGTAAGACCCCGGGATCCGTCCTGTGTGGCCTGGTATACGCACATGGATGCGCTCTGCTGGTATGTATCCGTGTCTACGACGCGAAGAAAATCCTGGTGGACGCACTGGGTACCCTGAGAATCACTGGGACTCATTTTTTGTAAGTCCTAAATGAGGCAAAAGAGTGAGTTTGACCGGTATCCCGAATTCAAGTCCAAGGGGATTGAATTTGAAGTAGGTGACAAGTATCTGTTCCGGCAGTTAACTGACCTCTTGATCCGTCAGAGTTGTCAGGCTTGTTCATCGAGACCCCTTGCGAGCAAATCATCATCAGTATAAGTCGAAAGACCAAGTCGAAGATTGGAAGATAAAGTCGAAGAATTGATCAAGTCGAAGATTTGAAGATTAGAGATTCAACCCGAATCTGCAATTCTGGTAGAATCTCAGGGGCTACTGACAAGGGTATAGTTAATAGAGCCCGTTAGTTGAGTACCCCTGAGGCCCGATAAGCTAGGCCCAATTGTAATGATAGTCGAATACGAGTTAATACCGTATGTCAATATTTGTAATCTGTATCGAACCCTACCCGATCCTCGAGACCTGGCCACCTATATATAGGGGTCAGGAGGGGACGGTGTAGGGCAGATTGAAAGCAAGCCAGGTTGAACACCCAAGTTTACTTTCGATACATACCTATTTCGACTAACTTTACCTTCGAGTTCATCCGACGCCCTATCTCCCCGATCCTAAGTCCTTCATCTTGGACATTTGTCGAGTTAACCCCTCGTCACCCATAGTCCAAGGTAGACTACTCACTTATCGCTCCGGAGGCAAGCATGGCGATGAAGAAGACCTCCGGTGGCGATTCCCCTCTCCGGCAGGGTGCCGGGAAGAGCTTCTGGACCCTCCCGATCTTCGGGTCTACGGCGGCGGCGGATCGCGATGTATTCTGGAAAACTGATCGGGCCCTTAGGTTTTTCTCATCGGGGGGTCTTTATAGGCGAAGGGGCGATGTCAGAGGAGGGACCAGGCCCCCTCACACAGGGGTGGCGCGGCCAGGGGCCTGGCCGCGCCGCCTGTGCGTGTGGGGCCCACGTGGCCCTCCTCCGTCTCTTCTTCGGATGTCTGGAAGCTTCCCCGTGATATAAGTCTTCAGGAACTTGTTTCGTCCAATTCCGAGAATATTTCCTGTGTATCACTTCTGAAACACAAAAACAGCAGAAAACAGGAAACTGGCACTGTGGCACTTCGTTAATAGGTTAGTTCCGGAAAATGCATAAAAATGCCATAAGTGTAACGAAACAATAGGCAAATGGTGTAAAAACAAGCATGGAGCATCAAAAATTATAGATACGTTTGAGACGTATCACGAGGTCACGTTCTTTAGTGAGTTTAGAAATAATTTTATTACATGACTCCTCAATGGATTCAAGCTTCTCCTCAAGAGAAACCCGAAGCTCTTGCTCTTCCTCTAGAGCATATTTTAAATCATGGATATCATTGGCATACTCACGCTCAAGAGAAAACATTTTATCAATTTGTTCTTCCTTCATCTCAATGAGTTTCGTGCTCTCAATAGCACAACTCATGATTTCAAAGAAGTTGGGCAAAACATTTTTATGGTTATGCAAAGCATCAAAGACCACCTTACCCTTCTTGTTTAAATACTCAATATAGTCTTCTTCATTTTCCTCATCCTCACCATTGTCCTCAACATCATTATGATTTGAAGACCTAGCCATAAGGCATATGTGGGAACCGTGAGAAGAAGAATATGAAGAAATACTTGAAGCTCCATTCAAGACCTTGTCTTGGCCCAAAGACTCTTCGGTTTCCTCTATATGGTTAGCATCACAAATACTAGAGGAAATAGAAGCATTTGTATCATGGCAACAAGACAAAGCAAGCATATCATCATGAGATTTATTCAAGAAATTTACACATGATATGCAAGGACTATCAACACAAGCATGTAAAACATTTATGGGGCTACAAGTGTTTAAGTCCAAAGATGAAGCATTGCAATGAGATAGAGATGAAGGATCATCAAAAGTAAGCATATTATCACCATTGCAAGTTTCATCACCACTCACCATATCATTACCTTGTGTCTTGCCACACTTTGGTAAAGTGGATGAAAGTTCATTGCGGCCGGAAGTGGAAGGAATACAATCATCCTCAATAGACTTGGACACACCATATTTTTCTTGAAGCTTTGTCCATATATCATGAGCGCTCCGAAAAGGCGTGATGGAGAAGGTAACTACATCGCTCAAAGCATTAACAATCACATGAGTAGCTTGAGCATTGAGATACAAGTTTTTCTCATCCTCTAAAGATAGATTTTGAGTATCCTTTGGAGGAGAAAAACCCACATCTACAATTCGCTCCATAGATGGGTCCATGACCCGAAAATAATTAAGCATGTGAATTTTCCAAGTATCATAATTTGTGCCATCGAATATAAAAGTGTCATTGTGCACTAATCCCCTAGCCGACATCTTTGCTCTCAAGGCGGTGAAGCCTAAAATGAGAGACCGGGCTCTGATACCAATTGAAAGGACACAGATGTCGCCTAGAGGGGGGGGGGGTGAATAGGCGATATCAAATTTTACGAATGGCTTGAACAAAAGCGGAATTAAACTAGCGTTTATTTTGTCAAGCACATAAAACCTAAATAAACTAGGCTCACCTATGTGCACCAACAACTTATGCTAAGCAAAACAAGTAACAAGGTGATAGCAAGATATATGACTTCAAGCACAAAAGCTATCACAATGTAAAGTGCATAAGTAAAGAGCTCGGGTATAGGAATAACCGAGGCACGCGGAGACGATGATGTATTCCCGAGTTCCTCCCTTGAAAGGGAGTATGTCTCGTTGGAGGGGTGTGGTATCGCCACAAAGGCCTAACCAACGCCACAAAGGCCTCACCCTATTCTCCGGTGTGAGCTTGCGCCACAAAGGCCTAGCTCACTCTTCCACTAAGGGGTTCCTCAAGGCGGAACCGGGCCTTTACACAAAGCTTGGGGCACACATCCACAACTTAATTGGAGGCTCCCAAGAATAGCCACAAAGGCACCACAAAGCCACAAAGCCGTCTAGTGTTCCAAGAACCCAAGAGTAATAAGCTCACAAACTTTCACTTACTCGAATCTCCGGGGAGAACTCAAAACGATGCAACTTATGCAATGGCAAGAGCACACAAAGTGCTCAAATACTTCTCACCCAAATTTCACCAAAGCAACTAATGCTATGGAGAAATATGAGAAGAAGAACAAATGGAGGAAAACCACACAATTCTCCAAGATCTAGATCCCAAGATGTTCCCCTCACTTAGAGGAGAGATTGATTGGTGGAGTTGTAGATCTAGATCTTCTCTTTCAAATCCCTCAACAAGATTCAAGAAATATGGGAGGGATAGAGAGTAATTGCAAGCTCTTGAAGGTCAAAATAATGGAGGAGAGAGAGACAAGCAACCAGCCCCAAGGAGGAAGAAGGGGAGGGGTATTTATACCCCCTCCCATAAAAATGACCGTTACAGCGTCCCAGGCCGGATTATCCGGCCCCTGGCCGGAATATCCGCCCCCCCTACTGGGTGATGCGCCCAAAAGTCGTTAGCAGAAATTCCGAAACAAAATCTTCGAGGGGGGGCGGATAATCCGCCCCCCAGGCCGGATATTCCGGCCCCGTATCTGGGTGACGCCGAGCAGAATTTGCAATACGAAAACGGTGATAACTTTTTCATCCGGACTCCGTTTTCGATGATCTTGGGCTCGTTGGAATCACCACAACGAGCTCTACAACTTCATCCATAGAAAAATCATAGTCCAACAAGGGAGTATAAAACCAAATGATGAAAGGTTTGACCTCTCTTTGAAGGCAAACCGGTAAAACCTCCAAACATCAAAAACGCAATAAGAGCTTCATGCGAAATCCGTTTTTGATGAGCTAGAGCTTGTCATGGAAATAACCACAAGCTCTAGAACCTCACATGGATAAAACCCAAATAAGAACCAAGAAAGATGATGCCAAGTATGCAAAGGTTTGAGCTCTCTTCGAACGATACAATTAAGGTACTCACTCGAGAGCCCCTCTTGATAGTACGGCTACCGATCCTATAACCCGGTCTCACAACTAACACCATGAGACCGGTAAGAAAGAAACACTAACACTATCATACCTTTGCCTTGAGCATTCCACTTGAGGTGGATAATGACGATCTTGATCTTCTCAAGTTGGACCACCTTTCTTGATTGAGCTTGCTTGGTGAAGTCTTGCGGATTGCTCCCCCATACTCCACTATGGAAGAGACTCTCTTTAAGCATATCTTCACATATCCATAAACACAATATAGATAGCAAGCTTCAAGCATATGTTCTCTTCTAGTTGCTCATCTTGAACTTGCGCTTTGACTAGATCAATCCTCGAATCAATTCTTCTTTCTCCATAATGATGGTGTCTTGAGGATACACATGAGAGCTCACTCAATCTTATTCTTCAAGACACACTTGACATAAGCTCAACTCTCTTAAGACCAATCTTTGGATCACTCCTTGAATAACACCTTGGTCAACACATAATCTTCTTCTTACAACCTTGACTCCAACAAATGGTTCAAGCATTGTCTATGGACAAGTCCTACACATATAACTCAATGCAACCATTAGTCCATAGGGATTGTCATTAATTACCAAAACCACACATGGGGCTCGATATGATCTTTCAGAAGCCTATTCGCCCAATGCACCCTATTGATTTTGCTTTTCTAAAGTCCAAGGAGTACTTTGTTCCAGCTGTTCAGGTGGTGGAGAGGCTAGGTCTCACAGGGCTTATGACTTGTCAGTGCGACTATGATCCTCAGCTTATTCTGCAGTTCTATGCCACTTTGTCTTTTACTGGTGATGATGACAGGACGTTCAAGTAGATGATTGGGACTCGTTAATGTGAGTCCTCCTTCACTCGGTTTGCTGTCTTGTTGGGCTATCCTTTTAATGGTCCGACGAATCCTGTTGGTCATCGCATTCACTCTCCACTTCTGGTTGACAAAAATCAGCTTAGTGATCTGTATGGGCCTAAGGGGATTGTTGGTGAGGTTGCTGGACTTCTCCCTCTGTATGATTTGCTTGTGCGTATCTTTAGGGAGAACATTGCTCCTAGTGGTGGGAACAATGATGCTATCCGTGGCTCTTTGGTGGACCTTCTCATCTATGCCCATGAGTGTGCCAAGTCCACCGACCCCAATGCGGATTTCTCTCTCGATGTGATGGACTTTATCTTTAATGAGATGTTTGATGCTATGGTCAGCAGGGGCTCCCTTCCTTATGCCCCCTTTATCATGAGGCTCATCCAAGACAAATTCAAGGAACGTGATTTCAGTGAGTGGTGTGTGGCGCACAAGGTTAAGAGGCTCTATGTGAAGAAGACCAAGTCAGATCCAGTTCCAGTCGCTCCAGAGTCCTTTATGGGAGCTGCTCATTCTAGTGCCCCGGGTAAGTTTGTGTCCAAGGATGTGCCCAAGAGAGTGAAGAAGTTGAGCTGGTTTCAGAAGCATGTTCTGTGCATGAAGGTCGAGATTCATCGTGAGAATTATGATGCTTATTGTGACCGCAAAGCCATCCTTGATAATTAGCAAGAGATCCTTCATAAGCTAAGTGGGGAACAAGCTGCTCTGTCTCCACCTACTCTCCTCATTGCCTATGTCAAGTGGCACACTGACACCTATGATTGGGGTGCTATGGAGAAGTCTCTCTTTGTTGGCCGTACCACTCATATTAATGATGAAGATGAAGATGAAGAGGAAGAGGAAGAGGAAGATGAAGAGGAAGAAGAGGAAGAGGAAGAGGAAGAAGAGGAGGAGGCTGAAGATGACTTGGAGGAAGACGAGGATGAGGACGACTTTGTGTGATTTCTTGGGGCGTGTAGCATCACTCTTTTCCCCTTTTTGGTGTCTCGATGCCAAAGGGGGAGAAGTAGTTCTAGTAGGTCTCTTGGCGGGGATTTGCATTTGGTTTGGGAGCTCAAGCATGTGCCTTTATCATTCTTGAAGAGCTTGTGCTTCCGTTTATTTCATTTGTGGAACTTGCCTTTATCTTGTGCTTGGTGAACTTCCCTAGTCGTTAAATTATTGTGGAACTCGTTAAATTATTATGCATATTGTGTCTATGCTCATATTGTGTCTATGCTCATCCCTAGGGGGAGCTCCAATTGATCCTATGCACATCTTTAGGGGGAGCTCTCTTATTACTTGATCTCTATGCTATTGCAAATCCTAGTGTTGTCATCTAACACCAAAAAGGGGGAGATTGTTAGGGAATTTTCTAGCCCTTCCTAGTTTTGTGTGTTAGTTAACAACACTAGGATAATTTAACATTATATTTGGTGCAGAATCGTGGCCGGATATTTGGACCGGATATTTCAGATCTGGACCAGATAATCCGGCCACCCTCAAAAAACGGCTAAGGACCAGAAGAGCTCGTGATGTGCATCACCCAGAAGTGTGTCCGGTATATTTCGGCCGGATATTTCAGATCTGGCCGGATATTTCGTCCACCCCCAAAATTGGCTAAGGACCAGAGGCGCGTCACCCAGAAGTGTGGCCGGATATTTTGGCCGGATATTTCAAATCTGGCCGGATATTTCGGTCACCCCCAAAATCGGCTAAGGACCAGAGGCGCGTCACCCAGAAGGGTGGCCGGATATTTGAAATCTGGGCTGGATAATCCGGCCACCCCTGAAATCTGCTAAGGACCAGAAGATGGCGAGGTGCGCGTCACCCAGATTGCAGGCCGGATATTTGGCCGGATTTTTCCAGAAGTAGGCCGGATTATCCGGCCCTAACTTGCCCCAGATAATCCGGCCATGGCGGCTGCAATAGATACATTTCGGGGAGGGGTATTTATACCCCTCCCCCTCATCTTCTCCAGCTGCTCGTCCTCATCAAGAACAAGACACTATTTGGAGCCAACCTCACTGCTAGATCTCCACCTTCAACTGCCCAAAGTCCCTGATCTTTGGAGGATCAAAGGAGGAGGTCCCAATCTACATCTCCATTTGCTTGGGGAATTCGTTCCTAGTGGTTCCTTGGAAACACTAGGTGGTGTAATTCGTGACTACTGTTGTCTTTGTGGTTTTCTAGCCTCCGTGGCATTCTTGGAGCCTCCAATTCAGTTGTGGATGTGTGCCCCAAGCTCCGTGTAAGGGATTCGGTGGGTTCCCCCAATACCACCGCTTAGTGGAAACGAGCTAGCCTCTGTGGCTTGCTCACTGGAGAATAAGGTGAGCCTCCGTGGCGTTGGTCGACTCCGTGTCACCACACCTCTCCAACATAGACGTACTTCCCCACAAAAGGAAGGAACTACGGGAATACATCCTCGTGTCTCCGGTCTCCACCTTTCGGTTATCTCGCTCCCTTACTTGTATCTTACTTGTTTGCATATTGCTTGTTTGCTTGTCACCTATAGGAAATTCACCTAGTTGCACATCTAGTGAATTTACTTTGTGTCAAGCCTTAAAATTGAAAAAGATTGATTTTTTTGTAGCGCCTATTAACCCTCCCCTCTAGTCGCCCGTTAAGATCCTTTCACCTCCTCCTTAAAAATTATAGGCGTTGCTGCTCTTATTGATAATTCAAGCTAAGTTGGGGCAGATAATCTGCCCTCCACTGAAAATCTGGCCCTAAAACAAAATATCCGCCAAATATCTGGCCCTGGAACGAAATACCCACACCAAATATCCGGGCTCCTATCCGAGGCTCACACAGTTGGCACTTCCTCGGCAGTGAAATTCTTTATCAACCTTCATTATTTCCATGCTCCCCCGAGAGGGGATGAGAGATTCGAACTCTTGTAACCAGTTCCTGCATGGGCGGGCACATCATATTTCCAATGGGTATTCAAGGTCAAAAAATAATTCCAATGCAAAACCTAAATGGTCAAAAATTGTTCAGTACAATAGTATAGACACAAATATTGACAAACTGATCAGTATAAACAGAGAGGTTCACGAATTTTCCATAACAACATCATCTCAAAATAGTATAGAATTACATGATAAATTGTTCAATACTAAACAGAATGGTTGACAAATCTTCTGGAACAACGAGATCATCTCAAAGTACTACATAAATTACGTAGCAATAGGTAAACTCATAGCACAACTTTGCGGTTCTCCAAGGCTTGGAAACGTGATATAGTCGCATCATCAGTAACTCTAAAGAAGAACTCCTTCTCAAGATATGTTACCAGGCAGTCACTTAAGTATTGGCTTCCCATCTTGTTCCTTAATTTATTCTTCACATAGTTCATTGAAGAAAATACTCTCTCAACAGTTGCTGTTGCAACAGGAAGAACTAGAACCAATTTAAGAAGCTTGTAAACGAGATTATAAGTCAGGTTCTTCTTTGTCTCAACAAGCTTGATAGAAAGATCTGCAATATTTTTTACTTCCCTGAACCTTTCATCTCGATGCATGTCAGCAATAAAGTTTGTGAGTTGAAAGGGAAGGCGCACTAGTTCCATTGTTGAGAAATCTTTGGGGTAAAAATGAGCAAGTTTAACGAACTTTTCCTTGTCATAAGTAGAAAATGAGCCAACTGGATTGAATGAAGCCATGCAAACAAGTAACTATGTGTTTACCTCATCAAATCTATCATTGAACTCCCGAAATTTGTCTAGCGATGACACCCAAGAACATATCCACATGAAAGCGATGCATATCTTTGACATTTTTGAAGAACCTTGCAGATCACCCAACCGGCTTATAGAAAGCATCCATGTCAACAACTTTGACTCTATACTTCACACAAAAGAAGTTTACCTCTTCAAGAAAATCTTTCCATCCACTATCATGTCTCAAGTTCTGAAGCTCTTGTTGTGTGTATACAATGAGATCCATAGCATTTACAATGTCTTGGTCCCTCCTTTGCAAGGATCTGCTCAAGTCATCTATGATGCCAAATAAGGCCAACATGAATTCGGCCATGAAAACAAACTCATAAGACTCAAATGAAGTTAACATAGTTTGTGCTGCAACAGCCTCTGTGCCACTGTACTCTTCTCCAATTTTTATAAGAACTTTCCAGATTGAAGGATACATGGTCATAACATGTAACACTGTCTTATAATGAGAATTCCACCGAATATCACACGGCCTTGCCAAACCCATCTCTTGATTCAAACCTTGACCAGATTCAGTTTCACCTAAATGCAATGCTTCAATAATGCGATCAGCCTGCGCTAATCGAAGCATTTTATTTTTTGCAAGACATGCCAAGAACATTCAGCAAATATCCAACCAACCACAATCACCATATTGCTTAGAAACGGCAACAAGAGTCCAGTGAGGAATTTCACGTTCTTGTCTCTGCAGACTGCAATCCAATGGCACTAATCTGGATCCCCTCCTAGTTTGCTGCTCCCTGATCGCGTGTCGCGCCGGCGCCCGAAGCGTCAAAGTCGGAAGCCGCGTCGATTTCGCTCACCCCTGGTCGCATCCGCTTCACTACGTATGAAGGCAAACAGGCGGTTTGTGTCGAGGGAGCTAGGCATCAAATCGTCAAGGGAGCAAATCTGTTGCTGTTTGGGCTAGATGGTTCGGTGTGTGGACGTGTGGTCGCTCTGGGCCAGACACGTTTGTTGGATTTGGTTTCTAGGTGGGCTGGGTGTCTAGCACAAACACAGGGACATACATACTATATGTAATTGATTTTTTTTGTGAAAAAATAATGGGTATTCAGCTGAATACCCATGAATCTGTTTGTGCCCGTCCATGGGTTCATGTACTAGACGTAAAGATATTAATAAAGTGCGATGGCACCGCCTCCTTTAATCCTTCGAAGCGACGTCTCCATATTTTATTACAAGACACATACATGAAAATTTTATATTTCTATCACTACTAGCACATAGCCCTTGCTTTGCTACGGCCCAAAGAAAAATAGAGTGACAAATGGTGTTTTTGCCTTGTGTTGTACGTGTAACTGTTGGGTTTTCTCGATTTAGTCTACTCAGACTAAGCATGTCAGACAAAATGTTGATATTGTGATCAATTCATCTATAAAATCATAATTACCATAAAGATTAAAAAATATATAATTTCAAAGCTAGTATATGTTTGCATATTTGATAGGAATACTATCAAGGGAAACTAACAAGAACACAAATATATTGGAATTAAAATATAAAATTCAAAGTAGAATCTTTAATTCACTGATAGACATAAACGATATACCTAGGATTTATGCAAAACAAAGCAGCTTGCTTCTTGTTTTCACGGGCATTAGTTTATTTTATGTTTTTTCTCTAGGCTTCTATGTGTTATAAATACTTTGTTGTGATTATATTGATTGGTGTTGTTGGTTCAGTTCTTCCTAAGACCAGCTAACTCACTCGAAGAAGACACACATAATACATTTCCAGAGAAAACTAAGAACTTAGTTACTGCAATTGGATCAACACCAGTTTAGAATAGTACATCAACAACAACAATATTTGTCTCTGAACTTCACTCTCTATCTCTCAGAACTGAACTTGCATCACACTTAGATGCCATGCACCGAAAAGTGCAACACTTCCTGTAGGCCACACACTGAACTTCCGTCACACCACATGTGCTATTATTGTGAAATCAGCTACATTTCTAGTTTAGTCGACAATCAATTTCATAAGCTAACCATTAGTAATTCAGAAGAGAGATTTCAATGCTGAGCTAAAGATAATTCTAAGAATTTGAAGCAGTTTTGACATTAATATGCTTAAGTGACAAAATGAGATTTGACACTGAAATTGTTGCATTGTGTGTGGACGTGTGGTCGCTCTGGGCCAGACACGTTTGTTGGATTTGGTTTCTAGGTGGGCTGGGTGTCTAGCACAAACACAGGGACATACATACTATATGTAATTGATTTTTTTTTACAAAAAATAATGGGTATTCAACTAAATACCTATAAATCTGTTTGTGTCCGTTCATGGGTTCCTGTACTAGACGTAAAGATATTAGTAAAGTGCGATTTCACCGCCTCCTTTAATCCTTCGAAGCGACGTCTCCATATTTTATTACAAGGCACACACATGAAAATTTTATATTTTTATCACTATTTGTCATCTAATTCATATGGGCTCTCTGTCTCCAATATGTGTCTCTTTGCTCTTCAAGTTTCGCAAAAGGTTCAGATTTGGTTGACCTGCGTGTAAAATATACTCCCTCCGATCAAAAAAGACTGTCGGACCGACAACCGATCGGAGGGTATATATCTTCGCCTTCTTGTGTTTCTTCTTTCCTTCTTCGGCCCATTATCTCGTCGCCCAGCCCTTTCGGCCCATCCAGGCCCGTCACAGCAGACTCAGCCGGGTAGAAAGGGTTTCCGGCCGAGCAAAATCCAGGCGCCGCCGTCGCCACTCACCTTCGTCGCCCGCTCCTCCTCCCCTCCCCTAGGTTTCCTTCGCGCCGCTCCTCCTCCCCCGCGACGCCTCCTCGTCTTGCTCCACCTCCGTCGCCCCGTCCGAGCTCGTCGCCGTCCTCCGTTTCGGGGCTCGCCAGGTCGTCGTCGTCGCAGCAGCTCTCCGGCCGGAGGTCCGCCGCCGTCCTGATCCGTCCGGTTTCGTTCGTGGACGTCGCGTTCGTCTCCCGGACAAGGTACCGCAATTTTCCCTCTCCTTTCTTGCTCATCTAGCGAGGACCACGCTCTCCGTCTCTCAAGTTAGGGTTGAGAGGCGAGCTCGGTCGTTGGAGACGGTAATGGGCGGGTGACTCGTCGAGTAGGTAGAGGTTGCACCGGGAAGATCTGGAGTAGATGTATCCGTCTCTGGTTCATCGATTCCTAGTTCCTCACAGGAAAAGCGAAACTAGGGTACGCACGCTGATAAGTTGTGTTCTTGTGGGTTCATGGGTACATACTTTTTCAGAGAAAGCGTTTCATTTAGTGACCTGTCTTGCTGCTAATTTTGAAGTGTTAGATGTTTATGTATGTTGTGCTAGCTGTCGCATACTGTTCCAGAAGAAATTTCTTGCAGGATTTTGGTAAGTTGGTAATTGGAGTATTTGGTGTTTGTGCTTCAGTTCCTCTAGATTTATGTTTGGGTAGCATGGTTTATTTGTGTTGCTTAGTGCTTCAGTAGTTTTGACCTGACCCTTATTTCCAATGTACATCAATGAAGTGTAGTAATTTGACTTACATCTTTATATTAAGCTACGCTTATGAAGTATCGTGATTTGACATGCAAATTCAAAATATGCTAGGACGAGTAATATTATAAGAAGACAAACCGATTGCGCATGTTACACAGAAATTTGCCGCTCCACATGATTTAGCAATATGTACATGGGTAATTTTTACAGAACCTTTTGCAATGCCAAAAGAAGTAAAGAAATTCTTTTGAGAGCGCTGCAGTTTGGGAGCCATTAAATTTTTTGTTGTACATAAGCATATATTTGAGTAGACTGAATTTATTAATTATTTCTGATTAAATATTTCTCGTTGTTATGTAGAAATTCTTCTGCTTTAGCTGCTAAATAGCACCTACATGCTTAATCATAGTGTTGCACATATAACATGTACACTGTGAGTTCTCTGAATGACATGTACTGAATATGATTGGCTTCAATTTCTAGGAGATGCTAAGTTGCTAACCATGCCCGTGCTATGTCAGGAGACACTGCATTGCGGGGAAAGATCTGTTTCTCAGCAAGGCGTTCACACAAACCTTACCATTTGATATGTTGTTATGTACTCCCTCCGTTTCATAATTCTTGACCGCAGTTCAAATTTGAGCAAATTTGAACTACAGTCACGTCAAGAATTAGGTAACGGAGGGAGTAGGCAGCATATGTTTTTCCTTCATAAATCTTGTGTCTTGTTTAGTTACAAATGCCATGTGAAGTGTTAGGAATAAGAATGGAATTCGATTTCCAAATTTGAGCAAATTTGAACTACAGTCACGTCAAGAATTAGGTAACGGAGGGAGTAGGCAGCATATGTTTTTCCTTCATAAATCTTGTGTCTTGTTTAGTTACAAATGCCATGTGAAGTGTTAGGAAATTGTTGTTTATCTCTGTTTCGTCTAGTCACATGTGGAAGTGCCATAATGCACAATATCAGGCTAGTCATTCATTGTTGGACTTTGGGTTAGCTTGGTTCGATTGTGTTTTAGGGCACCCTGTTTTCCTGGTATGTGAAATTTGGAAACTATGAATCATGATTATAATGCACAATGGGCATATCCCCCTCCCATGTACACTCTTTAGCCTTTAGTTATAGATATAACGGTAAGCATCTTTCAGCTTCCTGTTTATTTTAAGTTTATTCTGTAGATGGGTGGCGCAGTGTTTAATCATCTATTGTCTGTGATGTTGCATAGTTTACTTGTGCAAAGTATTTATTACTGTAGTTTCTTATGATTTTTTTTAGGTACTCAAAAGTTGAAAAATGGCGGATGAGGAACATGCTCAATCTTCTAGGAAGAGGGTTGCAGATAAACAAATCAACAAGGACCATCCTGAGCCTGATGATGACTCAGGGGACGAAGGGACAGGAACATTTAAGAAAGCTAGTGAGGAAGTGATGGCGACCCGGAGGATTGTGAAGGTACGGCGCCAGCAGCCGGCGCCAGCTCCCGCTCCAGCTCCTTCTAATCCTTTCTCTGCAATTAGATTCACCCCCACTGATTCTAGTGTTCAAGCAAGTATCCCTGTCTCGGTGCCTCCACCTTCTGATGTCATGGTGGCAAATGTAAAAGACAGTTGCTCAAGTGAGAAAGTTAATGAGGGCAGCAATGGCAATGGGAAAGATGTTTTATCAACAGAGGACAAGACTACAGATTCTACTGTGGTAGCAGAGATTCAAAAGGATGAAGCCGCCCTGAAAGAGTCAGATGGCAAGGAAGAAGACACAGTGGATGGAAGTGGTGAGGACAAAGTGGTTGTTGGAGAACCCAAGGAAGAAAATAGCAAGACATCTGGAATTGAGGGCAAAACAAAAGATGGAGATGCTGAAGAGAAGAAAGCAGTAGATGAAGCTGGAGTTGAAGATAAAATCAGCAAGGACGATTCTGAGAAGAAAGATGAAGCTGAATCAGGGACCAAGGACGGATCACCTGAGCAGAAGGATGCTGATAACAAAGGGCAGCCATCATCGGCGACACCTCTTTTCTCTTTCACGAATCTTTCAAGTGGCCAAAATGCTTTCACAGGACTGGCTGGAACGGGATTTTCAGTCTCATCATTTTCATTTGGCTCAGGTTCTAAAGAAAGCTCAGATGCTCCCCTGTTTGGGCTAAAGAGTGATGGCTCATCCTTCCCTTCTTTCAGCATTGGTGCTATGAACAATGGAAGTTCTGCCCCAGCGCTCGGCACTGCAGCAGATGCACCAAAGAAATTTGCTATGCCAGAGGGCCCAGTTGAAACTGGTGAAGAGAATGAAACGGCTGTATTTGCTGCTGACTCTGCAATATATGAGTACCTGGATGGGGGCTGGAAAGAAAGAGGAAGAGGTGAACTGAAGCTGAACATCCCAATATCTGGTGGTGAGAGATCTCGCCTCGTCATGAGGGCCAAGGGCAACTACCGGCTGATCCTGAATGCAAGCCTCTATGACGACATGACGCTGAAGGACATGGACAAGAAGGGGGTGACATTTGCTTGTATCAACAGCATCGGCGAAGCACCAAGTGCGCTTACTACATTTGCTCTTAAGTTCAAGGACACTGGCATCAGGGAAGACTTCAAAGCTGCAGTGGAGATGAACAAGGCGAAGAAGGCTTCGGACGCGCTGAAGACACCTGAGAACTCCCCCAAGGCCTCTGATGTTTGAGACCACCCTGGTTATGCGTTTTGGTGTGTATGTGTCGGAGGAAGGAGCTGAGATGCTCCTTGTTCTCTCGAGTCGAAACATGTCGTACCTATGTCATTATTATGCCTTAAGATGGGGTTGCATACCCTTTCCTGTCGCTGTTTCGGAAACGGTGGGTAGTCTGTTGAACTATTAACTGAAGTCGGAGTCTTAGTAACTGGAGAGCTGAGACTCTTGTCGGCTATAGACGCATATCATCCCGTGGGCTATATTTATTCAGTAATGTCTATTATTTGTGTCATGTATGCATGTTCTCCCTGTTTGCGCAATTCTCATCCATTTACAGCTTGGGCTGCTGCATTTCGCCGATTTGCTACTTCTTCAGAACAGATGCGCTAGCCCGCTTGTGGCTGTTGCGTTTGTCTCTACCGTAACTGAGAACTGTTCTTGGGTAATTTTACTGCCCTGTCCACTGCTTGTGATGCTGATGCTCCAAGCCATCCACTGAGAGGATGTTTTCGCGCTGACAAGTGAGAGTAATGAACGCCAGCGGGATTATGTGCTACATCTATAAGTGTGATTTTCTTTTTTCAACAGAATTATGTACATGCACAGATGCTAATTTCTTCATATTTCGTTGAAACTTGGAAATGCCCCCAAATTTAGGTGGTAACAGCTTCACAATTCGGCACAGCCGAGCTTGATCAAACTGAGAGTAGAGTACGCACATCTCTATGGTCTCTTTTGCTGACAAAGAAACAGTTGTATGCAACAGCACAACATGACATCTGACTCCTACATCTTGCTCCCAAAAACTTGTGCCAACTATCGCAAGTCATGACTGGACATCTTATCAGATAATCCTCCCAAGTTTCTTTCACCTCGCCATTCACGCGTGTCCGTACCTAGATATCTTATCAGTTTATCATCAGACGGAAAGCGACGGCGAGTGGGACGTCGGCCGGACCCCAACAGGTAGCAACAAACACGCGTACGTGGCTCGACGGGAGGATAGGGTGGGTGGAAAAGGACGAGACGCCAAAAGATCGCCGCATGAACCAGCAGATAGCAACGCTACCATGCAATTAGGGTATCTCCAGCGGGCCGACCCATTTCAGACAGCCAAAACATCTGAATCGGTTCGTTTGGGTTGGGCCACGGACAGGCTGGGCTGCTTTGTCCGGTTGGGTAGGGGGGTAAAACCAGCAGGCCGACACATTTATTGCGCCATCCTCGCCGGCATGGCCGACGTGACGGCGAGCACGCCGCCCCAACCCCAAAATTTCCACGCCGGCTCCCGGCTGTTTCTCCCGCCGGCTCCCACCTGTTTCTCCTGCCGGCCGAACATTTCCTGCCGGTGCTTCCCGCGCGCGCGGTCTTTCCCGCCTCGCCATTCCGGCTATATATACGGCGGCGCGCGGCGGCCATGAGCACCAAAAACCCTCTACCTCCACCTTCCTCCACCTTGCACAATGGCTCCCGACCTCTGCAAGTGGGCCGCGCTCGCCCAGCTAGCCCGGGAGCGCTTCCCGGAGGACCCCCGACGTGGCTGGAGCGCTCGCTCTGGCCGCAACTCGTGTCGCCGAGGGCGAGCGGGCCGAGGAGGCGGTCGTGGCGGCGGTCGTGGCGGCGGAGGCGGAGCGCGTGCGCGTACACGCGGCGGTGGCGGAGGCGGCGGCCCGCGACGTGGCGGACCTGGTGGAGGCAGAGCGGGACATCGCCACGGTCGGCTCGACGGCAGGTCCCTTCCTCCGGCCGTACCTCGCCGCCGCCTCCGCCGCAGCGCAGGTGGAGGTGGTTGCTGCAGCGCAGCCGCAGGAGGCGGAGGACGACGACCTCGACGGCCTCTTCGACGACGAGAAGGTGGCGCCGCCCACGACCGACGAGCAGGCCGTCCTGCTCGCCTCCTTCGAGACCGCGCGCCGTGAGGAGGACACGCGCCTATTCATGGCGGCGGAGCGGGAGGCTCTGTCCGCCATGCTCGTGGTGCGTGCCGCCGCCGCGAAGCACGCGGCGGCGGAGATGGCTGCGGAGGAGGCGGCGCTCTCCGCCGCCTTGGCGGAGGAGATCGCCAGGGACCGGGCGCGCTGGGAGACCGACTGGGAGGCCAACAGGTCCGCCGCACGCAGCCGCCGCGACGCGGCCAACGCCGCCGCCGACGACCTGGAGGCCCCACGGCGGGGGAAGGTGGAGCACTGCCGCCGCGCTCGCCAGGAGGCGGCAATGGCCCGCGCGCATCAGGCCATCGACGACGCCGCCCCCCGCGTCGAGCGGCCCTGGGCCGACGTCGTCGACGTGGACGACGACGTGGCCGAGGAGTAGCCGCGCGAAGGCGGCGGCGAGGACGGCGGCGCACGCCGGCGAGTAGATACGGCCGGCGGTAGGAACCTTTTTGTATAGCGTCGTCGTAAACACTTTTTGTGTAGCTGACAGTGGGGCCAGCGAGGACACGGGCGGACAGATTGCCTCTCCGGCTTCTGTCCGCGCGGACCCATCGGTGCCCCAAATTTGGGCCGCGGATGGGTGTGTCCTCCTCTAGACTAGTTTAGGTCGGCCCGCTGGGTCGTTGTTTTTCGGCCGGTCTATCCGGACGGACAAATTCGGACCCGCGGTGTCCGTTTAGACCCTCTTGTGCTCTGAACGTCGGAGTGCTAGCTAGCTTGGACAGCGTTCTTAAGTTATCTCTTTCTGTTCTTTTCGGGAAACAAAATAGACAGGTTATTAAACTGCACGCACGTATACCACGCGGTTCTTATTTCGGCGCTAGTTTTCTCGCTTGCGTTTCGGCATCGCCGATGCCTCCCAATTTTTTCACGTTTATTAGGTGTTACCGCGGTTATTAAACTGGAGTAGTATTTTAGAAATGTCATGTACCATGATTGACCAAGTAAAAAAATTTGAAACAAGGCAAAAAATTATCATTTTTATTAATTATAATAGAATACGAGGTCTTAGAAACCAACATGGCCAAAGGCCAAAACACAAAAAACTACTCTCGCGATATTACATTTTTTAAAGAGAAAACGCAACATTACATTATATTACTCAACGTATTTGCCCCAACAAGGCGTCATAAAGCCGCCTCCTCTTAATCATGGTCGAAGTGGTGTAGTGGTTGCAGAATATCCAAGCATTGCGTTCTTTCCAAATTTCCCATGAGCCTAGCATTGCTAGGGTGGCCATTGCTTTTCTTGTTCCTCCTCTTTGGTGGATAATCGCAACCCACCAATCTTTGACGGAGTGAATATCATTCCAATCGCTTGGTTCTAAATCAAGAATCCCAAACCTTCAAGAGGGACCAAACTCGGATAGTGGACCGGCAATGAAGTAGGAGATGAGCGGCCGACTCTTGCACTTGGTTGCAAGGCTTGCATAGGGCGCAATTTTGCCACCCTCTTTTCTCAAATCGATCCGCCGTCCACACTCTATTTGAAGAATCGGCTAAGAAAACACCTTGCGCTTTGGAGGAGCCCAAGGTTTCCAAACCCCAAGAAGGCATGGAGGAGGTGGTGAGACCGATAAATTGAATCTTGTAAGCCGAAATCGCCGAGTAGCATCCATTGTTAGAGAACTTACACACTAGTGAGTCCACTGTGTCATGATTCAAATGGACATTTTCAAGCATCTCCCAAACTTTGGTGAATTGGGTAATGTGGTTGATAGATAGGCCATTCTGAGTGTTTATTTGAGAGACCCAAAACTCATTCTTCCGAGCTTTGCAAATCGTGCTCCTTTTCTTTTCAGATAGCTCAATGATGAGAGGCGCCACACCTTTTGACCACATCCCATATAGCAAGCGGCTTCCCAAAAGAGCGCCTTCTTCCCGTTCCCTATGGTCACAGTTGTAGTCGCCTCAAAGAGATCATGGTCGCAAGGGGTGCATGGATTTCCTAATCCGATCCATGGCTTGGACTTCATGCCAAAGCCATCTCAACCGAAGATCCAATGCAAACTTTGTGAGGTTGAGGACCTCTAGACCTCCTTTGTCCTTATGCTTGCAAACCAATTCTCAATTAACCTTACATTTTCCTTTGGTGAACTTATCACAAGCCCCCGAAAGATAGGAACGCCTAATGCTATCAATTTCCATGAGCACTTCCATGGGGATGTCAAGAACAGTGATATAGTACATAACAACGCTAGTGAGAACCGCCTTTACAAGGGTTGAATGTCTGGCCCTGGTGACATGATGGCCAATCCATGGGACAAGCTTCCAGGCCACCTTTTCTTTCTAACTGTTGAAAATGAATTCTCTTGAGACGTGTGACGGGCAAAGGAAGCCCAAGATATTTGATAAGGAAGTTAACACGAGTTGTGGAAAAGCTTGTAGAATGTCGTTGAGGTCAATGCCATCACACCGAATAGGAGCCACTTGACTTTTTACACAATTCGTTATGAGACCAGTGACGTTGCCAAACTCATCCAAAGTTGATGCCGAGAACTCAATGTTTTTACTTGACTAAGTAATAAGGTAATTTTTGTCTATTCGAAACACTTTGGGGGGTACAAAGTGAACTTAATTCTAAAAAGTCAAAGTACTAAGATTATGTAAGGATCGATGTTGGTGTTTAGACTACATTTGATTGTTAGAGAGTTAGGTAGTTGTTGCTGTTAGGATTTGTGTACACCGGCGTATCCGAGATAAGGATCGAGTGGTTAGCTTGATTGTCAAGTTTTATCCCTAATTCGGTTGTAACAAATTCTCATGTAAATCCTTGCCGGTGGTTGGTGAACCGAGCCCCTATTTAACACGCACGATGTGCCCATCCGGGAACAACACATCTTAACCCAAATTCACATGGTATCAGAGCCAACCTCCCATCACATCTAGCTTCACGACCAAAACCAATCTCGCGAGCATGTCGACCGCGGCATCATCCAACCCTAGCTCGCCCTTCACCACCTCCCCGTCCGTGAAGCTCACGAAGAACAACTTCGTCATCTGGCAGGCCATCGTGCTGCCTGCTATCAGAGGCGCCAGGCTTGAGGCCTTCCTCGACATAGATCAGGAAGAGCCAGCCAAGGAGATCATCGTCAAGGAAGGCGACACCTCCAAGAAGCAGGAGAACCCGGACTATGGTGTCTGGGTGGCTCGGGACCAGCAGGTCTTGAGTTTTCTCGTTGGATCCCTCTCTCCGGAGATCCTGCCTCACGTTGTCGGCGCCAAGACGACAGCCGCCCTATGGGACATTGTCACCGAGCTGTTCGCGGCAAGATCCCGCGCCAACACCACCAATCTCCGCATCGCCCTCGCCACGGCAGAAAAGGGCACCAAGTCTATGGCCGAGTACGTCGCCAAGATGAAGACTCTGGAGAACGAGATGGCTTCTGCTGGCAAGCCACTCGATGATGAGGACATGGTCTCCTACATCCTCGCCGGCCTCAAGGACTCCGCCTACGACGGCCTCATCGCCGCCATCGTCGCACGCACCGACCCAATCTCGGTAAGTGAATTGTATTCACAGCTTGAGTCCTATGAAAGTCGCCAGCATATGTGATACGTCTCAAACGTATCTATAATTTTTGATGCTCCATGCTTGTTTTTACACCATTTGCCTATTGTTTCGTTACACTTAGTGGCACTTTTATGCATTTTCCGGAACTAACCTATTAACGAAGTGCCACAGTGCCAGTTTCCTGTTTTCTGCTATTTTTGTGTTTCAGAAGTGATACACAGGAAATATTCTCGGAATTGGACGAAACAAGTTCCTGAAGTCTTATTTTACCCGGAAGCTTCCAGAGATCCGAAGAAGTGTCGGAGGGGGGCCACCAGGGCCCCACACAAGGGGGTGGCGCGGCCAGGCCCCTGGCCGCGCCGGGCCCACGTGAGGGAGCCTGGCTCCACCTCTGACAACGCCCCTTCGCCTATAAGTACCCCCCGACGAGAAAAACCTAAGTACCCGATCAGTTTTCCAGAACACATCGCGATCCGCCGCCGCCGTCGACCCGAAGATCGGGAGGGTCCAGAAGCTCTTCTCGGCACCCTGCCGGAGAGGGGAATCGCCACCGGAGGTCTTCTTCATCGCCATGCTTGCCTCCGGAGCGATGAGTGAGTAGTCTACCTTGGACTATGGGTCCATAGCAGTAGCTAGATGGTTGTCTTCTCCACTATGTGCTTCATGTTTAGATCTCATGAGCTGCCATACATGATTGAGATCACCGTTATGTAATTCTACATGTTTGGTTTGTTGGGATCCGATGAATATTGGTGTTTATGATTAAGTTGCTGTACTGAATTATATCTTTTGTTATCTCTATGTTGTTTATGATCTTGCATGCTCTTTGTTGTTAGTAGCTATCTTGGCCGAGTAGTTGCTAGTGACTCCAAGAGGGGGTATTTATGCTCGATAGTGGGTTCATGCCTCTATTTCACCTGGGGGAGTGACAGAAACCTCTAAGGTGGTAGATGTGATGTTGCTACTAGGGAGAAAACAACATTCATATGCTCAAGGGCATATGCTTTGTTTACATTACACACTTTGCTTAATGCAATTATCTGTTGTTCGCAACTTAATACTTCTAGGGTGTTCGGATTGATATCCCCGGGAGTGGATTATTAGTCATAGATGCAGTTGGATGGCGGTCTATATATTTTGTTGTAATGCCCAGAGTAAATCTCATAGTGATCTTCTTGACATATCACGTTATCTCTATTCTATCAATTGCCCAACTGTAATTTGTTTACCCATCATGTGTTATTCTATCTATGGAGAGACACCACTAGTGAACTGTGGACCCCGGTCCTATTTTACATCATATTGCAATCACCTATTTACTTTTCCCGCACTGTTTACTTTACTAGCATACTCTACTGTTTTCCACTCGATACGCTCATAACCTTTGTTTTAAGCAAACCGGTGAGATTGACAACCTCATCGCAAGTTGGGAACAAAGTATTTGTTTGTGTGTGTGCAGGTTCCACAACACCTTCAGTCGTCATTGTCTCTCCTCTCCTGTTCGATAAACCTTGGTTTCTTAACTGAGGGAAAACTTGCCGCTACACTCATCATACCTTCCTCTTGGGGTTCCCAACGGGCTGGTCATCACCACGCACAAGGACTTACTGCTCCCACGTCAACTACACGCCACAGCTCTTTTCTGGCGCCATCACCGAGTAGCAATATGCTCCGTGGATCAAGCTCGTCGCAGTCCTCCGTCAACGCTGCCCAGCGTGGCGGTCGTGGCCGTTTTGGACACGGAGGAGGTCGTGGCCCCCAGGGCCGCGGCAACAGCAGCAACGGTGGGGGCGGCTACGGCAACGGCGGCTACGGCAACGCCGGCTTCAACAACAACAACCCCAACGGCGGCCGCGGCAACTACAACACCAATGGTCGCGGCAACTTCAACAACAACGGCCGTGGCCGTGGCAATGGAGGCAATGGAGGATGATACGTCTCAAACGTATCTATAATTTTTGATGCTCCATGCTTGTTTTTACACCATTTGCCTTGTGTTTCGTTACACTTCGTGGCACTTTTATGCATTTTCTGGAACTAACCTATTAACGAGTTGTCACAGTGCTAGTTTCCTGTTTTTCTGCTGTTTTTGTGTTTCAGAGTGATACACAGGAAATATTCTCGGAATTGGACGAAACAAAAGCCAGAAGTCTTATTTTTCCCGGGAGCATCCAGACATCCGAAGAGAGGAAGGAGAGGGGCCACAGGCCTCCCTCACACAGGGCTGGCGCGGCCCAGGCCCTGGCCGCGCCACCCCTGTGTGAGGAGGCCCTGGCAGCCCTCTGACATCGCCCCTTCGCCTATATAAAGCCTCGGGACGGGAAACCCTAGAGGATTCGACGATTTTTCCAGAATAGTTCCGCAGCTCCGCCGCCGTCGCCGACGAATTTCGGGGGACAGAAGTCTCTGTTCCGGCACCCTGCCGGGACGAGGAAGTGCCCCCGGAGCCATCTCCATCGGTCTCCATCGCCGTCTCCGCCGTCTCCATCGACCTCACCGCCATCTCCATCAACCTTGCTGTCTCCTATGATGAGGAGGGAGTAGTTCATCCCCGGGGCTAAGGGCTCTACCGGTAGCTATGTGGTTCACCTCTCTCTCCCATGATGTGATCTTTATGTGATCGTGAGCTTTGTATCATGTTGAACAAGTACATGTTATTATTCAGATATTTTGTGTACTCTAGTGATATTATTAAAGTAATCTATTCCTCCTGTTATGGTGTAACGGTGACAGTGCGTGCATCATGGTGGTACTTGGTTTAGGCTACGATTGTGATCCCTTGTGGATTATGAGAATAATTATTGCTATGATAGTTTGAGTGATTTATTCCTCCTTTCATGGTGTAAAGGTGTGAGTGTGTGCACCGTGTTAGTACTTGGTCTAAGTTGCAATGATTTCTATCTTGAATTGTGATCTGATTTGGATATCTCTATGAGTGGTGTTTGTCAAGTACTTGATGAACTTTAAGGGGTGCTTCTGTAGCCACTACACAGTGATTAGTGTTATTCAATAGGAGAGTAATTTAGAGTACCTTAGCAAGAGAAGTTACTTGTTCATTCATGTTATATTGTTGGGAGTGTGTCCACTAGTGAAAGTATGATCCCTAGGCCTTGTTTCCAAGCTTTGCATACCGTTTACTTGCTATTTTATTACTTTTTTGCTCGCAGCGATATTTACTTTAAATCACATTTGCTACTTATAATCATACATACCACTTGTATTTCACTATCTCTTCGCCGAACTAGTGCACCTATACGTCTGACAAGCGTATTGGGTGTGTTGGGGACACAAGAGACTTTCTGTATCATAATTGCAGGGTTGCTTGAGAGGGATAGCTTTGACCTCTAACCTCCCTGAGTTCGATAAACCTTGGGTGATCCACTTAAGGGAAACTTGCTGCTGTTCTACAAACCTCTGCACTTGGAGGCCCAACAAGTGTCTACAAGAATAGAAGTGCGTAGACATCAGAGGACATCGCCCGCGGTGCCAGGTGTGCAACGTCACGGGCCATGTGGCCACGGACTGCTGGTATCGCTTCGACCAGGACTTAGTTCCTCGCGAAAGATCTGCCAACACCGCCAACTACAACAACAATGGCGGCAACTACAACAACTACGGTGGCAATGGCTGGGTCATGGACACTGGTGCCACCGACCATGTCACAAGCGAACTCGAGAAGCTCCACATCCATGATCAGTACCACGGCAACGACCAAGTTCACACCGCCAACGGCGCAGGTATGGACATTAATCACATTGGACATTCTCTTATTTCAACCCATGATCGAAATCTCCACTTAAAAGATGTTCTACATGTTCCTGATGCTAGTCAAAATCTCCTTTCTGCACATCGTCTTACCAATGATAATGGTGTATTCGTTGAAATTCACCCACAATTCTTTTGCATCAAGTACTTGGCCACGAGGAAGGTTCTGCTTGATGGGCCATGTAGAGGTGGTCTCTATCCCGTTCATCCATCTTCACCATCGCCATCACCCACCAAGCAAGTTTATGGAGTCGTCAAGCCATCCCATCATAGGTGGCATAGTCGTCTAGGACATCCAGCATCGGCTATTGTCTAGCAAGTCATCAATAAAAATAAACTCCCTTGTTCTAGTGATAGTAATGAGTCTATATGTGAAGCATGTCAAAAGGCAAAGAGTCACCAATTGCCTTATTCTCGATCCACTAGTGTTTCACATCACCCATTAGAGTTGATTTTCTCAGATGTATGGGGCCCTGCCCCGGATTCTTTTGGCAATAAAAATTATTATGTTAGCTTCATTGATGATTATAGCAAATTTACATGGATCTATTTGCTCAAACACCGTTCCGAAATGTTTTCTATCTTTCACCAATTTCAAGCTCTTGTTGAGAGGCGTTTTGGAAGAAAAATAATCACTTTACAATCAGATTGGGGAGGAGAGTATGAGAAACTAAATTCCTTCTTTAAGCAAATTGGTATCACCCACCATGTATCTTGCCCGCATGCACACCAACAAAACGGCTCTGCCGAAAGAAAACATCAACACATCGTCGAAGTTGGACTATCCCTCCTAGCTCATGCCTCAATGCCCCTCAAATATTGGGATGAGGCTTTTATTGCAGCAGTTTATCTCATAAATCGACTCCCCACAAAGCTTCTAAATTTTTCTACTCCATTAGAAATCCTTGAAAAAATTAAACCCGACTATGCCTCTATGCGCATCTTTGGATGTGCATGCTATCCCAACCTTCGTCCTTTTAATGCTAGAAAGCTCCAATATCGCTCCATACAATGTACCTTTCTTGGATATAGCAATCTACACAAAGGTTTCAAATGCCTAGATATAAAATCAGGCCGCATATATATATCTCGAGATGTAATATTTGATGAGACAGTCTTTCCCTTCTCTCATCTCCATGCCAACGCTGGCCAACGCCTTAGAGAGGAAATTCTCTTACTTCCTTCCCATCTTGTCAACTCTCCCACAATCGATCCAAGGGGAGAAAATAGGAATGAATCAATTGTGGCTAATGATCCTTTAAATCCTGCTAATGATTTTGGTGAGTTTGCAGAAAATACAAGTGATACTCATGCAGCACAAGATGGAGAAGATGCGGAGAATACCGGTGCAATGATACCACTTGTACGTGATTTTATGCTCCCATCGTCCGTACAGCGCTTCGGCACGGAAGCCCAGGGTCATGTGGGGCCCACCGCATCTGGCTCCAGAGAAACCGCGTCGCCAAGATCTCCTGCTGTGACGCGTGACCAACCAGGAACTGCCACGCCAGCGCGACAACCTCTGTGCGCACGTGTGGCCCCAGCGGGCGGCCCACATCCACACGTGGCGACCGCTTCGTCCGGATCTTCTGCGTCCACGCCAGCGCCTGCAAGCAGCCACACGGCCCCGACCGGATCCACTGCATCCGACAGCTCCGATCCCGGAGCAGATTTGGCGTCAGACACGCAGGATTCACCTGCGGTCACAGCAGGACGCAGATCTTCTGCGCCTGATGCACCTGGAGATGCTCCTGTGCCACGGATGAGCACGCGTCTTCAAACAGGCAAAATTCAACCAAAGCAATATCGTAATATGGTCAAATTTGTAAACTTGACTACTACTGGTGAGCCGGAAAATTTAGCAGATGCATTTAAAAATAAAAAATGGAAAGATGCTATGGATGAGGAATATAGAGCACTTATAGAGAATAAGACTTGGCATTTAGTATCACCACAAAATGCAGGAAGGAATGTAATAGATTGTAAGTG